>OY776286.1:34305206-34994027 GCA_963675345.1 Trididemnum clinides
CAAAGTTGGTAGCAAAAGTGCTGTCTGAATTCATATTAGTCACATATACTGCTATAGCAATTTGACACTATAAAGAATTTCACACAATGATTGAAACTAGGTCTTTCAATTGATTTGATATGTTTTATTAGCTTCCTGGAACACACTGTCGACGAACTAGACAGTACCGTCTTTCAAAGCCAGCAACATTTGAGCAAGTTTCTGTCACCATTTTTAGAGTGTGGCGCTTAACTGCCAGATTATGGCATGAACAAGTTAGTGTCGATTTTGGTACGTGAAGTGATTATTGTTATTAAACTGTATTAGGGTCCTAATTACTGGTGGTTCTTTTTTCTGTGTTTACGATTGCTCGAAAGGTTCTCTCAAACGAAAAGCGTTTTTTGCGCATCATGAAGATATGCTATTCTCCAAGTAATGCTTGCAGACCTTGATATGAGAATTAGAGGTTTTGAGTCAGCTAAACTTTTAGCATGAGAGGAAGGATATCTAACTTTCAACTTGAATATGAAAAAAATAAAAACTTGGGCTTTGACAAAGATTTTGATCAGAAAGTTGAATCTGCTACTAGCAGTTAAAGGGTGTTTACAGAGATTTCTAGTTCCTAATGTCACGGCATAGCTTACTACAAACTAATCGATCTAAATTCATTCAACGTCATTAAACAACCAGCTATCGAAGCTAACTCAATCCATGCCGTCCATAATCGGGCAGTGGGGCGCTATATGAAGATGATAACAAAAACTTGCTCAAATGTTGCTGGCTTTGAGAAATGGTACTGTCTAGTTCGCCGACAGTTTGTTCCAGGAAGCTTGTAAGACATATCAAATCAATTGAAAGGCCAAGTTTCAATCACTGTGAAATTCTTTGTTGTGTCAAATTGCTTTGAAAAGCATTTTATGTGACATACATACATTCAGAGAGTATTTTTGCTGCGTACTTTGTTTTTATGGTGGTTAGTATATTTTTATATTTTTGATTGTTAAATGAAAATGTTAGGTTGAAATGATGTTAGTTTTTGTGTGAATAACTATTGTTTAGATAAAATGATTTAAAACATGGTGTATATGGTGTGATTGTAAAATAAAATGTTTCATGATCTTATATTCTAAATTTGAAATAAAAGGCTTGTCAATTGTGAGCATGTTTGCAATACTATTGTAGCATCTAGTCACTTTACAGCAGAACTTGAAGCAAAAAACGTAGTAATGGGTAATTAACAACTTGGCTATTTTTAAAACACGCTTTTAGACTAAATCAAAGTAAACGTTGGTTGGTAATCATTAAACCCATTTTTGATCTTATACTGAGTTTTTGTGATCATCAGTTGATTTTTCAAGTTTACATTTAAGCAGGGTTGCCTGAGTTGTTACTTTTCATAACAAATTGTTACCTTTTGCTTGCAAGTTTGAAATTTGTTACTTTTGTTACGACGCTACCAAAAGTTGTTACTATTTCACTTGATTATTAATATATCTTTCAGTTGTAATGATTCAGCGTTAAACAATAAATTACAAATTTTACAGAGCAAAAGTTATTTATAAAATTGTAAATTAAACCAGGTTTCTTCCTCGTTACCACTTTTTCTGCTAAAATAGCCAGAAAATATGTTAATCTTCGAAAAAAAGCCCAAAAGGAATATCTACGTGAGTGGTAGTCTCTAAAAAAGAGTCACTACCTCTCGCGCGATCAAATTTTAACTGTTACTTTTTAACAAAACGTTCTTTTTTGGACACCTCTACGATGAAAGACATATTTTTTATTAATTATATTAGCATATTGACTGACGCGATGGTGTAGTGGTTAGAGCGTCCGCTTCGCAGTCGGTAGACGTGGGATTCATTCCCCTTGTTGAGTCATACCAAAAGACTTTAAAAAATGGTATCCACAGCTTCCCTGCTTGGCGCTCGGCATTTAGGGGAGGTTGTGGAGAACAAGCCGGCAAGTTCGCTTGTTGTGTCCTTGGGCAAGGCACTTAACGGGACGCCCCCGCCTTTATGTGGAAGACAAATGGCCCAGTTTTCCCTCCGAATAAAGGTTTTGTGGCAGGAAGGGCATCCGACCGTAAAACAAATGCCATGTTATAAAAATGCAGATATCTGCTGTGGCGACCCCTAATCGGGAATAAGCCGAAAGACAAAGAAGACGATTAGCATATTGACTCTTTTTTATAAATTTGTTACCTTTTCAATTAATTTGTTACTTTTTGAAATATTCAGCTGGCAACCCTGCACTTAAGCTTTTAATAATATTATATTTCGTTTTGTTGTGCCACACTATAATGTGTTTTTGTCATTTTAGACAACTTTTCTTATTGAAATAGAAGAAAAAGTTGTATTATTAGTTAATAAGAAAGCGTGTCTTCTGCATGTATTGACACCGCAATGGACATTGTGCCTCCAGCAGTTCCTGAGATATGATGTTGTGTAGGGATCTGACCCGTTTGTGATCTTTTGATTGAGGTAGCCTCCTAAGTTTCTAAGATCAACTAACCAAAAGCACTTTCGACAAAAGTATTGGACCCAAAGGAAACTTTCGAACCTTTTTGTATATGAAAGATTATTTTTAGAAAGTTTGACTTGTCTAGTGCTATTGTTAAAACTCGAATAACAGCGTAGTGTGCTGTGTTGCAGTATTTCAAATAAGGAAGCTTCGTGAAAGTTCAAAGATGTTTATTGTAGCCTAACAGCTAAACCATAGGAAAAGCACTTAGATGCTGTTGATTTAGGAGCAGTCTCCCAGATCAAAGAGAGTTACAGACAACAGTACATATAAAAAAAGATACTATCCCAAAAAATGGAGAAGAAAAATTTATTTTGTGTAATAGGAAACAAAGGTTAGTATTTGTCAATAAAACAGCAGTTTCATCTTGTGGATATAGATCAGGTATTTGTTCAAGTAAATAATAGAATTGAAAGCATCTACTTGATTACTGAGCAATACTTACTCCGATAGTTTTTTGGTCAAATAGTGGTGTGCAATACAGACACCATTTCAGCTGAGGTGAATTATAGGAAATTCGTTGAGAACAAAAGTGCTTTTACAGCAGTGCTCTACAACTGGAGTTTTGCAGAACAGTTAAAGGGATTTCGTGAGCCTTGGGTGTTCCACAAGGGTTCCTCTTCCTTTGTTTTCATTTGGCAAAATAATTTTTTTTAAGTTTTTGAAAATATGGCCAAAATTAACAGTTCTAGTGTTAATGCATGATATAACAATTGCCGTAACTGTGCATTTTGTTTGGTTTTAAGCGCGAGAATTTAATTTCAATTACTATTGCGTCACACTTGCACAACAGAGTGAAAAGATAATTTTCTCGAAAAGTTTAAAAACCAGTAGGTGGATTTTGTGAAATGGCAGCAGAATACGATACGCGAGGCTTCCGTCAACCTGGAATCAAAATTAAGGACAACTGGAAACAAATATTTTTTTCACTATTTTTTTACGATTTATCATAGTTTTTTGTCAAATGTGAGCATATATGTGTGCATATTGGGTTGTATACCCTATTTTAGGGGTTTCAAAATAGTTTGCTTAAAATCTCTGAGCAGCTAGTCAAATTGGTCGGGTAAATTCTAGTTGTAAATCTCAATTTAGGGTTAGATAAAAAAAGTTTACATTAAAATAGATTCAAATAGTTGCATACTGGTATTATTAAAAACAAAATAAGAACGTATTGTTAAAAATAAGGACATTTCTCGGCTTTAAGGACAACATTACTTTTTTACGACGTAGCCCTTCAAAATAGGGACGGTATAAAAGCCCTGACAACACAATTAGTTGTTCACTTAAGCAACAAATTGTGATGCACATATTCCAACTTAAGAAATTGAAAATTGGTATGAAATATAGACTGGGATTCTCAAAATTTTGTTAGCTCCATACTGGCTAGTTGAACCAAAATGTTAGGCATACCCCTGAAAAAGAGTACAGCATAGCAAAAATTCGACTTCATAAAGGTGATTACCAAAGAAAAAACGTCCTTAGATTGAGAAAGAGCATAAGCAATAAATCATTACACAATCTATTATGTTTTGTGGCAAAAATGGGCAAAATAACTGCTTTCGTAAAGTTGATCTCCAAGAAAAGGTCCAAAGCAACAAATTGACCGCAGCAAAAAATAATCTAGACTGTATTCAAAAATCTTTGATGTGCCGGTATGAGAAATATGCATGAGCACCCCCAAATTTTCTTGCGTGCCCAATTTTGAGAAACCCTTAACTTACGTTTTTATGCAAGAAACCAGAGCCATTGCCATTCTAATAAATTTTAAGTCATGGAAATTCCTTGACATTTGGAAAAGTATAGCTGGAGTTCAACGACGCCAAAAAGGTTGAAGAGCATTGTTTTACAGTATAAAAGGGCCTTCATAATTATTACTTTTTTTAAAGGATCTCTCGGCAATAGGCTTGGAGTCTCTTGTCTCTATACCAGTCGTTTCCGACCTAGTGTTAAAGAGAGTTTGCTTTATATAAACAGTCGTAAAGTCAGCTTAGAAAAAATAATTTGGCTGATTAAAGCATCCCAAATTTTTTATTCAAACAGATTCTTAATTAGCTTCTTAATTTTTAATTAGTAGATGCTTAATTAGCGAAATCGATTTTGCTTTTGCTGTTACTTAGCTGTCTTCATGACTTGTCTATTTAACGCAGATTGCACTGGCATGGAGTAATGGTGATAATCTGTTTCTGCAATCTCGGTAGCCTGGGCGTCCTGAGATCGCAGTCAGGTTCTCATGTGAATTTTTCACAGGCATCTGCTATGGAATGAAGTCGCTTAGAAGGAGTATCATATTTGCTTTGATTGCTGTTGTCCCACATTTGAATATACCACCGTTTTGTAGTCACGGACTCCGTTAAATAGATCATCAGTCCTGCAGACCCCTTCCGAAATCTTGTAGAGAACTTGATTAACATACCAGTGATTCTTACGATGGGCTGCTCAATCACTGCAAAGTTAATTTAATTATCTTAGTAGTTGAACAACGCTGGATTTTGATAATTGGCCACACTTGCACTTTGCCAAATGAACTAATGCGTAGTGTTGATAATAATTTTGATGTCATAATGGCCGTTGCAGATAATTTACTAATAATAATGCTGTCAAAACATTTATCAGTACTTTCCTATTGGTTAATTGTACCAACCATTAAGTTAAATCTGAAATATGGCTTGTGCCTTTAGGTTGTAATATTGATCAAGGCAGTCACAGGTGACGAGTTGGGAACCGCTGCTTTCTGCTGCCTTTCATAATCTCCATCTGTCTCCTCAACTTTAAGGTGTTTGCGCACATAAACTATCCGTAAAAGATGTTTTTGCAAACAGACATGCTCTTGATTACTTTTACAGGTTTTTCTAGCATGAAAATGGGTTGCATTTGTTCACGTTCAGACCATTCACCTGATGATAGAGAGCAACGAGAAACGAACAAGAGAATTAATGCTGATTTAGCAAAAGCTAAACAAGAATATCGAAGCACGCACAGGCTACTGCTACTGGGTAAGATGAATAATTGATTTTCGAAAGTGTTGCGATCTATTTGTTTGGCTGAAAAAGAAGCTATCAATTGGTAGCCCAGATATTGGTTATCTAGGCTAGGGGTTCTCCAACTAGGGTACGCGTACCCTTAGTGGTTCGTGAGAGAAAGTTTTAGGTTACGCGAGTAAGTGTCTCGAAGATTTTTGACAAAAAAGTGCTCAAATTTGTGAAAAAGCAAAAGCAATGAATTCAACAAGGGGCTTACAACACAAAATAAGAAAAATAATTGCTTGCATAAACTTAGTCACGAAAAAGAGAAAGGTCTTCAAGTTGAGGAAGGACAAAAACATTCTTTTTTTAGGGTTGCACCACACCTCTAGGTTAAACAAAATGTGTACTTAACTAAAAAAAAATGTGAGAACCCCTGATCTAGGCTTTAACATTAGCTAAAGTTCTAGTCAAATTTGACTTTTCAGTACAGTGGTTTCCTGGCTACAGGTGGAGTTTGAGCTGGATTACTACAATAGAAGAACAGAGATAAGGCGAATCGCGGTACGGAATAGTGAACTCTGCACAAACTTTTGGCTGGTTTAGCGTTGCCTTGCGTTGAGTTAGGATTGGGTTTGGATAAAAACGAAGATTTTTAATTACAGTCTTGTCTACCTACAATGCCTATTTTATGTCTGCTTATACCATAGTTGCTTTTATGCGATGGTGGCATTTTGAGTGGCTCGATTGATTGTGCGTAAGTTTAAGTCGGTGGTTTTAAACTTTTTTATGTTTATACCCTTCAGCTCTTATAAAATTTTCCTTTATATCCTCTCTAAAAAAGCCTTAAAACATAAAAATAACATAAAACATAACATTTGAATTAAAATGCATTGGAATGTTTTTCTTTTGTTTCAGCCATGCTTTGTACCCATAAGGGACACACATACTCTGCTAACAACCGCTGGATTAGGTTGTATTTTACTACTGTTTGATCTTGATCGGTCATTGTTTTAAAGGTGCTGGCGAATCCGGAAAAAGTACTATCGTCAAACAAATGAAAATTCTTCACGTGGATGGATTTGATGAGAAGTATGTAAAAGGGGTTATTCAGCTGTATCAATTGCATATATACAGTGGCGTGTAGATTAAGAATATCGTAGTGCAGTACTGAATATGCAAGTTTGCTATGATATTGTAAAATTTTACTAAATTATTATTTCCAGCAAGAGCATCATTAAAGTATCTTAAAATAGTTTGTTGGTTACGTGCGGATATGTCCGACGGTAATTACATATGGTTGTGCTGGTGTACCAGTTAATAAATTTACACCAGCTAGTTGCTGCAGTATTTTATAGTGGGTCTATGCAAACAACATTGAGTGTAAAATCTTGATGATTTACGCCATATAGGCAGTATATATAGTTCTGTAAACAGGCAGTGCCGGCGAAGAGCATGTTTCAATCTAATGTATTTTAATTGCGAAGTTAAAATTCATGCTGCTTGAAAATTGCAAGACCTTGTTGTTGATTTGTTTGTTTGCGTTCTGACGTCAATTACAACAAGATGTAGTTAATTGTAGTGCAATGAGAATAGCTGCGTGCAATAAATGGCCGTATCACTGCAGTTCTGCTGTTGCAAATAGCAACGGCTTTTCACGCTTTCATTACCTTCTTAGTAACCAAATGTTTAAACAAGAAGCGCTTCGGTATGGAAGAAATGTGGCCAGTCGTTTTAAATCCTGTTTGCGCTGTTTACGCGTTGCTTTTTTGCCAAGCAACAGTCGCTGCTTATTCAGTTTCAAGTCAGAAGCGCTGCCTATTTTTAGCTGTCTTTTCCACGAATTAGATGCTTGTGCAGTCATCCTTTAACAATACGTTATGTGGGTTAACTCCTGCTAAATTAACGCGACGTTTTCATGTTTTCGACTGGCATATGGTAATGAAAGTAGACGGTTTCAATTCACTACCGTTTTCATTTAATTTTAGTCGACGCTCATGGCATTGTATTTTTCAAAATAGTGTCATACATTGCTGAATACTTGAATTAGCTAGGAACTAATTTACTTGGACATAGGTTTCATGAAACTATTTTTTTGAGGCTGCCATTTAACGTAAGTTGTGTGATGCCTATACGTTAATCTTGAAAACATTTTGATGTTGAATCGCATTTGGTTTTATTTTAAGTCTACACAACATGGCTATTATCTGCTTGCTGTCTCGGCACTGGTCGGCCACTTTTGAAAGTCTTTCATCGAATGGCGCGTCAGCAGTTGCTAGCTGCCGATCAAAAACCATTAATTTAGCGAACCGGCGTAAGTAAATCTCAAAACTGTTCTAGCGAGCTATTTTTAGAAATTGATCGATCGTCGCTTTTTACCGCCTAACCGCAAACCCGCTCGATTACAGTATTGTATGAAGCTGCCCTTCATCTAAATTTCCTCAGGCTATTCCAATGAGTTTAAATATTTAGACAGCGCTTTTGATTTTTTGACATTACGAGCATTTGCTTCTCAAGTGATTGTGCTAATCAAATTTGTTATTTGAAAAGATCTTGCGTGACCTACGTTTATGTTTCGAGCATTTACTCATTTAGAAGTCACTACGTACAAAGCCATTGAGTATGGATATGCAACTTGAAAGCTTATTAGATTTTGCAAAGCCTCGACTTTACGGTTTTAGTGTCTTGACTAGAAAATTTGTGCGGCTGCATAAGTTTTTGAAGAAAAACGCAGTGTTGCAGTTGGTGCACTAGCAAGAATGCATTTAGAACTGGTACAAAAGAGTTCAATCTTTCTTGACCTGTAAAACTGCTCGCAAGCATCTCAAGGACTTGTGAAGAATTTTGTCTTCCACTTTTCTCCCTCCCCAAAAACAGTTTCAAAGGGCAAACTCACTCGCTGTATTTTTGCTTTGCCAAATCGGGCAAATTCTATAGCCACAGTGCATAATGAATAATTAAAACATCGTGTCAAGACACTGATAAGCTGTGGACATCATTGTTGTGAAGGCAGGAGTTATTTTAAAACCAGTGTCCTGATCTGAATTTTGTTAAAAGTACAAATGATTGAAACCACGCCAGACTTGTATTTGATGAACAATTTTCTTTTTCCGATCTTATTATGTTTTAAAATGTTAAGCGGACGAGAAGTTTATTAAAAAACGTTTTCTTTGAACTGCCCTTTGTCACATAGCCTACTCATTCACGTAGAAATTATTAAAGTGTAAGTTACGACAACAACTTGCACTTGGATCTGTGTGGGTCATTGCCGTTTTTACTTGTTTCTACGCTTTGTTCAATAACAACAACAACAACTTTGGCACAACTGGCACCAAGTCAAGTTGTGACAGCTTGCGGTACCTACTCGACACAGTATTTCACTGTGCTGTCAGCGAACATTGCAAAACTTTGGTTAGCTCGCAACTGTGGTATTACCTTTGAAAAGCAATACCGTTAAGTTCTGTGCGTGTGCGTTTGTTCAAACAGTAGGCTTAAACATATCGTAGGCAGTTAGTTAGAATTACATCGCATTATTTTTAAAACAATCCTTAAATCAACATCGCGTTCACCGTGTAGGCAAGCGATTCCCAATCTTTTTTGAACCGGTGGACCACTAGAAGATAATCTAGATCGCCTTGGACCACTCTCTCTAGTGTACCCACATATAATCTGTTGCACTTTAAAAATATCAGTGACAATTGAGTTACTAATTTAGCTTGGGCTGCAACCTATACAAAGACTTCGATATTTGATAAGAATTTTAGGCTATATCTATAATGTTAGAAAGCAAGAGGCATTAGAATTCTAATTGAATCGATGCTGACAACTGTTACAAGTAGCCTAATTCATAAGCTGAGCCTAACTCGCAACTAGCTTTGTCTGTGCGGCAGTATTGTACCAAAATCAAACGCGGTAATGCCTATTGTTGAAAATGACAGAAAGACTTGCATAGAATCTACAGAATAAGCATTTTACGGTAAATATTTCGCCTTCATAGAAATACCTCTCGGTGGACTACTTGAAAAGCCACATGGACACCTGTCGGAAATCACTGATCAAGGCCTTAATGGTGTAGTTTGAAGATCCCATTCCACTTGCATTGTGGACGTTGGAGTGTATTGTAATTTTGTTGAAAATGCGCTTTTTACAAATCGCGCTTTCAAAAAAATAAAACCAAGACCTCTTATGTACCCTTAATAAGTAAGCTATGTGTAATTTTGATTATAACTGATCTTGCGCTAGTGTCATTTTGCTGAAATTGTGTATTTAAATTTCGCTGTGTGGATGTAAGCCTAGCGTTCATCCATTCAATGCTTTTCAAATGAATCGAAATTATTGGTTTTTGTGAAGTGCTTTTCTGATATGTATGGCGTGGTTGCGCGTTTTGAATTTTATTCTAGCCAATGCACTGAAGCGATTTGAACTGTCTGTGTACATTAGCCGCACACACACTCTGTGCGCATTGACCCTGGCGGTTTATAAATAAACTATTTCTATAAATAGATTTGCAAACGCGGTCGAACAATTGATGGAGAGAACAAGCGAGTACGCTTCACTTGCCACGTGCAGAAAATATATTCCAAACCGCTATAGCAGCAGTGCGGCACACCAGTCGTTCTAGCTGCTCTAGCATCGTCCACAAGTGGCTGTTGGCCGTTTATCCGACTTAGCCGCACCTGCAAATATTAGACTGAAGGTTCCATGTCTATATAAAGATCTTTCGAGCTAATTTTAGTGGAACAGTCGCGGCTGTGTTCATTAATTGGTCACTGTCTGGCATCTGCTGTAAGTCATACACGATCCCGTACAAATGCATTTGTATGGTTTGCCACTGCTTTTGGAATTTGGCTCAGAAATGTTTATTGCACATTTTTTGTCACGAGTGGAATTTTTTAAATTTCAGTTTCTCTTGATCTTTTGCTGTTCTAAAAGTGGGTGTGAACGTTACTGTAAAAGACGTTTCTATTTTCTATTGTAAAAGACGTTTCTATTTCCCTTATTTACTAAAATAGTAAATTTTTACAAATAATAATATTACCCATATTGTTATGGCGCTTAAATGCTAATTATGACGTAATTTTGAGAGCGGACTATCCTAAACCGACTGTTCGCTTAGCAGGCCCGAGTTTAACAGCGGCGAGAACAAAGTAAGATATTCTGGAACGTAAAATGCTATAATTGTGTTGTGACTGATGGGAAAGACCTGGAGCTACCTATAAAAGCGATTACTGCATTGTGTGACCTTTGTTGAAAAATTGCATCATGTTGTAGCCTTTTGGTAGGTCAGATATTTGGAAAGAGGTTGTGAAAACTTTGTAATGTAGTAAACTTTACAAGAGCTAGTTTACTTCAATGAGCGCTCAGCCTAATTTCTATGTCTCTTCAGCTGTTACTTATCACACACCGGCCTGGTTGTTTTTGCCTATATTTTTGGTACTCTTTTTAGGGCAAGGGTTTTTTTGGCAGTTTGGCAAAAATGATTTTGTGTGGGACCTGTTACGAAAATGACTGCTAGTTAAGCGTTTAGTAGAGCGTTACGTCGCATGCGGCATTGCCAAGCGGATTAGGTATTAAAAAACACGTTTTTGATTCACGTTATGGCTTGCGACGACCGCCACAGCGTTCATGGGCGACTGCTGACTCGACGACCGCACGGTCACCTTTCAGTCTCCCAAACTCTGTTCCTCTGTTGTGCGATGCACGAGTTGACTCAGTTTTCATAGTCTTTTTTTTTTCAGAGAGAAGAAAAGCAAAATTGTTGATATCAAAAGAAACGTTCGAGATTCAATGGTGGTATGTATACTGAGTGCTTATTTGTGAGAGCGGGAAAACCTTTTGGCAGTTATACTGAAACGACGTTGTTTAGAACAGCTTTGGACTCACCCGCGCATTTCTGCCATCAGCAGTGCTACCAAGCTGGAGAGATTGCTGTAAAGTGCCTTAGCCATGGCTGCAATATACGTGATCAACTTGACGTTTGAACGCACAATCATTATCATCGTAAACAGCTGCTCAACGAAGTTGTTGAAGTCTTTTTTCTTTGTTTATTGTTTTAAATAAGATTACTACAGCTTGGTATTTTCGACGGTAACTTACAAAAAAAATTGATGCTTCAACATACGATATAAGATTGTGCAAACCGGCTTGTATGCCCTTACGTCTGCTCCTATTAACTATTGATTTGTGTTGTAGTTAATTTGTCTAGTAGACTTAAATAATTGCGTGTAGTATAATATTTCCGACTTGACCGATCGGTAGTTGATTTGAGCGCTTTTCTGATGATATATAGTATTTATCTAGGTCTGGGTCTTGTTTCAATGCAATAACTTTCCTATGTTTTTCTATTAGCAGCCTTTGCTTTAGAGTTAGTGGTCTTTTACCTTTTTTGAATAATTGCCTATTTGAAGGAGTTTGTTGTCAAAATTACCTTCTATGAGCGTAGTATTGTCTTAAAAGTATTTTTGAGTATGACTAAGCAAAACGAACAAGCAGAAACGAATGTAAATATATTTATTGATCACTAGGCGCAAGGCCCCCATCAATAAGGTCAGGGTTAAGAAAACATCGGTTCAGCCGGTTGCGCCGGTTTTGTCCAAAGGTTGGTTGTAAGAACAGTAATAAAAAGTTAATGCTTTTTCTGCACATGCGATTTTCGTTCGAAAATCAAGCGTACTTTTGAATATGTTAGAGTCAAAATTATTTATGACTCTTATTTTCATGATCCTAAAGGGAAACAATTTAGGTTAGACATGGAGATGGCGGCGCAAAAGTAGCGATTGTTTTTTAAAAATACAAAAATTGTGTGCTGAGTAGTTGGTTAATTTCACGACTTGGTACGCTCCTTTTTTTCATAATTAAATCTGTGACTTTATGATTGTGACTACGACTTGGGTCAAGGTGCTGTGTCTATTGTTTATGTGTACCCACAGAGGCAAAGGGGTTTTCCTTAGTTTGTAACCTTGACCACGGTAGGCCTATCAAGTTGTTTTCAATGGAAGTGGCAGAAATGCCTTCATGCAGTGTAATTTCACTTTTATATTGTTTTCTTTTGATTACACCATAAACTTTCTCAAGTCCCCGCTGGCTACGCCTTATGAATTGTGTTCCGTGCATAGGCATACCCAGGAAAGTTAAAGAAGATCATGCTGTTACCACAGTTTTTGGCTTTGATTTCGATAGCTCTTTAAAGCAATTATCAAGCAAAATACCGGAAATGTTTTCCCAAGTATCTACACTTTTATCCATGCAAAGCTAGCCATCAGCTATGCCGAGTGAAAAAGTGTTAGTTTAGGTGGCTGTGCCGGCTTTACTGTAGAAACATCTTTGAGAACAGTAACGAAAAGTGATGGTAAATGGAGGCCATAGTCCCTGTATCTTTAATGGTGAGCATATTACTCTATCATTCAAGACTGGCAGTAGTTACAAACAAAGTGTGATTTCACGAGCTATTATTTGTTCTCTCTACAAAGTAAGGGGAAACGAATTAAAAAATGATGGTGTTGCCAAAGTGGTGGTGGTTTTCACAATTACAGAATTAAACTATTTACTGATAGGACTGTTCCACGACTTGGTGTGCCCTCTTTCGTATTTATTTTTGTGATTTTAAGAACTTTGTCTGTGCTATTTGCCCTGGTTTTGGGAGAGCAAAAATGGGGCCATGCCTTCCTTAAAGTCATGTACTCCATTTCAGTACGTCTAATAAGCTATTTTTAAGCAAAAATGTTTCCTCTATATCCAATTTGTACACTTGAAAAGGCCTATTACGTTAGTTTGATTTTTTCTTGAACTTGGGAATTTCTTCCATTTAAGTTTGCCTCTAATCCCGACCTCTCTACTTTAAAATCGAGATCAGTCGTGCTTACTAACAGCCTGTCAATTACAAACATTCATCCACTCCTTTCTCTAAGTGCAAGGAGTGAAGGTAGTTTAATATGATGTGTGCGGGCCAAGGTGCCTCAAATGTTAATTTCATTGATTTCAAGTATTTTTATTCCCAAAAAAAGTATCATTAAACAGACAGCCAGCTCCAGTGATATCGTATTTTTCCAGAGATAGTCCACATTTTTATGACTCAGATATGGATTCTAAATTCTTGGTGCGGATTAATCATGGGTACAGTGAGTTTGAAGTTTTTGTAAGGATTTTCACCATAATTTCATGTGTGAAAATGGAGTGCGAAATATCTGAGGGTGCAGATTATCTCCGGAAAAATATGGTGACTGATAAATGGACTTGTACTTCACTTAACAGAACTGCAATATTTTTCACAACTAGAAACATCATGGAAAACGCTTTTGTAATAAAAATGGATACAGTAAACCCTCCTTTATCGTGGTTAATGCGTTCCAGACCCCACTGCGATAAGTGAAAAACCACGAAGTGGCGGTACTATAGAATTCCTGGCGCCTTTGGGCTAATACAAGTATACAGTACATGAATGCTTACTTTTTAACACATATTCCTGCACATCAGTATTCATGAGCGCTTACTCTTCTGAAAACTGAAGGACAAAGAACATGGTATAACATCATCTTCCTTTTCCTCTTGAGCTTGCTAGACGAATTTTTTGCTGGGACACGGTGCTTAGGTGTCATTGTAAGGGTTAACAGTATAATACTGCTATCATAAATAATGTACTGTACAACACTTACAATGGCGTGACTATGCGCAGACAATCAGCGATGTGATACACAGCCAATCAAAAAAATTTTTTTTAGAAAAATATGGCGATGCACTGAAGCCGCGAAACTTTAACCGCGAAGTAGCGAGGAAACACTGTAATGTAATTAGTACAGCTGTTGCCTTCTGCTGTTTTCACTAAAATCGTTGCAGACAGCATTATGACGTCACTTAGTCTTCTTGCAGTGTTCAAAACGATAAAGAAAAGAATACTTCAAATTGGAAAAACCTTAGACAATTGCTTTTTACCTTTTCAAAGAAGCTCAAATTGTAATATAAATTTTTTATTTCAAGCAGCTTTTTAAAATTTTAGGAAAAAACTTAAGCGAAAATAAAAAAAAATTTTTTCAACGAAGTGATAATTGTGCCGTCGTGTTACTTGGTATAGGAGTAAAGCTTTTGCAAGTTAGTAAGTTGGAAAATTGATTTCGTTTGAGCAGAAATCATTTTCCTCAGTCATTAAATGCAAATTAAAAAAAATCTTTTGTTATGACGCCATGATGACGTCATCAACGCCCTTGCAACACTCACCTCCGGGAGTGATCAATCGTGGCGTGTTTCACTTCGTACGCCCCATGGCTTCGAGAAATTTAAATCGAAGGCCTCTACGCAAGCTCAGAAAAGACTTTAATTTGTAGCATAGACTGGCCGGCTTTGCCTGCACGGCCTGTATCAGCATTGTCGGGGTTAAGAATGCTGTGCTCGCTTCATCCAATGGCTAAGTTTTTTTGACATATCCAATCGTCGTTAACAAAATCAAAAGTATCGTTTTTTTTAAAAAGGATTCAATTAAAATAGCATTATGAGGAGGTGCGCATAGCCGCTATATTTCTCCCATAGTTTCTGGAGTCCCTGGCAACGTCTTGTTTGTCTGTTTTCAGCATAGGTGTACTTAGGAACCGGACTTGCTCACAATTGAAACAGCCAATAATTTCGCACGCTTTTATTTTTTTGTTTCACCAAGTGCACGAAAGCATAAATTGAAAGTTATGGGAAGGCGCCAAAATGGTTGATGTGCAGTTACATGAATAAGGCATTGAATATTTACGACTTGTGACTATTTTGTAATTGTAGGCGTATTTGTATGATATAAAACTGAGTTCTTCAACCGGGGCTCGGTGGAAGCATTTAGAGGGGTTCTATGAGCACTAAGGGTTCCCCCTGCTTTGGTTTTGTTTGGCAAAACGTAACGTTTTTTTTCAAGAATATTTTGGCAACGCTTAACTCTAGCGTAAATGCATGACTTAATCATCTTGATTGCGCATTTTGTTTGATTTTCAACGCAACAATTAAATTACTGTTGCGTCACTAAGAAAGGCATACACAACAAAGCAAATAATAGAGTTTCTTGAAGATTTGGTTAAATGACCGAAGAATGCGATTCAAATAGTTGTGCACTTGCGCAACAAAAGTTATGATGCATACTTTACGACTTGAAATCGGTAGAGAACGAAGGCAGGGTCTTGAAACTTTTTCTAGCTACAAACCGTTTAGTTGAATCTAGATGTGTTGGGTATCCTGAAAGAAGAATATTGCGTGAGCCAAAATGAATTGAGCAGAATTCGATTGCACAAAGTTGATTACCAAAAAAAGGTCTGGAAGTGATAAAGGGCGGAAGTATCGAAACCTACGAAAATAAATGGATTTCTGTGACAAAATTGGCAAAAATAATTGCTTTCGTAACATTGATCTAAAAAAAGCCGTAAGTAGAGATTGGACGAAAGCAACAAGTTTTGCATTGGCTATTGCCGAAAATCTTTAGGTACTTGTACGACAAACTTGCGCGATTACCCCCATATTGTCTCTGGTGTACCCCAGTTTGATAGCCCCTCTACTAAGGTTTTTGTGCAGGAAAACCAGAGTCAACGCAGTTTTCATCAATTTTTTTTGTAATTAGGGCTCCACAACATTTTCAAAAATTTATGGCTGGTTCCATCACGCTATAAAGTTGAAGAGTACAGATCTAGAACCCACGGCTGCACCTATGCTGCTTGGTCCTGGCGTATGCACAGCTAGGAGAAGTGCAAACTAACCAAAGGCAAGCACTTACAATGAAATTATTGCATTTGGTTAGGTTATGGTTAAGAGTATAATCCATCAACCAGGTTTTTGTGCTGAAGATGCGGGTAACTTATGTGATTTTTGCAAGATTTCACTTGAAAAATAGCAATTATGCACGTAACAAATATGTCTGAGGTTTAAATGGGCAGGCTTGCGACGCGACTGCACAAAAGTATTGTAACTTGCCTTTGTATTACGAAGAAAATAGGTTTTCAGCCTACTGGTATGTTAGTGCTGTAATCTATTATCCTTTTTTGCTGGCAGCATATCACTGGTTTGTTTATGAAACGACAGTGTATAACAACTTCAAGCGTAGCTGTCGCCTGCTGATGTTTTCACTTTAATACTACCAAGCAGTCTTATGACATGATAGAGCTAGTTTGAAGCATTCAAGCAAAAGGGATGCTTAAAATGCTTAAAATGCTTAAAAAAAGAATCGCTTGTGGCGTCGTCAGTTTATCTCAAATCGTTGTAGAATTTTTTATTGAAAGCACCTTGTTATTATCTTCGGAAAAAACTATTAATCGCGTTCTACGGTCAGTACTTTTTAGGAAAATACAGAAAGCAAATTTTGCAATCAAGTGTTAGCTGAGACGTAATGTTTTACCTTAAAGAGGTAAAGTTTTTGCAAGCTGGTAACTTGGGCGCTGGCTTTTGTTGAAGCAGAAAATGATTTTCGTTTCAAGAAATGCATATTTTAAAAGATCGTATATGATTTATGAAACTTATTTTATGAAATTTATGGACCCTTTATGAAACTCGCCTTTGGGAGTCGATCAATCGTGCCAAGTTTGATCTTTCCACGCTATTTGCGTTTCGTTTTGGTTAAAGTGCACGTACGTACGTACATACTTTCATGCAGATAGAACTCTGCTTTATCTATTAGAGATGTCATTTAAAAGATCGGGATTTAAGTTGGAAATAATTACCAATGACGTAGCATTTACCATTCACAACTATGACAAGGCATTTTAAGTCATATTGTCCAACTTCGTATCTTTTATAGGCAACTGTAATGTCAACAGGGGCGCTGGCTACGGGCGTCACGCGCATAACCGCTCATTAGATTAGACTCCAGCATGCAAACAAGTCAAGCTAAGGATTACAATGTAATTACCCTCACTCTATTCAATCAAACGAATTTTGCGGTAAAAATCACCCATTTCTACCTAAAACGGGTTGTTTCATGTTTAATCGTAATATGTCGATCTGCTCGTCTGCACGATATTTTTTGTGATCAAGCGTTAACGTCATATAGTTTGCTCATATCCTGTGAAACCCCAAACTTGGCGCCTATGGATATCATTACCATGTTTTTAATAATTTAGTGAAACAGCAACCTGAATACAGTTCTGTCAAAAGTCAAATCAACAGATAGATCTTTTGGTTGTATATTATTTGCAAGTCCTGTCGAACAGTTGGACGAAACACACAAGCGGCATGTATAACCGGTCATTAGTTGCTATGACAATCGCGTAATCTTTATACCGTCCTATCTACAGCATTTTTGGTACACCATACACTTTTGTTGTTTCAGTCAAATTCCCAACCACGTAGTCAATACTAGTCACTATATTACATGAATTGATTCCAAAGCAGCAAAAATACGTCATTTTTAAATTCAGTTATAACTTTTACTGTATGTTTTTTCTTGCCAATTGCTTTCCAGGAGATCAAAATTTCTCTCCTGTTCTGAAAATTGAAAAAGTCGTTCTTGTGATATAGAACGTCGACCCTGGATGGGCGGGGAAAGTAATATTGCCCCGTTAATAAACGTGTTTCTAGCCTAGTTACTGTTGCTGTTTATATTCGACCCATGTCTCAGGATTGAGGCAGGGCAAATACAATGAGCTACTGCACCTGGGTAATTCTCCTGGCCCGGATCGGAGGCTGTATAGAAAGGGTTGCCGAAGAGTGCGGCATAAAGAGTCCGTAGCAGGAGCAAGACTGTTACTTTTGCAACCCTACCGGATCCAACCCATGAAATCCTTATCCTGGCCATCTATGTTATGGAGGGATCGTGCAGCATCATCAGCAGGACCAAAGTAGCTATTGGACTTCGCACTTTTAATGAGCTTGTTTTGGAATCATATCTTCTTTTAGGCAATTACAAATGCAATGAAAAAGCTTCAGCCACCAATTGAAATTGAAAAGAAGGAAAATGAAGCAAGAGTCGAATACATTTTAACTACATCAGTATCGTTTACTGACGAAGAACACTTCACAGAAGTTAGTATGATGATTAAGGCAATTATTTTTGGATCTACAAAACGAAAAGTTCTGACCTAAAAAGCAAAAAATCAAACAAATTTTACCCTAAAAAGACTTATTTTTTAAAGATTTTGACGTCGCAAGAATACGATTATTTAAAAAATTCATTTCGAGCGGTACTTTTCCACATTCGTCCCTGAGGGCGGTATTTGGTGCTTTGCTGATCGAGTAATTGTCGATAAGCAAATTAAATAATGCCATTTAAACGTATTAATTACTTTGCTGAAACTTGTTGTAATGCAGTTATTAATAAACAATTACGAAATAATTTTAAATGTTATAATTGAATTAAATAGCTTAATGTGCCTAGAAAAGTTAACCATTTTTGAAAATTTTTGACTTTTTGATTGTCAAAAAATAGTTGTCTTGATGATGATGCATTAATTAATGAAGAACTGACTTTGGTTGATTGATAGTGCAATTGATGTGCAACAACAGCACGAGTGTTATATTTTGGTCGAAAATAAGTCAAAATAATGCGAAATGAAAGCAACAAGGACAAAATTTTTAATTTGCTTGTCTAGAGACCTTTCATAATAGGTTCAACTCTCATTCTTTTCTAAACTGCTTGCACCACCGTTTCAAAAGTGATAATTCTTTAACTTTGAAAAGATTTGTAATTTGCTTTGGATTACATTTTATTTCAGAATAATAAAAAATTAACTGTAAATTTAACGTGGACTTAATATTTAGAAGGCGTTGAATACGTAAGTAGTTTATTTTTGGGGTACGTTATTAATTTTTTTTAGTTTGCGCGATGATGCCACCAATAAGAGCATATGGAAGTGCTCTTGACCTGCTTGGTTTCCACTTTGGAAAGATTTACTTAAAGGTTTTTAACAATTTTCAATATTTTAGGATTTCTTTGACTGCATTCAGTCATTATGGGAAGATAGAGGAGTACAAATGTGTTATGATAGAAGCAACGAATATCAGTTAATTGACTGTGCCAAATAGTAAGTGTTGTGTGGATATCAAATCGTATTTTCAATTCACAGGGTGATATTGCAAAACATAATATAGTACCTACCTCTACTGTTTTGGCCTCGATTGTTAAAATAAATGGTAAAGCTTTAACACCTTTATTGTCAATTACTGTTTAAGATCTTATGTACTTTAATTGTTTGATAGTAATTGGGTGAAAACTCAGTTGACCAATGTTGATTGTTACTTCTGAAGTTCTGATTTCAGTTTTAGTAATGTACCCTTGGTTTCAATATGCTGAATATTTTTGACTTAAACTTGCGGTCGTAGTTTCACGACTGGTTTAGCCATAAAGCTTTTGCAAAGTTTTTTTCGTCTTTCAGTTTCCTAGATAAAGTTTCGATTATCAGAAAAAGTGACTTCGAACCGTCAGACCAGGTATGTCCTTATGTTATCCTATTTTCCGGCTTATACTACCTTGCTATTTATTTCATAGAAAACTACAGTTTACCACAGAGTAAAATATTTGTAATTAGCCTTTTGTTGTCGAATCTACCGCCCCAGTGCAATACTATACCTCCGGTTTCCCAACGATGATACCCAAGACAGGCTACCCAATTCCTGCTAATACCCACTATAGGTTACCCAAATTGTCCTCAAATATGAAAAAGAGAAAAATCCACATCAAAGAAGAATGACCGAATAGTTGACTACTCTTTCCTCTTAAATTGTGGTGAAAGTTTTTTTTTTATTTTGTCACGTCTTGTTTTTCATGTCGAATGGTATGTGTATGCCAGCCATCTGAACATGTTGTCGAGGACTGCATGTGCCCTAATGGGATGATTTTGAGAGGACTGCTTATGTGTGGTCAGTGCATCAAACTGGCTTTGTGTTTACTAATTTTATATAATTTGCCAGGACTTGCTGAGATGCCGTGTCCTTACAAGAGGCATATTCGAAACGAGGTTCCAAGTTGAAAAAGTGCAGTTCCAGTAAGTGGCTTCATTAGCTATCTGCTTCAAGTATAGAACGGCGAAATTTGAATGAATGTTTTTGGTAACCCAGTCATTAATAGGAACTTTCTTGAGTTTTAAGTTAAGTCAACTGTTTTTATTCTTCGCTAATAAAATCTTTTTGCTACTACATTTTTGTGTTCCGACCCTCCTTGGAGTTATTGGTACTGCTTGTATAGTAGATTTCTACCATAGCTAGTGCAGTACCACAGAGGAAATAGCCGTAGAGTGCTTTCCCCAGAACGAAGCAAAGTATCCACGTTGGAATTTGAATGCGCGATTATTGGCACCACAAGCGACGCTCCCACCCACTCGATTACGCTACAGATTGAACTGTAAGAACTTTTGTGAACTTTGTTCAACTTTCAGCATGTTTGACGTGGGTGGACAGAGAGAAGAAAGAAGAAAATGGATTCAATGTTTTAATGGTAATAGTGCATGAATTATAATTTGATTGGAATAAATATGATAGAGTTATGATTATTTTCAGCCAGTAATCCGTATTTTGGCATTTTTCTGTTTACCATGGGTATATCTGTGTGATTTAACGAAGATACAGCGGTTGGACAAAATAATAGAAACGCCTAACATTTTGGGATCATAAAATTTGTATGGGAAATAAAAAAAGTAGATCGGATTTGTAAAAAATATATTTTGCTAAATAGCGGTCTCGTTTGAAAGCTTAGGAAATTTGCTTTCCAGCAATATACTGTTTAACTTAAGTTTAGGCTAAAAATATGTGATATTTACTGATGAAAAATGTGTACCGTACATCATATCAGTTCAAAAACCTTCAAAATTTTTCGACATATCTTTACTAAATTACAATTTTTAGAAAAACTACATTCTCTAAAACAATAAATGAAATTGCAAACATTTCACCACTAAAGTCGTTGTTTTGTATCAAGCTTTCAAGGAGATTGAGCCTAAAATACAAGTTTAAACCTAGCAGAAGTTTGTCTTCTCTAAATCAAAATTTGCTGTATCTCCCTTGTTTCACAAAAAATTTTTAGAGGGGTGTATAAAAGCTTCTGTTTCATTTTTAGTGACAAAATATTCTATTAAAACTTGATATCTTCTGGATCTTGAAGAAATTTCCTTTCAAAAATACATAATGTTACATGGGTTAGGCTAATCTTTAGCAGATAATGACTGATCATATTTTAGGTCTAAATTTAACTAACAAAACTTAGTACCGGTCAATAAAAAGCTTATTGGTTTCAGAAAGTTGCAAATTGTAGAAAACCTAGGCTTATAGGTAAGTTTTGACTGATATACTGTATATCAGTCAAAACTTGCCTATAACTTTATATTTCTCCGTTGATTATAACATAGTAGTAAGCTTATAATAGTAATAAAGATTTACTGAATATATCTCCGGCCCACCGGCAGGGAAACACTATGCTAGAGGTTAGCTTAAACCTTGTAACATTATGTATTTTTGAAAGGAAATTTCTTCAAGATCCAGAAGATATCAAGTTTTAATAGAATATTTTGTCACTAAAAATGAAACAGAAGCTTTTATACACCCCTCTAAAAATTTTTTGTGAAACAAGGGAGATACAGCAAATTTTGATTTAGAGAAGACAAACTTCTGCTAGGTTTAAACTTGTATTTTAGGCTCAATCTCCTTGAAAGCTTGATACAAAACAACGACTTTAGTGGTGAAATGTTTGCAATTTCATTTATTGTTTTAGAGAATGTAGTTTTTCTAAAAATTGTAATTTAGTAAAGATATGTCGAAAAATTTTGAAGGTTTTTGAACTGATATGATGTACGGTACACATTTTTCATCAGTAAATATCACATATTTTTAGCCTAAACTTAAGTTAAACAGTATATTGCTGGAAAGCAAATTTCCTAAGCTTTCAAACGAGACCGCTATTTAGCAAAATATATTTTTTACAAATCCGATCTACTTTTTTTATTTCCCATACAAATTTTATGATCCCAAAATGTTAGGCGTTTCTATTATTTTGTCCAGCCCCTACTACAGAAGAAGACCAGAGGGGTTGGTCTACATTCACAACGTTCTTTCATTTTAATGCTGTGGCTCCGCGTGGTTTGGGAAATATATGCTATAAAGCGTAGTTTTTTCTTTGCGTGTGCAAATAATGGTAAAAGATTTAAATTACGGTATGTTCTGTTCGTTATTAAATGAGGTGGAAAGCACGTACTTTGTTCTTCTCTGTAACATATTGCGGTGGATATCCAGAAATGGGCTGAAACGCTTTGCCTCGTATCTGGGAGAGCTGAAAGTCTTCAGCTACTGCAAAGAGCTTATATTTTGTGCTCCTAAACAGTCACAGTGGCTGTAAAAGCTCCACTTCATGGTGGAGATGATAGGGAAACCTGAGCAAGCGAAATAAAACTCTTTAGGATAGAGGAGGCACAGAGCTTTACACGCTGGGGAAAGTGTAATTGGCGATTAAATGTAATCTGACAGTATTAGCCTCAGCTTTACTGAAAGGAACGTTATTTTGATTACCCCATTTAAGGGAATTTAAACAACCTTACAAGGGTAAAAAATTCAAAGTACGTGCAGTCTGCAATCACCGTAATGTAAGCCTGGTACATGAAACAATTTCGTGACTTAAAAGAGGAAAAACCACATTCTCCTTTCTCGTTTAACTTGGTGTGTTTTCCATATTATTGTGAAGAGCTGATAATGTGTTCATCAAATAAGTAAATCTTGATTTCTCTCTAGCACTTTCCGGCTTTCAAAAACAAAACAGTATAGGTGTTCATACAAAGTGTAAAACAAAAAAGCAAACTTCTAGGCTTTACAGTGTTTTCTTTTTCGTAAAAAAACTGGTCCAAATGACTTCTTGCTACAGGCTGCCGACCCCTGGCCTAAAGCAATCATATGTGATGTATGATATAATTCATTGCTCGTCATGTGATTTGTTTACGACTGATTGATCATTAATTTTAGATGTCACTGCCATTATATTTGTGGTAGCTTGCAGTAGCTATGATATGACTCTTAGAGAAGATCTTGGCCAAAATCGGCTCCGTGAAGCGATTGAGTTGTTTAATAACATCTGGAAAAACAGGTGAGATGAAGGTATTGTTGTTAGAAGTGGAAAACAGAGATGTTGGAAATCATGATAAGATTGCGTGCTGTAACTTGAAATGTTGCATTTGTGGTTTTTACAAAAGCACAACAAAGGAACTTGCCGATTTTTCTTTTGCGCAGTCCTTTTCATGCTGAGCGCCGAGCGGAGAAGCTGTGAATTCCATTGTTAATGTGTATTTTGCCTTAGTGTAACCTCATCCCTTCACTATTTTGCCATAGGTGATCAGGGTTTCACTGTATTTCTACAACGTTACCGCTACAAGTTTTGTGTCAATTATACTCCGTCTCATCGCGTAGCCCGATCTCTGTTGGGGTTGGGTAGAAATAGCAACTGACTTTTCGAGGGTTTAAAAACTCTGGACATTAAAGTTATTGCATCAACAGATGGAATAGGCTGCTGTGAGAAAGAAGAGCTTAACAGAAGGCTGTGTCCGTTGCAGCGAACACGAGAGAGAACACTGCGAGCGTGACGAGGGAGCACAAGTTCCTCGGTGGAAATCGAGGAAACCTGTTTGTCGAAGAATTTAGATGAGACCATACGCTTCCAGTCTGAGAAAAGTAAAGACTGGGTACAGAAGATAAGAGGAGAGACTACAAAGGACTGCAGAAGGCAGGAGTAGTGCTCCTTACCTGGCCTACTCATCAACCGCATCATTGCCAGAAAGAAATGAGTGTTCGGAAATGTATCATAGAGGGGAGGAGAGAGAACACAGTTTCTGCCAGATGTGCTCGAGAGTGAGGTTAAAGGAAATAAAGAGGAGAAGACAAAGTGGCGAGGACAGAGCGAAAGTCTGAGAGAAGGAGAAGAGTAGTGGTAGACATGTTGGTGCTTCCCAGACCAAGGCGTTGGCTTTAGCAGAAAAACACAAACAAACTGGGCTTGCTGAAAAGAAAAAGGAACAGAGCCTCCGTCCAAATCTCCAGATCGTGAAGTGGGACAAAGTCAAAGGTGAGCGAGGTCCTCACTTTGGCTAGAGAGAGGAGGTTATAGCGGGAGCATTGAGTTGAAAGACTCATCTCCACACTCTGAACGAAAGCAGGTTGCAAGGAGGCCAACCAAAAAGAACGTCTCTAGAAGTAAGAAGCACGTGCGGTTGAGTGGACGCAAAAGCCCTCCAGGAGGATCTGGAGAATATTAGTTTCGCTCTAAGTCTAGCCAAACCTGAAATAGGAAAGGAGGTTGGAAGACAGAGCCGAAGAAAAGCGAAAGAGAAGGGGCCCAAAGAAAAGCTTTGTACAAAAGAGATGGACTCCTTAGAGGGCCCTCAAGAGGAAGCAGATGTACAGCGTAGGGCCTTAAGACGAGGGAAAAACTTCGCTGTCGGAAAACCTACGGTTCATTCCCTAAGTCGAGTCATACCAACAGACTTTAAAAAATGGCATTCGCAGCTTCCCTGCTCGGCGCTCACCATAAAAAAGGGATAGTGTGGAGAACAAGCCGGCAAGCTTGCTTGTTGTGTCCTTGGGCAAGGCACTTAACGGGACGCCTCCATCTTTATGTGGCAGACAGGTGGCGTACCCGTACTACACCGGATTATAATTTTGAAGTTCCTCACCCAGCATCTAAAAGGCGACTCTTGGGTACCCACCAATGACAGTCCGTCTTGTTGGTGGTGGGGCTACCAGTCACTCATGACTGGTTTGAAATGGGCTGTGATCTGTCCCCTAGCCTAATTGAATTAGGTTGACGGTGTGAACTTGAATTGCCGTTTGTGTCCTACCTCCATACCGAGGAAGAGGAGGGGTAATCATAACAACGACAACAGGGAAAAACTTGGCCTTAAGCGAAGATTTGTGTTAAGAAAAAGAAAGAGTGCGGCCTAAAGTGGCCCCAAGAAAAGTAGGAGTAGGATTGAAGCGGAGAGGAGAGTTGAACAATTGAGATAAGGCTGAAGATTTCTTGACGAGAATCAACGGAGAGTCCTCACATTTGCCAGGGTTGAAAGGAAAACAATAGTCCTCAGACCAGCGCTCCAGTCGAATTATGGCTCCTTGTGTAGCCTCTGTGGCGTGGTTACCAATGAGAGAGAACCAAACGATAAAGTTGTCTGCACTATTAGAGCAACTGACGGAAGAAGCTAGAGAAGCAGGAAGATCATTGATGAAAAGAGAGAAAAGTACAGGGCCTAGACGGATCCTTGCGGAACATCGCGGTGGACTCGAATGGAGCAATTTATGTGATTTTGAAAAAACCTCCCAAGCGCGCTTGTCAGAAAGAAAAAGATTGAGTCCAACGTACAAAGCAAGGACGGAGGCCAGCCGAAATCAGTTTATGGAAAAGAGAAAATCGACAGTAGCAAGAATCGTCCGAAAGCCCCGCTCGAGTTTGTTAAAACCCATTCGAAATAGAGTGACAAAGGAACAAAATTTGGTCGAGAGTAGATCGATTAGGGCGGAACTGGCCTAGTAGAAAGAGAGAATGGAGTAAGACTCAAGAAAGAAGACTAGACTGGATAGAATGATGCGTTCAAAAAGCTTTGAGATGCAGGAGTTGAGAGAGATAGGCCGGAAGGAAGCAGCAGAGTTGAGAGGCTTTCTCATCTTGTGAATCGGAATAATAGACGATGTTTTCTAGATGGAAGGAAAGGAATGTAAAGACCAGTAAGGATTGAAAATGTGAAGAAGAAAATCCATGTGAGAGCGAGGAAGGTGCTTTAGCATGGGATAAGCAATTTTGTTTGGGCCAGTGGCAGTGGACGAGGTGAAGTTTGTGGCAGCCGCAAGAAATTCAGTGGAAGAGAAGGGAGAGGAGAAAAAATAATGAGACTTCTTTGGGCAAGAGACCCGTCGAAGCTCGAACAAGTAGCCTTTGAATCTGCTACGCAAGACCTTTAACTTTGGTTGGGAGACAGAATAGTGAGATCATGGGCAGTCGGCGTAGACCGATGCCGACTTCTTTGGTAAAGAACGGTTGGGAAGGTTAGAAGAAGGGAAGAGAAACCAGCAACAGAACGGAGAAGAGAATAGAGTGATTTATGATCGGAATTTAGGAGAGAGAGGCGAGCATGTCGTCAGCCGTGCATCAGCCTTGGCTTTGGTGATACCAGACGAGACATATCGGGAAGCAGAGATGTAAGCCTGACGATTTTCATCACTTTATGAGCGGAAGTAAAAGCCTTTCGTCTTTCGCCTACTGCTTCTACCATTTTAGGGAGACCACCAGACTTGGGTTTGACGTTTGACGCGGCCAAAATGAATGGAAAGTTTGGTCGCATTTAATGGCAGAGAAGTAAAGAGAGCTGCAACTGAGAAAAGAGAAAGGGAAAAATATTCCTCTACAAAAGGACAGTTAGAGTCAAAGTAAAAGACAAAGTCTTTCCAACGAGCTTTCTGAAAATGAAGGAAGGATGCTATTCGTTGGGACAGAAGAGCGGAGAAAGAGGGACAGTTAATAGAATTGGTAGGAGATCAGAGCCCAAGTCCAACCTTCCGGAAGCAGGAAAGAGCAAGAAAAAAAGGAGCCAATGAGATATCAGGGGAGGAATGGCTGCCAGAAGAGCGGTGGAGAAGGGTAGAAGTGTCGGGCTCATTGAGGGCAAGAAAGTTCGAAGAAATCCCCAGAATGAAGAAATTTCTGGAGGAAGAAAGAACGGAGTGGGAAAAGGAGGCGGTTCTGCTATTCATCGAAGAAAAACTAGTAAAGGGAGCATAGGCGTTAAGGAAAGAAAGCAAGAAAAAGTTATTAATTAAGACGATGACCACTACATAGAGTAGAGGTCAAGCGAAGAGAGAGAGGAAGTAGAGAGTTCTGAAAAGGATAAATCCTACCGGACAAAAATGATTGCACCACCGCTGGTGAGCAGGTCACCAGTAGAAAGAATGTCAGACCGGGAGTTTGTGTGATCAGATCGCAGAGCAGAATATCTAGGTACCCGCAAAGAGGAAGATGAGTTGACGTTAGATTCCTGGATACAGATATGCTCTAAAGGATGAAACCAGATAAACAGGAAAAGCTGGCGCTTCTGGCTCGAACACCTCCTGTGTTCTATTGAAGAACCCCAGCGAGTCGGGGAAGTAGGAGGAAGCAGGAGGTGTGGAAGAAGACCCAGAAACAATGGAGGATAGGGGAAGGTGCAGAGACGGGAGTTACAAAGTTGGCGGAAGGAGAGTAGGATGTTTGTAGGCAAGGGTGGAGTCAGCAGAGAGGGGCCAGATTGAACAGTGAAGGCAAACGTTCTTGGGGGGGGGGGGGGGCGCAAAGAAGAAGTTCTTGTGTAGGAAGTTTGGGGACCCCCCAGGAGAAGCAGAGGCGCAGTGCAGCAATGAGAACATATCCCGGAATAGGAGCTGCCTAGAGCATTAAACTTTGGAGGAGAGTGGCGAGCATCTTGGATAGACTCAATTAGAGCAGGTGCAACATTGCACCGACCTACCCCTCCAAATCACTTTTCAAGTGCGCACTGACCAGGAAAAGAAGGGGATAGGGTTAGGATGAACGTTGCCGCACATCAAAAGAAGAATAAGAATACGGGGCAGAGAGAGGCACGACAAGAGAAGAGACTGGTGACTGATTTTAAAGAGAACTCGGTTCAATGCTGTTGTTCAGAGGGGGCAGCGCGGCAAAAAAGTAGTTGGATGAGGAAAGTGCCCGGGGTAACTGGGACCCTTTGGAAGAAGGCCAACAGTCTATTTGACACACCCCAAATGGGGTCAGGGACCGCACCACCACGTTGAGGCGGCTGTTGATTGGTGCAGGTGACTTGCGGTTCGGTGATATTGTGGTGCATTGAGACAGTATAGTCTTACTTTCGAATCATTTTCACTGCACTGTTTAACAGAAAGAGCGGCTTTAACTTTTTTCATTTTTAGATGGCTTCGCACTATTTCCGTTATTCTCTTTTTGAACAAACAAGACTTGCTCAAGGAAAAAGTCCTCGCCTGTCGGTCCAAGGTTGAGACTTACTTTCCTAAATTTCGTGATTATGCTATTCCGAATGGAGGTAACGTCGTATAACAATAATCATGTTACCTTGCATCGTCCATTTTTTTATATTGCTATTTGTTTTACGATTATGTATCTAAGCACACTTCGAGAAAGCGCTTTGCTGTTTTGCAATCCATATTTGTTGGCAAGGCGTCGTATGGTGGAATAGGCGATAACGCAATAGCAAATGGTTAGTGTAAGATAATATACATTAGGATGTTTCATAATTTCACCACTTTCGACTTTTCAAACGGCTACCAATTTGTCTCATTGGATTTTCGGCACTGATTACGAATTTGGCATTATTTTTGTATTATGACGTCACCTTCATGGTGCCCTGTGCGATTATTACGTCATTTTTGGCTGTTTTTTTAGTATCTCGAGAATCATTTGTGATAGAATCATAGGGTTTGTTTCAATTGACGCAGAATGGTCGATCTCCTCTCTGTTTTTAATACAATATTTAGTCGTATTTGCACGAGAAAAATAGTTATTAACGAAAACGTATTTTGTATGATTTGGGACAATTTATATGCCAGACAATACGAGTTTAAATCATACTGCATACAATACTTAGCCAATTGGCATAAACTGTTATAACTTTTATCAATTACACATACACCATTGAACAACTTTTAAATATTATAACAATACCTTGTTTGAGGAGGGGGGGGGGGGGGCTGCAGACAAAAACTTCAGCTAAAATGTTTAGACTGGTCGCTAAACCCATTATAGATGCTAAATTTTGAAAAAAATCAATGTCATGCATTATAGTATTTAGACTTTACTTATTTATTAGAGTGGATGAATTGTTGCAAGCAATAGAGATTTATTCAAAAATATAACATCAACAACACCGCATTATTTACAAAAAAACAACGATAACACAAAAATGTCACACTCACGATCATAACTCAATAAGGATACGAAATAGTAGCACTAGCAGAAGTGGCAGCTAGCAACCAAAGGTTAATGCAGTTCATAGCAATAAAGGCGAAACTCATTTTTGCTAAATAGAAATGGGCAAAGTTGTTAAAAAGCTGGGCTAGCTGTTCGGTTAACCAAATGCAGACTTACATAAAAAGACAAACTTGTTGATGACTTAGCTTAGAAGTGATCGTTCGTAAAAAAAAAGTTGCAATATACTGTAAGTTTAATCTTGGCCTATAGGCTATAAATATACAGAAATTGAACACCAGCACTTATTCCATATTACATAAAAACGCACGAATACGCATGTCGGTTTTATTTTGATGTGAAGGGGAATCAAGAATTGTATTTTGAACGACAATTTTTAGTTTGCTGATCAACCTTTCAGTAGCTCTGTTATTATTTTCGATACTTTCCAATGTGCTACTGGTACTTCGGAGCATACGATGCAATTAGCGGTTCTGCGCTCACTTTAAAAAAGTCTCTTAGGCCAGCTTTTCAACCTTGAAGTAGTTTTCGAGCAACTACAGAATCTAGATAATGAGATGTTTCCACAGCTTCTATGGAATACGGCGATACTTCCGCGAAAACACTAAGAGCAGCATTTACTGGCGACATCATTGTACAGCATGCTCGTAGAAATATTTCAGAACAACATCTGCTAGTTCGAAATCAATTTCACGATATGCCAACAAAAGATCACGCTGAAAAAGTGTGATTCTTGGACCTTCAGCTGCCGATGGTTTCAAATGAATCAGCAAAAATGAAGGCACATATACCGAAATTACGTGCGAAATTAGCCTAATTAATTTCGCTTTTTGGTAATCCTCCAAATGGCAAATATCAAAAATCAATAAACGGAGATATGCACTCGCTGTTGTGATCCATCTTGAGTGGCATGTTGCTTCTTGCTTGTATGCCAAAAGAGGCTTCATATTTTCTGGAACTTCCTTCAAAATATAGCAAGATAAAGCAAATAAGCACATGTGATCATTTTTGAATGAATGACCGTATCTTTGCTCTTTTTCATTGGAGAACCACTCAATCTTTTTCCTTAAATGAAGGGATGCCATTTTAGTGGCAAGGACCACAAGTTTTTCTCAATCTACAAGTTTACTCAAGTCAGGCTTCCGAATATCACCAAAGTACTTCATCAATGATGCGTCTTCCATAGTTCCTGGTCCTTTCTTTTTGCCTTCAAGTTTTGCAATGGCGTGAGTAAAGCAAATTTCATTCACATGAAACAAACATTTCAGTGAATGAATATTACGATCATGATGCAATTTTTAAAAGTCAGCCAGCCGCTTATGTACACCAGACATTTTACCTGTGCTTAAAGCCGTAGTATCCGACATTACTGAATAAACTTTATCTAAAATACTTTGATCCACGTGTTCTTTGATGGCAGTGAACACAGACTCAGCAGTTACTGATCTTCCCTTTTCAAACGTTTTCACTGCAATGACTTTTTCACACTTTTTTTCTTTTATCTACGTATTGCCCCAATATATCGATCCATTTTATTTATGATTTTGCCATCATAGCACAGTTGAATAGCTGCAGCACGACCCAGCTCTTTCTCGCACTTCTTCAAGGCTTCCAACCGAAACTGCTCACGCTTTCGAGTTGCAAATGAAGCAGATATACAGGGTGTCCACAAAGTCTTTAGACAATTTAAAAAATTTATTGATACTACAACTGATGTCGAAAATGTCTGAAATGTTTAAATAATATCAATTAAATGGTAAAGTTTTTATTTAAAACATTAATGAACTCTATCTCTGAAATGATTAAATAATATTAAGTAAATAGTAAAGTTTTTATTCAAAGCATAAATAAATTTCTATATGAGCTCCATTTGTAGCACGGAGGATATCTAAACGATATTAAATTTCAGTCCACGTCCTTAACATTTCTTCATCAGTTGTCTCACAGCGGCAGTTATTCTTTCCTTAAGGTCACTTATGTCTTTTACTTTGGTGCGGCACACACCACCTCTCACGTAGCCCGAACGAAAGCAGAGCAGATGGACTTAGTTGGGCTATGACTAAATGACTGACAAATACGCTCGATGCCTTTTTCAGAAGTTTTTTCCATCTACTGCTCGGTTTTAGTAGCAACATTCCCGTTCCCACAAACTGCTTATGCCAATTGCGAATCGGCTGACGTGCTGTGACTCGTTTTGTATATTTAGCTATGAAATTTCTTTGTGCTTGAATATCAGATTTTGTTTTGATAAACCAAGAAACACATTGTGCTTTTTCTTGTGGAGTACAATGATCCCTCGCTATATCGCGCTTCACCTATCGCTGCTTTGCGGAATTTTTTACAGTGTTTTTTTTACAGTGAATCCTGATTGGCTCAGGGGCTTTACTGTTGTCTAGAAGTGAAAAAAGTTGAAAAAAGTGAAAAAAGTTGATATATACGTTAATATTTTATTTCTTAAACACATTTTGGGCCTGAAAAGAGGTTTTGTTTTTTGTTTCATTCTGCAGTACAGTATTGCATTGTAAAATAACAGTAAAAAATAAAGCTGACTACTTCGCGGATTTCACCTATCGCGGGTTATTTTTGGAACGTATCCCCCGCGATAAACGAGGGTTCATTGTAGTCATTTTTAACAAGGATTGGAAATCAATTATTTTATTTAGCTAATTCATCTCTGAAATAAAAAGAGTGATATTATAAAAAAAAACTTTAATAACAATTGATTAATATGCAAAAAGAATTATTTTGATAGCATTTTTAAAAGTTTTTTAATGAAATTGTAAAATTGTCTAAAGACTTTGTGGACACCCTATATATTTTTCTCCAACCGTTGATTGCTGTAATTCTGATTGCTGGTGTATCGACATTAATCGCTGGGCCGCTTTTTTGCAATCACTGGCACTTACAGAAAAATTACCAAGCTTTTTGTATGATTTGCCTCCTGTTATTTGCTTAGAGTCTTAGACGGAGGGTGGTATTCAATTCAATTTCAGTAAAGCTGCGTCGATTTGCTACTATTTCATCATCGCTGTCGTCAAAAATGGAACTGGTATCAGATTTACGTCACCTCGAAACTGTAGGAAAGATGGCACTAGGTGTACCAGTTTTCAGCGTTGTTTCGTGTTTTTGCAAGGGTTTACTGTCTATGTTTGTTGAATATCATATCTTTTGATTCAGACAATATCATTTTTCTGGACGACTGTTGATCTTTCAGAAACTCTATTTCTTTTTCTGGTATTCTGTTATCAATTTTACATATGCATAGTAACTTGCCTTGATACGCACCAACGGTTTCAAGAGTCTCGCACCGGCATCTGGACAAGTCAAAAAGTTTATCAAGCCAATCTTCATTAATGGAACACTTAAATTTTTTAGCTTGTTTTCTTGCGGTTAGAAACTTTTCAATTATATTTTTTAGCTTATTCTGGGCACTCTTTGCCTCGATCACGGCTAAACTAGCGTTTCTCCATAAATCTACAACATCGCTAATCATTACCTGTTTGATGTCATTGAACCCTGGTCCTTTAGCTGAGAATTTAGATTCTGTATCCATCAAAACCTGCCGAACATGATAGAAGTGCTCAATAACCTTTCTATTCGTGGGTAATGTATTACCCACCAACTTTTTCCTGAATAGCAAAGATTCTATCTCACTAGATCTAGAGATGCCATTCTAAGGCTTTACTTTTGTTGAAAGTGTAACTCATGCTGCAATGCTGCCATTAATTTTTTATGCTAACTGGCTAAATCATGTTTTTAAATGCACGTAATTATCGTTTAGTTGCCGATCAAACAATTATCTTTGTGACGAAATAGCTACTTCATAGTAAAAATTAGTTTTAAACAGAATCGCTAGGCGAAATATTTTAATCCTTTGTGCCAACACACAAAAATATATAAAAAACACGTTTTTATTATTAATTGTTTTTCTCGTGCAAATACGACTAAATAATGTATTAAAAACAGATAGGAGATCGACCATTCTGCGTCAATTGAAACAAACCCTGATTCTATCACAAATGATTCTCGAGCTTCCAAAAAAAACAGCGAAAAATGACGTAATAATCGCACGGGGCGCCATGAACATGACGTCATAATACAAAAATAATGCCAAATTCGTAATCAGTGCCGAAAATCCAATGAGAAAAATCGGTAGCCGTTTGAAAAGTCGAAAGTGGTGAAATTATGAAACACCCTAATATGCATACATGGCGTTACGCCCGGACAGGAAAAATGACGCTTTTTTAAAAATCGCTTTTATGATCTTAACTTGCTAAACGTAAATATGGCGCTCTTGTTTCGTGATTGTTTGCAGCATCAGGTAAACAGTATCGAACGAGACTTAGCTCTCAACACTGCTAGGTAGATATTTAACACTTCCTCATCCTCGGGATGGAGGCACGGCATGAAACCCAATATCCAGGTTTACTCCGCAAACACAATCAACGTAGGGCGAAAGGGAAAGCGGCAGTCAATTTTGAATCAGCCATAAATGTAGACTGATAAACCCACGATCAACAAGGCGAAGAAGAGACAATGGTTGGAACCTAGAAATTGCCTCGTACGACATGCTGGGTGAGAGTCTTGGTTGTTCGAGCCCCGGTAACTCGCGAGATATAGAATGCCCAGATTTTTATTTCTGGTAGATTGGTGTGAACCGTAGTGTGACGTTTTGTTTTGTTTTTTCATACGGCAAAAGAGAAAGAAAGAGACAGAGGGAAAAAGAGGTTTTTTGCAATTCAAAATAAGCACTTGCGAGCTTGCATTGCCTTGAGACGAGTTATTTGAAATTAGTTTCTGCTTCAAAGTGATGTTTGTGTAAATATGTTTCATGCTTGAGTATGTAGAGTTGCACGCTCGGGCAACCTTTAGATCGGCCTACCCTTAAGCTTTTAAACTCTCGCACGTTCGAAATGCGTGCGTCTTCAAAAATCTAAATAACTTACGTACGTCGTATTGCTGAGGTGTATTTTTAACAGCAGCCTTTTCTGAAAACTGCTTTATATAATGTAAACCACTTTTTCTTTGTCGGAAATGTGACTTGCAACCTCACTTTATGACCCCAATCGACATTTAACGGCTTAATGTAAACCGGGGTTTGTTGCTAAGCTCAAACTGCCGCAACACCCGCAGTTAGCATCAGCAGACAATGTAAAGTACAGTTGAACGACTTCCGCACTTGTATTTGACAATTTTGAACCTTGACGTTTAAAATACACTCTCGCTCTTATTTTGTTACCACTTTAAAATTACGGTCTTTCGGTCCTGTTCAATGAAACAATGACAACCGTAACACCATTTTACGGTCTCCCAATTTCTGCGTTCACATTGGTTCGACCACTATAATACATTCTCATGATCAATTCGCTACTCACAATGTCCCCAGGTATTAGACACCGCAGTCAACCACATCCTCACATGTAAAAAGAAAGTGCTGCTGCTTAACAGCGCTTGATTGGCCCGCCTCCTTCATACAGAATCGATAGAAGTTGCACCGAAAATCTAAGAGCTTGTTTGTTTGTTGATAGTTGATGCTAAAAGTGATAAAAACGCACCTCATCTAGCACAGCTAATCTTGGTCTTCGTGCACCCGCCGGTAGAATGGGTACACACTGTAATTATCTTTGTAACTTCGCGATGGCTGTAATGCTGTGCCTTTTGAAAAGGCAGTTTGGGTCCGTTTCCTTAGCTCGGCGGATTTTAGCTAGCGATAAATTTATCCGCCAAGCAGTTCAAGCAAAATGCTAAAACTGATCAACTCCCAAGCAGATCTAGACAATTATTTTATATTCATCTCCGCTGCGGTTGCTCAGCTAGTCTGGAGGATAACTGCAGTAGTTAAATTAAAGGCGATAAGGTTGTCTATTTTTCATGCTTACTACTCCTTGCATTTTTTCAGCATCTATGGACGACAGCGAAGATCCAAGAGTTACGAAAGCAAAGTATTTTATAAGAGACGAATTTTTAGTAAGTAGTTTTGTTATGCTGTACTTGCTGTTGTATTGCGTAATTTTGTCCACCCTATTAATTGAGGTGCCATGAGTATTGTTCAAAAGTCCTGATACGCGACTTATTAAGAATGTATTTATTGATAGTAGTGTAGCAGGAATCATGTCCCATCAACCTTGCTGCAAATTGTCTCCATCGTTTGCGAATGCGTAATTGTTAATAGCGAGAACTGATATCAAGTGGGTTGGAGCTTTGTTTACGATTGCGATGATGTTGCGTTCAGACGCCACGACGGCTAGGATAGAGTTTCACTTGAGATAGTACAGCGCAAGTGAGCCGATTTGCAACGGGAAGAGCACTGCATAGGTCTTGCGTGCCAAGGTCACATCGCCGATAAAGAAAAGCTTGGAAACATAGTGCAGGGTTGGAATAAACGTTGACGCTCATCACCAGAAAAAGGATAAGGCAGAAAGGCTAGAGAAAAAAGACGAAAAAGGTAGATGACCGATTTTTATGAGTGAGTAGGCTGCTTGTCTGCGATCGCTCAGAGGGCAGCAGCACCACGAAAAAATGTTTGGTGGCAGAGTCCCCGGAGTACATGACATCCTTGAAAAGGCTGTTCAACTCAATGTGGTTGGATACCGCTCTACCACAATAAGGTTGCTCATCGGTGCCACACTTAAGTTTTGTTGTGTTTGACACCAGTTTTGAGCCGGTCGGTGCAGAGTTCGTTAATGATTTTTTAGCTTTTGCTTTGCCATAAAGCGCAAGCTCCACTGAGTGTGTACTCATCAAAATGAAGTACAAATCCTCCAGTTACAGCGAAAGGTAATTTAAGCACGTTCGTGCTATTCGTAATTAGGATCGCTTATACTTAACATGAAACAAAAGGCAAAAACGATTCCGGTGGAATTTTAACTCACAGCCTTTTGCCTACTGATCAAATGCGCTACTATATGAAGTGTAGAATTACAAGCTCTCGTACTCTTAAAAATTAAGTACACTTGAGTTGAAACCGCCTTCAATTTAATGGGTTTCTCGGAATTTTTTGGCATTAGAGAAGAGACAATGACCTTGTTCTATGTGGTCTAAATCGATTATGATTTCCTGTAATTTACTATTCACAAAAACAACGTAGATTCTTGGAAGCCGATGCTAATAAATGCACGTACCACAAATACTGTATCGTAAAAAGGCAACTCTTAGTTAGACGTAATGATAACTAGTGTTGACCTTGTATTCATTGACATAAGATGCCCTTTTGTTGACTTAAAGAGTAATTTACGATTTGTTTTCGACTTTTTGGTTTCACGAGCTTTTATTCAAATTCGAAAAAAATGATGAATTAATATCTAACGTGATTTGGCTTTGTTGCTTGCCTTATCAACTTTCTAGGTTACAAGCCGTCTTCTTGCATCGATGGTGTAGTGGTTAGAGCGTGGGCCTTAGACCCTGTAAGTTGGAGGTTGAAACCCGAACCGGGTCATGCCGTAGATTTTCTGAAAGTGGTTTTCACAACTTGTGCTTGGCGCTCGCACTGAAGGGGTGGTGTGAAGAGAAACCTGGCAAATTCGCTGACTGTGCCTCTGGGAAAAGCACTTTTAACGGGAACTCTTTATCTCTGCGTGTCAGACGGCTGATGGGCCCAGCTGTGTACTATCGCGATGGCTCATTTCAAGACTAACGGAGCTGTTCATGAGCTCATATACATTACTGAACTAGGCGTCATCCTTCTGGCTAAGTCTGGCTTTTATTTATTTGATAAATATTAACTTAACTCGACTCGGGTGGCTATGTCGTACTGAATAAAGTTTTTTTTCCCATCCACAGACGACTGAGCGCAACCAGAATATGCCACCAGCCACTGAACAGTGCATTGTAGTCAGTAGAGAAACTCTGCGCGACAGTCGCGATTAAAGCCTATATCCATGGTTTATATTTGGAAAAGAATTAGTGATGGTGGAAAGTCTGTTCCTTTTTATGCGATAATGACGGCTTGTGACCTTGTAGTGAGGTCCCTAAAAGTAGGTGTGTAACTCGAAAACTTGAGGTTGTTGGGGACCCCTCGAGAATTCCTTACGGACTTCAGTTCGAGAACCACTGTTATATACAGTGTAAAGTTATTGCAGGTAAAACCGTACATTTTCCCGCTTGGTTGCACTGTATCGGCAGTACTTGCAACTTCAAAGTAGGTGTGAACACAAGTGCTATGTCTAGCTGTGACTAGTGAATAACGATGTGCGTTGCATTGCAGCAAATTAGTTCGGTCGGTGATGCCCAACATTACTGCTATCCACATTTCACTTGCGCCGTGGACACTGAGAACATACGGCGCGTGTTCAACGACTGCCGAGACATCATACAGCGTATGCATTTAAGACAGTACGAATTACTGTGAAAAATGATTATGCCTGGAACAATCATTGTGTCCCGTATGTTGCTGATGCAGCAACGACCGAGGCTGTCAAAGCCGTTTATTTGCACACTATGAGGAGAGCAATATCTTTCTATCGACCGGAACTTCGAGGCTGTCACGTGACATCGGAAAAAGTCTGTCACGTGACGCTGTCAGGTGACTTGTGAAAAAGGTGCCAAGCGCCGCCGAAGACTTGCTTTTATTGAAGAAGAGCGTACATCGCTAACGGCCTCGGCTACCTTTTCTCTTTTCACTGTTTTCAGCTTATCCACAATGCATCTGGCCTTGTTGCCCGCTGCGAGAAAAAGAACATCACAGATTATGTTTTCTTTTTTGTTGTTGCGCTACGGTCTTGTACGTAGTGATGTGTAGGTTAGTTATAACGCTTTTTATGTATTCTTAGTAAAGCACGCATATATAGTTGAAGTAAACTACTATTAGGTTGCTACGACTGCTTTATACGATTTATTTATTGAGGGCCGATAAGGTATTTTTTTTCTGCATTTTACACAATTTTGCAATCTATTCTTGTTACGATCTATATACGTTGAACTCCACCATCTAATTTTCAATTTCAAGTTCAATGCTATTTACAGCAAGACGCGGTAAAAGTTTTGGTGGTTTTAGGAACAAGGGGTCCAGGTTTTCAGATTGCCTGGCATTGAAAAAAATTACATGTCTAGCCAATTGTTATATTATCGGTTTTAACTAAGCGACAATGACGGTTATCGCTTCCCACTCTTTAATGCCCGTTTTATGGAACGTTTTCATTGAGAATTAAGGTTACCTTTTGGATAAGTGTGCGTTTTACATATTCGTGTTTTGCATGTTTGACTATGATTCTTTTAAACGCTCAGTGTCTCTAGCATCGGATCATTGCTATGACGTAGCTATCGATGCATTGCTATCTTTGCTACAATGGTCCCTTGTAGTGGAAACACTGTGTGTTTCGAAGCGTCTTTTTTATTCAGTATTGTTTCAATGTGAGACATTTGGAAGATTAACAGTTCAACTTTACCCGACTAACTTTGACATCGAGTCGCAGAGCAATATGACGATTACAGGTGCTAAATATGTCGTAATCAAGTTTGCCAGTGGCAAGAACAAATTGTTATTGCCATGGAACCATTCTTGTTTCTATCATCAAAGGGTACAGTTCTTTTTCATGCAGTTTCATCTATCTACGTGCCGTAGTATTACCGACAGTAAAAAAATATAATGATGGAATATAGTATGGCGATCATCAAAAATAACCAACTCAACGTAGGTCGCTAATTTATATATGTGATTGCCGCTTTCCCAAAACCAGATAGTGGTGTTCTTGCTTGATTGCGTTTATGGTGTGGCGCTTGGGCGTACGCTGCGTTCATCACATAACGTTTTTCTTCGCTTTTGTCCGGTTTCGTGTTTTTTGTTATCAAGCATTTTTGTACCGAAATTTTTTATTGTTTTGAGATGAACACTGCTTTATTGTATACCGTGTAGTGAGAACATCCGGCTTTGTCCGCAAAGTACATTTTAATAGCTTACGTTTTTGTGCGTGAAAATCGTGTAAGTTTTTGGTACGTACTTAGCCGACAAATATCGGTTGTTCGGGCAGCATCATAAACTGTAAAGTATTATACAAATACGCAGACGAAAATTTCTCACAAAAATGCATGGGAGAAAAACTTACAAGAACCGGACAAAAACGTATATTGGGTACAGCCATTTAGGGACGTACGCAGAAATCTTGAGGGGTGTACGAAAATGACTTTGAAAATTTCACGGGTCAGTTGAAGTTCGCTCAATCAAACTATCAAGCAGTGCCCGGTGTTTAGTAAATTCGCGGTGAAAAGCTTTTTTTTGGAGATCGATTTTTTTCGCTAAATTTAGTTCTCTAACTGTAAAACAGGTGATTTGTTTGATATCGCTACAAGCATAGTGACTGAAAATAACAGTTAACGTTTTCCTGAGAGGGCACGTGTGTATAAGAGCCCCCCTTCGTACGCTGCTGACAGCCATCTATTGGGGCAGTCGTCGCGTGGCAGTTCTGATTTGATTGTAGGCCGCGTGTACTAGAGTCCCGAAGAAACGATGACATCACTGCTAATTAGGGTGGAATGAAAAAAAAAATTTTGCAAATCGAAAAAAGTGCAGTTTTAAAATCCTGGCTAATACCCTAAAACATCGAAAAAATTGGTTTTGGGGACTAGCAACTCTCCCAATCTCTTTCACGAAGGTAAATTTAACTCAAAACGTTAGCACTCGCAAACCACTCATTGTAAAGACTTGGTTTTTGACTCAAAATTTGCAGCATTGCCACATTTCTAAAAGTGCTAAGAGGAAGTTTTGTCTAATCTCCATCACAGAATAAGTTACAATCGAAAAGCCTTTTTTTTCCAAAACACGATCTAAAATGGCATTTATTTCTTTGGGTAGCGTTCCTTAGCTTATCAGAATCAAAGGTTCAGAAGAGCACATAAAAATCTTCGACAAACTCAATATTAACTTAAGCAAAAACTATTTAATTGGAATATCAGTAAGTTAAGGTATGGTTATAGCCTACTAACAGAAGTAAAGGTTTTATATGTGAGGAGTAATATAATAAAAAGTTCACACCATTATTAATCATAATACTATCGCAAAAGTTGCAAATACAATCCCAAAATTTAAAATTTGACAAGACCATCCCTGGTCGCGATTTGCCCTTTTGGACTCTTCAGCAGTGCTTGTCTCATCAGCCAAAAAAATGCAGACTGCCAAAGCTAGGAACTTTATGCTTATTACTTAGAGAAAATAGAATAGCTTTGGCAGTCTGCTTTTTGCTGAAGAGTCCAAAAGAACAAAACGCGTCCAGGGATGGCTTCGTCAAATTTTAAATTTTGGGATTGTATTTGCAACTTTTGCGATAGTGAAGTTTTATGATTAATAATGGTGTCAGCTTTTTATTAGAAGCAAAGGATTTTAATGATCTCATCGACAAGGATAGTTACATGATTGCCTTTGCTTAGCATCTGGTGTAAACACACCTTCAAGTGGTTAGAGAGAAAACAATATCCCACTTCTTTGCCTCTACCGGTTGCAATCACAAAGTGCAAGCTGTAATTGGAAATTTGAAAGTAACCATTACCTAATCATATAATAAACGATCGTCCTACGACTCCGCTTAGTGAGAACACGCAGTTTTTAAACCTTTGAAGAGTTGATTTGTGGTACAGAATTTGAAAATTGCAGAAAGTAGAGTATTCATTCCCGAAGCTTTTCGTCTGACATTTTTCAAGAGAATCCGTCAGAAATAGAGTGAAAAGGTGAAGTGAGTCACTTATATAGAGACATATATAGACGCGGTGGTGTAGTGGTTAGAGCGTCCGCTTCGCAGTCTGTAGACTAGGGGTTCATTCCCCTTGTTGAGTCATACCAAAAGACTTTAAAAAATGGTATACACAGCTTCTTTGCTTGGCGCTCGGCATTTATGGGAGGTTGTAGAAAACAAGCCGGCAAGTTCGCTTGTTGTGTCCTTGGGCAAGGCACTTAACGGGACGTCTTCGCCTTTATGTGGAAGACAGGTGGCCCAGACACCTAAAAAATGGCAACTCCCAAGCGAGTGCGGACGTCCCATCCAAAATATAGCGATACAATTATCTTTCTCGTGAATGGAGGATAAATATCAACAAATACAAAAATACAGTTGACGAAAAAGAAAAAAGACTCTATCATGATTGGTAAAAGCAGCGACCAATAGAAGGAGCGAAAACTAATGTGTGATTTGCAGCATTGCAAAGTCACTTCACCTGTTCACTCTATTTCTGACGGATTCACTTGAAAAGTGTCAGACGAAAAGCTTCGAGAATGAATACTCTACTTTCTGCAGTTTTTAAACCGCATTTCGTCGTCATGCCTACTGGCTGGCCCTCCCCACATATATCCCCAACCCTATTTAGACACTTTGTTAATTGCTTGTTCTGTTCACAATATTTCTAGCTTTGATCTCTTTAAATTATGTCGTTAAATTAAAATTTAGCGAGAGGGATATCAACAAGACTGGCATAACCACATCAGTGAAAGTTATGCACACACGCTTACCTTTGGAGCTCAAGTGCAATGAAAACTTTTCATCGGTTTACGGACAAGGTGTTAAGAGTCTTCACGCTTGTTTTGTGTACATCAACAATATTTTCACATTTAGCCGTGACAGCAACGAGCAGATACATTACTGTCCCAGTGCGAGACTTCTGGTCACAAGATAGGCAAAGATTAAGCGCGTTCATTTGAAAGAAAGTCTCAGCTGTCAGTCAAACTCGTGGGTTGTAGTTTGCACCAAAAATGTGGAAGTGGTCTTTTTTGCTGCGGAAGCGCAAAAATTCTCCCGCTTCCATTATTTGACTTGAAAAAGTAACTTGGTGAAAAAGTTTTGTCCATTTCACGATATGGGTGAAATGTTGTTGGTGCTACCCGACCTTTTCTGAGGGATGGGGCATTGCGGAGGACCATGGACACCCCAGAAGCCGAGCAACTCCCAAGGGCGTGGACCAGAGATCGTAGAGAGAGAGTCGCCAAAGAGCAAGCGGCGCAAAGTGTCCGTAGCTGCACAGTGCAGAATGAGATTGATGGTGTCCTGGTGCGAATGTCCACGAGGCGCTGCATGAAGGATTCTCTATTTTGGAAAGACAAGAGCTTTAACAGTAGGCTGTGTGAAGACGAAAGAGGGCACAGCGAGCGTGACGAGGAAGCACAAGTTCCTTGGTTGAAATCGAGGAACCTATGTGTCTAAGAATTTTGATGAGACAGTACGCCTTCAGTCCGAGAAACAGAAAAGGGACTGCGGAGAGCACGAGTAACGCTCCCCGCCTGGCCAGCTTATCAGCCGCGTCGTTCCCCGGGAGGAATGAGTGTCCGTCGATCCATTGTAGTCTGATAAAACAAGAGGAGAGAAAACAGTTTCTGCCACACAGATTGAGTTAAAAGGAAAGACAAAGAGGAGGAAAGGATGGCGAGGACGAAGTGAGAGTCCGATAGGAGGAGAAGTGGCAGACTTGCTGGTGCTGCCAAGACCAGCACAGAGCTTGCATAATGACGCAGGTTTCAGCGAAAAACTTGAACATACTGCGCCTGCCGAAAAGAAAGGAGTGACCTCAGTGCCACAAAGTGAGCAAGTACAACTACGCCGAGCCACTTTTGCCAAAAGGAGAAGGAACAGAGCCATCTGTCCAGATCGTAAGGTGGGAGAGAGTAAAGGTGAGCGAGAGCTGCACCTTGGCGAGAGGGGGGATCAGAGCGGGAGAATTTGGATGAAAGAATGAACTCCACAGTGAAACAAGGTAGGTTCCAAGGGGGAGAGGAAGACCAAGCAAAGAGAGCCTTCCTAGGAGAAGTAGAAGGAAGCATGAGTGGGTCAGTGGACGCTAAAGCTTTCCAGGACGATCTGCAGAGTCTTGAATTCACTCCAAGTCTGACCAAACCTGAAATGGGAAAGAAGGTTGGGAGACGAAGAGCCCACTCACAAGATGAAAGAGCAAAATGAGTCCAGGAGACTTGCAGGGGAGGTAAAAAAGCCTCAGAGAGAAGAAAGATTGGGAGGACAAGAGGCGGGAGGAGATGGCGCGATTAGCCGCTCGGTGAAGGCGTTCCAATTTGGTGATATTGGTAACGCTTAGGAAAGGAAACCATCCGGCTGAAGCATAGGGGAGAAGGAACCGAAGAAAAGAAAAAGCTGCACCAATCAATAGCCGCCTCAACCTGGTGGTACGATTCCCGAACCCGTTTGGGTTGGGTAGAAATTGCTGTTGGCCTTTCGGATGGTCCCAGTTACCCCGGGCACTCCCCTCACACAAACGGTGAAGTTGCACCATAAGTCTGAATGAACGTGCGACATCAGTAGCGCGAGAGAACGAGAAAAAGTATAACTTAGCATCACATTTTATATCGATTACGGGTAAGAAAAAAGGCAGTTTGGACAATGAAACGTGGCCCATAAAATAATGATTTGATTAAACTTAACTGACCTGGCTTACGGGTGGAGAAGGTTGTAAAATTAATTACTCACGACGGAAACCACTTAATCATTCTACATCACTGCTCTTCAACAGGGGTTCCGCAAAATATGAGGTTGTGCTCCGTGAGTTTTAAGAGTTCCGTGAGGAGACCGCGAAGGTTCTTCGTTTATTACTAATATTTATTCCTTACTCCAGTATATTGATTTCTTATATGCAGTGGTGTTCCGTGCATATAAATAGCAATGGAATCTTGTGATGGCAAGTTGCAGTTTGTGACGTAATTCTGTTTACAACTTTAATAACGTTTGAATTTGCTTACTCCTATTGTTTCACAATAGTGCGTCTGTAATTTCAATTTTGCTTGCTCTATATACTATATATACGACCAAAATTTTGCACTTCAAAAAGATTAGAATCGATACGCACTATGGGGACGGATAGAAGGTCCGTTTTGATGATTAGAATTAAAGTTAACTCTCAAGTCAGAAGTAGTTGAGGATAGAGAGGGAAAATCCGCGCTATATTGTTGTAATTTGTTGTTCCGACGACAGGTTATTGTCGAGAGTTGTAATATGTGGCCATACGGTTTAGATCTGAGTAGCAATGGGTAAACTGTTATAAAAGTGGTTGTAAGTAGTGAAGGAACTTGTAATAACTGTTTATTTGTTGAAGTATTTAATTATTTTCTAAAGTGTAGTAACGCAATATTTGATTTTCTTACAAGCAATTTGTGATTTCTAAGTTTTTGTTAGTGGGAGTTCCATGACAAACGCGAAAGTACATCAGGGGCTCAGCAATAACAAAAAGGTTGAAGAGTACTGTTCTACATTGAACATAAGTTCTAATATTTAAGAAAAAGCAAACACAGAGTAGTTTGGAACAATAAGCTTAAGCGAAGTAAGTAAAGTAAGAGCAATATATGGATAGGTTTTTGTCTCCTCAAAATGATAAAGTGTAGGAGAAGGCAGGCTACAGACCCACAAAAGTTAAAAAAATTGTCAACGGTCGTTTTCTTGTTTTTTGTTAGTGAAAGCGGAAGCGATAGGTGTGGAAGCGATTGACAAAATAGCCGCTTCCACATCCCTGGTTTGTACATCTCTAATTTGGACGAAGAGGAGAATTAAAAGTTTAAGACTTTTATGCGGTCGATTTAACGATTCGAGTGTTTTTTCACGCTTCATGCGTTCGAGAATATTTATTTCGCTGAAAGGTCCCCCCGCAACTGAATTCCCTTGGTACCTAATTCGCCCCTAGTAATTGTCCATTCATTAACCGGACACAATTGTAAAGCCGCTCAATCAGCGAGTTGTAAAAGGCTAGACGAGACGTTGCTATCCGGATTTATTATTCAGAAACCTTTTTTTTGGAAAAATTTTTTAACTTTAGCTTTCAAGCCTGTGTACTGAGTATTGACGATGCACGAAATTGTGATAAAGCGGTATTGGTCCGATGCAAAAGTATCGCACGATCCTGATTACCAATACATGTACCTCTATACAGTCTATGTCTGAGTGCACATTTGCAACGCCATTTTGGACTCTGCTAGGCTGTTAATCCTTTAACAGCTGACTACCGATGTAGACCCTGATATCAAGTAAGACAAAAACATGCATGCAATAGTAGGCTACATATTTTTATCAATAATATTGCATTATGAGCAAAGTAAAAAGATAGGATTATTGAATTGCGCTGAGAAAGCAATGTTGGGGTGTTGTGCTCCGTGAAGGCGAATCGCCTAATCTGAGGTCCCATTATTCAGATGGAAAGTGCATGCAGTCTATCCTAAATTTTGTTGTTTACGTTTTTGCACATGCTTGGAAAGTTCGTTAAAAAACGTTTTTACGAACTTTAGTTGCAACGGATTTAGAACTCTTGTAAAAAAATGTGCTGTAATCGGGTGGAGGGTTGTTTAAAGCAAAGTTTTTACTCCTTGAGGGGAATGGAGAGACAAGACATTGTAGATTTTTCAAATTAGGATGCTGGAATGCGATGGTGTAGCTACATATCAGATGTTGTCAAGTGCAGCAGGATGGTTGGAGGCGGCAAAACGAACTAGTAGTTTTTATTGAAGGTTACTCGTTCTGTGAAATCATTGATAAATTTTCGATGAACTAAAGAGTATGGTAGAGTGTAAGGTGCACTGTGCAGTGAGTTTTTGTCGTTAGAGTTGAAAACATAGAAGTGCAAATAAAGAAATGCAACCTGAATTTTTTTCCATTGCCCCGGAAAATACCAAAAAATTACTAAATCTATTCTCAATGAGCTTCAAGAAAATGGCTTGGATGTAAGCATGCGTAGAAGTTAGGCCTGCAAAAATGCTTCCACTAAGACAGGAATCTACTCTGAAATACAACGCAGAATATTGGGGATTAATTCAAAAGCGTTAAACATTTCATCTTTAAATCACTCGCTAAACGTTGCAGACAATTCAGAGATAGGATCGTCGTAGCTTTTAATAGCATTTTGTAATCAAACAGAAAATACTGGCACCAGAAGTCAAACTCCTGGCCGGCGAAATCGCCCTCTGTACTCCCGGTAAAGGGGGGCCGGCATAACTTAGTGGCCCCGCTCAGAGCGTCAAAACGATAATATTTGTATAAAAATACCGATAGGTCAACACTGACCCCCTTAAACCGCCAACACTGTAGGTTGACCACTAAGGGGAGGAGGGGAGAGGATGGTGTCGTCAAAAAGATATTTCATTTGATCGCAATCAAAACAACCATGTTTGGGACATAAACGAAGCGTTGAAACGTGAATGTGAGTTTACACTTATTCGCCTTGTTTTAAGTTATTTAATGCACACATTTTATTTTATAATAAATAAGTAGGTTTTGGAGTAAGGCAACAGCAGCTGCAGTTATATTTACTTAGGCTGTCTTAACATCAGAAGCGAATTCCTCCTATGTCAAAAAAACTGAAGTTCATGAAGAGAATAAACAATAGAAGTGAAAGTGTTTACGTTAGTGCCCCACCATGAAATTGAATTCGGCGCGTATCTCATTTCAAAAAGACGTGAAAGTTATTTCGGTCGCGTGAAATCATGCGACTTAAAATCAACCCGAAAAGAAATTAGGCTAACTTCATAAAAGCTGACAGTTGAGTAAAAGGAGCAGGTAGCATAGAAAAGCGCAACCAAAATGTACTGGTATGTAGGGTAAGCTAGGCGACATGTTGCAGAAGTGCATTAGCTGAGTCGTGTGCTAGGCTATTATTTTCCTTTCCAATTGACTGAAACGTTACTATTACCAATATGTGTATGGTATCTAAACGTTTGTTACTAGGTTACTTTCAGATTAATGGAAAGTACAGTACAATGAAACGCTGCAAAAGTGGAGCAAAGAAAAAACAATAAACGGCAGCGGCACAGGAAGCAGCAAAAAATTAACCAAACTAACAAGATTTCTTTCCGTTGCCGCAACAGATGCTAAAGATAATGTTACATTGCTATTATCGGATCTTGATGACGACAATTCGAATTTAATCTGTTCATCAGAGACCACTTCAGAATCAGAAAACCTCTTGTCACAATCAGTTGAGCAAAATTTACCGTCTTCATCTTACTGGTGCGGCAAACCCAGAAAATATCATCGACACATCACCATTAATTCCCCATTTTTTGTATAATTCTCTCCCTTGTGACCCGCATAAATGGCCCGACGTTGTATCTGATATCGTCAAAAGAAGATTTTATCAAGTTGTAACAAATTTTTCCTTCAACGCAGCAAACAGATGATGTTTATCTACTCATTACAAACGTTTTTTGTACCGGAGAAACAGTTGCTCGGTCATGGTTGGTATATTCTCAAGATTCCGATAAAGCGTTTTGCTTTTGCTGCAAACTTTTTGGCACTTCAGCCAGTCCATTTAGTTGCGGCACAAACGAATGGGAAGGGTTTTCCAAAAAAATAAAGAAACAGGAAAATGGTGTCTCTCGTAAAAAGTGTTTTCGTCAATGGCTTTTGCTTAAAGAAGATATTAGCAGTCGAGCTACAATAAATAGACAAGCAATGTATATTTTTTTTGCGGAAAGAACATTTTGGAGAAATATTTTGGAGCGGCTTATTGACATGGTAATGTTTTTGGCAGAAAGAAATTTGGCATTTAGGGGGTCAAATGAAACTCTTGTTTTGCAGCACAATGGTAATTTTTTGGGATTATTTGAAGTACTAGCAAAAAGGGGTCCCGTCTTGAATGAATTAGAAAACAGGACAATTCAGGACAAATCTAAACAACATAGTGTTGGCAAACATATTGATTAATAAACTTGAAATGATAAACTTGATTGCAAAAGAAGCTGAGAAAGTACTTCTTACACAACTCAAACAAGCCAAATATATGCTCTAATTCTCAATTGTATCCTGGACATTTCATATCGAGAGCAATTGACTGTAATTTTGCTTTTCGTTCAATGTGATGGCGAAAGTGGTTCCAAGGTAAAAGAGGGTTTTGGGGGTTATCTAAGAATCAATGGCAGCTCAGGAAAAGGCTTGCTGAATGTCATACGATCCGAAAATGTAGGATTAAATATTTCTGATTGTCTTCGTCATTGCTACGATAATAGAGCTAACATAAAAAGGAAAGAAGCTGGGCGCCAAGCTAGGAATTGTGTAAATTAATTCAAAAGCGTTGTATGTTCCATGTGCTAATTATTCACTGCATTTAGTTGCGGTAGATAACGCGAAATCTTTCACTGAAGCATTGCTATTTTTTGGTGTGTTGACGCAATTGCATGCACTCTTTTCATCTTCTGCGCGACGCTGGACCATACTAAAGAAGAATATGTCGCAATCATTCAAATCGCAATCTGCTTCAAGCTGTGAGAGTCGGATCCACTGCATCTCACCTTTGCGACACCACTTGGCTGATGGGTTCAAAGCTTTGAAAGAACTAAAGTTATTGCCTAGAAAATAAGGATGGTGAAACAGTTAGTAATGTTCGTGCATTGATTCTTACAATTGAATCATGGAGCTTCATTTTGCCTATTGTCATTTAGCATGACCTTCTTTTTCAAATCAACAAAACCAGCAGGGTTATGCAAATCTCTGTTTCATTAGAAGCAGTCGAAAGAGAAATGAAGCAAGAGGAAGTGGTAAAGAAATATCGCAATAATGGTTAGAATGGTGCGCGTAATATTGCTGAGGCTTTGCAGATTGATATTGGGTTTGCTGAAAGCAGATCCAACAAAGAACGTTTGAATATGAGGCAAAGGACGAGAGTTATTTAAATGTCACAAGAAGACCAATTTAAAGCAAATTTCTTTTTGCCATTGAGAGATTATGTGTTATGCTGTTTAAAAGACCGCTTTGAGCAATGCATACCGTGAGTGAAATTTTTAATTTTCTTCATAATCGAAATATTCTTTTGCGAGAATACGAGCACAATCGTCTTCCCAGTGCATCTCAAAATTTTTACAAACTATGGGATATATTGACCCTGTGGATACCCTTTCAACAGTTATTTTTGATGCTAGGTCAGAAAAACCATTGGCTGTTTTGAGGTCTTTTTTTTATTATGACCACAAATCGTTCCAACTCATCATTCATTTCCAAACTCGTGTATAGCTCTTAAAAGCTTAGCTCACATGCCCAATCTCGGTAGCAGGTGTAGAAAAGTTTTACCAAGTTAAAACTAATCAAAACCTTTTACAGATCGACTATGATGAATGAAAGGATTACATCATTAGCAATGATCCATCGAAAGTGCGTGTGAACGAGGTTTAGATCACAATAACACAGGAAATGTGTTTTCCGCCGAGAAAGCTTTCATAAAACGTTCTGAAAACTGAACAGGGACATTTTTTAAGTTTTTGGAAAAGTGTTATTAAATTGTTTTAAATAAAGCATAGCTTGCAGGTTTGGCGATGTAGCCTATTTTGAAAGTAAGTTACAATTTAGACTGCCTTTTTTCGGATTGATTTTTCAAGAAGCTCTACATAGTAGAACGTGGCCTACGAAAAATTATGCTTTGGGCAACGATTTTTTTACGTTATTCATATTACTTGCACAGCAAAAGAAGGAAAGGGGCCCAGCACTGAGTTTTGGGAAGGGAGGCCTCAATTGGGCCAGCGCCGGCTCTGATCAGACTTATGGCATTGAATGCAATACAGTGTTTTTCATTTTATTTGCATATTTTTGAATAGAAAGTCTGAGGGAGTCCTCTGGTGCACAAAAACATGTGTCACTGGAGAATGGTGGCCAAAAGATAAAAGCAATTATAGCTTTTTTGTTCAATGAAAGTGATCTGGTAAAATGATCCAATGACAATGCTCGCAATATTTGTGAAAAGCAGGAAATCCCAATTAAAGAGCGTTGCGTTCGAAAGAAGAACGCCTGGCTGACATGAAAAAGACGTACGACTATCTACTGCTGGAAAAATTAAGCGTTGCGATGGCATCTATGTTTAAAGCTATATACCCAAGTGAAGCAGAAGAGATTCAATGAAATTAGTCTGCCAAACATTCGTCTTTTTAAATCCCCACGCAGCAATGTTCCCTCTACTTTTTTCGTCGTGTGCGGGAGAATTTTTGAAGTGTGCGCTCTTTAAAAAAATCTAAATTTGTATTGAAAAAATATATAAATTTCATGTGCGGCATTACTTTACTTGTGTGCGCGCGCACACCTTGGAGGAAACACTGTCACGGAGTGTTGCGAAGCGGAAGCATGGAGATGGTCATGTACAAGTTCAAGAACTTGTGTAAGAATGACGTTGATTATTCCAGGTTATCGGTACAAATTGCTAAGTTTAACCGGCCAGCACAAAGCAGCGGCACCTCATTTTCAAATGCTGGATGTGCTACATCGGTTAACAAAAGTAGCCTCTGTGACTAATTCTTCTGTCTTGAGTTTTAAAAGTCGGTTTTACGTCATTTTTCCGGCGTTTCGCAGGCTCAGACGTACTGATTCAATGTTTGTCTACCACCACACACTCGCTTTCGAACCAGACTTTTTACTAGAGCAACGTAGCACTTTAAATTCCGGATGCCCTTCCTCGCAAACACCAGCGGTGATTCTATACAGTTCTGAACACCAGACCTTTTGCTCTGAAGCCCGCAACAATTCCACTACACCACGGCGGCTTACCTCTCTTTCTACAGCAAGCTGGGAGTTTTTCATAACTTAGTTGGTAAAATCACATTTAAGATCTGCTGCTGGGAAAGCAGGTCGTCCGTATCATCCATCCTCTGCATTGAAAGTGATTTCGCCCACAAACTTATCATTTGATGGTATAATTTCGGGGTTTGCTTTGGTAATCTTAACTAGTAGACTTTTTGAATAAATTAAAAAATTAACTCGTCGAGATTTTACTGAAGAAGACTTTTAAAGTCCCACTAAACCCCAAAAAAATTTGAAATTCTCTTTCGTCAACGAGGCATTTGATTGACAATTTAAATGTTTAATATTCTGTTGTTGCTGCAGTACCGTACAACTGTAGGAAAGCTAAGTGAAGCTTTGTTGACCTTTTTAAAAACTGAGAAAGGAGACTTAGTTTGCTTGAAACAAAAACGTTTTTAGATTGTTTTTAACCAAGTTTGATGGAGGTTTTAAGTTTAATTTTTAAAAATAAGCTCAAGAGAGCTTCACTCAGCTTTCCTACAACTGTACGGTACCACAGCAACAATTCGCCCCGTACCTCACGTCACGGGTTGCCAACAGAATATTAAACATTAAAATTGTTTCTCAAATATCTCGCTAGCAAATATAATTTCAAATTTTTAATCGCAAATTCGAATTCAGCGTAATTTTATTGATTTTATATCAAAAATTCTTTTGGAGGGTTTAGTAGGGCTTTAACTTTGAGAATAAGGCAATACAATAATAATACTAACTTTGCTACCAATGATGGCTGTACATTATACCTTGTAAATTGGTATTTATTAATAATGTCCAGAGCTTTTGTAGCGATATGCTGAATGGTGTTGTTGCCGGTTAAACCACAGCTTGCTCTGGTTTTATACAATTACCCGCAATAAATACAGGCAGCATTTATTGAAGCCTAAATTCTGCACTTTACTAATACTGTCAAAACATTATTAGTTTCGTACTATTGAAGCGACGCATGTACAATACCAGTACAACAAATCAAAAACCACATTTAGCGTGAAATAGCTCGGCAATAAGTACAGTATTGAAGACAATAGGGTGTATTACCGAAGTGCATAACCCGTTACAATATTGGATTTCTTTCGCTCCAAGAGACCACATTTGCAATTAAACTGCTTTACGCAATATACTGCAAATCGTTACCGACTGTATAAACGTAGGCAATTTAAGCATAGCATAAAAGTATTGGTAATAAAACATTGATTAATAGTTTCGGCAAGATTTAAAAGGGGGTTCAAACAATAAGAAAATTAGCGAAGTGCCAAATATGAGTGCCTTCAAGTAGCTTTTGTGACTATTGCACAACATAAATAAACACGATATCCAACAATACAAAAAAATAGTACCAACAATAAAATCGAAATAGACACTGTAAATCGCAAAAGAAAACATTTTACGACCGAAATAAATAGTACGGTAATGAAGATCCCCATTTCTAAGAGGGTGATGAAGCTAAATGGGTCATTCGGTTGAAGAATTATGTGTTTAATGCATGGCATCACTTACACCAGCGGCTTCCAACCGGGGATGCAATGATCCCCCGTGGTACACTAAACACCTCCATGGGATCCACAACAAATTTCATAAAGGTGCACTGCATATAAGGTTTGCAGCCGTAGCAAGTAAAGACCTACAAATGTGGGTAAACACCAAGGACGTTCGCGGGTAAAATTCGATTTTCAAATGCGATTTCAAAAATTCAACTAAAAATTTGCCAAAAATGTGGAAAAAACATCCCCAAATAGGGTAATCGTTTTTAAAAAGCAGGTCTCCAAAAAAGGTCTTTAACTGGAAAGAGCACAGAAATTTTAGATTTTAAGTGTATTTTCAAACAAATAGGGCTATTGACCTAAAGGTTCTCACCGTTAGCAAAGTCTTCAAAAGGGTCTACGACATCGAAAAAAATTGAAAATAAAAGCCTTGGACAGTAGTAAGAAAGCTATATTGAAAACCAAAGGCTGGTAATAAAGATACAGGATGCCCCACAAAAACCAGGAAATTCGAAATTTAATTTGCCATGTTTTACAGGGTTAGATTTCGGAATGCAGCAGTAATTACCTAATTTTGAACGCGAGATGGCTGTTCTCGTTAACAACATTCAACTTCTGGATTGAAGCAAATTCACACTACATCGAAATTTGCTTTTACTATGCGTTAAATAAGTTGTACCAATTTTCCTAGCCTTTTGTAGGGCATCCTATATATTCGTTTGAAGGTAATGGCGAAAAACAACCTTTTATAACAGTATTTCGTTTCTTTACGACCGAAGAAATTTCAAGACTTTCGCAAGGTTTTATCTAAAATAATCGAGTAACAAATACCACGTTCAAACAGTGCATTCCATGCTAACAGTAGTCCTTAGAGAAAGAATCAGAGCAAAACCGGCAAAAAGTCCTTCGAGAAAGAGACAGAACGGTAAATACTAATGCTAAATTAGTTAATGCCGGTGAAAAAAACAATAAAATTTACCGTGGTTTCCTTTTTACACGAAATACTATTTGTGCCCTACTTCGCAAATCGCCGACACAGTAGGTGGAGGCAACAGGCACCTGCGTCATGAATACATTTTCAGTCTTTGCTAAAAACTTAATCAAAAAATATTCATCGTTTTGTGCATTGCCGTTGATCATTCTTGGACGCTAATCGTTTACAAGGCAGAACACTAGAAAAATCCAACACGGAATAGATCTTGCAACAGTGCAAATGCAGTTTAACCAGATAAGTAAGCGCGTGCAACACCAATCGGTGCGAAAATGAACTTCCTCACAGCCTTTTCCTTATCTTCGCATATTAAAAGCAACAGTTCTTTCCAAACTCGAAGTAAAATCTTCGGTAAATCCAACTCTATAACAACTCGTACTGGCGCAAATGCAGCCGCTTTAAAATGTCTTCACAGCCATTAAAGACCCGCGCGATGTTTCTCGTGTCTACTGCGCATGTGAAGTGAGGATAGCAGGAATGGTATTTGGTCGGATTTTCAGCACAGATTTTCTGAAAACATAACAATAATGCTAATGCTATGAGCCATTTGGAGATTAAAAGTGAGATCTAGGTATTTTGACTGGCATTAGGTTTCAAATGTTGGTTTGCAAGCATGGCGCTTCGTTGCAATTTTAAACTTCAACACAATGCGCTGTAACCGTAAAGTTGATTGATTTGTGCCTGTATCCAAATAGATGCGTGCTCCAGTTTCGCTACTTTCCAGAACACCAAAGTCAATATTGCCGATCACGACTTCACCAGGCCGAATCTGTTGTTGTTGTTGCTACCGACCCCTTCCGAGGAATGAAGAGAGTATGGCGGAAGACTATGGAGCCCCAGAAGCCGGGCAACCCTCCAGGACCTGGACCAGAGGTCGTGTAGAGACAGAGAATCGCCAAAGAGCAAGTGGCGGAAAGTGTCCATAGCTGGACACTGCAGAATAAGATGAGAGGTGTCTTGGGAAGGATGTCCGCAGGCGCTGCAGGAAGGATTTTCAATACTGTCAACCCTAGTGAGATAAGAGTTTAACAGAAGTCTGTGTCCGTTGCAGTGAAGACGAGAGAGCACAGCGAGCGTGATGAGAGCGCAAGTTACTCAGTGGCAACCGAGGGAACCTGTAAGTCAAAGAATTTAGCGAGACAGTACGCCTCCAGTCCGAGAAAAGTGTGGATACGAGAAGAGACTACATGGGACTGCAGAGAACGAGTAGCGCTTCCCGTCTGGCAAACTCATTAGCCGCGTCGTTTTCCGGGAAAAATGAGAGTCCTGTGACCCATTGCAGTCAGATAGCACAGGAGAGAGAAGCCAGTTCCTGTTAGAGAGATTGAGGTAAAAGAAAAGACGGAGGAAAGGATCGAGTGTTGAGTACAAAGCGAGACAGAGAAGATAAGAAAAGTGGCAGCCTTGTTGGTGCTGCTGAGACCAGCGAAGAGCTTGCAGAATGGCGCAGGCTTTAGCAGAAAAACTTGAACATACTGGGCTTGCCGAAAAAGGGTAGTCTTAGTGCCACAAAGTGAGCAGTTGGCAAGCACTCCAGAGCCGCTTTGCCAAAAAGAAAAGAGCCATCTGTCCAGATCGTGAGGTGGGAGAGAGTAAAGGTGATCAAGAGCCGTACCTTGGCGAGAGAGGGGAATCGGATTGGAAGCATGAGGAGAAAAGGATGGACTCCACAGCGAAAGAAGGTAGGTTCCAAGGAAGAGGGGGAGGGCAAGCAAAGAGAACTTCCCTAGAAAAAGCAGGAGGCGAGTGAGTGGACGCAAAAGCTCTTCAGGAGGATCTGCAGGGTCTTGGTTTCACTCCAAGTATGGCCAAACCTGAAATTGGAAAGATAGTTGGAAGACGAAGGGCCCGCCTATAAGATGACAGAGCAAAATGAGTTAGGGTGACTCATAGGATGCCTCAGAGAGGAGTGGGAGAGGGAAAGACGAGAGGCAGCCGGAGATGGAGCGATTAGCCGCTCTGTGAAGGCGTTCCAATTTGATTAAGTTGATAACGCTAAGAAATAGAAACCATCCGGGCGAAGCATTAGTGAGACGAGGCCGAAGAGAAGCTTTCTACAGGAGAGAAGGATTCTTCAGAGGCCCCGTGAAGAAGCAGAGATACAGCGTCCGCCTCAACGTGGTGGTGCAATCCCCAACCCCATTTGGGTAGGGTAGAAATGACTGTTAATCTTCCCGAGGGGTCCAGTTACCCGGGGCATTCCCCTTACCAGGCCAAATCTCGGTACAAATGGCGTCTTATACTGCATTTGGTTGAACTGGGGAAGTCAGGAAGTATCTTGACTTGACCAGCTAGTGGTTTTTTTTTATACTGCAAGGCTATTGTGTATTTCAGTAGTTAGTTTCATCACTAGGTATTGTTTTTTGATTTCAGTGCTTACGCGAAAACAACTTAAGACTTGAGTGCACTGAATGAAAAAATTTCGACGTGACTTACTTAATCCAGTGGTTCTAAAACCGTGGTATGCCGGTCGTTTCCGGGTCACATGCGAAGTATAGTGTTAAATAAATTCATATCGTTTATTGTTGTTATTATCGCTATGTCATCAGTCTCATTTAACTTTATGCTACCCCTCTCTTCAAAAATCTTCGGGTCGCTTGTGCGGGCTATATGTCTGATGTCAAGTTTTGAAAGTCATCAACTTTTGACCAAACATGCACAGCGAAAGTTTCTTGCTGCACTTGCCTTTTTAAGCTATATTCTTATAGTCATATCGCCATATTTTTAGAGCCATAGGCCCGGGAACCCTTCCTTGAAAACCGAGCAAACATGTTTTGAGAAACACTCACCAAAATGCGCTTTAAAAATTGTGCAAAATCTTTCAGAGATCAAGAAAGTTTCTGAGCTAGTCTTTTTCCCCTTATAAATGTCATTGTTGCGTCACTGCGTAGCACTTGGTATTTGGAAATACAAATTAAAACAGCAGCTGTTTAACAACCCTTCTTTAAAACGCAAATGATAGGGAAAAGCCTCAGGTACACAACAAATCTTCTATTCTCTAGTAGGTTTACTTATTAAAACATCCACCAGTAGTTTTTTGTTTAAAACCGAAAAACAGTTAGGTAAGCTTAACAAAAAGGACAATTTCTGACTTTTTTTTGATGCGGGCCAATAAATTTGAATTACTCTGCATTAAAAGTTTCGAAGTGCAACACTTTGCATCAGATTGCACAAAAACTAATAGTAAGTGAAATGCAATTTTGTAATTAGCTCAGTTTGTGCCTTCATCTTTGAAAACTAAAAAACATGCTATAAAAAAAGCTTAATCATCATACTTTTGTATGCTCAAGGCTGTGAAACAAAAATATGACAGAAAGTTGGTGACAAACTTCCAACAAAAAAAAATGTGGTCACGCTTGGAGTGATCAGTTCGAAGTTATACTTTGGGATTTTAAAGTATACGCTAACACAGATCTATATCAATCAAAAAGTTGAAACTCGAATTTTCCAGCGCTTTGAAAGAACGTTAATAAAGAGCTAAAACTCTCTTTTTCCGGATTTTTTAAAGATTATTAATAGAGCTGAATCTTGGTATTTCCAGCTCATTTTTAATCACAAAAATACTAAATAAAAGCAAAGCTTGCTTTTTCTGCTGTTTGAAGTTATTAATAACAACCTGAAACTTGCAATTCTCTTTTTTTATTTAATCAAAAATGTATTGAACGAAAGCTAAAACTCGCTTTTTCCTGCCTTTTTTTGAAAACTACAAATCACAGCAAAAGCTGAATCTTATATTTTCTTCTGTTTTGAAAATTTATAATTTCGGTAGAACTGAACCTTGCTTTTTTTTGCTCTTCCTCTTCAAGGCCAATCACTTACATATCATCAACATCACCAACATTCTATTTTTTTTTGTTGATATGCTCAGGATCGCATAATGTAAGCGGCAATCTCAGTAATTTTTAGAGGAATATATATATTTGAATAACGGCTTCTAAAATCAGATGTTTAAATGGTTTTCTGCGAAAAGTTGTTGGGTGTAGCGCTACAATAATATGGATAATGTGGGAGCTTCGGCTCCCTTCATCTTGATTGCGCCTTTGGTGATACGCAGCTACAGCAAAAAATATCCTAGTTAGCACGCAAGTAGAAAAAGATTGAGAAACTGTGACTTAAATCTTTTTACACATCTGCCATTACCTAGCCTATTGTGAACTGGCTCTTGGGCAACGCTACACGACGAAACAAATGCAATTATAACCTTTTGAAAATTTCCGTTTTTTCACGCGGCAAATTGAGTTTAGACAACGAAGCAAAACATATTTAAAATATATTGAAGTATTGAATAAATTTTGCTAAATATTCTTGACTGGCAGCATCAGTCATGATAAGAATACAGACTTCAGTTTAAACAACTAAGCTTCGTGTAGACAGCGCTACTGGTAAACAGCTCATAATCAAACCCCGACAAACGCAAAGTCTGAGTTAAATAACCTATTTCCAATGAAGTCATCTAGTGTTTTAGATTTGATGCCGAATAGACTAATTCTTGAGCAAAGAAATTACAGTTCTTACCAAAAGTTTTGAGTCACCCAATATATTTTGAAAAATCCGTTAATTTTTACTATATGCACGTTCGTATTTACAAAAGAAGCAATTTTATTTGCATATTAAGTAGAGACACCTATGCGAAGCACACTACAATACAATAGCTCAGTAATTTTTCAGCATTCGGTGTGCAACCTTCTGTTTTTGATAACTGCCTCTATTTGAGATGGCTCGGCAGAATCGAAAATCCTTCCTGCAGCACCTGCGGACACTCGTCCCAGGACACCTCTCATTTCATTCTGCACTGTCCAGCCACGGATTCTTTGTGCCGCTCGCTCTTTGGCGACTCTCTCTCTCTTTACGACTTCTGATCCAGGCCCTGGAGAGTTGCTCGGCTTCTGGGGCTACACGGTCTTCCGCCATGCCCCATCCCTCGGAAATAGTCGGGTAACAACAACAACATTTGAGATGGCACACTATGATCCAAGGCTTGGCCGTACTATAGGGTTATCTCCGTCATCCAAAACACTAATTTCGAAAAGGTGCTTGCCGAAATTGGTTGTTTTTCAGCAACTTTGTCTTCAAATATCTTCCATAAATTATCAATCAGGTTGAGGTTGGGACTGTTTCCAGGCCATGAAAGGACCTATACTTTTCATCTTTGAAGCATGAAGTTGCCATTCTTGCTTTATGACAAGGCGCACCAACATGCATAAAAATGTTGGATTCATGAATATTTAAATGCAGTAGTTATTTGTTTTTTAGAAAATCCAAGTATTATTTCTCATTCATAGTGGTTCCAGAAGTCAAAAGTTCCAGGTTCGACTCCAGCAATGCCTTTGCTTGACATACCTCCAAATCATTTGACTGCGGAGGGGGTGTCTCATGGTTGCAATTGTGTATTTGGGATCGTAACGTTTACCCTTGAACCTACGAACATTGTGTTCACAAACAGCCAACAACTGCTGGATGGACGATTCGTCAATGAACAGCATTATGAATCAGTCTTCAGTGGCACAGTGGCGACGAACTGTGGCAAATTTGAACAGTTTGTCCTTCATTGCACTTGCCAATAAAGATTTTCTTGCCGCTTGCGCGATAGAAGGTCAAAATCGTACTGAAAGCGTCGTGATACGGTCGTAGCGCTGACACGGATGCTTTACTCCGCACCTTCAACTTTCTTTATTTGAGCTGCATGAAAACCGGTTAATAATTCTTTTCATTCGGTTGTCAACCCCATGGGGCCATTTTCTGAAGGCGCCCTGACCTTTTCTTGTAAATAAAATTGCTGTTCAGTTCGAAATTCATGACTTCTGTTTGCACTTTCCACTGATTTGCGTCTGCGAATATCCTTCATCATGTAAAGCAATGCTCTTTGACCGCTGAGTAACGCTCAAGGATGTCTTTTTACCCATATCACTTCACATCAAACCATTAACTCCAACTACCCTCTTCTTTATATCACTCCAAAACAAAAAAGCTGCCTAATTACCAAATTTTGGCACGCAGAGAATCCTCTGGTAATACTGCGCAAAACGAAAACAAAAGTAAAGGGTAACGGGCATAAGAGTAAATCGCGCATTTGAAAATATGGGCAAAAATGTATTTTTCTCCTAGGTCGCTCTAAACTTTTGTTTAAGCACTGTATTTCACATGATAATAACTTGTCCTCAGATTTCCTTTGAAGCCAGCAGTACTGTAAACCCAATGATTGCTTTACAGAAAAAATACCTTTTTCGAATGCGCAACAAGGTAGAAACTACTTACACAATATGCCAATCTCAAAATTGCGCGTAAGAGATTTTTTTCGCCGAGGTACGTTGCCGCCAATCACTTACCGTAAATTTCTGTCTGATAAAGAACTTCGCTCGGATGACTTCGTAACTTTCAATTTCAGAGGTACGACCTGTAGAAGTTGTTCGCAAAGTTTAACTCATGCTAGATTCAAGTTTAATCATAACATTTATCCCTACATTCTTTCGAATGTACTACACGGCTACTGTGAAAATTGCTGCGAAAATGACAAGCCATTGGCAGCAACCTGTCGAAACCCGGAAACAGTTAGATAGTGTCAAATGACTGACATGATTGCGTTCCCGTGAAAAACACGTCACCATAATTTCCTCGGTTCGGAGGATTCAAACAAACAGCAAATTGACCAAAAGCAATCCAATATCGGAACCTGGAAGCCCCGACGTAGGTTCGGATAATTCATTTTACATTTAGCGCCAGTCGCTGTCGTACCAGTTGCAGCTGAATGCTGCAATTTTGTAGTCAGTTGCCGGTCAAAGGCACGCAATGAAACGGCAATTTGGGTTTGCACCGTAAATTTAATCAAAACGGTTTTGATATCTCCATAAAACTCTATAAGCCGTATTTTAAGTTCGAGAAAGAGAAAATGGCAAAGTTCTTTAAACCTGTGCTTCACGAGGGTTAGCATTGTAAAGCTATTCACCCAGCATATCGTAAGAGGCGAGTTTTGGGTACCCACCAATGGCAGTCCGCCTCGTTAGTGGTGGGGCTGCCAGTCAGTGATTTGCTTTCATGACTGGTTTGAAATGGGCTGCCACTTCCCCCTAGCCTAATTTAATTAGGTTGATGGCGTGAACCTGATTACCGTTCGCGCCGTGCCTTCGTCCCAAAGAGGAGGGGTAAACCAACCAAACAAACGGAAAAGACGCGGGAAATGAAACTGTTGCAACTGTAGCTTGAATCGGATTCATTATCATCCGTAAGATTTAACCTCGAAACAGGCGATAATCTTAAACTAAACTTGAGTAAGAGTTGGTAAGCTTGGGTTGCAGCAAGCCAAAATAAATGCATTTCAAGTTGAAGCTTTGAGATGTTATCTGCACTAGAACACCTCAAACAGTTTTCAGAAACCGTTTCATCTGCGACTTTTTACAAAGTCCTTACAAAAGCAATGACTGATTTCCACAAACGAAGTTAAGGGAAAAAGTACAACATTCTAACTTCCACTTTATCATGCCTGGGGTAAAAACACTTTGTGGCCTCTCGCTTGATTGAAAGATCTCAATGTAAGCAGTAAAATAAGCAGAATTTGAATGTTAGGAACACAATAATCGTACTCGTTTAAAGCACAAGTTATTCCACCGGTAAAAGTTTCCTTAGAGTCACCGGAAAATAAAATAGATCTGATAACATATATTGGTAACACAAAGCTTACTTTGAGATTGCATTGTTTCTTGCTCAGAAGTTGGTATAGAAAAGCACGACAAGCAGGAACGCTTTTTGACGGCGTCGGGTGAAGAAACGCGCGGATGAGCTGTTCACATAATTACGAAAAAGAAGTTATGATACTACAACGAAATCTGGCACAAGTAAACTTTATGGCGTTTAGAAATATCGAACGTGGTTGATTAATAGAAGTAATGGGAAGGATAAAATATGAAACTTGAGTTTACAAAGTCGTGAGTGCAACGGGCCTCGATGACCTGTGCACGTAGCTACTGTTAACGTCACAGCAACAACAATTACAACGATCCAACTTGACTTACCGGCTGGTAATTGATAATCTTCAAATTCTGGAAAATAGTGTTCAAGTTTTGATCTTCCAGTCAATATTTTTTCGGACAGCAGGTCTTGCTTGTTCAAAAATAATATAATAGACACATTTCTCAACCACCTGCGACAAATTAGGGTAGTAAACAAGGCAATTAAATAAATTCCAAGTAAAAGCAGTTGAATATACAGAATTTCAAAACCAGCAAAAACGTTTCTCGTAATTTTTTGCCATATTTTACGTTATTTAAAGAGTGACTAAAAGATATTGAATTGGCGTTGAAAACCAGCTCCGCTTTAAATTCCACGTCATTAAAAGTCTTCGATAACGAACGAAAAGTTTTAAATTCTAAATTAGGGAAAAATATAGGGGAAGTCACGTGATTTTCAGTCTACAGTAAAGGCAGACCAAAAATCAATAAAATTTCGACTTTTCTAAAACGATGTACTAACAAGTAAGGAAACTTCTCAATACGCATTGTACATTCAATACACGCCTAACAGCGTTTCTTGAATTAGGTGTCGTCACCGAGATTTATCAAAAGCAAGCGTTTGCTTGAGCTCCTAAAACGCTCTTGAGAAAAACTTATTGCGTTTGTCACCTTGGGATAGAGGCACGGCATGAAACAGTTATTTAGGTCAACAAAGTAAATCTGATGAAGATTAGACCAGGGAAAATTGACAGCCCGTTTGTAAAAGCAAGAAATGAGTCATACCTGTAAAGCTTGCAGGTCAAGCTTGGCTAAATGAGCTGATAAAAGGCCATTTTCGTTTAATTTATCGTACCAAAATTTAGCACTATTTGTGTTAGACTACTGAAGTAGAAAATAAGTCCATAATCGAGCTCAGAGATGAAAATAGTCGTGTCTAGTCTTCATGCTACAGGCTAGCAAACTAAAATAGAACTGTTTTCTATTACAACACATGAAAAGGTATGAGCACTCAACACTATAAAATTAATTACCGAGATGCAGCTAAAATAACTGCCTCCTACGCAAAACCTACGAACTACAAACGTAAAGTTGAGTCAGAAACCGTGATGACCAAGTACCGCATTTCAGAAAATTAACGTCACGCAACTTTTCTCCCTATGTTGAACTTTAAAACCCTGAGTTCTCTTTCTTGAAATCACCAAAAAAATATGAAACCAAGAAAGTGTTGGTGTTAACTCTTTATATTTAACAATTTCAATCTAAAGTCTCCCTCCAATCCTTGCTGACGCGATTACGTCACTCATTCGCAACCTACTTTTGCATACGGATAAGAAAACGAATCTTTAAATGTCAAACGCTTGTCATGACAAAATGCTTGCACTGGCAACCGCGACTTTTAAATGTAGGTTTTCGTTTTGAAATTAAGCCAAAGCCGACACTTAAGAAACCGACGCAGCGGAGTAGTGATTAGAGCATCTACTTGGCAAACGGCAAGCCTGGCCTGAATGCCTTTGTGAGTTACCAAATTTTTTCCCGAAATAATCCGCATTTTTATGACTCAGATAAGGATTCAAAATTCCTGGTGCTGATTATCTGCGGGTACAGTAAGTTTGAAGCTAGTTTTTGCCAAAATAATAAAGCCACGATTAAGTTTTTCTACGAGTAAGCAAAAATATGCCGTTAAAACTATAATACGAATTCTGCATACTAGCAACCGTTGTGGTTACTGGTATGAAGGATTCGTAATGTAGTTTTAACACCATATTTTCGCTTACTCGTGGAAAAATTTGACCAAAGGGTGAAAAGAATAACTGTTGCGGTTTCCAATCTGGGGGTACGTATTATACACAAAGATAAGGGTTTCTACCATAATTTCATGTCTGAAAACGGAGGGCGGATTATCTCCGGAAAAATAGAATGTACAGACCATAAAAACGATAGTCGCAGATTTCCTGCTTGATACTCAGCATGAAAGAGACAGTGTAAAGAAAAAGCCGGCAAGTTCGCTCGTTGTGAACTTTGATAAGAAAAGCATTGAATTGGAACGTCACCATCTTTCTGCACTCGAAAACTGGGGCCGAACAGTCAATCCGCTGCAGTGGCTCAGCCATATCAAAGACTGGCAAACAAAGCATTAGCTCAAATTCATAAGCCATAAAGAAAGATCAACTGAAAGGAAGATCGAGGAGGTCAGAAGCGGGAGCAATTTCCCATTTACCTGTTATTCCATATCATTCCAAATAACTCCAGTGCTTCAACTAATCGATTTTTTCTTTTGTCTTCTCTAAGCGTCATGTCATAGCTGCTGGAGGCCACCACAAAAATGATGGCAGTGACATCTGCAATAATTATGCAGTCGTGAATCACATGACCAAATAGTAAACACATCACGCAAAATGTGATAGCTTTATAGAAATCCGCACCATTTATCGACCATTGTCAACGAAACACACAAAAAATCACCATCAAACTTGAAAGTAAAAGCTTTAATGAAACAAATCATATGAAAAAGCTTACCATTAAAACATTGAATCCATTTTCGTCTCTCTTCTTTTTGGCCTCCCACGTCAAACATGCTGAAAAAAGTGCGTTACGACCTTGCACTGATATCAACTCCTTCCTCGTGCATCGGCAAACAAGCACGCAAAGAAGTAAATACATAGGCTTATGCTTTTAACGTAATACAAGAGGCCAGCGATGTACTTAGCAAACTGCAGACAGTGACACTGTTTCGACCCATCAGGTCTCTTCAATGCAGTTGGTGACCGAAAAGAAGCTAGACGCTTTTAATAAAGCATAGCTTAAACCGTGACCGATAGGTCGAAACAAGGTCACTGTCTGCAGTTTGCTAAGGCTCAACTTTCTTCCTTAATTGTTTGAGCGAAGATGAATTTCTATCCGCTCTTTAGTCGGTTAGAATTACGAAGCTCCTCACCCAGAACGCTACAGGAAGCTTTTGGCTAACAACCAACCGCAATAAGCTCTGCTAGTGGTGGAGCTGCCAGTCTGCAATTTGCATTCATGACTGGTTCGAAATGGAATGTTGCTTTCTTCAAGCCTAATCTCGATTCGGTTTGCAGTGCAAACCGAGATATGAGCTTCACGGCATGAAAAGCTGAAAAAGCATTCGGTACCGGGCCTCCATCCCAAGAAAGAAGATTGCAAACAATAAGACGGATGTCTTGCGCCTCCATTTACTGTCTCTTCCATTTCAGAACGCCACAAAGCTTGAGCTAGGCGTTGGGGAAGCATTTTTAGAAAAGGTAAATTTAAACTGCACGCGGAAATTTCAAACAGTCGTGTTCTGCATCTACAGCAAACAGGCTAAAATATTTAGCAGTGCAAATTCCCTGCAAATAACCAAGGGATACTTTAGTTTCAATTTCTTGACGTGTAACAACTTTTGGTCACAATATTATTAACATAAAATGAACTTGATTAGCAATGGAATAGTTGAATACCAGATTTATTTAGTATACAATAACTTTAAAGCCGTCAATTCATGAGTAATTGCATCAGATAAGCTGGCTAGTACTTACTGAAACAAAACTTTGTTGACTTCGAATTTGGCTTCAAAAATACCTCTGGTTAAACTTCGACAACGGAGCAAATCCTAAATAAATAACAGCAATTAATATTCTTGTAACCTTCAAAGAAAGCGCTGCCGTTCTTCGCATGAAGCAATGCAGTTGCTTACGCGAAAATAAATCTTGAGACATAGACTTAAACGACACTAGGCTTTTCCAAAACATTGCAATCACGAGATATGTAAATGCTTTGTTCCGTCACCTACGACGCATAACCCATGAGGGAATTAAAGACTAAAACGACACAAGGCTTTTCCAAAACATCACAATCATGAGAAATTTAAATTCTTTGTTCCGTGACCTACGACGCATAACCCATGAGGGAATTAAACCATAAATTGTAACGCTACAGAACGCGTACTGTAAGCTTGCAATTTTCAGATCACATGTGCAAAAACCCTAATAGCTTTTGCGTAGTCGGATAATCCAGAACCGCCAAATTGAATGGTCTGATCTAGTTTTTCATGTGCTGTCAAATCGAAAACTGTTCACGTTCAATATGCTGTGATACATAGTTGATGCGAATTACTCACTTGGTCGTTTGGTTCATAATTGGCTCGTCTCACTTCGGAAATCTTATCAAAGAAACTGAAAATGTATAACGTGTAACACCGTACAAAGATCTACCAACTAAAAAAGTTGAAAGGCGCCAATAAGTCGCTTTTTCCTACATGCTGCTTATTAGTTACCAATCATGTCCTAAGAGTTTGCTACGATTGGGTACACTCCTCACCAATGGCAGTCAGAATATTGGTGATGGGACTTGCGCTTTGTACATACGACTGGTTCGAAATCGACTGCCGCTTTCTCCAAGCCTAATCTCGATTCGGTTTGCAGTGTAAACCGAGGTATGCGCTTCACGTCATGCCTCCAATCAAAGGAAGAGGAGGTCTAGCAGTTTTTGGGCAGCAACATCTAGGGAGAAAGTTTCCTTTTCAATTATATGTCACAGCAGAGACAGCAGACATTGATCGATTTCAGTTTAGATTATATTCCATCAGAAATCGGTAGCTGGATTTGTATAGGGAATCAATGTGCTTTTGCAAACTACAGTGCAAGTTCTCAGACACAACCTCTTGTTTTTCACACCGCATTAACTACAAGCATCACAATGTGCCATAGCTCTTGCTATTTCAAGTAGCTACTACATCAGATCGTTAGGCGCTGTGCGAGCTACATCAAAATGATAACGATTTATATGTGCAGAATCGCATATTACTGTATCAAGGAAATAAAAATTTGGATCTACCTCTACATCTTTCAACTGCAAGCATGTTAAAAACAATGCTGGTAGCGGGAGGACAAATCACGATACTACCAGTTAAACAGTGGTCATTGGCTAAGAGGTATAGAGGATAACTTAACCTCATCAATAGGTTAAAGAAGCTAAAAGACAGAAATATTGGTAAGTGTTTAAATTTGTGTAGAAAAACCAGAGCTTTGAGTATATGCAAGCACACAAAAAAGTCAAGCATCGGATGATTTCATGACGTTTGCATTGATGACTGGATCAATATGGAACAAACGAAAATCACTACACTTACTATTTTGCACAGTCAATTAACTGGAACTCATTGTTTCTCTCGTAACACATTTGCACTCCTTCGTCACTCCACAAGGATTCAACACAATCAAAAAACTCCTGTCATATTAACATAAATAAATATGTGCCCTATATTTTCACCCACGGTCAATAAGAGTGCGGGCGTGCAACAGGAGGGGTAACTCTTCTGCTATGGTAAAGTGGGATGCTCTGTGAACTCCAGAACATACTATTGGCGAATCACTAACTTCTACATGCGCCGACAATAGTGATCAGGGAATGCCTAAAGATTAAAAGACTCGTTCGCACCATCGATAAAATTATGACGCATAAGAAAGCAGTGAGCGGTAGACTGGCGCTGCATCAAGAACGTCTAACCCAGAACTATTCAACTAGCTTTGACAAAGGTACAGTTAGACAAAATCAGTATTTGTAAAAGTTCAGTCAATACCCAAACCTGCAACTACACCAATAAAGCACGTACAAGAGGCTACTTGGATTTTTCACTCAGTCTACGCAACTCAAACAATGAAAAATAAAATAAACTTATTGTTTACTGTTTTGCTAGTTTTTTTGAGATAAACTGTATTGGTTTTTACCGATTTTTGAAATCTTGATCTAAAGAAAATAAATGGCGACTTGTGAAAGGTGATGGTGTGTTAAGTTTTGCTGTTCATTGCATGCCCATGTCCGCCAGAAAAAGGCAATCGCGTAATTTTACTTCCGACCATCGTTCACGTTTTATCGGAACCAATATTTGGAAAAAGTGCGTATAATACTCGGGAGGAAATGCCAAAAAAACTTTTGAGTGAGCGGGCAAATGTGTTTCGAGACTTTTAATACTCGAAAGAATAAATACTCAAAGCAACTAAGATAATGCGTTTTTTCCAGTTTTCCAGCTATGTTTTGCATTCAAAATGGCAGTAACTGCAACTTTCGACTGATTTTATATAAAAAAAATGAAGCCAATCAGTTCTTCGACAAAAACAAATTCAAAGTTAATGAAACATAAAGTTTGAATGGAAATCGAAAGAAAATGGTAAGTTTAAATATGTTTGCGATTACGCCAAAGAAGCGAAAAACTTTTGGTGTTTTGCTTGAAAATAACTTGTACTGACATTGAGGCACAGAAATTTCATAAAAAGGACGTGGTCTTTCTCGCCCCCCGAGGCTTCACCTGTAGTTACTCATTCTGTAGCCTCAGGTCCAGTTTCAACAGCTGAAACGCCCGGATTCGGATCGCGGTCCGCCACTAGTATACCCCAGGTACATTCTCCTCACCTTAGCCCTTCAGCCTAACGTGAGAAAATTGGCGCAAAATAGCTTTTCCATTCTCTAACGAGTAAATGCTGAATAGGGCAGTCAGTAAATAGCGTAATATCCATCAAATATTCTCACTTTTATGTAGAAGCCACGGCTTCGAAGTAAACAAAATTGTATCAAGCCATAAAAAGATCTTGCTGCTTACAGGAAACTTTTGCTGCTACGCAGGCCAAAAAAAAGTCATTAAACGAGCAGTAGTGGCCTTCAAGCTGGCTTATTTGTCACTTTCTGGCTTCAGATCATTTGCAATTTCAGGAAAGTCGTGTTGGCCAAACAATGAACGCCACGCTATAAACTTGAATCTTTTGGTCACTTTACGTTTTTAAGACTACAAAACCGCTCGAGGCACGCGAACAATTAACTTTTACGACCATGACTTTTAAAAATCGCACTTAAAAAAATAACCGATTGTACTGTATACGCAAATTAATAACTCGTTAAATGCCTCGAAGACAAACTGAAAGCAGTCTTGATGAAAGGGTATCTACCAGTCTAATAACAGGAGTAAATAAGCGTGGAAGTTTCAAATTTGTTTTTTTGCTATGGCAAATCGAAAAGGAATAGCGGTGGCGTAGGTCAGCTCGCAAATGTAAGGTTACGGGATCAAAGCTTGCGCGGTTTCTGTATTTTTGTACCCTTGCAGAAACATTATACGCTTTATCCGCTTGCTTTTGGTGTCATAAAAATATGCTGTGTAAGTAGTGAACCTAAGTTCTTTTACTGTATTGTAAATGCTAAGGTTTCCCTGTGACAGGGGAAAAAATAAGCTTTTCGTGACGCTCTTATCAGTGGCGGTATCGCGTCAAAAGGGAAGATTCAGAGTAAGTGTTTTATGTGATTAATTTAGACGTTAAGGACAATCAAACAAGCCAATGGCAGCGCTAGTATTGTAAAGTCAATGGTAGCGCTAGTATTGTAAAGTCAATGGTAGCGCTAGTATTGTGAAGCGCGCAAAAGAAAGATTTTGCAATAGATTGGCACGCTTTACAATACCAGCGCTACCCCATTGGCTTGTCTTGATTGCCTAACGTCCAAATTAATCAGTTAAAACACTTATTGACTTTAGATCTTCCCTGTTGACGCGATACCGCCTCAGATGAGAGCGTCACAAAATGCTTTATGGCTCAAAAAGCTTTTTTCAAAGCTATATTAAAATTCTGTACCACCACCAAGATTTTTGGATAAAAATACGTCGCTAAACCTAATTGGCGCATTGCTTTTGCCTACATTGCCGAGATGTTGTCAAAAGCAATGAGCAAAATAATTAATGTGGGGACTTCTAAAAAAAGCGTAAATAGCACTAATTGCTGATTCAAGGAGCACAAGACAGGAAAAAGTTCATCTGCTCTTTTGAAATGTGTGACATCTGCTTTTGTCTTTGAAAGAATTGCTTCCTTCAGTTTACCATCTTCAACAAAAAGCAATTAACGTCTTTCAGAATTGCATGAACCACTTACCTCATCAAATTGATCATCCTCTTTCAACTCTTTGCATTCGTTCAGAATGTAATTGATCTTGTTCTGGTTTTCAATCCTTCGCATTTCTATCGGAGGATTGAAAGTTGACATAGCTGTTACGACCGCCTGCAAAAAAAAAAAAAACTGCAATGAAGGCCGAAAATCTATAGCTCTCATTGGACCTGAACTACATGGGCATGGTAGTTACTACCAAAGTGATATTGTTCTAAGGTAGGCATATTTAGCAGCACGCCTAAATTGAATTGTACAACCGTTCTACCGCCGGTGCAGGAAGCTGAGATAAAGAAGGTAATCACTGGTGCAGTGGCTCGAGTGCCCACTTTGCAGTCGTTAGACCTGGTTTCAATCCCTTGATGAGGGAATACCAAAGACTTTAAAAATGGTATTCATAGATCTGTGGTTGCCGCTCAGTAACAGAAGTAATGTGGATGGTGAAATATGGAACTCAATTTGCACAATGACATGCTCTAATAAATCACCGCAGCTCAAAAGATAATCAAACAAGTCACGGGTTGCCAAAAACTGTATTGAATTTTGTCGTTTCGACTGGAAATGAAACCCAAGAAACAACTATAAAAGTCAGCGGCACACTTGTGTACGTGATGATTAGTTTGAGACTTGCACATCAACAAGTTTCGATTGTGCACTTGTATTACGAAAAAATCCAAGCGCCTAAAATGCCAGATAATGAAATGTACTCTCACAGCGCACAACTTATCAGGTGTGTGCGATTTGCAAAAATATTAGTTTCGTAGTGTTGCCATGTGCAAATTAAAAATCTGCATTGTGAATAAAACACTTCTTATAGTTTGTAACTTAAACCTTGGCCTTTCACCTCAGAAAGAAAATTAAAAACATAACTGAGCCACATTTACTCATTAGGTTTTCTCCGCATGGCTGCTGCTATCACTTCTGCAATAACTTTTGCAGAGAACATTCACCTAGCTAGTGTAAGCACTAGGTAATTTGGGGATTTCAATATTACTGCTTATGCAATAAATCGTCCTTCACAACTAGAGCAAAGGTAAACGAGCTCGTAAACTTTATGCGATATCTATTTTCAGTTCATATTTCAATGCCTTGTAAAGTTTAGGTGCAAAATATCAAACCCCAAAAGGTTATAAAATATATCTTTTGTGGTCATGTGAATCATGTAAGAAATTTAGTTTTGCTGATAGCCTACCATCATTGCATCTCTAATATTCTTCTTGATATCTAGAATCGTCGACTTTCTCTCTCTGTAACAATAAAATGTCGGTAAGATGGTGCTTCTACAGTGTTGCAGCAGCCTTGGTGTCAACATGCTGAGGGTCCGAAGTAAGAGCAAAAAAGAAACGATTTTTTTCAAAAGCAAGCTGCTTTCGATGCAAATGCTGCAGTTGCAGTTGCGTGACCCATGATAAGAAAGCAGGAACAAGCGACGTACATCTCTCCATGCTGTGACTACGTGGGTGAGGTATGACGAAATGATAAGTGAACTTTGAAGAACTACACTCTTTCGAGGAACAGATGTTCGGCGGCTTAGCTCAGTGCAACAACGCAGTGGTTCGCGATTGCCAGTTTAAAGGCTGGTTTCCATTAGGCGTAGATTGCAGATGCCAGCGCGCTTGCTCCGCGCATATAACTAGAGAAACAAAGAATGTTTCACGCTGCGCCGGCAATCCACGCCTAATGGAAACTAGCCTTAATGCTCGGATAATTTCCAAGTTGCTAAGTCTCCGGACAAGACACTTAACAGCAACTGCTTTTGCACTGCTGTGGGTAGAAATGCCTTGTACCAACAGAGCTGGTAATTATGAAATGGAACCAAACACAAGTTGTTCTGTAAGCAACCTTTAAGAATATCACCCATTCATTCGCAAAACAAACACCGATCAAAGAGGAATCTCTACAACGGAGTACAATGTAATTCAAATTAAACCTACGCATTTCTAAAGAATCCGTAATTAAGCTTTACACCGAACTATGATATTAAGCCAAGTAGCTGCCAGTACGAAAATAAATCATCAAACCACGCACAAAGCATTCATCTTTACGATCGCTAAGAAATAGGCAAACAATGTCAATTTGAGCTTGTTAACCCTTGAATAAGCTTTGAACTGCAAACCGCCCACGCTTAAGTACAGAACAAAATTGAACATTTTAGTCATATTTCTGCTCTCATGAATTTACAATGTAGTAAAATTTTTTAAATGTAGGTGATAGGGCTTCGGGATGTTGGCTGACAACGATACTTGAACTTGCAAGATTGTGAGTTTGATTCCCCAGCGAGCGCTATTGTTCTTAAGTACAAAAAGTGCACATGATATAGCTGGTTCAACCTGCCTTTCCTAAAGGCAGCGACCAGGTAAACAAACTACTCTCGCAAATTGCACTTAGGAGTTAGGACCAGTGCCGCTGTTACCTAAACCTGATATTGATTAGATTTGCGATGTGGATAATAAAATGGTTTTATTTTGGCCTCCAATCTCAAGAAAGAGAAGGGGTAATATGTAAACACAACAACACTAATCTTAGTTTTTTATAACCCACAAAGTACAAAATCTGAAGATTAAAAGGATATCACACGATAGACCATCAGTACTTTTGAACCTCAATTTAAATCAGACTTAATGCAAGCAGATCTGTTTTTGCCATTCTGTGACTGTTTGTAGGAAAATTTTGCACCATTATCACGCAATTTGAAATTTTTAATCAAAATCTGTTGCATAACATCAATTTTTGCAATACATTTAAATCAATAATCTCAATGAAGCCGCAAAGCTTTCAGTTATGCAACACATTGATATAATTATTATTTAACAGATGGTACTGGTGTAAGAAACATGTGGTCGTCACCAGAACACGTAAGCGTAGAACTTCACAGAAAACAGTACGGAAATACCCGCACAGTCATTACTTCGCATTTTCTATTTTTAGACGGCACGAAACTATTCATATCGAGATTAAATGGCACAGGCTGGCCTATTATGTTCAAGTATTGAACCTATTGCAGCTAGAAAGTATTGACCCACAAATGAACTATTTCAATTTTTAAACACTAGATCTTAGATTTGGATATTTACCAATGCTGAAAAAAACTTTTTCCTCGCGGAATCAAAAAAGCTGTTTTGCCGAAAGCTTAAAGTAAAGCACTTACCAGTGGATTTATTGCGTAAAATGAGAAGAGCTCACTTTACCCAATACCCTCGCTGGTAAGTGCATTGCGTAAATTGAGAAGAGCGAATGCGTTCTCAGATCTCAAGAATTCGGATAAAAATTTTTGCTTACGCCCGAATGCTCAATAACGAGTTTACTTTTGTTCTCGTTTGAAGCAGTACCGCCCCCAATAATTGCACCATGAAAAGCAATAACTAAGTTTTATACCATCAAGACGTTAAGTTAGAAATTTTGACAAAACTTTTACGATTTTCCCAACAGCGGAATGGCGCGCTACCCACTCAGGCAATATCAAGTGATTGAAGCGTCCGCTTTGCAGTCGGTTGGCTAGCAGTTCAACTTGAGCCATACAAAGACTTAATAAATTTCACATTCACATTTTTTTCATCTTGCGTTAGGCATCAAAAGAGAAAAAAGTTTTGAGCTACTGTATGTTGTCCGTATTATTTCTACAATGGCTCTTAGCTCTGCAAGGGACCTGCAAAACGCCTGCGCAGTAATTCATGGCTTCAAAGTTGCAACGCCATTGCCCAGTTGCACACTTGAAAAGCATTTTTTCGTTTTACTTCAAAACATTATGATCACAATAGTTTCATTATTTGACAAATAGCAACAAAACAGTTCATTTGAAAACCCAAACGGCTACTAGCTAAACACAGACCGTCTCAACACGCCTATGCATCAAAAGGATGTCTCTTCCCAAGCGGCCTGAAAATGCAATGAAGTGGAACAAACAGCATAATCTGCTGCGGCTCTCCGATCTTTCGGGCTCCTATGAAACATTTCGTCGATCAGATCTTGATGACCAGCCTGCACAGTGAAAGCTAAAAGCGACTGCCCAGATGAGAAGACAAAAAAATACTATTTTGCTCAACGGACGACGAAGTTGACAGCAACAAAATAAAGACAAAGTAAGATAAAGTCAGACCCAAGCTCGAATTTGTGCTTTGGGAATTGTAAGGTTGAGGCTATCATAATCCTGGGACCACGGCACTGATGAGCGTGGGGCTGAGGCAGTTTCTTTCTCTCACCCGCCTTTCCTTTGATACGAACGTCTATGTGTATTATAACAACCTGGGTACGAGAAGAAAGCGCTTTTTGGAAATTACGACACTGCCGAGATTAGAGCTCCGATCGTACGCTCGATCAGAAAAAGTTTGATTACTGGCGGTTTTCAATAAACCCGTTCTACTCTCCAATGATTAAAACATTTCAACGCGCGAAACATTTGGTATAAACCATCAGAAAATCTACCCTCGTGTCCTCTACCGTGAAATGCCATTGCGCTGGCGAAATCAGCTAAGTCAGTTTCATTAACATTTCGTCTGAACAAGAGTCCATTTGAAAGAACCATTTCCCTACGATCACCACAGCTCATTCATGATAATACAGCTGATTTCAGTAAGCGCAGGTGGCGTAAAATGAAAACCACATTTTCTTTCTGCTGTGACACTATACCAGTGTATGACTACTTACTATTCAACCATTCAGCATATTAGCCTTAGTAGCCTATATTTTTAACTAGACCGATGAATCAACTTCATATCGGTTTTCAAAATTAGAACAGTGCTTTGATTATTCATATTCTCCGTTGAAGTCATGAAAATTGCAGCTGCCAACTTAACCTTGGAAAATCGTGTCAAATTTGTGTTATTTCGAACGTGAAGGCAATTTTAATGTGCTTAAAAACATCTTAATCTGTCAGCTCAAGAAGAAAGCACTGTACAACAGCTAAAAATAACTTACAGTCAAAACAGATATCGATTCGATATCGATCAACTGAATCTTAGACAAACTTTGCTAAAAATAGAATCCAGCAAAAGGATATCGACCAAAGTAGCAAGGGGAAGCGGAAGTATGTGCTAGTAAAGCTGGTAATGTACGACATTGTGCAGCGTAACTTTACTACGTGGTTAGAAGCCTTTGCGCAATTCTTATCAACTAAACAGTTGCAAAATCTCAATTGACGGTCGATAGCTTTTTGCTGGTTACCATGTCATGTGATAAACGTTAAAATAGCAACAATCATATATATATATAGCAAGCTTACTTCAGCGATGGTCTAAATCTATATTGCCTAGAACCTTAAATGGTATAGTGCAGAGTTTAACCTTAGATTGCACAATTAAGCTTTGGACCAATCAACAAAAAAATTACAAGCGAAAGTTACACATTAAACGCATCTAAGAAAAAGCAAGCTTACACATCTAAGAAAAAGCAAGCCAATAAACCAAGAGAAAAACTAGCCTTCTATACTTGCCAGCAACGACGGACAAAAAAGCTTAAATTGAATTATGGTTCCATGTTTAATACTACAATGCAATTACAAGGAATTTATTCTATTTTAAACTTACTCTCATGAGGGTTTGCCCGCTGCTTCGAATTCTATTTATAGAACGAGATTCGATTTAAACAACACCGAACTAAAAGGCCGTCAGATATAAGAAAAAACTCGAACGCTTTTAAGGAGAAAAGCTAATTACATGAAAAAAAGCTGCTCTAAGTGTAAGCTACCACACTTTCACACAGCTATAATCAATCATCAAGAAAATCCAAACGACAAAACGGAACTTTTGAGCTAAAATAACACAGTTTTTAACGTCTCGCAATACGGCAATAGAGGCTAAGCGTGAGCAATACCAAAATTGAAGTTAGTTCCAAATGCTGGTCTTCGATATAGGGTGGCCAGGTTATCCCAAAGGATTTCGAAATATATTGATCTAAAATTCGAACATTTTATGAAAAATTAGGACAAATAACAAAAATGTATTATTTTTGGTCAGGCACCTAACTGCCAATTCATATGTAACAAGAAACAAAACGTTGACGCATAACATTCTAATAGACACAGAATATTATGGAAGAAGCTAAAAAGGAAACAAACGTTGGAAAAACAGCGCCTTAGTGACTTTGCTGATGTGAAAATAGCCATTCTCCTGCATTGGCTCGATGAATCTGTGAAAGAACTTCTTGTGAAGCAAGACAAAAAGTCCTTGAATAATATTTTGGGGACTGTTGATTTCTTTCTCAGCTAATTTAAAAGTTTGATAAACAGCCTCGACATCTGACTTTCACAATGACTATCTGAGCAACGAAAAATCCTTCAGCCCCATCTCTTTTTAGCTTCTCTAAAAACGTGTAATTCACTCAAAAGGTAAAGTAGCGCCGTTAATCACAATAATGCTTGGTAGGTGATTTCCGTTTCTATCGTACACTAGAACTCGATAGAAGATCTTGTGGCAGACAGAAACGAAGAATATTAAGGCTGGTGTATGGATTCTGCGTCCGGCGTTCCCAACTCCAACAGCAGTGCAGCGACGTCAAAAAAATTACGCAATGCTCTATGTCGCAAACAATAGACAGTTGTGGCACAACAACTGTTAATCACGCATGAAAAATTCAGGCCTCCAGACAACGACCTCTATTACACCCTTTTGAGTGTTGATGAAAACCAGAAAACCTGCGCAAGGCTGGCGCCACTGCGCTAGAGACACTGATTGAAAAAGCAAGCTTGCTCTTTTGCTTTTAAATCAAGCCAATAAAATACGACAAAAGTATCTAAAAATTACACAAAAAATTAGAGTCCGAATAATTTGATGGCCGTCGGACACAGTAGGTAAAATTAGAACAATTTGTGGTGATTGGTTCGAATTTTCGGCCACCTGGCAACCCTGTTTGGATAGATTAATGGAAGCATAAAATAACCAAACTACTTATGCACGCAAGCGAGTGAAGACAATGCGTAAAAAAATGAAAAAGTACAAACAACTAAACCTCTTTAAACACTAAGCTATAAAATCAAATAAAAGCTGTCATAACCTAAAATTGGAACCGATTTCTTAACATTGGTCAGACATATTTAACTGTGCAGCTATTAGTAACAGCACGCTGTGAGCTCTAACATTACACGACATGCTTCCATAAATCAGTTCGACTTATACGCTACAGCGTTTTGCACAAGAACAACGTATGACTAAAGCAACAACTACCGATAGTTTAAGCCCACAACAAGTTACTGTTGCATATATTTAAATCTGCAGTTTTTATTTCTGATTCTTAATACTGCGCACTGCACTTCCACTTAATCATGCATAAATCGGGAGCTGAACGTTCTGCAATCTGCAAGAGTGGATCAAATCGCTGATCACAGCATCTTGCGACGCTCCATGCATCGATCTCCAAATGGGGCACAAGATTCCGGATTATTGATGGCAACACTAAGAAATGGCTGCTACACACATCTCAAGACAAAAGACACGCCACAATTATGAAGTAACAAACAATAGGCCCTCGGGCCCAAGAGCTTTCCATTATCGAGCTCATGGAAAGAACATTAGCCATAAATTGTGGTAGTGGTTTAAAGCATTATTACATTGCCTAACCCAGAAACGTGGTATCAGTTCAGCTTAAACACCACCTGCAATAAAACTGCTCAACAGATTAGATTTAAGCTTTAAAGTACAGTTTCAGAAGGCTGCATCTTCAGTTCGAGAAATATTTTGCAAATCAAATAAAGCTCCCATCCGTCCATTAATTTCCTTACGATCACTGCCAGGGGTCAGAGGTCTTAAACTTTTCCATACTATCTACTTCTCATCACAACATGTTCAAATAATTGCTGGCGTCGTAAACAAAGTCCATTGTTATACAATTTTATAGACAAAAAATATTAGCTTAAATAATAGTGAGACGTCACGCCCTGGTGCGTATTAGAAAATCTCTTGCGCGGATAAAAAACGAGGCGCAAACGAGGGTGAATGAGAATTGCCAGTCATTTCGTAAAAATATTTGATCATGTATAAACTTTTCATCTAGAAATTACGTACAGGCTATAAATATCTTCTAATTCGGAAATGTTTTTGAGATTACACTAAATCTCTAGTAAATGGCGTTTGATTGCACAAAGTTTCTATTGCGCTCGTTTCAGTGCAAATGGTTCTTAACCGTGGGTAATTATAAGGTGGCAATTGGGTAAGTAACTCCTATAAATATTTTATTGTTCAAAGCATCATGACTAAATTTTAGCCCGACAATGAAATTGTTTGTGACGTCACAGCTACATTTTTCGCATCTATTTGGCTACAGTTTAGGTATATTATTGTAAAGTTATAGTTGGCTGTGGATATACCGAACAACTTTGGAAGCTTCCTAGCTAGCTCCAGCAGATAGAGTAGCTGTGCGTTGAATATGGTAAACTTGTGTGTGGAGGTAGGCTATATTTTATGAAGTTATATTTCTAATTACAGAAAATAATGGCTAAAGCTAGGAGAAATTACAATATGTTCCTCGACTATGGATTTACTTTCATAGAGAAAGAAGGTGAGCAGCTGCCACAATGTGTCATTTGCTTTAAAACCCTCTCTAATTCTTCTATGAAAGGGTACCAACTTAAGCAACATCTAAGAACACCCAACCTCAATTCTCTGGCAAAACCAGGAGCTTCTTCGAAATTAAAGCAACGGACTTTGAAAAAATGAAATTAGAGAGTACAGAAGGATTTCAATTCATTCAAAGGCGATAGTGACTGCGTCTTACGCGGTTTCTCTTTAAGTAGCAATAACATTGCTGAGACATTGATAAAGCCCTGCCTTGAAGAGTGCGCTGGCATTTTATTGAGTGAGAGTGCGAATTCAAAAAATAAAGCACATCTCCTTGTCAAATGACACGATTAAATCTCGTATTGCAGATATGGCCTGTGATATAAAGTTTCAACTCATCGAAAACATTAAAGCTTCACCTGTATTTGGAATACAGCTAGATGAGTTGGTTGATTCTGCAAACACGTCTGAATTAATGGTATTTGTTCGATATATTTACAACCAAACTATCGATAAGACTTCCTTTTTTGCCACTCATAGGAAACAACGACGAAGGCCAGCGATGTGCTACAATTTGTAGAAGACTTTTATACAGCAGAAAAACTTGACTGGAACAAACTTGGAAGCATTTGCATAGATAGATGGGGCGTCTTCTATGCTTAAGTTGCGATCTGGCTTTTTGACAGTTGTCAAACAGAAAAACCATAATGTTATTGAAACGCACGGCATTATACACCGAGAAGCGTTGGCATCAAGAACTATGTCGCCAACACTTACGCAAGCACTTGATTGTGCTATTAGAGTGGTCAACTATATAAAAGCGAGTGCTTTAAATTCTAGACTCTTTCGGAAATTTTGCCAAGATATGGATGGTGAATATGACTCTCTGTTATATCACACTTCTGTGCGCTGGCTCTCGAAGGAAAATATGTTATTTCGACAGGTGGGTTTGTTACCAGAGGTTAGTGGATTTCTTGATATTCAACATAAAAATAAAATGAAGAAGGATATCTCTGATGAAATACTTCAAAAGAGATTGGCATTTTTAGCCGACATTTTTACTCATTCGAACGAACTGAACCGCAAGTTGCAAGGTGCCGGCGCAAACATATCGCTACCACGAGATAACATTTTTGCTTTCATAACAAAGCTTCAACTCTGGAAAGCAAAAATACAATTTGGCCAGAAAGTAACAGCATTTTCATCGATGAATACATTGAGCTAAACTAATAGTGTCGACAGCATAATTTAAAGAGAGGCTATTGACCACTTTAACAGCTTGATTGAGAAATTTCATCGTTACTTTCCATGTATTGAACAAAACACACCAGTGATGGCATTGACAAGGAACCCTTTCAGAGTTTCTGTTGAAGATATATCACATGAACGCAACGAAGAGCAAGGCATATAAGAAGAGTTTTGGGCATGATTCATGAATCAACTGCCAAGGATTACTTTGAAGATAAAAGCTTGGAAAAATTCTGGGGAAAGATGGAGAAAGCATATCCAAAATTTTAAAGAAACCACTAACAATGTTGGCAATGTTCCCTCCACATGTCTTTGTGAGTCAGCATTTTCAAGCTGTATTACTATTAAAACAAAAGCTTGAAACAGATTGTTAGATCTGGACTCGGATTTACGTTGTGCTCTTTCCAAAATCGCACCCCGTATTTCATCCTTGTTGACAAAAAACAAGCGCAAATATCTCACTAATGAGGTTAATTGTGTTGACTTCCATTAAATTGTTCTTTTAATAAATACCACTGTTTTATACTACGTGCAGCAGATAAGAGAAATTTTGAACAAGAAAAAAACAAACTAGATTTTAAAAGTGGATAATATAAGTTTGGTCTTAACAGAAATGGGTAATAAGAAAAAAATGGTAAAGAACCCCTGTTTTAGTGTATTCTAATGTTTGTAGTTCTTCTTTACCCATATTTATACAAAAACAGTAGGGGCCCCCACAATTGCTATATTTGGATGGAGTCCTGTTTTGTTGTTTCTAAGAGTCCAATTATTGAATTATATTTTTTGAAAATTTAGAGAGAATTTTTTCAGAGATAAAACTCTAGTAAAACAAAAGAGTGTGGACGATCTTTGCAAAAGTAAAAAGTACAAAAGATTTTAGTGTCCCTTAAAAAAATTGTTTTGATAATGATGTTTTTGTCAAGTCAAAGTTTGAAGTTGCAATACGCATCGCTGAACCTGTTAATTTCTCAGGTGACATTTTCGAACCTAAGACATGCCACGTTCATCATTTGCATCTAGTGCTGAGCAATCCTTGCTTAAAGCAATCAGGCATGCAAAGCCACAGCAAAGTACTTTATTGTAGCGCAGCTCAACCTTCCTTTAGTCACAACCTTTTTTGAAGACAAAAAATCCCCAAACTCATGTTGATTAAAAAAGAAAAGCCATTCGCTTTTTCAAAGCAGCAAAAGGTCCCATACAACAGTAGCACGTCTCCAAAAAACAAAGTCATGTATTTTGAAAGAGGAACAAAAGGTCCCAATGACATGTCAATCTACCAAAAAAGCCAATCAACCAAAATTAAAGGACAAAATAGCCAAAAAAGTATTTTTTAAAATATGCCTTTGTTTCCTAAAAACGAGAGAAATGCTCCGCAACCCTCTTGAGAGAATTTTAGTCCACTGAATGAAAGACACTGCTTCACTCTTTAAATTAAGCCTAATGAAGTAGCCTACAGTATCCCAATGTTGCCAAAACTGCAGTTAATGTGACTGAGTTCACATATTGCACATATTCTGCAATCTGCTTACGCAGCTTGTTTTTGTATATGTTAATGAAGCTATTTATTTACTGGAACTAATGATCAATATTGTTTTCTAGCAGAGCATGATCAGGACATTAAGTAATAAAGCAAGCTTAAAAGCATTCTGCTACAAAATGACTGCAGTCTGTACAACAGCAATTTTAGGGAAAATAGGTATTCAAACTTTCTACAACAGCATGAAACATAGCTCAAAATTGTAAAAAAATAACTTTATTGTTCTTTTGGAAAACTTATCACGTTTTCATCATTGAAGTCATTACTTTCAACAAGGTGGTGAGTTAACAATTTTAGAAAAACAAATGCCGGTTTTCAAATAAGTATAACATGAGGATGAATTAAAAAATACTTTTTTTGGTAATCGAAAAAACTGTAGTTCTCTTGAATCCTGACGAGTGGCCTATAACTTCCTTAAAAGTTGGTTTGGGAAAATTGCCGCTATTTTCCTGCTGGCAACCCCCCAAAATGTGCACACAGAGTAGTCAATTTTTATATCTTGGCAATCACTAATCGTAGAATCGTAAAATATTGCTTAAAAGTTGCAGAAACATTATGTTTCTATCTGTGCTGAAGAGAGAGTTTTCTATTTTCAACACAAAAAAGTTATAGCTAAAAAACTGAAAAAATGTTTTTTTTTGAAAGTTAACTTGTTTGGGTTACCACTATTAACAATTCTATCAGTATTAATGGTTGTTGAAAAGATCAGCAAATCAAATTTGATCAAAAACTGATTTATAAGTTCCATATTTTGCAGAAAACGAATAGTATTGTGTTACTTTTTTCAGTTGGTAGGCTGCAACCAATTTTTGTAAAGATCTGCTGGATGAAGATTCTTTCATAAATTTTTCATGAGATAAGTTTTTGGAGCACTTTTTCTTTTAGGGAAAGCATGCCCTTACTTACTTTCAACCTCAATTTTAAGACACGAGGTGATCCTCAATTTTTACTTAAAACATAGGTACTAACAGACATAGACAAAAGAAAGTAGAGGAAAGAGTGAAGATCGAACAAACTGTTTGAAGAAGGGTTCAAAAGATGAAAAAAAAACTATATGAGAGCAAGATTTTAAAAGAGTTAAGGAGTTGGTTGATGTCGACGAGCCCAATATATGAAATACTTTTAAAAATGGTATTTTAAAGGCTTGTGATGAAGTGTGTGGAAAGAAAGCAGAAGGAATTATCGTGACTCATGGTGATGGAAGGAGGAGGTGAAGGAAGCAATACAATAAAAGAAAATAGTATATAATTGATTGGAGAAAAGCAAGGCTACATATTAGAATATGAAAAATTGAAAAAAGAAAGTGGTGGCCAAACCTATGCGAAAAAAAGCTGAAAAAAAATTAACAAATCTGAGCCAAAAACCAAATAACATTTTCAAACTAATGAAGTTTATGAAGAGATGGGAAAGATATTGAAGGAGGAAGATGCATCAGAGGTAAAGATGGAAAGTTAGGTTTTAGTGAAAAAGACAGAAAAAGAATAAGCAAAAATCACATGGAGAAAATTGTGAATGAAGAGAATGATTGGGATCATGACAAAAGCTAGTATGGTAGAGAGAGAGACCCATTGAAAAAGTTATCTGCAAAGAAATAGTAATAGCAATAAAAGCAATGAATCCATGTAAGGCAGCTGAACAATCTGAAGTATTTGCAGAAATGAAATTCACTGGTGGAGAAGTGGGGATTAGAGTGATCATGAAACTTTGCTGACGCATGTTGGATGGAAATAAAAGGCCGGATAGATGGCAAACTAGTGTGTTGGTCCCAATTTTTAAAAGAAAAGTTGATGTAAGAAATTGTAATGTGGACAGAGGAGTAAAGTTGTTAGAGCGTACTATGAAGATCGTTGAAAGAATGCTGGAAAGAAGGTTTCAAAAATTAGTAAATATTGATGGAATGCAATTCGATTTTATGCCTGGCAGAGGAACAACAGATGCATTGTCTATTCTCAGGAGAATGCGAGAAGAATAGAAATAAAAAGTGGAAGTTAATTGTAAGAGCGGTGATGAGCCTTTATTGTGGTGCCAAGATGAAAGTTAGAGTGGGATCAGAATTATCTAAAGAATGTTGGTGCAAGTTGGAGTACATCAGGGATCTGTGCTGTTGCTGCTGCTTTTCAAAATCATAGTGGATGCTATCACGGAGAATGCAAGAGAAGGTTTCATGAATCAAATTTTGTTTGCAGATGACTTGGTTTTATTGAATGAAAGTATGGAGAATTTGAGAGAAACGTTTTTGAAATGAAAAGAGGCGTTGAAAGCAAGGAGCTAAAGGTTAATCTAAAAAATCAAAGTAATGGGCGAGTGATTTGAAAAGAGAAATAATCAAGAGCAAAGTCGATTCATGTGCCAAATGTGGCAAGAGGGTGATGGAAAATTCAGCGCTTTGCACAAAATGTGGTAAATGGGCCCATGGAAGATGTGCCAAAATGAAGAGAGTGACTTTGTCTCTCGCAAAAGGTTATAATTGTGAGAGAAGTGTTGAAGCAATGAAAGGAATTGTCACACTAGTTTAACATTTTATGACCAGGTGAAGCTAGTGAAGAGTTTTTGTTATTTGGGGGATTTTAAATGCCAGTGGTGGAAGTGAAGCGACGGTGACAACAACTACAATTGGATGGATAAAATGTAGGAAATGAGAGGAATTGTTACATGAAAGAAAGCTTTTAATGAAAATGAAAGGACGAATTTATTGAAGTTGCGTAAGGTCGGCAATGTTGCTCAGAAGCGAGAGATGGAGTCTGCAGAAGAATGAGATTGTGATTTTGTAAAGAACTAAAAAAGCAATAAGAGCAATGCGTGGGGAAAATTAATTGAGAAAAGTAGTGTTGAAGAACTTATGGAATTGCTTGGTTTGGAAAAAACTTGGGACAAACTCGCCAAAGCAAACAGAATGTGATGATATGGACATGTTTTGATGGTGATTATGTGTGAAGAAGAGCAATGGATTATAAAGTGGTTAAAAAAAGAAAGCATGGGCTATGTAAGATGGTGTGGAGAAGGCAGGTGGTTAAACAAGTTGACGAGATTGGACTAAAAAAGAAAGATGCCATTGACAGATCAACATGGCGCGATGCTGTAAACAAACTTCTAAAGATTATGAGGTGAATCTGGCCACCTCTGTTAACAAAGACCACAAGTCATTCAAAACAATGAATCTCTCTCTCTATCTGCTGGATGGTTATGAAGACCAGGCAAAAAGCAAAGAAAATTATAGTTTTGCCCAATGGAGAAAGTTTCACTAGTGTGACACCATGTTTCGATGTTGTTGTTGCCCTTAACTTCTTCAAATCAAATGTTTATACGGCACAGAAACGCAACTAAATGCAGCAACTGTTTCCGGTTCTTAAAATATGATAATCAAATCACATGTTTGCAATGCATCAGAGTCTGCATAACTGCAAGTACAGATATTTCACAGTAATATGAAGCCTTCAATTTTTCTCATTTATCTGCTAATGTTACACCACCAAACTTACTTGAATGGCATTGAAGAAAATGCCACATTTAGCCAGAATGTGCGAACATTATTAAATATCAGATAGAGCAGCAACTGCAGGTGCCAAAAGTGTTTTGGTGGATGCTGGTTTGGTCACTGATAATGATATTGACAACAGTTGAATAATTGATCATAGCAAATTAAATTGTGAATGGAAAAAGTGTAGAAAAGAAATCCGGGAAAAAGAACAGCAAACTTTCAGTATTGTAAATGCTTTATACTCTGATGGGCGCACAGTTGCAAAACAGATGGTTGCTTAAGGCCCAAACGATAAACATTACAGATATATTCAACTTGAAGAACACTATACTGTAGTTAGTGAACCAGGAAGTACCTCACTCATTTTTCTCTTGAACATGGTAAAGGCGGAATGATGGCACAAAATATATTTAATTCTATCCATGCTACAGAATTACAAAATAAACTGACTGTGGTTGGTAGTGGTACCGATGGTACTGCTTTCAAGACTGGAAAATACAATGGGTGTATTCAAGGTTTGGGAGATCTACTGAATAAACCTCTTCAATGGGCCTGCTACATACCAATGAGCTACCTTTGAAACATGTCTTTACAAGTCTTGATGATTCAACAAGTGGTTCAGATACATTTTCAGTACCCCTTAGAAAGAAACTGCATGGATCTGTATCCAATTGGCTAGCCACTAACTTTAAACAGCCATCAGTGCCACTTTCGTCTTTTCCAACACCTACACTCCATGCTTTGAATGACTTCAGCACAGACCAGTTTTATGCTTATGAAATATGTTGCGCTGTAATACATGGAAAAGTTGATGATGACGTGATGTACGAGTATTTGAAAGTTGGTCCAATTATACATTCAAGGTGGCTGATTTTGAGTGCAGAATATTACGTTATTTTGTGTCTCTAGGCAAACCACCTATAAATTTGGACAAACTGGTTCACTTTTGCCTCACAGTTTATTTTCCGACGTGTGAAATAAAATTGCATAACCAGATAACACATGTGTCTAAAAATTTTTTCAATTTGGTTTCGAAAAATATTAATTTTTCTGACAAAAACATTTGACAAATTGCTTCGGGTATAGTTCAATGAAACTTTTCTGCTCATTCAGAAAATATTTTGATTGCTATGTTGGGAGGTAATGATGCACACACACAAAAGTATGGGCGGTACAAAGATACTTGCACTTCACAAACAAATTACTGAAAAAAATACAAGTTAGGGTAATTGCTCGAATGCAATGAAGAGTAGTTCAGCTCGTAAGTTTCATGTTCCAACTTTAAACTTGGAAGCAAAAAAATAATACGAGTTAGTTGACATAGAATCATATGAACAACAACCTCCAGCAACTGAAAAAAGGCACAATCAAACTGTGGAGAGACAAGTTAAGTTAGTAACAGAAGCATCTGCTCAAGTAACAGGATATGAAAGACGAGACGGACTGATTTGTCAAAAAATGAAATCTCGCTACCTTATGAAGAAGTTTGACGTGAAAAAGCATTTCAACTAAATGAATTTGATTAATTGACATGCGTAATGTTTTGTGTTTTCAGTTAAAATACTGTTATGCCAAGTAGTTGTTGCTTTGTTCATCACCGGTTGGCTGTAAGTTAAGCATATTAGATTCATTAAAGCATTTAAATCTTTGCTTTTCGCCTGGCCTTTATAACCATCCAGCAGATACTTCTAGAAAACTTAATCTACAGCTATCAACTGAAAAAAGTAACACAATACTATTCGTTTTCTGCAAAATATGGAACTTATAAATCAGTTTTTGATCAAATTTGATTTGCTGATCTTTTCAACAACCATTAATACTGATAGAATTGTTAATAGTGGTAACCCAAACAAGTTAACTTTCAAAAAAAAACATTTTTTCAGTTTTTTAGCTATAACTTTTTTGTGTTGAAAATAGAACTCTCTCTCTTCAGCACAGATAGAAACATAATGTTTCTGCAACTTTTAAGCAATATTTTACGATTCTACGATTAGTGATCGCCAAGATATGAAAATTGACTACTCTGTGTGCACATTTTGGAAAGTTGCCAGCAGGAAAATAGCGGTAATTTCCCCAAAACTTTCAAGTAAGTTATAGGCCATTTGTCAGGATTCAAGAACTACAGTTTTTCGATTATAAAAAAGTATTTTTCACTCCATCTAGTATAACATTCCTTGTAGCCTTCAATTTATTAGAATAAAATGTAACGTTATTTCAAAGACACAAGAAATCTAATTGCCACATTTAGGCTGTTACCGAAAGTAGCAATTAAGATAATAAATGGGAAAAGTTGACAACAAAAAAACTAAATATTTCAAATTTTGAAAATGGTCTTTTTTTGTGTAAATGCCTGTAACAATGTTTTTAGCAATATCGAAGCGATACCAAGGTTGAAAATATTTAAGCATTTTATCTTCCACGCACACCAAAGTTTTCCCAAAAAATTTCAGCACATGGTGATTCATTACCACTAAAAATGATTTTACATAGCACTAAATAACAGAAACGTTCTCAGTAAATCAGAAATCAAACAACATAAAAGAAGTAATTTTAACATTAAAAAATACCCTGCTTTAACAAAGTCTAAGTATTTAGTCAAGGTTATGCTTGCATTGCAAACTTGAAACAAACTTCATGTAGCACACTTTTACCTAGTGACGCTAGAGTACATGTACAACTATCAATGCCTACTTGCAAATATCGATGTAAGTTAAATAAAATATATCTATAATGTGCTTATTCCCAAATGCAAAAAAGAGTAATCTATGACTGTAGTTGTCGACCACCCTAACATTATAATATTGTCAATGCCCAGCAAAATAAATTTTGTATGTGCAATCAACAAAAAATACCAGTTAAACAATTCTAATATTTCTTGAGTGTTCACAGCCAACTAGTTGCCTTTTTTAGTTAACAGGCTGCAAAAAATGACTTCGATTTTTAGCAAGCAGTATACAAGAATAAAAAGGTTAACAATAGCTGGCCTAGGATGCTGATACCGTGTCAAAAATCTAAATTAAAAAATAGCGACAAGTTCACTCACGCATTACTGAACCCATTTTTTCGATGTAAAATTATCATCTGTTTAACGATTGTGCTTTTACCAGATTCACCAGCACCTGAAATGATAAACAAAACTGTCTTAGTGCAGCAGATTCAAATATCTTAGAATAAAATCAGCGTAGTTGAAGCAGCTATCAACAGCAAGCTATGATTTGGTTAAAATAAGGTAATCTGTTATATACAGCTTTTACACATTTTCTCGGCCAGTTTATTCAGTAACTCCAGTATAGTGAACAGTTCAACATTTGTTCTAATAATCACAGCTTCAGGCTTAGCACATTTCCAGCAAACCAACAAGCACAAAAATTATCCAGTAAGTATTTATAGGTTGGGATCTAACAAGACAATATTGAAGCTAGATTTTATATCCTTTTTCCATTTTAGCAGGGTCATGAGTGATAACTAAATTTTAACTGATTATTATTTATGATGACTGGAAAAGTATAAACAACATAGTTCATACCTAAAAGCAATAGCCGATATGTGTTATGATATATCTCTCTTTCAGTTTTGAGCAACCGAGTGATTTGTAGATGTTGTTGGTGTTGTTCACGAATTTCATCTGACATACGTTGGGATGCAGTAAAAAAGCATCCCATTTTCATTATAAATATTTTGTATAACCTTTGTGAAAATATAACTGATATGAAGTGAAACACAAACTAACAATATACTAAACATGCAAGGCCAGAAAGCATCGAATACCTGGTGCATTTACCAGTCAAAATGTGCAAAATATACAATATTGCACAAAAAGCTAGGTGACAAAAGGATAACAAAAAAATGAAAACTACCAGATATATAGTAGCTATGCTACCTTAAAATTTTTTATCCTTTCACAGCTGTGGCAAAGTTTACTCGTTTCACTGCTCTGTCAGACAGTTGGGTATTTGCATACTCATGCTGTACGAGCAAGTTATACAGCTGGCCTGCAATCGTCAGGTTGCGAGTAGAATGCAGAATGACTTCTGCAATGTTCTTACTTGACTTAAGCACTTAATAGCAATTTGCAATTTGTGATGTTTGTACCAGGATGCACTGTCCAAGCATTATTATTGGTCCAAGTCCATGATTAAGTCTCTTTAACTCTTCATTTCTCTTGAACTTGATGAATTGTGTAAAGTCTCATTATTTCAGTTCAGTTCTCTTTACGCCAATTGTTTCAAGCACACACCAAGATTAAATAAAGCCACATGTTTTTATATAACAGCAAGTGCGTTTTTATATAACAAAAGTTTTTGATTCATCAGAGATTATAGAAGACTGTTTCATTTGCAAGTTGGCAAAAGTCATGGCGTTTTGCAGAAAAAATAAGCTAAATTTCAGTCAGTGCACTACGTTTCCAACTTATAGCCAAATATTACAGACATAGGCGAAGTGGCAAAAAGTTTTGAAAGTACTTTCTAAGTAAAGGGTCTGAAGACAAATGCAAAATTTTTCACTTGTATTTGACAGTCATAAAGGTTTTCTCATAAACTCTGCGTTTATTTTGCGTTTGAGATGAAGTAGCCAATTTGATTATTTCATGACAAAAAGATCAAAATAGGTAGGAAGTGCAATATCATTTCTCTAGCCTAATACCAATTAGTTGTCATGATCACCAGCAAGCAAAATATTGAGCAGGGTAAGCCTAGCAATTTACACCGAACTTGTCACAAAGTGATCTTAGATGAAAATTTTTTGCCGGTGGAAAATCATTTTATTAAGGCCTTTGAAAATCTTGTGTCCTTTTCGTAATTTTGTCAGATCAAAAGTATCATTTAAATGCAATTACTTCCACAGTAACAAGTTGTGTTACCACTTCAGTCGAGTTAACTTAAAAAGCATTCAAGGCAATTATTTTGTTATAAACCGAACCTTAGCCTTAATCTTAATCTACACATTCTTGAATGCTTCACACCGATTGTTTTGTTTGGTGAAAAATATCGCGAGTGGAAAAATTTGCTTTTATCTCCATCAATCTGGCTGGCTTTTTCTGACATCACAGTAACTTTTCTTTCTTTAAACTAATATTGACTTTGGAATTTTATTTTAATGTAATAAAAATTAGTGCGGTTTGATTTTTACTAGCTTTGTAAATGAAACCGAGTGACTAATTCAGATAACCTTAGAAGGATTATGCAAAAAATGAATCAAGTTTGCTTGTTACAGTTGGAGCTCCAATTCCACTGACCTAAACATGGCTGAAAGTCATTTTTAGGTCAATGGAATGATTTGACTAACTAATGATTTTTTCACACTCTGGTCACACATTTGGCTGGGACCTGATTTCTAAAGAGCGCATTCTATGGTGACAACTAGTTGATTCAGCCACGATAGCACTCACAGAAGTGACCATAAGCCTTATATGTTAGAAATTTCCTGATTATTCAACGTGATGTGATTTCTGTGCAACTTTTGTCTGCTAGTGCAAGTAGGTCTCTTAGTAGCAAGGTTATGCCACTTGTTATAATGTGACAGCTGCACAGATTTGCATCAAGAAAACCGATGTTGCAACATGCCTTTTATGCTCTTTTTTTGAAAAAGTAAAGTCCACTGGGTTGAAGAGAAGTGGAGAAATGGCTCACAACAGAAAACAACGAGTTGCCATGCACACACCAGTCATAATGATCACTTGTGGTTTTACCAAGCCACTATCAGAAGATGTAGTCTTGACAATTGAAACCGGCAAGAATCTTACAGATAACCAATGCAGCTGGACACAAAATGTGGCTTTACATTGAAAAGAACAAAGCATTAAAAGGGTCACCACCATGGCAAATTTGACCTGAATCCACATTCAAGAGTCCACTTTTTGTGGATGATGACTTCCTCACATTGAGCTTTTACAGATGTAACCATGAGCTATGTAAGCTAAAAATTTCCTGGTAATTGTTGAAGTTGTGTTACCTAAATGTCCAACTCTCATGCCACTGCATTACTTAGCAGCTAATCACTTCACATGTTGTCATGTGATAGCAGTGCAGATCTGCATCAAGTGAACAAACGTTGCAACAACTAAAACTGAAAGAAAATATCATGGAGTAAAAAGGGCTAAAACTCAACATTGAATCAAGGTTTGTAAAAATGATGGAGACAAGTGACATGAAAAGTTTTGAAAAAATGGTGTATGTGGGAGCAGTGGTATAAAAAAAAAGAATATGCAGTCATAGTTTCAACACAAAAAGCAAACTTTATGAAAATGCCGGTTGTGCTTAGTTGATGCAAGCCATATCTAGTACAGAAAAAGTGACTTCAGTGCAAGTGTTAGTTGTTTTTGGTCATGCTAAAGGTAATACAATGCTCTGAGCACTCAATCCATAATTTTTCAATGTAAAGTCTCTTAATCAGTTTATTGTGCCACAAAAGTAAGAGTTATCAAGTTACATTTAATACATAGATCTAAAAATAATTGTACTAAGTGTATCAAAGCTACCACCACGAATTCATTTGAATACATTGAACAATGTATGTGAAGTATCATATCTTTGCAATAGTCAACTGTAACTCGAGTTTTTTTGCCATTTACGCTCAATATGCAGCCAAAATACAGTTGATTCAGGCTATTTACAGTGTGTGCAAAAACAAAAATGCATACAACATTTATAATACAGATAGCCTTAAACAATATTTACACACATTTTTAACAGACAATTTATCATCTAATTCACTGCTAATCACAATACTGATGGAAAGCTAATTTGTACTAGTGCATTTTTAATAAGTTTTTAATGCTTTGTAAAAATTTATGAATTACAAAAATAAGGCAAACAGTCGCAACCTGCCACTAGTTAATGTAAAATCAATCAAGGGAGGCTTCAATTTTTTTTTATCAAGTCTACATTTTTTGACATATTGTTGTGCATCCAGTCTGGTTTGAAAGCGAGTGTGTAGTGGTAGACATACATTGAATCAGCACGTCTGAGCCTGCAAAACACAGGAAAAATGACACAAAATCGACTTTCTTATGATAGAGCAATACAGTAGAATTAGCATAGCATTAAAAAATGTAAAGTGGAACTCCAGCATGATTAGTAGGGAAAATAGTCATGATACAGGCATGCACTATAAATGGGTCAGGCTGCATCAATTACAGTCTTGATATCTTTGAATGAAGTTAACAGCATCACCTTGACATGCTGCTCACAACTCTTCAATATGATTTCATGCACTTTGCAACCAAGGGCAACTTAAATATGGCAGTCAGGTAGTTAAAGTTAATGCCCTGTCACCAAATCACCAACTGTGTGCTGCCTACTCTAGTATGCTTTCAGGGCATGTGTCAAAATATGTCGACTACAAGTAACAAAACACTTAAATACGCTCAGCAACAGTGTACAGCTTCTTACTCTAGATATTGTAGAATAGGCAAAAACATTTTCGTTACAAAAAAAACAGAGCTGGGCATCACACTGTATTTTTTATAAACACAGTGTAATAAAGCATGAAATCAGTGTAAATAATTAAGCGCAGCAAGACTTCTGTAATGTAAATTTGAAGTGATTGTAATGCAGCACAACTTTTACAAACAGATCTTTTTAATACATAAAGTACAACTTTCATAAGCAGATTTTTTGTTAAATGAAACACAATGCAAAATACTCAATTGTATTCCTTTTACATTGCAAAGCACAGTACAACATAAACAATTGAATTCTTTTTATCTGTTAAAGCACAGCACAATTGTTCAGTATGTGAAAAAACTAAAGATCCTTTATTATATCAGTTATCAGTATCCTCATCATTGATCATATTTTTTTGAAAGAAAAAACCCAATGCTAATGATGACTGCAAAACAATCTTGTAGCAACACAGCGGTACTAAAAGAAAAAATTTTGGTAATCCTGTACTTTAGCGCGGTAAATTATTTAAGCTAAAAGGGCAGTGTACACTGTAGGGCCAGGCCCGGTATGTAAATGTACGGGGCAGTGTACACTGGAACCCACCCTGTACACTCCCTTCCAGTGTACACTGCCCCGTACATTTACATACCAGGCCTGGGCCCTACAGTGTACACTGCCCTTTCAGCTTAAATAATTTACCATGCTAAAGTACAGGATTACCAAAATTTTATTCTACTAAGACTCCCTAAAAACTTTGTGAGGTCATCAGACTTGATTTGATTTTAAAATCTCAGACTTAAATGAGAACACACCTAATTTATTTTAATAAAGTTGGAATGCTGCTATTGCTTCTCAAGATCACGTCAAACCATGCTTGATGATGACCAAAGATATTATTTTGGCAGTGGCTATTTTGCCATCAACAGCATTTTACCCTCAGAGACTATTTTGCCATGAGCTATTTGTGATTGGAATCTTAATAACGTACTAAACATGTGACTTTTGGTCATCTCTGATTGGTCAATTTAAAAAACAAATTTAAAAAATTTTGCACCCCCAGTGTACACTCCTTTCCAGTGTACATTGCCCAATACATTTACATACCGGCCCTGGCCCTACAGTGTACTCTGCCCTTTCTTTTAATGCTCTACCAGCTGAGATTTGAACCTGCATCCATGGTATCTCAAGACCAGTGCACTAACCACTACACCACAGTGTCACTGGCTGAAATGTAGCAAATATGGTAATATAAGCACACGTGAATGATTAAGGCAAAATAGTCTCCATGGGTAAAATGCCGTTGACGGCAAGAGAGCCACTTTTATTTTGTTTCATAATGCACATGACAATAAAGCACAAAAGTAATTTATCTTCTTGCACAGTGCAACTTCCATAAAAACAGAAAGTAATTCAAGAAAGTGCAGCACAAGGTCAACAAATGTAGAAGTTGCACTTTTTACTCCACATTTGTAAACTGCCCACATATGTGAAGGAAAGCAATCACTTGGCAAGAAAAAAAAGAAATCACTTTCAAAAAATTCAAATTTTAATGTTTTGGATAGAAGGCATCAAAAATAAAATAAGTGCGTTTGCAGTGGTAAATATCCTCCCACAAACCATTTGCATAAACTCAAATAAACATTCAAGTTGCTGAAAAAATCTGCTCAAATTGATGGAGATACATGTTTTACTTAGGCAGTGGCTATTTTGCCGTCGACGGCAATTTGCCCTTGGAATCTATTTTGCCGTGATCATTCACGTGTGTTTATATAGCCAAATTGGCTACACTTACACCAGTGACACTGCGGTGTAGTGGATAGAGCGCTGGTCTTGAGATACCATGGTTGCGGGTTCGAATCTCAGCTGGCCAGGGCTTGAAAAGAAAGGCAGTGTACACTGAAGGGGCAGGCCCGGTATGTAAATGTACGGGGCAGTGTACACTGCAAGGGAGTGTACAGGGTGGGGGATAGAGACCTGGGGGTGCAAAATTTTTTTTTTGGTTTTTAAATTGACCAATCAGAGACGACCAAAAGTCACATGTTTAGTACGTCATTAAGATTGACCAATCACAAATAACTCACGGCAAAATAGTCTCTGAGGGTAAATTGCCGTCGACGGCAAAATAGCCACTGCCTTTTACTTATTAGTAGTAATTTTTCGTCAAAAATATAAAATTTGACTGGGTCTAGTTAAAAGCATCAAATAGATACTTTTAGCACTTTTAACATTTCAACTGTAGCATTATTTCAATCATTACCATACAGAGTAGGCTACTACAGTAGCATAGTGATTGAAGTTACAGAGTACAGTACAAGAAATCAAATCTATTACTGGTAGCTTACTAAATAATAAGTTTGGTTTCACATAACATTTCACACAATTCTTCTACTGTTGTACTCCAAGAAGATGTGTAAACAATCTCCAGCATGACTCAGCAAGAAAAGTGAAACCTTGTCTAGTCGTCGACACACTATAAACCTTGCCATAGAGCAGCATATCCCTAAATCTGCATAGCCTGATGAACCTTCATTTATAGCCTGGCTACAGCTTATTGCTCACCATATACAAACTGCCACACTTCTCCTGCTCTATGGCAAGTTCTCTCATCCTGCACTGCCTACAGCCAAAGGATTAATTTGGCTTGACAAAGAAATGACCAATAATGCCCCAAATATATCTTTGCTTGATATGTCAAAATAGACATATCTGCTATTTTCGCGCAGCCTAATATTGTGAATCAATCTTTAGTTTCTAGTCACTAATAATGCCTGTAATTTTGTAATCATTTATCATAATCAATCAAATTATCAATGAACTAATCACTAAACTGCTGATACAAAAGAAATGGACTGACGACACTAATTCACCAGCAAAAACTAAAATCCAAAATATCCTTTACTTAAAAGTAAAGAACAATGAAAATATCTTTTCAATTTTCTGCAGCGACGGCATTCACGTAATCGCATACTTTCTTGAAGATTTCGAAACGTCTATTTGCATTTCCAAAGATCCTATAACCAGTTGGTCGGTCTGTCGGATTGCATTTGACGATAAACAAATAAGGTTGCATATGACGTTTCATATATATTGCGCCAATCACCGCAAAAAAAAGAGGCTGACCAAAAGCTGTTATTTATGCTGGAAAAGTATAGAGCGAACACTAACTTTTGGAGTGATTTTGAAAACTAATAAGAAATTAAATAAAAATTGGAATGGAATATTACTAGTTTGCTACTCGGAAACAAAGAAATTTAATCAAAGGCGGTTTGATTAAGATTAGCTAGGCCTTTCAGTTGGCCAGTCGAAGCTTAGAACTGTGTGCCAATTTGCCAAAAAATCGGCCCTTAGAGAAGTGCCATTAAAATACCATTTGTTTCTCACTTAAAAATAACTCTAAGTAAAAACAACCATTTTGTGATCATTACTACGGGTCACCTAAGTTTTTAAATTACCCCTAGTCCAGAAACCTAGGCAATAGACCAAAAAACTGTCTAAAGAATAGTTAAAGTCATAAAATTACATCTGATATATCAATATAAATGATCTGCAAACATTATTGACAAAAAATTTCAAAGAATTACTGATTTTATCCATGAATATCTATTCAAACTTATGACAAACGATATAGAAGTCTGCCCTTTCATTAGGCAACTGCATAATTTAGGTTTACAACTTTTCAGTATGCTTATGCGACGAAATATACTGTATATGTTGCACATTTACAATTAACTTCAACTCAGCATTCCCAAATACGCTGATAAATCGAATATGGAGCCCTAAGAGAAGCTGGCTACAAATAAGCCTGCATGACTAGCCCATAAAATTAGCCCAACTAGTAGCAATAACTTGTAAATCCTCTGACCTCTTATCTTACTTTGTCTTAAGATTCATTCCATAACATTAGCAAAAACAACATATTTAACGTTCATCAAACAATTGTTTAGTTTATCGATTTAATTTGAAAAAAGCGGTACCGGTATCACTCCCTTTCAATTCAATGCAAAAACACTGAAAATGGTCAGCTACTTTTTTGAAAGCGCATTTTGATGTCGTTTGATCATGTGTGTGAAATCTTCCTTTTGTGGCTGCAAATATACTCAATTGACCAAATACCAGAACGCCAATCATGCTTATTTACCATGTTGTTTTAGCGTAATACTGCAGGTAATACAGGTCACTGCGATGCCATCGCTTCACAATGCATCTCCCCGCGGCTTGCCGCTTGATGTTTTGGCAAATTTTTTTGTTTGTCTTTTTATTATCATTTCTATTTCGGAATCAGAGAGCTAATTGTCTCAGCAAGTGTTTCTTTTCAGTCATCATAAGTTTTGAAGTTCTTTTCACTTGTTTATCGTGCAGCTTTGGTTTTCATAGTTCATTTAACTTAGGCCGATATTTCCTTGTTTGGCCTAGTTTATCACAAACCTTTGCTCAATTATCAGCTTTCTCAATCAGGTTGAAGTCTTTTCTGACCAAGCTTTTTACTCTGGTGATTTTTGTCCTTCGACAATTGTTGTTTCACCTACATAGCTTACCGTTTTACACGCGTTTAATTATTTTAAAATGTGAGTGGATTACTGTTGGATTTACTTGCAATCTGCTGCCTTCAGAACGCTTTCGGATATTATGAGATCGTTTTTTTAGGTTTGATTTCCGATCAAGCAATAGTAGGTCAGTGGTTCAGTTAATCTATCATTGTATATTTGCGTTATACGTCTTTCATTTATTTTACAGAAAACCATACGATACCCTATGTTAGTCTATGTGCTTCAAGCCAATTATCTACTTCGTGACTTGGTCATTTTGATTATATTTCAATTATATGCTCTGCGTGGAACCTGAGGCGCGCGTAATTCTTGAAGTCAGGGCAAGAAGAGACGTTGGACTAAAAGTTTCTGCAACACTAGTAATATAACTTAGAGCTTATTTTAAATCACCCCAAAACCAGAGACGTAGCAGCCACCCCCAAACCCCCCAATTGGGGGGGGGGGCCAGGCCAACTTTGGGGGCCCAAGTTAGTCTGAAATTGCTTTTTGGCTACGTGACTATTTTCAGTTCAGCAGACTTCTTTACAACCGATTTAAACTGTAGGAAGAAATTGGCTTGTGACATCATAAGTGAATGCAACGTCATTTTATCTCGCAGAATCTAGAATATTTCGATTGATTTTCTGGTAGAATCTTGAATATTCGATTGACGTAACAATGCCGTTGTTACGCAACAATCATAGAATGGTCTGGAATTCTGTTTGGCTATAAATACCGGGACAATATACAGTATATACACTGCAGAGTGCAGATAAAGTATTTTATTGACATTGTATAGAATGAAACGTTCAAAAAGTGGTGCTCAAAAGAGAAAAGAAGCAGCCACTGCTCGAGATGCTGTAGCGAAATTGCCCAAGATGACAGATTTTTTCAAGATTACTGAGCAGAGTAGACCTGGCACTAGTACCGAGAGGGATGAAGAAAACTATAGTGTACAAGAAAAAGAAGACTATGACGATCAGCATCAAAGTGATTGTGAATTTCCAGAAAATGTAAGTTGTGATTTACCTGCCAATATGCAACCTTCAATATCAAAAATAACTGAATCTCAATTTACCCCTATCCCTGATGACCCATGTAAATGGCCTGAAAGTATTTCTGATGCTCAACGATGTGATACAGTAAAGCGTGGACCACATCAACTAATAATGAATTTTCCATATGATAACACAACTCCAAGGCGACGTTTTTCCTCCAACCATTATAATCGTGTGTTACCTAATGGTGAAAGTGTTTCACGGTCGTGGCTAGTTTATTCTGGGGAATCAGATCAAGTTTTTTGCTTTTGTTGTAAGCTATTTGGAAAAACACTAAGCCCCTTTTGTAGTGGTATAAATACATGGGAGGGTTTTTCGAAAAAACTGAAAGACCATGAAAACGGCATTTCCCACCAAGAATGCTGCAGTCAATGGATGTTGCTAGCTGAAGGGATAAGAAATTCATCCACTATCGACAAACGCGAGATGAATATTTTTTTCAATGAAAGACGTTTTTGGAGAAATGTTTTAGAGAGACTTATCGACATTGCCTTGTTTCTATCGGAAAGGAATCTTGCTTTTAGAGGATCTGAAGAAGTCTTAGGATCTCCTCACAATGGAAATTTTCTGGGTATATTTGAGCTTTTGGCAAGAAGAGATCCGATCCTAAAAGAGCTTCAAGACAGAATCAAGAATAAAAACACTAAAGATCACTATTTGGGTCCTACCATACAAAATGAACTAATTGAATTGCTAGCGACAGAAGTTGAAAAAGAAAATTTACAGCAATTGAAATTGGCAAAATATTTTTCTATAATTTTGGACTGCACTCCAGATATGTCACATCATGAACAAATGTCTGTCATTCTCCGTTATGTACTATGTAATGAAGAAGCTGCTGTTGTTAAAGAAACATTTTTTGGCTACTTGAGAATAAGTGACAGTACTGGGAAAGGCTTGTTGGACGCTTTCTTAGAAAAAGCGACCGAACTGCAACTCGAATTGTCTGATTGTCGAGGTCAGTCATATGATAATGGTGCTAACATAAACATTCTGGGGTCCAAGCAAGAATGCTAGACATCAATCCCAAAGCTGTTTACGTGCCCTGTGCAAACCATACCCTTAACTTAGTTGTTGTTGACAGTGCTAATTGATCGACGGAAGCATTGACATTTTTTGGAGTACTTACAAGGTTGTATGTGCTGTTTTCTTCCTCTGCTCAGCGTTGGGAAATTTTGAAGAAACATGTGGAGCTGTCCATAAAGTCACAATCTGATACTCGTTGGGAAAGCAGAATTAAATGCATCAAACCTCTTCGATACAATTTAAAAGAGGTGTTACTGGCACTGAAAGACTTGGAAGCCATTTCCATAGAAAGAAAAGATGGAAGAGCTGCCTCAGAAACAAAATCGTTGATAGCTCATTTATCAAAATGGAGTTTTCTTTTGTCGGTGTTTATTTGGTATGATATCCTATTCCAAGTCAATAAAGCAAGCAAGATTCTTCAATCGTATGGAGTCTCCCTTCATACAATGGAAACGGAAATCCAGGCAACTGAAAAGTTTTTGCAAAACTATCGCACAACGGGTTATGACAGTGCCGCAACATCTGCTGTTGAAATAGCACAGGAATTGGATATTGATCCTTCTTTTCCTCCGTCAAGAAGTGGAAAGAAAAGAAGATTGTTTGATTACCAAGGTGAAGAGGAACAACGAGCTACTCCTGAACTGAAATTTAAAAGCAACTTTTTCTATCCATTAGTAGACCAGGCTATTATGTCAATAAAGGAGCGCTTTAATTTGTTACGTGAGGTTTCTTCCGCCTTTTCGTTTTTGTACACACGAGACAAACTTTTGCTTGTGCAACAAGAAAATGCTCTTCTTACTTGCTGTAAAGAGTTCCAAAAAAATTCGGTGACATTGATTCTGATGAAATGAGCGCTGAGCTACAGCGGTTTGTTTTAATTTTACAAAAAAAACGCAATCTTAATACGGCTCAAGACTTTCTGAACTATCTTCTAAAGACTCATTTATTTGAATTGTATCCGAATGTGTACATCGCACTTCGAATCTTACTAACTTGCCCCGTGACTGTTGCCAGCGCTGAAAGAAGCTTCAGCAAATTGAAACTGATCAAAACTTTTAATAGAACGTCTATGACAGACAGTAGACTATCTTCATTAGCCATGTTGTCAATCGAAAATGACTGCGCCCGATCTCTTGATTATGACAATGTCATAACAGCATTCGCTCCAGACTATTTAAATGATACTGTGTTTTTATAACTTTTTCATGTTTTTCAGTGTCATTGCTTTCGTTTCGCAGTGTCTGCATAAATGTCCTACTGAACTCTGGCATCGGTGCCATATTTTTTATGACTTGCACCTTCGGTATCGGCATGCTGTATTCTGACATTAGCCTGTTTACTTATGTACAAATTGTGGTGTATTTTCTTAATGCAGCTTTTCAATTTTACACCTCTAAAGTGATATGACCTGTGCGCAGGGGCTCTTGCGCTTACTTTGGGGGGGCCCGAAGTTGGAGTGCTACGGGACTGCCCAAAACCATAACCCTCAACAATTTTTTTGCTCTACTTGACAATTACCAATGCAAAAAACTAGGTTTGGAAGATAGTCAGATAATGCATTGTCTCAAACTTATGCCGCCCTTTGGTAGTTTTTTTAAAAACTATTTTCCCGATTTTTTAAAAACTAATGGTTCCGATATAGGTAGCTTTAAACAGTTTTGTTGTAGTGCAGTTCTACAGCTGTATCTCAAGCCTGCAACCAAACGTTGGAAATCGCTGTAAAGTGCTTTTTCGAGGTCACAACAACGTGCCAGCGTGAGGTTTGAAATACGATAATTGTCGCTCGAACGGCATTCCAACTAGGGCTACCATACGTCCTCTTTTAAGAGGATTTGTCCTCTTTTTTTTAAAAAAAATGAATGGTCCTTCGAGGACACTAAAAGGTAGCCTAATGTCCTCTTTTTTACCATTAAATTAATATAATTATTATAAAGTAAAATTTGGAAAGCTAAATAAAGCTAAACAATGATGCCAAAGAGAAAAAGTGTTTTCTGATGAACTACGGCAGAAGCATCCTTGTTTCAAAAAAGGACGTAGCGATTTTCAATTTTATAATCACGTTAAAGCTGATCCTTCCTTATAGAAAAAAGTTGGGGCAACCGCAAAATATTCATGGGCTGAATCTGACAAATAAATTTGTCTTGTTTTATTGTCTATTTTTTTGCCGTAACGTTTGCTGAATGTAGCCTAGGGGATGGTCTTATCCTACTTGTATTTTACTTGCTGACGAAACTTGTCCTCTTTTTGGGCAACGAAAATATGGTAGGCCTAACTCCAACCCACTTGACCACGTTGACGATGGCATTTCTCAACTTCCCAAGGTATCCAAGCAGCCTTTTGCTGTAAACGTTTTTCTTCAACACAATACAAACGCAATAATCATTTGGATTAAAATCTGGACTGTTGGGGACCACATTTAAAGCGGAAACAAGGTCAGGTGTCTTTGCTGATTAAAGCATAAGATACCTAACAATTGTTACGTAAGAGAGTTGCAGCTGTACAATCAAAAAATGTTTGAATAATTCATATTTTGGTAAAATAGAAAATTTTGCTTAAAAATAATTACCAACATCATACGGTACCATACAGCAATCTTTTACATCATGTCAATAACCCGCGACCGGTTTTGACCTTATTGGGTCTCATCAGGCGGTGCAAAAAGCACTCAATAATAAAAATGCTGAAAAAACAAATTTGCCGTAGGGTGCAAAAAAATGCAGTACAAAAAGTATAATACAGCCATACCTATATTATGGGAATCTCATTTAAGGACACACACACATGACATAAACAAAAATTTTTTTCAGACAATTTTTTTGCGGACAAGATTTTTTTCATGGACAATAATTTTAGTGGACAACAGTTTTTTTTAGCATTTTTATAATTGAGTGTTTTTACGTCCTCCTGGTGAGACCCAACAAGGTCGAAACCGGTCGCAGGGCATTGACATGATGTGAAAGATTGCTGTATGGTACTGAATAATGTTGATGATTATTTTTGAGCAGAATTTTCTATCTTATCTTAGTGTGGCGCTGGAAGAAGATTCCTCTTAATGAGAGATTTCCTTGAAAATTGCTACCTAGCAACTAGTAACCTCTATAGTCTGTAATTCATGGTTTATTCCGTTATTTTTTGGAAACACAAAGTTCAACTATTCATTTTTTTTATTATTTCTAAATTATTTGCATGAAATTTTTCAGTTTTAAGTGTTAAGTCTTATGTCAATGTACTTCAGTCTATTAAAAGTTATTTAGCTGCAGTTCAAGAAATAAAGGTATTATGCTGGTGTTGAACAATAGTTCGTCTGATTTGCCAAAACTGAATAGTCTTATTATTTGTCAATCAACGTATCAATTGAATCAGATTTTCTGGATTTCATTTATTAATTATAAAGCTGTTTCTACTTTCTGACCGTGGCAATTTTGTTGTTGTTGTTGTTGTTGATTACCCGACCCCTTCCGAGGGATAGGGGCATGGCGGAAGACCATGGAGCCCCAGAAGCCGGGCAACTCCCCAGGGTCTGGACCAGAGGTCGTACAGAGACAGAGAGTCGCCAAAGAGTAAGCGGCGCAAAGAGTCCGTAGCTGGACTGTGCAGAATGAGATGAGAGATGTCCTGGGACGAGTGTCCACAGGCGCTGCAAGAAGGATTCTCGATTCTGCCAATCCTAGAGAGATAGGAACCTAATAAAAGGCTGTGTCCATTGCAGCGAAGACGAGAGAGGACACAGCGAGCATGACGAGGGAGCACAAGTTCCTCAGTGGAAATTGAGGGAACCTGTGTTTCAAAATACTTCGAGGAGATAGTACGCCTCCAGTCCGAGATAAGACAAGAGTGGATACGAGAGATAAGAGGAGAGAGACTACAAGGGATTGCGGAAGGCGCAAGCAGCGCTCCCCGTCTGGCAAGCTCATCAGCCGTGTCGTTCCCCGGTAGAAATGAGTGTCCGGGGACCCATTGTAGCCTGATAAAACAGGAGGAGAAAAAAGACAGTCCCTGCCAGATCTGCCACAGAGTTTGAGATAGCAGGAAAGGTGGAGGAGAGGACAGGGTGGCGAGGACAGAACGAGAGTCTGACAGGAGGAGAAGAGAAGAAAAATGGCAGACTTGTTGGTGTTGCCGAGACCAGCAAAGAGCGTGCAGAATGGCGCAGGCTTCAGCCGAAAAACTGGAACAAACTGGGCTTGCTAAAAAGGAAAGAGTGGCCTCAGTGCCACAGAGACAGCAGTTGGCAAGAACGCCGGAGCCGCCCTTGCCAAAAGGAAAAGGAACAGAGCCGTCGGTCCAGAGTACCAGGTGATGAGGGGGGAGAGAGTCAAGATGGGCGAGAGCCGCACCTTGGCAAGAGTGAGGGGGATCAGAGCGAGATCATCGAGTGAAAAGGGTGGACTCCACCGTGAACGAGGGCAGATTCCAAGGAGAACAGGGAGGGCAAGCAACAAGAGCCTCCCTAGAACAAGTAGAAGGAAGCATGAGCGGGTGAGTGGACGCAAAAGCTCTCCAGGACAATCTGCCGAGTCTTGGTTTCACTCCTAGTCTGGCCAAACCTGAGATAGGAAAGGAGGTTGGGAGACGAAGAGCCCGCTCATAAGAAAAAAGAGTGAACTGAGTCAGAGTGACTCGTAGGGGAGATAGAGAAGCCTCGGTGAGTAGTAGAGAAATAGGGGAAGACGAGAGGCAGCCGGTGATGGCGCGACTGGCCGCTCGGTGAAGGCGTTCCAACTTGGTAAGATTGGTAGCGCTTAGGAAAGGAAACCATCCGGGTGAAGCGTAAGTGAGAACGGGCCGAAGAAAAGATTTATACAGAACAGAGAGGGACTCCTTAGAGGGGCCCCATGAGGAACCAGAGATACAGCGTAAGGCCTTGAGACGTGGGAAAAACCTGGCCTTCAGCGAAGATACATGCTTACAAAAGGAAAGAGTGCGGTCGAAGGTGACCCCAAGAAAAGTTGGAGTGGGATTAAAACGGAGGCGGGAGCCGAGTAGGAGGAGGTTGGGCTGGAAGTTAGGTTGGTGGGGATCCACTGAGAAGAAGGAGGCCTCACATTTGCTCGGATTGAGAGGAAGACACCAGTACTCAGACCAGCGCTCCAATCGAAACAGAGCTCCTTGTGTGGCCTCCACCGCAGTAGGGACCGAGGGGAGGAGGACCAAATGGCCAGATCGTCAGCGTAAAGAGAGCAGCTGATGGAAGAAGGCAAAGAAGCCGGAAGATCATTAATAAATAGAGAGAAAAGTACAGGGCCAAGAACGGATCCTTGCGGAACACCTCGACGGACTCGAAAGGAACGGCTTTTGTGATTTTGAAAGACCACACAAGCGCGCCTATCAGAAAGGAAAGATTGAGTCCAACGAGCAAAGCAAGGAGGGAGGCCAGCCGAAATTAGTTTGTGGAAAAGAGCGGGACGTCAGACCGAGTCAAAAGCTTTAGAGAAATCAATAGTAGACAGGATCGTCCGAGAGCCCGGCCTGGGTTTGTTAAACCCATCCGAAATGGACTGAGAAAGATACAGAATTTGACCAAGTGTAGACCGACCAGGGCGGATATCGGCCTGGCGGGGAGAGAAAATGGAATTAGATTCCAGAAAGAAGAGTAGACGAGATAGAATGATGCGTTCAAACAGCTTTGATACGCAGGAGATGAGAGATAGCCTGGAAGGAAGCGGGAGAGTCAAGAGGTTTTCCCATCTTATGTATGGGAATAATAGAAGATGTCTTTCAGATGGAAGGAAAGAAATGTGAAGACCAAGAAAGATTGAAGATGTGAAGAAGAAAATCCATACCAGAGCGAGGAAGGTGCTTTAGCATGGGATAGGCAACTTTATCTGGACCAGTGGCAGTGGAGGAGGAGAGGTTGGAGGCAGCCGCATGAAATTCCGCGGGAGAGAAGGGAGAGCAAAAGGACGAGTGGGACTCCACAGAGCACGTGGCTCGACGGAGCTCAGTGAGGTAGCCTCTGGCTCTGCTACACAGGGCCTTTGGCTGAGAAACGGAAAAGTGAGATTTTAGGTAAGCGGCATAAACCGAAGCCGATTTCCTGGGAGAAGAACAGTTGGGAAAGTTAGGAGAGGAGGTAGACGAGGAAGATGAGCCAGCGATAGAGCGAAGAAGAGAGTGCACAGATTTAGGATTAGACTTAGGTGAAAGAGAAGTGCAGGTCGTCTGCCATGCCTCCGCCTTGGCTTTGGCAATGACTGACGAGGCACGTCGAGAAGCGGAGATGTAAGCCTGGCGATCTTCATCACTTCTGTGAGCGGTAGCGAAAGCCCTGCGTCTTTCACTAACTGCTTGTTCCACCTCAGCAGACCACCAGGCTTTAGGAGGGCGTTTGATGCGGCCGCAAGGAATGGAAGATTTGGCCGCATTCAGTGCCAGAGAGGTAAAGAGAGCAGCTGCAGAGGAAAGAGAAAGAGACGAGTATTCCTTTGCAGAGGGACAGTGAGAGTCAATGTAGGAGGCAAAGTCATCCCAGCGAGCTTTCTGAAAATTGAAGGAAGGGGGACGCTCGTTGGGGCGAAAGACCGGAGAGAGAGGGATAGATAGAAGAATTGGTAGATGGTCAGAACCCAGGTCCTGAAGCACCTCCCAGGAGCAAGAAAAAGCAAGAGTAGAAGGAGCAAAGGAGATGTCAGGAGAGGAGCGATGGAGAAGGGTGGGTGTGTCAGGGTCATTGAGGGGGAGGAGGTCAGAGGAGATGACCCAGTCGAATACTTCCTCCCCGTGGGGGTCGGAAGTAACTCTTGAGTTCCAAAGCGGGTGATGGCAATTGAAGTTCCCCAGAATGAAGAGATTTCTGGAGGAGGGAAGAATGGAGGGAGAGAAGGAATCGGTTCTGCCATCCGTTGGGGAGGAGCGAATAGGGGGGGCATACACATTAAGAAATGACACCGAGGAGGATTTGTTTAGAGAGATGTTGATCCCTACATAATCAGAGTAGGGATCGAGCGAAGAAAGAGAGGTGGTGGAAAGTTCAGAAAAGGATAGGCCCTGTCTGACGAAAATGACAACGCCGCCACTGGCATGCGTGGCATCAGGAGAGAGAATGCCAGACCGGGAGTGGGTGCGATCAGAACGCAGAACAGAGAATCCAGGAATCCGGAAAGAGGAAGATGAGTTAAGATTGGATTCCTGGATGCAGATAAGGTCGACAGAATGGGATGAAAGAAAGTGAAGTAGTTCAGTGATCCTGGCTCGAAGACCTCCAGCATTCCATTGAAGAACCCTGAGAGAGTCAGGGGGAGGAGAGGAGGCAGGAGGCGTAGAAGGACGGCCAGGAGCAAGAGACGGTGGTAAAAGAGCATAGGAAAGGGATATAGAATGGGCAGAAGGAGAATAGGAGGTTTGGAGACGAGGGTGACGCGTGAGTGCAGCATCAGTAGAGGGGGGCCAGATTGTACAGTGGAAGTATACATGTCGGAGGAGTCCGAAGAGGGAATCACAGTGTTACGGCAGGGGAAGCGGCTCCAAGAGTGAGAGCTGCCAAGAGCTCTGAAATTAAATAAGGAAAGTTGTGAGCACCTTAGATGGACCCATTTGGAGCATGTGCAGCATTGCACTGACTTGCCCCGCCAGGTCACATTTCCAGCGCACACAGAGCAAGGAAAGATGGGGCCAGGGTTAGGATGAACGTTACCGCTCATCAGGAGAAGGAGAAGAATGAGGAGACGAAGAAGGGCAAGAGTAGGGCAGGAGAGAAGAGAAAGTGAGAACAGGCAACCGATTTTAAAGATGCTGTGTTCTGCCCTTCTGCGGTCGTTTAGGGGGCAGCATAGCGAAAAAATGAAGGGGAGTGCCCGGGGTAACTGAGACCCTCGGGAAAGCCAACAGCCATTTCGACCCAATCCAAACGGGGCCGGGGACCGCACCACCACGTTGAGGCGGCTGTTGATTGGTGCAGCAATTTTGTTGTCGGCAGGCTAATTGCTGATTAAGTTAGAATAACTTTTGCCAACTCCGGTTTGGGGGTACGAGTACTCTATTGCTAGTACTGCGCATTTCCGCCACAAACAGGCCTGCTAAGCGGGAGAAATTTCATTTGACCAAATATGCTCTCACCAAGGACACATAAACCAAATTATGCACATCCATCTTCACCGTAAAACAACTCTTCAACCCCTTTTGCTGCACCACCGACAAAATTTTAAGCTAAAACCAGTCCAATATTTTAGAGCAAATAATATAACACCACTAACACCATTGTTGGTAGCGTAACTCTCTGCGATAAAGCGTTGCCTCCAAATCGAGTTCAATGCCCGCATCGGCTTTACGACGTTGTGTCCTAGGAAAAGGCGCTTTACGGTAATTTGTCATGTTTGGTTGAAGACTTGAGGTAGAAATGCACTGTTCCAGCAATACCGGTAACTCGGAAGCGGGTCTGAACTCAAGATATTCTACGCATAATCGCAAAGGTTATAAAAATGTAATATCGATAATACTTGTCACGGAACTGCGTCTATTACGTTCTTTTCTCCGCTAGAGGTCTCCAAGGGACTGATATTCTTACTCAATTGCAACTTGCCAGAACAGGCAATTGCGACTGACATCAAAGTTAGAACGTCCAGTTCTCCTTCTTAGATATGGTTCATATCCCTTGAAGAGTAATACCAATAGATAAATGAATGAATTAAAAAACATGTGAAATGAGTGAAATAATGAGACGGATTTACTCTGAGATGTCCAAATTTTCCTACCCTGAAACATATTCGGTTCTCAAAAGCGCAGCAAACTGCATTTCTACACATGCATTGCGAACAGACTGGAAAAATTTCCTCCATAAATATGCCAAGACCAAATCAAGGCAAAATCTATGTTCTATGGAGGCATTGAATAAAAGATCTACCAAAGCTTTACAGCTTAAAGCTGTTTTACTTTACTGTTTACTTCCAGGTTCATTCATAAGTGTGAGCTTGCGCTCTGTCTGCGTGTGTACGGTTAGGTTAGGATGGGTCACCTTAATGTGTAGTTGTTGGAAGTGGGCTGTTACTTTCTAGAATTTGCCGCTGTAACTTGATAACTTTTGGTTACTTCGTAACTACAACTTGTTTGCTGCTTCACAGCAAAAAGAACCGATATTTTGTTAAACTTCATTCCATTCTACACGAGTAAATCCGTCAGCACCTCACTGCTATTCAATTGAGCATAATTTATAGGTTGGCTTAAAATATACGCGGCTTTGAGTATGGGAATTGAGTTTTGGATTAAGTGCGTTCTATTTCCAGTACTTTCGAGGCCTTTTTTTTCTACTGCTTGGTTATGGTACTTGGGGGAAAGAGATGGGGTGGTCTCATTCTGTTTAGGCTTTGCTTTACTTAAACTGACAAAGTTGGGCCGTATCGCCAAAGTAGGTTTAAAGTTATTCTTACTTATCTATAAGAAAATCGTTGTAATACCTTAGTCTCGGTTGTGCTGGCGAACAGATGTGAGAATGAGACGAAGGCGGTACCAACGCATTGGTTTAACAGTTTACATAGGCCAACACCCAAAGTGCTTGCATCAACAGTTCGGCATTGTGCTACGACAGTGAAGTTGTTTTACACCTGTCTTACGGTGAAAGGCTACCGCGGACTCGAAACCGGTGTACGTTATTGGTTGGTGCGAGCGTGTGTTCAAACCCCATTTGCAGTGATTTTTAAGAGCTATCCTTTGAGGCTGATATTCAATGTCATGTATTTTTTCACATGAACTATAGGACTCTAGCCCGTTAAGTGCCTTTCTCAAAGACACAACAAGCGAACTTGCCCTCTTTTTCGTGTTTAGCGCGAAGTAGGTTAGCCGTGAATATCATTTCTAAAGTTTTTGATATGGCACCACGAGGGAATTAAACTCAGATTTACAGACTAGGAGGCTTCAGTAACGGCAGCATTTATGCCTTAGAGTAATTGCTTTTTTGGCTAGTCCAGGCAAGCCAAAAATATAGCCATCTCGATACAAAACAACTCTTGCCGCCAACCGTTTGCACAGGAGAGAAACAATGGCCTATCTATAACTCAACAAAATTCACAACTGTGCGATTGTGATGCAAATATCTTTAAACACATTCTGGTTACATAACTCAGAACGGGCAGTTTTAATCACAGCAAGTTTGAAATGAATTTTTTCGAAGACTTTCTCACAGCCATATCATGCACAATTACAGACTTCAACGTATCTTATAGTAGAACCAATTAAAATCAAATACAACTAGTTAGCCAAAATTTTATGCCAAAACACCTTTTCCCTCAGCAGTTTTAGGGGTAACGAGCAATACGAATTTCTAGAATTTACACGCAAATTTCTAATATCTTTGTCACGTACGTCAGCTCCAAGGTTTAGTATGCTGAATGATTTTATAGCCGGGCCACGATTGAAAAAAGTTCGAGGGATTGGGGTAGGGGACAAAAAGAATACAGGTTATCCCAGCCACACAATACGCACATCTACAGTACACAAAACTTTATAAGTGAAGCAACACCGAAAAAAGCATTGCTTTTCCACTAGCAAGATATCCGCTCAGCTTTTGGAAAACAGTTTAACGTCACAGAGGTCATTCTATGAAAACACAACTGAGGTGAGCACGTCATAATTGCTTTACCAAAAAGTAAAGTCATAAATTTGCAATTAAAACCTGTCAATTATAAATGCATTGATCTTTTTTGAGCTACACCCTATACCAGAGCCAAGATGGATACCCTTTGTGAAGCTCATATCAAACACAACTGTTGAAGCTATACACAGCAAAAATGTTACAGCATTTAAAATGGTACGCATTTACAAAGACAGGCTCGCATCTAAATACACACACTAAAATACTTTCAATACATATACTGTTAAACTTTACATACTTTTTAAAAAATGTATAGGGGTATAATAGTCTACTCATGAAAAAATATATAAATTTTTTGTTTATATAATATACGATATAACTAACAAGATACACAAAATACAAAAACAAGGAAACAATAGCAATATCAATCCTTTGTAATTACAAGGGATATGGAGATCGAACAGTTTCGGAAATTTTAGTAAACCAAAAACACCAATTGAATTTATGACTACAATTTGAAGAGGTGCTTTACAGAAAAGTTGTGACAAAACGAAGATATACAAAAATATAGATAGATACATGATATCACCACTCGGTAAGTATCAAGCGGATAATATACAATTTGCCTAGTTTATCTACATAATTACACAATGAACAAATTAGCAACGCTTGCGGGGCTGATGAACCGGCTGGCGCATCTTCTTAACAGCACCATAGTGTCGCCCAGTGCTGTTCCAGTTGGTTTTCTTAAACTGATACTTGCGCTTGCTCTGTTGGGTGATAGCAAATAGCGCTTGTCGGGCTGCTCGCCTTTGAGATCTAGAATTGGTGGAGACTCTGTAAAAACAATTACGATAGATATAGCCAGAAACCATTAAAGTAACATTTGTAATGGAACGACCTAGATTCTGACGGTACACATAACATGCAATTCATTTAATACAATCGCAGCAGGCTTTTAAAGGCTCGGTTTGGAAATGGTTGGCATTTTGGAGGAGAGCAAAGATGCTAGAAGGAATGGGCGGCTCGATGTTTCAAACGGTCCTCAAAAAAACTATTTATAGTTAGAAAGTAAAAGCGTTTCTAAAAATGTAACTTTAGAGAGCGGTCCGATCGCAAAAGAAAGTTAAATTTTTTCTTGGCTCTGTTAAATAGCTTATCTTTCCCCAAAATACCTTGGCTATAAAGGGAAGTTCATGGATTATAATCAGTGGGCGATGCTACATAAAGATAGGCAGCTGTCATCGGGCCTCTGCTGTAGCCCTGCGTGTACAATAATATACCTTGGAACCCAGCAATTTGAGGAAACAGTTTGTAGGCAACTAGAGGTGTTGACTTCCCTAAATCAATTTTTAAAATATAATACGGTCTACTTTAAGGCCCACCTCACCAACAAGTATTCGAAATACGGTACATTGGCTGAATAGCGTTTGCAGTTTCAAAGAGGGTTTAAATGTTATTCAATACAGGCAGATAAATGTACTTCAGGCTTATACAAAGCTGACGCTAGAGGTATGTTACAAAAGGCACGTCTCCCATTGAACTCTTTCACAAAACAATAACCAAGTACAATGCACACAAACACACGATCATTCACACAACATAAGATGCTTTGTACTTTAAAGAATTGTCAAAATAGTCGTCCAAAAATAGCTGTCCACACCTGGTGCAGCTATATAATATCATTATGCTTCCATGCAAAACCATCTGATAGTTTTCCTTCCGGACCAGCGCGGTTGGTATAGCGATTAGAACAATCACTTCTTAAGCGGAAAGCTTGGATTCGATTCCCCGTCTAGTCTCACCAAAGACAATAAAAAAGGTATTCAAAAATCTTCTGCTTGGCCTTAGCGATAGGCCAATGTGGAAGATGAAGTATAAAGCCGAATTTACTCAGCCATGACTAAAACGTCCTGGCACTAAAAACCGTCGCAGTTAGAAATCGCCATGATATTGTATTGGCCATGAGAGTTGATGTCTGCATTGACAAAATAAACCGGACACAAACCTATTTCTGAACATATTTTGAAATATCTACTGGAAAAATGATTAAGTTCTTCAAGAAAGTTTGAAGGAAGGGGCCTTGAGAGGGGAGATACAAAGGTTCCTGGTACAACACCTCACCTACTTTTAAAAAGAAAATTAGAGGCAACAGAAAGCTTCCTTTTTAGTACTGCACTCTATCAACATGCATTATTGATGAATTCGACAAGTTTGTTTGAAACTGATTGACCACATCTTCCGCAAAAATAGCGCTGTTGTGCAACGTACAGAAGGCTATTGTAGGTTATTCACGGAAGTCGGCCTAATGACATTTATGTTTTGTTGGGCGCGGTGATTTAGAACTGAGCTGCCAACGCTGCATTTGTTTTAAGACTCAGAACTTCAATGTTGAGCCATTGTAAAGAAAATTTAAATCGTACTTTTTGTGTTGTTGCTGATGGGAAGCGACTGCTTTTTTGTCAGTGTCGAGATCCTTGACTTTTTCTTTCTTTGAAGGTGGGACTTTAACAAATATGCTGGGATGTTCAATCAGTAAATTCTCCCTCGGGCTTAGATCTTCAACCGGAGATGCGGCTTCTGTAATAATTTGCAGCGTTAAACCACCTTTCACTCATAATAATTTGTTTTAAAAACATTGTTCAATAGGGCAGTGATTTTGAGACGTAGAAAATGCTTAATTTTGCCGTTTGCTTCAAAATATTTGAGTGTAAACCACCAAGCAAGAGAAATTATTGTCTTTTTCCAAGGGAACAGTATACATGGATCACATGCACAACCTTTGTTTAACGAGGCCAATTTCTATCGATTATGCATCAAAAAAGCAGCGCTGAGTTAAACAGTCATACAATCGCTACAACAACAAAAATGAGCTTTTAGTGTAATCAATCAAGTAGAGAACAAAAGATAATAACATGGGCTTTGCCATGCTCATTTTATGCATGAATAGCAATTTCTCTTCAGCAAATACTTGCATCCGATTCTGAAAGTAGAACTAAACTACAAAAATTGTAGTGACGTCCCTAAAGCCGAGATATTAGGAGCGAAATCAAAAATAGCCACCCGCTGAAAATATAACTTTAATCAAACATCAACTAGACAGTCTGTTTAGGGATGATTTGCTGGACTGTGTAACCCGTAGCCCTAAGCTCATTTCACCTAAAAACGTCACTGATCAAAGGTTAACTGAGATAGCTGAATTCGCATATACGCAATAAATTAATGGACTAGCCTACAGCAACAAGAAGATTAAATAAAGGTTTTTAAAATTTTTAAAAGGCGGAAAAGGAATGCTGATTTATTCAGATTCTATTTAAATTATGATTAAACAAAATCTAGTCACATAAGAGACAGTAGTTCTTGCTAATTGGTGTCACCGGTGATAACTCAATTAGTCATTGTTCATGTTACAAATATGGCACCACTTCTGGCTACTGGTTACAGAAATTCGTACTAAGAAAATGCCTGACAGGAAAGCAGGGTTCTCTCAAAAAGACCTTCAAAAGACATTTCTTTAAACATATTCTTTGCTACCACAGAAACCTAAGCGTACAAAGAAGGCAAAAGTTTAGTAATTAGATAAACAGTGACCGCGCAGTGCACAGTCGTTTCGCACCTCCATTAAAGCAAGGTGGAGGGGTAATTAACCAACTGCGTTCCAACTTTGGAGTCGGAGGAGGTGTAGGATAATCTGTTAATTCATTGCTACCTGAAATAAAGCAGTTCAACTATCAAAAATCTGATTTTGAAAATTAAGGCTAGAACCCGGGTGATCGCTAGGCTGCAGCAAATTAAAAGAACAACTTCTATAAAAAGAACAATATAAAAACCAACTTAAATGCAGCCCAGATTGCAAGTTGATTAAAAACTCCAAACAAAGGGTAGCTAATTCTGCTACTAACAAAGGGCCAATGTGTTTTTACATTTAAAGGAGACTTAAATTACCAGAGACTGAAATATATTGCAGCCTTTCACACCGAAAATAAATACTTATAATAAAGGATTCGCATTGGTTTGATAGCAATCACAAGTATTAATGTATTGCGAATTGCATATGCTTGAATTTATGCATGCAAAGACGTGTCATTTCCTATTTGGTATAGGTGTATATCCCGTCAATTACTTTTACTGAACTAGCAACTATTACCAGGAAACACAATTGCATTATATATCCTGTGGTCATAACTTACATCGACTGTACAGTGCAGTTTCACTGCTGGCTATGCGTCACAGATTTTACGCAAAATCAATATAACGTCATTGCTATAAATGCACACAAACCACAAAGGTAAATTGCCAATCAACTCAAAATTATATAAATTGTAAATCAACTAAGGTGATCGTGCAAAAAAAGGATAAAAATGTGATAAAATGACTTACCATCAGGTTTGGTAGCGTTTAGGTCAACCAAGGTCCACTGATCTTCTGCTTCTTTCGTAACAAACGACGGAGCGTTAGTATCAGCTGCTGTCACATCTTTTCCAGAAAAACCAAAGTAATAAGCTAAGGTATTCAACATCTAAACACAAAATTAAACATACACAAGATCGATTCATATACTTTAAATCGTATTAGGTCATAAAACAGATAATTGTGAAACATTTGTTTTGAAACGGCCAGTCATGACATCAAACACACTTTCTGCAATCGATCTGCGGTAAAAATTAAAAAAAAAGTGATTTAACAAATTAAATTTTTTATTGACAAGTTTTCTAAATAATTAGAGATGATTTTGCAGTTATTCGCCCAACTAAACACGTCGAATGATTAATTATCTTGCTACTTAAAATAGTTGAAAGACTACTCGTGAGCCACTTTCAACGAACACTTGAAGATTAAATGACTTACAGTGGCTGCAGTTGAACTAGACTACAACTTCTTGGCTGATCGAGTGGACGCTTGTTGTTTCACAGTAAAAGCAAGCATCAGTAAAAAAGGTGGAAAAAATTTGCTATATCATGACCCTCTAAGCAATTTTTCTTTTTCGTCATGAAGTGTACCTAAATAAAAAAAGTTGCAACAGTAACTAAGTCTAGTCACAAAACAATAACCATTGAAACCTAGTTTATCTCCAGCCTCGCCCTATCGCTACTCTTTTCACTGAGTCTTTGTTTCTCTATCATTATGTTGTTATAGATCAGCTGTGTGTGACGTTATAGCGACTTCCTCCAATCGGTAGGCATGAAGGCGCGTCATTCTGAACACGCAGTCACGCATGAAGGGCGCGTGAACAAAACAAAGAAATCGCTGAGCGCAGTCTACAAAAATGTTCATTAACCGCTTTTTTGAAAGAGCGATTTTCAAATTTGGTTTGCACCACTGCTAATCGGATGAACCATGCGGGTTTTCGAACTGCTACTAGCAAGAGATCTTTTTCGAATGAAAAGATTAGCTATTTGGACGACTATATGCTTGGCAAAGAATTGGGGCTCTTTAGTGTAACCAGAACATTTTACGTCAAACGTCTTAAATAGCTGAAGTCGCTTAAAAACGTAATCAAAACAGGGCCAAAAGTTGCAAATGACATCTGAAGGAAGTTTCATTCACAAAAAAAGTAGCTTATGTAGAAATGACACGCAACTTTTCGGCGTTTTCAACTGCAGCAGTTTTTATGCAGCAGGACAAATTTTATTCATACAGGGCTGCGCACTCGGACTCGAAATCGAACTCGATCTTTTTTGCCGAACATGAAAAATAAAAATTCATAAGCTCAAACTCCAGAAAACTTAGATCGTGAGTGCATTTATTGAATAATTTTGAAAGGAGAATAGTAAATAATATTTTGCAGTGACGTAGGTCTTAAGACCGGCTTGATTTTAAAATGGGTCCTAAGACCGTTTTTTTGAAGTATAGGCCCTGGGTTTGATGGTCTTGATTTGGTTTTAACCAGGGCTGCGAACTCGAACTCAATAAACTTGGTCTTTTTTAGCGAACTCGAACTTGAAATTGAACTCGAAAAAATGAAAATAAAAAACTCGGACTCGCAAATTTTTGTGAACTCGAACTCGAATAAAAATCCATCGAGTTCGCAGCCCTGTTTATGCGTGATGACTAAGTAAGTTTCATTCTCCACGTTACTGCTGATGTCATTATTAAAGTTTTTGGCAAGACTTCGCAAGGGAATTTAGTCTTTGTCCACTACTTGAAATCACAACGCAAACGAGCCGACTGGCAGCTCTGCTCTTGTCTACCTGCCACTGAAGCTTAAAACCAAACATAACATTTGGTGATTCGTTACAGCAAGCTCAATTTATGTTTAACTATGGTGTAAGCGAAATTGCGTCAATGCGTCAAGATCAATATGACGCAATTTTCGCAACATCTTTAAACTTGCTTGCTTTGGGCTAGCGAAAACTAAGTTATTGCACGCTCGTCAAAGCGAAAAGTGTTTTTTCTTTGAAAAGTATCTGCGCTGGAAATACTTGTTGTATAAAATTATAAAATGCAGTAAACATACAGTATTTAAAGATAATTTACACCAGCTTTCGCCACTCTTTTTTGATCAAATTTTAAATAATAAGGGCAACGAAATCTTTTGCGATACAGTTACCAAATAAGCCTGCAGCAATTGATCTAACTTTAGCGAATTTTTGAAGAATTGCTATTGTTTTGGTCAAACCTACAATACTTTATCTATTGCATAATTCAATCAGCTACGTAGTTAGATGCAAGGTCATTAACTCTTTAGAATTTGATTTTTGAACAAAAAATCGCGGATATTTTGAATATGTTTGAAAAAAGTTTTAGTCTACCAAACTAATTTTAAAACCATTCTTCTCTTCCTAAAGATATTCCGATATAACTACTGCATCCAATTGCGAGCGTAGGATTCAAACATCATTTTTAAAACTTTGACCATTGTGCCTGCTGCGCTAGACGACCTTGACATTTATTAACTTTGATTTCCCAAAGGAGTCGTGTAAACACAGCTTCCTTGGCCAAAAACGCAAACATGAATGCCATTGTTCGAAAAAAGTCTTTAAAAAATATTAGTTGATTTTTTCTTTCAATATTGGTATTCTAAACTGTACAGCACAACTCAACATTGTTATTGCTACCACTACGCGAACAGGTCTGGTTTTATCTTTAGCAGCAATGAGAGGAAAAAGGCGTCAGCTGGTATGTAAGCGCTAATCTTATGACGCAAATGGCTGTTGCCGCACATTGCGTAATCTTACCTAATCAGCTAACAAAGGCAATAGCTTGTTTCCAATCGACAGGGCTGTTGAGAAAACAGTCCAGGCCCGGTACCAACATTAATTGCGGGCCCCCTTTGACAAGGATCTGGTAAACTGGAGTTGCCGGGTTTTATCTAATTTCCAATGGATGAGTGAGTGTTTGGCATAATTGTTCAGAAATTGGTTTTCTTTCTGCGCTTTTTTCTTTTTTTAGCTTCACTCTCCTATGAATAGAAGATTGCTGTCTGGCTACTTTGCTATTCAAATAATCAAATTTCTATGTGTGAGGTAATAAACCAAGGGTTCTGCGACAATTCAATGTTGCGATAATTCAAAGTCGGAAATTCAAAGCGACAATACAAAAAAATTAAACCCTAACCCTAACCTTAACCCTAAACCTAACCCTAGCTCCAACCATTGCGACTTTGAATTGTCGGGACACCCAAATCAAGTAAAATTGTAGTACTATCTCTGTGGAATAATCTAAGGCAGGGGTTCTTAACCTGGGGTCCATGAACCCCTAAGGGGTCCATGATGGTGCTTTAGGGGGTCCGCAAATCCAAATAAGAATATCTACAGTAGGCTACGTATTTCTATTGACCGATCAGAACCTAAAAAAGCAACATCGCATTTGTGATAAATAGGCCTATGTAATCATACACAACGTCTATGTCGTAATAGAATAAATAGATTGAACAAAAAACCGTGCACGTGTATGCTGCATTGAGTATTATAGAAAGCTGTCAATTTGCTTATGTGTTTTCTACTACAAAGGTTTATAACCTGGAAGGATAAATAAATTAAAAATTTTACCAATTTAAAAAAATGTCGAAGAAGAGAAAGTACAGTGAAAATTATGTAGCTTTTGGTTTTACCTTTGTTACTGATAGTGATGGCAGCCAAAGGCCGCAATGTTTTCTATGTGGTAAAGTCCTTGCCAATGCAAGTTTGAAGCCAGCGAAACTGAAAGAGCACCTCAAATCTATTCATCCTAAAAACGCACTGGATAGTGTTGATTCTTTTCGTTCTAAGAAGGCTCGATTTGAGAAATCGGGGACTTTGCCGAAGTTCGGATTCATCAAGACGCAGAAACCTTGCCTTGAAGCATCTTATAAGGTCGCTTACCGCATTGCCAAGGAAAAGAAAGCTCACACTATCGGAGAGACATTGATAAAACCGTGTGCTCTGGAAATGACTGAGCTGGTATGTGGCACAGAACAAAGAAAGAAACTTGAAGCTGTTTCCTTGTCAAACGATACCATCAGCTCCAGAATTATTGACATTTCTAATAATATTCTGAAACAAGTAATGGAGGAACTTAAAGCATCACCATTTCCATTTAGCATGCAACTGGATGAAAGCACAGATGTCTCTCAGTGTGCCCAGCTTCTTGTATATGTTCGTTATATGCACGCTGATACAATTAAAGAAGAATTCCTATTTTGCGAGCCTCTCTCAGAAACTACAAAGGCTGCAGACGTATTAGAGATGGTGAACAATTTCTTTGCCAAACAAGATTTCAATTGGAAGAGAAATATTGGTAGTTTGTGTACCGACGGAGCGCCCGCAATGCTTGGGAAAACCTCAGGATTTGCTTCGTTGGTAAAGAAAGAAGCTCCTCACATCATTGTGACTCATTGCTTTCTACATCGACATGCATTGGCATCAAAAACTCTATCACCAGCTTTAAAAGAAATTTTGTCTGTTTCTGTAAAGATCGTCAACTTTGTCAGAGCTCGAGCTTTAAACAATCGTATATTCAAAAGACTTTGCCAAGAAATGGGTGCACAACATGAAGTACTTTTGTACCACACTGAAGTTCGCAGGCTTTCGAGAGGTCAAGTTTTGAAGCGTTTGATGGAACTGAGAAAGGAAGTTTCATTCTTCTTACGAGAAAAACAAAATCCTCTATCAGTGCAATTTGACAGAAAGGAGTTTATTTATGGCTTAGCTTACTTGGCAGATATTTTCGGTCACTTGAATGAAGTAAATCTGTCATTTCAAGGACCAGATGTAACGATTATGGACGTTACAGAAAGACTGCAGGCTTTTCAAGCAAAGCTTCCTTTGTGGAAAAGAAGACTTGAGACAGACAACTTTGCCAACTTCCCAATGCTGGAGGAAGTGATCTCTCAAAGCCGAATCGATAATACTGAAGGCCTGCTTTCCTCTCTACGTGGAAATATGTGCGAAAATTTAGACAGATTGCAGCAATCTTTTGAAAGTTATTGCTCACATGATCCGAATTTTGAATTGTGGATTCGCAACCCATTTCTTGCAGATCTAAATTCTATTGGTGATGACGATCTTGCCAAAGATGACCTCATTGAGTTGAGGACAATGCAAATGCTAAGGAGCAAATTCAATTCAAAGAACCTTGCAGAATTCTGGTGTTCCTTGGCACAAGCGTATCCTCGCCTGGTGAAGAGAGCCATGGTTGCTCTTATTCCTTTTGCTACTACCTACCTCTGTGAGGCAGGGTTTTCTGCTCTTCTTGCTATCAAAACGAAACAGCGAAATCGGTTGGATGCTAAGGATAACATGCGTGTGGCTCTGGCAAAAACCGTCCCACAATTTCGTGTTCTTGTTGAAGATAAGCAGGAGCAACCTTCGCATTGATTTAAAAAGTTATTTGCATAAACTTAGTTTACTAGTGCTTTTCTTTATGGTTCATCTCAAAGCAAATCGCCTGAGTGCGTTCTACTTATTGGTTACTGCACTGCATTTTTTGATTCTTTATGGTTTGTAATTGTTGTATAACTTAATTGACATGGTAATTGATTTATTATTCATTATTATTCGTTGAATTATTAATTTGCTTCTGTTTGGTCTGCAAATTTCTGGACTATACTACCTAGTTGATTAAAAGCTAATTTTGACAATTGCGATGTGTTTCTTCTAAAGGGGTCCAAAGCTTTCATTAGAATGTTTTAGGGGTCCGTGACTAACAAAAGATTAAGAACCACTGATCTAAGGCTAAAAGTAAGCCAAAAAACAAAATGTGAATGACATGCAATGCATTGTTATCCGTCACCAGCAATCAGTAATTAAAATGCAATCTTTCTGTTTAATTGAGATAGCAAAACATGACAGGATTGATGTGAAGTGATTTTGTAGACCGTAAACAAATTGATTGATCAAAGTGAGATTTCTGGGTTTAAGATTCAGCGGCTTTAAATTATGTTGTGTTTAGAAGGTTATGGGGTTCCAGAGTCACACGAACCGGATTTTATGTTTCTGGCCACGGGGCCAGGAAGTATTCGGGGGCCCGATTTTTTTGAAAAGTAGTATTTAAGCAAAATTTTGTGGCCAAAATGAAGAAATCATGAGTCATCATGTCACAAAAATTGTTATATAAGTCATACATTTGTTAAAAGAAAAAAGTAGAAAACTTATGCCTAATGTATTCTTAGAAAGCGGCTGTTTTGCCGTCGACAGCATTTTATCCTTGGAGGCTATTTTGTCGTGACTATTCATGTGGGTTTATATCGCCTTAACTGCTATAACTCGGCAAGTGATGCTGTGACGCATCAGTAGTGCAGCTGCCTTGAAATGCAATGGTGGCTACAATTACTAGAGAGAGGGGGGCCAGTATATAAATGCACAGGCATTGCACTGTGTGGGGGAGTGTAGACTGGGGGAGCAAATTTTTTTAATTCAACATTAAAATTGACCAAACTGAAATGACCAAAAGTCACTCGCTCAATTCGTCATTAAAAGTGACCAATCGCTAATATATCAAGGCAAAAAAGCCTCCAAGGGTAAAATGCCGTTGACTGCAAAATAGCCACTGCCTTATTGTTAACATTGCGCGCGTCGTTTTCAAAAATCCGAGCCTCTAAAAATATCAGGGCCTTGTACCCACGGTACCCCCTTGCCCCCTTGTTAACACTCCTGCCAATCGACGGCATTAGGTAAAATCTGAGTACCAATGTGTCAATGCCCTGCTAATAAAAACAGCTATAAAAGCTCTTGAAGAAATAGTAACAACAAAACTTTGTGCAAGACGCGTGCAAGCCAAGACTATAATGGTATATTGGAAGTTTTGTTTTGTCACTTCAAAAAGATCTTCACCCTGTTAAACAAAGTGATATGGAAAGGAAGTGGCTTTGGTTTTCCCTGGTTGCTCCCTAAGACCCACAGGTTTGATAATCCATCCGCCAGAATATCAGAAAGTTTGAAAAATGTTCTATAACAAGGCCTTTTGTTTCATTTTTACAGGAACTCTCAAGTGAGGATCTGATTCCTTTGTCACATTTACTTTGACAATAATGTAATGGTAAAACGACTACAATTGTACTTAGCAATCGACTGCACCGGCTAGTCGATTTTGGAATTCGGACATTGTTGCGAGGTTTACATAAGCTACATGACTCAATGATTGCTTGTTAGCAGTCTATGGGTGGAGGTACACAGTATGCGTCAATGCACAAAAATTTTCATCCGTTTGGATATTGTTTTTGTCGATAAAAACGTACAAAACGCTTTTGAAATGTACTCTTTGGGCAAAACCGGATTGTCGAACAGCAACGTGCACTGTGTACATCCGCCTTATTTGTGTTTCATAACTGATGCCGCAAATGAAGCCTTGTCGCGACTGAATCCTTGCTCCGTGATTGTTGAAATACATGTAAATGCCAAGAACAATTTTATTTATAAATTTCTGTATGTACAATAAGCAATACATAAATGGACAAATAACACGATTAAGATGTCAAAAACGTAAAAAACGTAGAAAATTGCTTCTTCCAGAGCCACACCACTTAAGCTTTTTGCTTCACTATTTTGTATTGGTTCAAAAAAAGGTGAGATGAAAAGCCTTTTGTAATTTATGCAGCCTGAGAACGCGTTTTTATATTTTTTGCTATTTTTACCCGAATCGCAGAGTGGTTTCCAAGAAAGTCGTTACATGTTGAAATTTGCAAAACTCACCGCCACCGACGTAACTTTTGTCAAGCTGGGGCACACTATACTTAGCCCTTTCAATAACGTTTTTCGAGATTTTAGTATTACAATCTAGATTCAAACCTCTTCAAAACCAACAAACAGCCACGTCATTGCCGGTGATGAACCAGCTTTCAGTGTTACAGCTAGGGGAAAAAGGAATTTCCTCCAAATTTTAGCTTGCATCGACACTGAATATTGATGGTGTCACCGTGACAGGTAAGGAGTCAAATTTTTCCCCAAGCTTATTCTGCAACGCACTTGATTTGAAGAATTTTGTCAGATTCGGCACACCGACTGCGCGATTGCAGTTTTCCAAAAAGCCTACTTTTAAGAGGATAGATAAACTTTGGTTCTATATTTTGACAACTGCAGGTTGTTTTGATTGCAGAAGTTGAAATATTACGCCACAGTTCCATCTTTCTTTGTTAGTGACGAGTATTTAAGCAAACAACGAGTTGTTACACCATACGCCATTCTACTGCTTTGTTAAGTCAGCAAACAACATACAAGTGAGCATAAAATGATATTCTCATACTAATTGAGTTTAAATTTGTGGGATCAACAATGTTACAAACGTAAGAGCATTGATGTAGCAACTACCGTTTACCTAAGTATTTAGATTAGTCAACAAAAACAAAGTATTTTAATTGAAATTACATTACGTCAAGCAATATTAAAACATTAACAGAGTTGTCACGGATTTCACACGCAAGATAAAGAGATAAAATATAAGACCGATGATTTGTCAAAGTCAGTGACAGAAGTTTTTTAAGTTTTGTCAGAAATGCTTTATTCCGTAAAATACTTCACAAATTCAAGGGTCACAACACTATACATATAAACACGTTGTTGGAATTAGTGCACAGAATAAAAGGCAAATAGAAGCCATCCAAAACAAAACCAAACGTAAGCAGTCAAGAACCTCATCAGAAAACCTGAGAAAAAATACAAACATGCTACTGTAAAGCAAGATTTTTCAAGCTAGGTACCGCAGGGCATTAGAAAGAGTGCCGAAAAATTTTGTGCATAACATAATGACACAACAGCTGAGCAATGGAACCTTTAGATTTTTTTGAACACAAACATGTTTTATAATCGTCGAACGACATCCTTTTCATCAGAAGTCGTAGGTCCAGTGTGCACTGGGAGTACTCGCGAATCTAAAGGGATGGAGTGGGGGTGCTCGGGATTTATATAAACGTCTCAAATTTTATTTTGTACTCATGGCCATTGCTAACAATGGACCAAAAGACTTTCTACTTTTTGGTAGCACTATAAAAATGGAGTAAAGATCCTTTTTAGTAGATTTATCGGTTTTGCACCTCCGTCAAAGACATGCGAATCCGCCAGCGACTGGGAGGACTTTGGCAGAATTCCAGTGAAAACTTACCTCATGTTACCGAAAAATGTGAGCTTCCTTTTCAATTCCGTAAATACTAGGAAATTCAGTGGGTAAATCTTTCCCTAAATCAATTTTATAATGTAAACAGCATAATTGACTAAAGACACTTTAAGGCAGGGGCTTTCATCCTTTTTCTGTTTGTGACTCACTCTTAATCTCGAAAATATTTTGTGGTTCATTTCTTACCTGAATTAAAGTCTTTTTTTCAGAGATCAATTTTTTTTGAAGTCTGAATTTTCGCACTTTCAAGCATAGTTGAAAGCAAAGATCTTTATTTCGAAGCTTATGTTTTTTGCTCAATTCGGGAACCACTATCCTAAATTGTGAAAATTGAAGCCAACCCGAATTCGTGATGCGGCCCGCCGGTTTGCAGGGCCGTTGAAAGAACAGTCCGAGCCCGGCACCAGCACAGCGTTGCTTATGCAGACCAAAATCAACGCGTTCTTCAGTTTGTTGTTAAAAAAAAAGGCCAATGAACGCTCATCGATGCCCCCGGGGATGTCATGCCTCCTCGGTTCAAAAAAATTTAGGCATGTGTGTGAGGTTGATTTCCAAAAACAAGGTCATCTCCCGCTAATCATCGCGTCTATGAATGTTTTGCCTCGCGATTCAAATAATTTAGGCGACGATCCTTCTGTGAAGAAATTTTGACATTGTGTTGGGGAAAACACCAGCAACAATCTGGCAACACTGTGCCAACATTAATTTTGGGCCCCCCAAAAAATATCCGGGCCCCCTAAAAATGTCCGGGCACGGTACCAGAGTACCCTCTAGACCCCCCCTGTCCACGCTCCTGGGAAGAAGAGAAACATTTCTGATTCATTTGCTTACAGATGAAGCAGCCAATACGTTACGCTGATAAAAATTTTAATTTAACTTGTTTTGCTGTTTATTAAAAAAGTTAGGCAAAAGCAAAATAACGATCTATCAGTAAAATAGACTAAATTGTTCACCACTGACTACAAGATTCATTTACGAAAAATTTGAAAGAAAATCTTTATTCTTGCTGCTGGGTGCACTTGAATCTGTTGGCCTGATGTTTTTAGACAAATCAGCTTTTGCAGGGCAAAGTTACACTCAGTCTTAATTTTGTATAAAATATACTCTCTATATTAATTATAAAAATACCTTCCAACTGTGACGTCATAAATTAAAATTGAAGGTAATAAATTTTTTGGGTTTAAAATAACAATGATGCTCAAACACGGTTTGCTTTGATTTGATGCTACCATAACTTTGTGAAATGGAGATTTATTAATAGATTGAGCGCATTTCCTGATGTGACAATGCTAAATTTAAAAACGGAAGAACAAAGCAGCCAATATCCTCAAAATAGGTATAAATGTTCTATAGGAGTCTCGTTGTGACATTATTTTCAAAACTTAACCTGGTGTAGGTATGAACTTTTGATTTTATTCATACGATTCGACTCACTAAGATGTTGAACTAGTTTGCGTGGAGTGCTGTATTTACGCAGTAAAATGGTCAGTTGTTCTTTGTATGGTTTTGACTGTCGAAACCAGCACGGTTAGACATAAAGTATATTATTTGGAAATTTGCGGAGAAAGAAGGAGAGATGAGCAAAAGAGAAGTTAATTCAACGGAAAAAATCTCTCCGATAACTTATTAAATGCCAGAGTTTGGATATCTCATAGGAATATTGTTTCTAGGCAATTCCAAAAGATAAAATTACGCACTTGGGAACTACTTCAGCATGATTGAAAATTCATGTCGTGGTCAAAACCAAAAAAAAGTTAAAGTAAAAATGATTATATAGTCTAGTATGTGCCAAATGTCTCTTACGCTCGTTGAGAATTTCTCAATCCTCATGGCATCCATTTGCAAGAATTCCAAAAAAAAGAAAATCGAAAAATAAAGAAATAAAAGTTTTCATTCATTTTTCAAAATGATCTCGAAAATATGTTTGAGGAAAAATTAACCTTGTGACCAATTAAATTGAGTTACTTTCTCCAAATCCAATGTAAAACTCAATACAGTAGATTCTGCGTAATTGGGTTGTCGGTTGATCGGGCCAAATTGTGAAGAATGAAATGCAATTAAAGATAATGCACTACGTGATATTTGCATATTCGGGCCACTATTCCGCTTAATCGGGCCACAACTGTAGCCAGACAAACACCTGTGATTAAAAAACCGCCTTTGCAGTGTAATAGAATACAATATCACAAAGCCAACTTTATTCTGTAACAATTTAACAATGCAGGCGCAACTTATTTTGTCTTTTCATGCCTTTGGACATGGTAATTATTGTAATTTGTTGCAAATTTTGTGAAGACATAACTAGAAATGCCACGAAAAGATTGTTGTTCTAAGAAAAATTAAAGAACAACTTCCAAACGATGTGCACATTGCTTGTGTATGCGCATGTGCTTGTTTAATGCCGTTAGGACAATGACGTACGTTAACTTCGGACAATCGGGTCAGCCGCTTAATCGGGCCAAATGGTGCTTGTCTCGATGTGACCCGATGAAGCGGAATCTACTGTAAAACAATTTTCGTTCATTTACACAGCAACCAAATCACCACCGCAGCAGCCTTTCTAAATCTCGTTTTTTTCTGTGGCCTCAGATCATCAAAAATGTGGTTTGGAACAATGACTGCGTCCCATCTCAAAGCTTCTTTTTTCGCTGATCAACTTTTGGAAAGTGAGAATTTCGTCCACTTTGATCTCCAAAACAATACGAAGATCTTTTTTTAGTTTATCTCCAAAAAAAAGTTTTCGTGCTGTTATGGAAATCAAATTAGCGAGCTTCTTACTTTCCAAAAAGATTGTGCTGTTACATTTTTTACTCGTCTTAAACTTCTATCCCCATACATGCGTCACAGCTCACAACCCATTTATGAGATCTTGGCAATCCATGGTTTGAGAAAAGCTGCAATACAAAAACCACTAGAGTATAGCCTATATTCACCTGTAGAGCCGTTTGGTTGGGTAAGATCAACAAGATCGTCAGGATTCTTTGTTTCCGTAGGATAGGATCTGCAGGAAAATAAAACGTGCACGAATTTTAAAAGACGGAGTTTTTCCGCTAGAGCAATGTTCCGATGTAACTTTCTGGCATCCTTTATTCATTCCACTATGTTAAAGTAAGTACTCAGCATATTTAAGGGTGTTTCAATTAGGATGTCAAACTCGAACGCAGTCTATCATACTATTGAACTTAAACTCCAAAATAATCGATGGCAGATTTCAAAATAGTTATAAGTACCAGTCAATCGAGTCTGCAGACCATGCGTCGGCGTATTGAAACAAATAGAGCTTGCTTGTAATTGCGTTTGTACATTATGTTAATGGAAAAGGGCATTTAAGATAAAAACTGTTTCATTAGGGCGACCAGATGTCACTTTAAAGCCATTTTTAACACAGAAAACTTTAGCCCATCTCTTAAACAAAGTTCTCTTTTCTAAAGATAAAAGTAAGAAAAAACCGATTATAATCAGCTACCACTTTATTAACAGATAAAATTCATTTTAACCGAAAAGCACCTTGATATAATTTTATACTTATAAAATACGCCGAAAGCATGACTTCGACCGATAAAGTCTCATCAGAACATTTACGTAACGAGTTAAAATCCCATGGTCCACCCCCATAACTCGTAAGTGCTGCACAAACCGTATAAAGATTGCTGGATCTGGTTGGCTAAGGGTGGGTGTGTTATATTTATTATTGATTCTACGCTGTTATCTTTTTAATTTTTCGTTATCAAGATATTCTTCCTCTTTCATCTTTTTTACACTTTCGGGATCTGTGGTCGATTCTAGTGTGCAATGCTCTCGCTTCTTAAAAAGCTGTTCTGAGAAGCTGGGCCTCCTATTGCATTCCCTACAAAACCAATTCTTCAACATGACCTTGAACCGTATTATATTGTGCCTACCTGCACCAATGCCTCCAACACGAGCACCTCCATACCAAATATCCTGGTCTCCAGAGCAACCAATATAGAAGATAAGTGCCGAGCAATCCCCCGACAACGGCTCCTGCGATCCATATGGAATCGGTATCGGTGGCTGTCGGGGTGGTAGCGGCCGCGGCAGTGGTTTCGTCGGTTGTTACCGACGTGGCTGTTGTTTGTTCTTCGGCTGTAACGGTTTTAATTATACGGTAATTAAAGCTGCTGAACAATAACAATAAGTTAGTTACAATTGTTTTTTGCTTTATTTAAAAACAATTTATTTTTGTTTAATTGTCATTACGATTTGAGGGAGCTGTTATTCATTTATGGGTACGAGCTTATGCTTTGTTTTCTTGTTTTTAGACAGACTGGGTTACTGCGCCGTAACTGCTCGACCCCACTGCTGATCTGCCTCGTAAGCGTAAATGTATCTCGTTAATTTTCCTGTTCAAGAAAACCTAAAGAGTGTATAGGTCTTGGCTCTTTAAGAATATAAGGTCAAAATATCAATCTTCTTTCCTATAAAATGCACACAGCTAATCATAGAACTTTTACCAATCGATCAAAAAAGTGTTCCCTTTTTCAACGCCTCGCTATTACAGATCTTGTTTCACTTTTCAGGGTAGCTGGGGCAAAGACGCGGTTCAAATTCCACTCGAATTCAGTTTTTAGTGGTGATGCTGCCTTGTGGTGGTGACCGGTCCTTATTAAGATTAACATTATTATTCTGGAACAGTCTCTGGTTTTCCAAGCCTCTTTTTAGGCTAACTAGCTGACTCTGCCAGCGTTGTTCGCAGGGCCTTCATCAGCAACGTCCGGCTAAGAGTAACGTCAGACCCATCAGTAACGTTAAGAATATCGAAGAAGTTAAAAGTTTACCTGCTTTTCCGAAAATTTTTGGTTTTGATCCCAGTAGCCCTATGAAGGTATTACCAACCAAAGTAGAAAACATGCTTTTCCTGAGTATGGTGCTGTTAAACCCCCGCAGGGCATGCCATCACCTGTGCGCCGAGTTAAAGCGTATCAATATCAACTAAGGCAGCTGCGCGGGCTTTACCGTTCAAACATTTGTGAGAGCAGCAACGAAAAGTTTCGGAAAACATTGGCCACAGATCCTGTACACGTAATGGTCATCATCTTAGTCTATTAATTAAAACTGGTGATACCTACAAACAACGAAGGATATCATATAGTATCATTTATACTTTTAAAAAGTGTAAGGGGGTAAAACACAGTTAAAAATGATGGTGGCACTCAAATGGCGGTCATTTTCACAACTAAAAAAATGTGCTACGATTTGGTGCCCTCTCTTTCGTATCATATTTGTGATTTAAAGTTCTTTGGCTGCACTGTTTGTTTTAATTTCGATATTGCGCAGAAAGGGGCCATGCTTTCCCCAGAGTCATGCACCCTATTTCATTAGATGCCCATCAAGCTATTCTCAAGCACAAATGTTTCCTCTAAATCCGGTTTTACAAATCGATGCTATTGTTGCTTCGCAGTGACCGTTATCAAACGTGAAATATTGCTACACTTAAATTTGCACCTAATACGCGTCTTCCTCCTTTTAAATGAAGATTAGTCTTACGTAGGCCTACCGATACAAAAAACCTATCGATCACAAACATCCGCAATGGGCTTTACTATTTATGTTTCCTATCAAAATAACAGGGTGATTTTGCTGTCTGCTGCTGTTTTCTCTATGTGGTAGTAAGCATTGTGATGTCATTTAAGATTATGACGCAACCGTGGTTTTTAAAAGGATTCAACACAGAATATAAAAGCATGCTTAAATAATCGCTTGTTGCATGTTGATACCGCGTAAGGTGTTAGAGAATTACTTTTAGCAGAAGCACCTTGTTGATATCTTCCGAAAATGCTTTCAATCTTCCCAAAATGCTATTCTCAGTATTGTTTGAGAAAATAAAGTAAGCAAATTTTAAAATTAATGTTTAACTATGACGTGACCTTGGTTCCTAACGGCACAAATTTTCTTGAAGTTGGCAAGTTGGGCGCTGGCTTATGTTTAAGGCAAAATCGCTTTTTTCCATTAAAAAATGCAATTCAAAAAATATATCTTCAATTGTGACGTTATCATGACGTCACCTACCTTCCTATAACCCACACCTTGGTATGTTGATAAATGATGCCAAGTTTAGAGTTCGTATGTCCAGTAATTTCGAAAGTGTTAAGCTTAAAAAGGCGGTCAAGCACAAAATCGCTTGTTGCGTCCCCGATAATCCTTAAATTAAAAAATAACTTAATTTCGGGAATCATGCCGTTGATATCTCTCAAAAAAGCCATCAATCGTGTTTCTGCAATCAGTAATTTTTAAAAAACTAATAAAAACCAATTTTTACAATGAATCACTAACCATGACGTCGTTCTAGACTGTAAAAAAGTGAAACTTTTTTGGGTTGGCCGGTCGAGTGATGGCTTTTATTTAAGCTTAAGGTGGCAATTCTTCATCAAAAACTGCAATTTTTCAAAAAATTATCTTTGATTGTGATATCATCAGGACGTGATTAAACCATTTATGACATTCTTCCCGGAGTGGTGATCAATTGCAATAAGTTTCATATTTGTACGCCTAAGAGTTTCAGAGCAGTCAAAGGGTTCTTACGTTTGAAGCAAAAACTTGCTCTTTCATGTAGATCTGATGTCATTATGACGTCGCAGACCCCTCATGAAAATCACCCCAGGGTGGTGATCAATCGTATCCACTTTGATGTTTGTACGCCCAGTATAGTTTGGGATTGGTACACGAAAACAAAAAAAGAAATCTCTGCTTTATAGTATAGAGTAGCGGTTCTCAATTCATTTTGAAGCCCGCACCCGTCCTAATGGAAAAATCATTTTTGCACCCCTTACACCATTTGATGTAATGTTTTTTGTATTACCATCGCTGATATCAATAGTCAGAGAAGAGAAGTTCGCACCTCAAGAAGTCTTTTCTCGCACCTCCTGGGGGTGCGAGTACCCCCAATTGAGAACCGCTGGTATAAAGTCTATATTTTATCAAATAACTTTAAGTTTGTAATGGAAGTGTGATTCTCAAAATCCATAAGAAGGTACTGTGTAACAATCACGATATTTTCCCCATATTCAAACAGTTTATTTACGTATTTGTAATGAGCAGAACGTTTTCGGCGGCTCAAAGAAAGCCAAAAACGTTCAGCTTATTGTAAGTATATAAATATATCGTTAAAAGATGAAGAGAAAACTGCTGTTATATTGTATCTGCTAATGGATTATTGAATTACGTAATTTTGAACTCGATATCAACTACATGTTTTAATGAAGAAAAGCAATTTATTATGCGTCACATCGAATTAGTTCCGTTTGAATACAGTTTAATATGCAGTACTTGGATAGTGGCATTGCAATGAGTTAAATGTTGAACTGGTAAAACGGCGTGAAACAATCGCAGAGTAATGCCTGCTCTCCAACTTGTCAATTTGGTGTAATTTTCAATACTGTCTTGATCGAAGGTAGCAATAGTTGGTGAGGTTGCCGAATGCGTTGGCAAACGTTTGGCTTAATTTGTTTTTATCAGATGATAGGCTTCATTTCATACAAATGCAGTTTAAAATCTTTATTTCGTGTTACTGGAAAACTTTTGTAATACGAGACAACTCGTGTTCAGATCCGCTTCAGAGTTACCTCTTTTAGTAATAGTTCGGCAATCTGACAAACCATTTTCTTTGTTAAATTTTTCTAAAAAACTTATGTTGTTGTTGTTGGTAAGCGCGTTGTTAGTAAACTACTCAAGGTGTGTGTCTAAAGAAGGTAAGCGTAGCTAAGGGCGTGGCCAGACACGAAATCTGCGGAAGCTTTGTTAGAAATTTTTCACCACTGCTTTTACATGTGGCTACTAAAAACACTCTTTTGAGATGATCTTTGAATAAAATTAAAAAGTATTCCCAAAGATTATGTAAGGTTTCCGAAAATATAATTTGGGAAAAAAATGAACATACCTTCTTTCATGATTATATACTGGCCTGCAAATGAGAATTGAAATTTGACTCCATTAAACGTGCAGTAAGGTAACTTTATGACTCTCAACCTAGTTTAGCCTAGCCACCGTAAATGGGTAATTTTAATCTCGACGTTGGACTGAGTGTTAAAGTATCAATCCTTACAAGAACAATTTCCAGGTGGGCCTCTACTGTTGTCCGAAAAATCTCCACAGTTGTTAATTAAGGTTGTATCGCATCGTCCGGCGGGATCGATGCACCGACCATTGTCACATGGAAAGAAATTTGGATCTGAACGGCAGCTTGCTGAAAAAAAAAGCAGAATTTGTAATGAGTAGTTCGCTCACTCCAAGGTTAGACAAACCGTGGTCTGTATTAAAATAGTGGTAACCTTGTTTTCCGCTTGAACTATGTCTTTATTGGAACTAAAAATGAATTTATTTGAGAATTCGCTTGACATTGGCCAATTAGACTATTGACTACATGGCAGATTTCAGGTGTGTTCTCAAAAAAACTTAAGGCTGCACCCTGAAGTAAAGGAGTGTTCTGGGTAACAACTCTCTCAAGTTGTCATTCATTCATCGATCATTAGCATTAAGTTTATGCTCTTTTTCTGATTTCTTGTCAAATTGGACCGTTACGAGGGATAGACTGCTTTTGCCCACGACCTGTCTGCCACATAAAAATGGAAAATTTCCATTAAGTGCCTTTTTTAAAGACAAGGAGGCAGACATGGACATTTTTTTTCACAATCTCATTAATGATATAACAGAACTGACTTATAGTGGACTGACGATAGTGGTGCTACCAGTTTGTGTTTATGACTTAGTCAAAATGGACGTCGGTTTTCCTGAATCGAAATTGGGCGTTTTACTTGCTAATCCAAATTTGCAATGTGAGATCCGGGTGTTCTGTTTTCCTTGCCTTTGCCCCTGAAGATTGGAAGAGTAACACACCATCGTAGTCGACAAAGAGGTCGAGGAAAGTAAGGTCGCTGTACTCGGTATATGTTTTGTTCGATTTTGCACGATTTTTTCCGACTTCGTATAATTTTTGCTCTCAAATATTTTTGTCACAAAAATTTTCATTCGCGTGGATATTTGCAGTATATGATTTTTTACGGTTTGTGTTGTTGTCTCAACAATCGATTTTGTCCGTAAATTCCAAAAGCGTGTACATTATTGCCAATAAAAAGTACAAAAACGTATTATACAGACAAAACTGGATGTTAATACCACAAGGTACAATGTGTAGCACCATATAAATATCTAAGCCGATAAAAATTTCCGTGCTACAATGCTTGAGGACAAAGAACGTACAAAAATATGGCAAAACTTTATTGCATATAGCCACCTTTAAACGGCAATTTATAGTAACAATAGCCGTGCGTTCAAATCGCATAATGGTTACGTTGGTTTGAACTTGGGAAAGGCACTTTACGGCAATTTTTTTCTTGATTTTACTTACGTTTGATAATCATGCACTGTGCCAGCAATAGTGGCGGCTCCGGAACAGACTTGAACGTTCTAGTTCTAGTGAACCTACAAATGAGTTTTGAGCGACCCAAGAATAAAAATGTCGCTCAACTTTATCGTCATCTAGTGACTTACAGTCTTCTGTAAACGAAGTGTAGTGCGCTGTAAAGTTGAGTATCGAGCTGTTTCCACCCATGGTGAACACACTGAGCGTCAAGCGGTCGCCTGAAGACAAATACTCGTCCCGCGAGAGAACCCCATCGCAAAGCGTGGCCAGTACAGTTGTTCCATCACTGTCAATCACTTGCATGGCCGCCCCAGTGCAACCATTATCGTGCATTATGACGTTCACTTCATCTTCACCTGAATAAAAGGCAATTTATCAGATTATATAAAGAAACAAAAATGCACTGACGCGAAATTTAGGTTTTTTAAAATGATTGCTTTACAATATCTCTTCGCACATGAGCAAAAAGTAAGATCAAAGGTCAAGTTGCGATCAATAAAGTAAAAAAAATCACAGCAAAGCACAAAAAATATTTTGTGTAATGCTGAAAGTGGTCTACTGCGAGTTAGCAGCGAGTGTTTATGAATCGTGTTCAGGAAACAACTACACACCGCGAAGCATCTCGTGAAGTTAATTTGGCAAACGTCACCTTTTGATCTCGACGTTAAGGTTGTGTTTGTATAAAGCAAATTTCACGCCAAAAAATTGTACGGCGATTTGCTGGCGCTTTACTTGATTTTTCTTTGTTCTTCACGCTACAACGCCTACCAGTCGTACATAGAAGTGTATCTCCAGATTATGAGAAGAAAAGCGGTAAATAAAAGGTTTAACAAATGGAGACAATTTTCTCTCATAGACGGTCATGAATATTCAGGGAGTGGCAGATATCTCTAAAATGCACAATTTTTTACATTTTAGAAATGTAGTGCTCCTCCTCCCTTCCACAGTCCTTTTACTAAACCAGGATCTGTTTGCTTTTGTAACATTATATTGAAGCAAGTCTTGAAAAGTGCCAAGTGATACATCACAATTGTAGAAATTAGCTTACCTGTTCCGATGCCAAATCGTATTCTTTGATTCGGCATTGCTGCCAATATGACGTAGCTGCAATTAATAGTCACGGTTGGGTACCCACTGACTCCCATTGACACCCCGTTGTGAGCAAGAATTATTTGACATCCAGCAGGCATTGCTGTTGTTCCGCATAGCATTGGCAGAAGAGTCACTGAAATTCAAGTTTAGGCGTAATCGGAAGCTTGCATTGTTAGTTTTATTATGACAAAACACGCCTTCAGCGCTTCTTCTTTAGCCTGACAAGAAGCATGTTTCCGCCAATATTTTGAGCCTCGGTCAAGAAGTGAAAATGATTTCAGACATAACGGCGACAAAACGTCGATAATTTAAAAGGGTATGGCTCTCAGAAAATTTGAAGAAGCATGTAACGACGACTAAACCTCGACTTCCAAAACGAAGGATCATCCAACAAATTTGATGCATGAATCGACAATATTAAGTGTAAGAAGATATCGATCTCGAGAAAAACGTTTGTCTTACAAAGAAATACTGAGAACGAAAAATATAGCTTTGGTTTTCCCGAAAATTTGTTTCGGACTTTGCTAATGATTTTAAGTAATATTAAAATATAATAGCAGCTTGAAAACGGCTCTTCTATCTACATGATACCACGTGTACAGAAGCGCCGTTTTCAAGCGACTATGTTCAGAAGATCATTGGTTCAACACTCGTAATGGCTGCTCTATTGTTTTCTGGACTGGGACTATTCGATGATTTGCTCTGCTCAATGGCAGGAAAAAGCAGTAAATTCATAAAATCCCACATCAAGTTTGCTCAAGCGTAATCACATTGACACTGAAAGCTCGAAAGCAAGTCTGTGCTGCTATATGTAGTCATCAACGTTCTTTCGCAAGTCTGTATGATGAAGATAAAAAGAAATAATAAAAATTGAAATCGTCTTTGCCAGTTTGCTTTTAATTGTGAAAATGGTATTCAAGCAATCGACAGACCATGCAGAAATCTTAAGTAACCTGAGTTCAATTTTTAATAATGTCTCACCAAAAATTAGAAACAGCGAAATTGCGAAACACCATTGTGCTTAGCAAGAAATGGCTGGTTTGACAATTTTAGTCGCTTATAGCCCTTGAAAGAACTTGCCCATTTTTACGCTGTTTCCACCAGCCATGTGGAATATAGCTTTCCTGCTTTAAGTGCATTTTTGTTCTTCCTGTCACTGTGTTTCATGTACGTTAACTTTAAATCATCCTCGTTAATAAAATAAAACATCAAAAAAGCCATCTACTTGGGCGTACATTTTTCGAAGCGCTCAAGTCGTAATACTTACCGGTGTCCAGCCCAACAGCGTTTTTACTGAAACTGCACATAACAATTGTAAGTGAAAACAGCAAAAGCATTTTCATTTTTATAATAGATCCCTTTGCAAAAAGCAGAGTTAACTTCAGAGTCTAAGCTGTAGCTTTATAGAATATGATTTCGCCTGAGGCTAATCTTTTTTGAGTGCTAATAATTTTGTGGCACCACGCATTCTTTGCTTTAATAGACTGATTTTTGGATTGTGTTTTTTGTCATAACATTTTGTACCAAGTACCAAATGGGCAATCGGTAAATATAATTTTTGAATTCTTTTGTTGGACTATGATTCGACCACAAAATTAAGCTCATAAATTGATAATTTTTTTCTCGCAACGTTACAGCGATGGTTCGAAACATTGCCGGATAGGAAAGTTCTCAAAAACCAAAAACAAGAGAAGAGTAACCTGACCTGCATGCGCAGATGCGAAGCTTTATGTTTAAACTAACAGCCTCCAGAGCACCATTTGAATGCCAAACAACAAAACCTTGAATCAAAAAGTAATTGCGGGAAAAGCTACAATATACCTACGATAAAATCTTTCGGATTACAATTATTTTAAGAAGAGGATGATTAGAGAAAAGAGTAACTGAACTTTTTCACTTTTCTTTTTTAAATACAATTTTGCTACAAAAGCAACATACAATTTTGAACGGTGGTTCTTAATCTTTTTCCTATGTTTTTTTTCCTTGATCAATGCAACTCGAAGGAATCATCTCCAAAACACTTTTGGTTAGAGCTCCACTAGTAAATCTCCAAAAAAAGGTCATCCAACAATATTAAAAGTGAAAACTGACAAAATTGGAGGTCAGATAATATAGATTCAAAAGAAAATTCTTCAATAAAATTTCCAACTGATGCGTAATCTAGAGTAGAGTCTACCTTTAATTTGCCGGCCATTGGAATAGAATATAGAAATTTATCCTCAACAGTAATTTACTCTTGTTAAAAAAACTGATTTTTAAGATTTGCTGCTTTGCTCGTATCTGAATGCAAAAGAGAAACTTGTCATGCAAGAGTACACCTTCTAAAATGCTTTTCTTTAAATCATAATGCGCTCCAATATTCGTATAGATCTCAAAATCTCTCGAATGCAATTAAACAACACATTTTGCTCACATGGCCAGCAACGTCGTTCGAAAATGTTTTTCCTCTCTGTTATTATGCTGCAATTTCAGATCGATGAAGTTCTACAATATTATCTAGTTACTCAACTGCAGCAGAATGTAATTGTTTGATTAGCAAAAGGAAGTAAGGGTCTGATTTAAACCAACAAATGACAGATGAAAGATATAGTGGCTTTTTTCGAATATTAATACCTCTTAAAACCTACTGTCCATATCAAAAGACGTCAAAAATTTATGACAAGCTTTTTGTATCTCAATTATAGCTAAAAAAACAAATATAAATGTTCAATAATAAGATAGTTTTGTAGTTAACTTTTAATTCCATTCAATCTTTAAAGTTTTCAAGTGCTTTGGAAACCGAACAAAGGCTTGAGACAAAGCAGTCGGTGCAAACCTATGCAACGCCCCCTTCAAACTTTTGCGGTCCAATACGTTGTTTATGGTGATAATTGAAATGATGTTAAATTTGAAGCCAATGGTCTCAGCCAATACATCTTATACCCATGTCATGCTTTGCTCTCGTCAACTATTTCTTTGTTTCTCCTACACAGTCAACGAGTTATGTACAATTGTTATTTGCCCAAAAAAGCTAGAACACGGTTGCATTAGCTTCAAAAGCATGCCACAAAAACATGTCGTTAACTGCGTACAACACAACCGTGGACTCCAAAACTTTGTTTTTGGCAACCCAAATTTCAGTAAAAACCAAAATCAGCAAGAGTTCGTTACTCTGCTCGGCTGAAAAAATTTTTGCTTCAAAGTCGAAGATCTTTTTTGTGCGGTTGCAGATCAAGTTGTGCTGAGCACTTTTCCCATTTTCTGTCCCAAAGAAAAATGGTGACTTTTTTTGAGATCAAGTTTTCAAAATAATGAACAACGCGGACTTCGGTGGCGAAACGCGATGGATGGCAGGCTGAACGCTCAGAGAGTGACGTTGCTTGCGGCATGGTCGGGTGCAACTGGCAATTGTGGTAAGTCTCTTGTTTCAGGTTTAATTACGGCATGCGCCGACTGCAAAGTCACGTATGGGTGACCGACGACTCGAAAACCGTAAAGATAATTTCGTAGTCTCCCAAATTCTTCGTTCCTCTCGTGTTCATGGAGTTGAATAAATCTTCATCCTAAATAAAATCTAAAGATTTTGTGGAGGAGAATTGGTTTTCATGGAAATTGGAGAGGATACTTCTTACACCTAGCCTCTATACGGAGAATTAAACGTGTATCCAGCGGTTGAAAATGCGTTAACAGAATTGCAATCTGAATAAATTCAACCAGAATCTGGATGAGTTGGCTCGCAATGCGCCAACAACAAACCAATTGTCATAACTTCGGCTGCGAAACTACGACTAAGGGAAAGGTATAGATTTCGTCCCCCCCTGCACGAATCCACGGTTCAACGCAATTTAGCGATCCATATATAATAAGTTCCATTTAAACAAGCCAAAAGTAGCGATTACACCGGAATTGATTCAAGTCCGTTTAATTAATCTGATCAGGATTCTACAAGAGAGCCAATATTTCAAGCTCACAGAACGGCTGCATTGCCAAACAACACAATGCTCTGACTAGGTGATGGTAGACGCTTAGAGCTAGGTGGCAGGCGCTTTGAGCAAGCTTGCAAAATGCCACTCGGTGGCGCGCTCTCTGTGAAAAGGTCTGATTGCTACGAACCAGATTTGAAGATGTGATTAAATATACAAAACACGAATAAAGATTGGCCAAACCAACATTTGCGTGTTCCTAAAACCATGAGTTTCACAAGGGATAGAACCAAAGCTGTTTAAAGATTTTGTTAACTGATGCTAACAGCAAGACTGTTTTAAACTTATTTCCAAACTTTGCCCAGCTAAGGAACCAATGAGGAGACAGACAGTTCAAGCGTTTTGGTTTTCTTGTGATATTATGTTTAAACCTTACGCTTTGTTTTGTTTATTAAGCCTTGGAAGAAAAATCTGTTTTTTTAAAGCCTTGGAAAAAATCGTTCCCTTCTGAAATTTCACACTAGATTTAATTGATCCATATGTTCACATCTTTTGTTTAAAGCATCTATTATGTTCTGTAGCTAGCCTACTACTTGCCTAAATTCACAAAATTCAAATCGTTTTGATGACATTAGACATCGAAAGGTGAAGGGGGAGGATATGAAATATACTCTGCCTGCGCTCTGACTTCGAAAGCACATTACATAATGTAAGCGATTTTGCTTCCAGTTGTGGTCCTCGACTTGGAGTTCTTAAAAGAGCTAACGGCTTTCGGAGAGCTCAGTTTTTGGTAAAATTCCATAATCAGTGCCATCAATTTTGGTTAACAGCTTGATTAAGTTGAGTTTTACGGTTTCATCCTTCGGTTACGAAAAAATCTTTTGTCGTTTACGTAAACACATTTTATATTCACACCTGCTTCCGAGTTGCAGCAATACAGTCGACTCCGCTTTATTCGGACACTTTGGTCCCGGCTGTTTTTGTCCGAATTAAGCGGAGAAATAAGGTTGTTCGAATTAACGAGAGTTACACGGCAAGGAGCTAATACGCCTATCTTAACTAATTATACAGTAAAAGTGTAATAGGTGCCAATGAAACGTCCAGAAAAGCAACTCTTAGGCCAGACAGAGGATTATATATGTGTAATGAAAACATTTAAAATACAATAAAAGATAAACATATAAAACAACAAACGCTACAACTCAGCACTAATGTACGAAACACCGCCTCATCATTGCTCACGAAGCCTTGCCTCATTTTTTTGCCAGTCATGTAAGTTGCATCACGACACACCAGCAAGTGCAGCCAACTGTTTGGTTGTCAGTGACTGGTTTTTCTCCTTTTCTTCCTTAACCTTATTCAATAACTTTACTTCTTCAACCAAAGCTTTTGGTGCCATTGCTGACTGAACCGAAAAAAACGTAGCCTAATACCGTACACAAAATGGGCGGTGAAACTGGTTGTCTTGTTTCTGTTAGCATAATAGCATTATCTTTTTATTGTTACATCACAATCACTCAAAACTGCGAGCGTAATAAAGTTTAATGCGATAATACACTGACATGTGTGATATTCACTTTTGTTCCGTTCTAGGAACTTTTGTCCAAATAAAGCGGTTGTCCGGATTATCCGGTGTCCGAATAAAGCGGAGTCGCCTGTATTGGCACAGTGCATTATTACCAAGAGCAGAGAAAATTGCTGTGAACTGCCTTTCTTAAGGATGCAACAACGTTGCCATCGCGAGGATTGAATTCACAATCATTGGTGTCACAAATTTCGGTCTAAACTACTCCAGTACGTTACTGATTACTTTTTCAAAGTTAAACAAAACAAAAATATAATCTGAAGGGCTAGTGTTCAAGAAATGATTGAGCATCCCTGGTCGAATACTAATGTCCCTACAGCAGCTGCGTTGGTTTTCTTATATTCTATTGACTTGAATAAACTTTTCACCAACATAGTTACAGTGTTGCTCTGGAGATTGTCATAAGTTTTCTTGTCGAAATAATAACGTCGAGTAGTTCAAAGAAAAAAAGTGTGCCTTGTCAGATCAAAGAAGATGTTTACTTTAGAAAAAAGCTTTCATGTCAAAGTTATAAATGGACTCATATTTAGCAAAAAATGGTCTATATGCTTGATAATTAAACTTCACTAAGTTTTAAAGCGCAGTCGTATAGTTAAAGTATTATCAAAGTTAGCAAATAAAAATGCTCAACTTCTTGAAAATTTTTGTATTAATGATTTTATCAGTGAGTTGCGTGGATGGTGCAACTGAAACAAGTAAGTAGAAATGAATTGCGCTTTGAATGTACAAGTATAAGATAAAGCGATTTACTAAACTTAATTGTCATCAATGATTGGGAGAGGATATGTGAATTTATTTGAACCTAAGACTATATTCAAGCTCAGCGCTTGATTAAGTACAGTCGCGAGCCTGTTGCTCCTTTATTAAAAAGAGCCCCATAAAACGCCCTACGTTTACTCTAAGTTGCGAGTTGTTTGTTCAACAAAAAGGCTACCGTCTAGCGTAAAGAACAAAAAAGACTCCGTTTTTTAAAATTTAGGCCGTGCTGCTCACTTACCCTGTGATTCCCTTTTAATTCTGCATTGCTCATGCTCCCCCTTTATCAAATATTATAGTTCCTCCCCTGGTAGCTTGAATTTAAAAGTTTGCGTTAACATCTTATGCATGACTTAGGTGACCTTCTGACCGGTGGGGCGTGCGGGCGTACGTCCCGGGTTGCTGGTGGAGTTGTGCATTCCCACCAGCCCTTCAACACTTTGCCTCCAATTGCAAATGACTTCAACTGTTTCTTCCAGATGAGAGCTGTGAGGTTTAACCAGAAAGTTCGATTCATGTTCACGTAAGCAATAAAGTTAATTTGCTACAGCCAGCCGTCCAAACTAGCTGGACATTAACGCCTTGTGGGGGTGTTTTATAGAGTGACATGCGAGCAGGTTCGCCTCTAACAAACAACAAGATCGGGTCCATTTGGGGATTGATGACTGCTGTCCCTATTTAAAGTGAAACTTTTCCTGTCTACTACTATTGTCACGAATTCTATGAACGTCAATGTAATTGGGATATTTTAAAGGTGGGGTAAAAGGTAAAACCAACCACCATTTTTTTCTAGCGCGTACAAATTTGTTTTATGGCTTTTTTTAGATTAGAATTACAATTAGATATAAATCATTACCTCTACCTCAAACTTTTAAACTGACGCGAAGCCAGTAGATATGGTCAAGATTAAATTCATCCTATCTTAGTGTTGTTGCAATTGAAAATTAAGGGGTCTCGTTAACTCCCCCAACTACGTCACTGCTCTTACCCTATAGACATAATAAAGCGTTTCAAGCGTTTTGGCAAAAGAAACAATGGTTAATGGTGGACGAAACTTAGTAGCCTAATAAACATAGTTGGAGCCTGTATTAATCTTCATTAAAAATGTTAAAAGGGCCTCATGAGGTGTTTTCTTAAAAAAGATTTTCACCTAGAAGTATGCGGTTTCATTTCAACGTAGGTCTCTGCATTTTTACCCTGTGGCTCGTTCCCGTTTTCTCCAGCTCTGACGTCACCCCAACGCAGTTTTGTGGGAATAGTTAAGTGTTTCAGTGGGACGATCAACTGATCAAGTGCGCTCAACAACTTGTAACTCCGAAGCAGGTCGGAACAATCATCCTATTTTCAGCGCCGATGTCACCGTCTTGCGAGCCTGGGGAGAAATGGGCTTGATTTGCAAATTTTTATATTTATGTCGCAGAAGTCTTTGCAGTTACATGGAGTTGCCTGTGCTCAGACGTGCCTCGGAGTAAGTGGTACAGCTGGCCCAGTGCTGTCCTGCAACCGGCATTACAAATACCCTAAGAAAACTATCTTAAAGTGCCTTCCACGAACACAGCAACACAGAAAACTTCAGGATATCAAATTTACGTGCTGACGACATACGGTCAGCACCTTACCGGGATGTTCAGAAATCACTGCATTAAGTACGAAGCGAATTTGCCTTGAAGAGGCTGAAGTGAGAGTGCAGTTTAAAATTGGTAGATCTAGGTTTGATTCCGTGATTGAGTCATGTCCAAAACTTGATGATTACTATCAAAAGATCTCCTGCTCAATGCTTAGCAAAAAAAAGATGTGAAAAATAAAGCATGGAACCAAATTCAATCAGTCGTGATCAAAAATATCCTGGCGCCAAAAACCGTTACAATTCAAAAGCGCCAAAAGAATTAAATGATGTTTCTTTTCATTTTTTGAAAAGGTTGATTCATTTTTTTACAAAACACTAAGTTTTGAAACAATTGTGGAGAATGGCAACAGCTGTTGCACATATCTATTGTGATATTTTAGCAACTTGTAGCAATTTCATATGTGTTTTAAACAATAAATTTTTTCAGACATTTCAGTTTGTCTCCAAACGACTGCTCCATGACTAATTTAACATTCTACGATGGATCGATGGAAACTGACCCAGAAATTGCTCTCATATGCCCTGGTAAACTTAAACATTTTGCTTTGAATAATTGAAGTTTTAAATTCTGATACAGTCAACTCCCGTTAATCGGACACCATTTATTCCAGTGAATAATGTCCGATTAGCGAGGTTGTCAGATTAACGAGTTAGCCTAGTTTGTGGTTGGTAATGTCGGTACGTCAATCACGCAATGCCGATCTGCACTTGCGTGGCCCTGGTTAGCACAGGTAAATCATTATAGTCAACGCAACTGCAAAATAAGTCACAAAATTCGTTTTGTCTAACGAAACTTTATTTACAGCATAAATCACAAAAAGGCACAGTCCACAACAGGTCATTGCTTTTTAAAAAAATTCATCAAAGTGGTTTGCACAAGCGCTTGTTGATTTAAAAGATCAATGTCCCGTTACAAAGCCCAAGTACCGTGTGAATGATCGCTAACATGCTGTAGCCATGGGTGCTGCTCCATGTATGTAATCAAAGTTTCAATAGCAGCTGTTGCTTCCCTTGTCGTTACGGTACGTGGCGGATGCTCTACCTCTTCATCACTTTCACCACTCTCGTTTTCTCTAATTGCAGGTGGTTGTACAATCTCAACGATAGCCTTATCCGACAAAATTTCTCCCGTTTCTTCATTGCGATCAATGTCAAGCCATTCGTTCACTGACATGCGATGTTCATTTGGTATGACGGTCAGATTTTGTAGCCCCTTGCTAATTTCTCTTACCACTTCTTCTTCAGCCTGACCTATTTCTGTTGGGTCATCATTCAAAAAATTACGGCGCGCTATAATGCCCGTGTGCTCCCAGCATTTGTTTGTTGTTTGAGATTTTACGTCATTCCACGCGTCCTTAATGAGACGAAGTACTTCTCGGAGATTTACAGACAAAGGTTTGTCATCCTCTATTGCACGTAGAAAATGTTTCGTTAGTCCCTTTCGGTAATAAAGCTTGAAATTGCGTATGATTCCGGCATCGTTTGGCTGGAGGTGTGAAGCCATATTCAGTGGCAAAAAATGGACTCATACATTTTTTAAATCCTCCGGTATCTTCTGCCTTGTTGCATTGTCAAGAAGCAGAAGAACTTTACGTTTTTTAATCTCATTGTTCGTTTGAAATTTTCTAACCATTCTGTAAACAGGTCGCTTGTCATCCAGGCCTTTTCATTGTAACAGTAGATGGCATAAACAATTGGATCAAAGTCTTTTCCAAAACAACGGGGCCTCGCTGTTCTTGCGATCAAAAGCGGTTTTTGTTTATCCATTCCGGTTGCATTCGCGCAGAGTGCAACCGTAATTTGTTCTTTATTTTTTTTCTTTCCTTTAACTGGTCCCGTAGCCAATGTTGCATCAGGTTCTAAACGATAGAAGAGACCAGTTTCATCCATATTGTATACATCAATAAGTTCATACTCTGAAATAATGCAACGTAATTCTTCTCTACTCTTTTCAACATCAGCAAGATTAACTTCATTTGATTCTCCATGAACCTTGTGCAGTAAAATTCCGTGCCTCTTTTTATATCGTTCCAACCAGCCATTAGAATAGGAAAAACCTACAACTCCCAATTCTCTGCCAAACTTCTTTGCGTTCTCAATGATCATGTCGCTATTAACTGGCAGATTTTTTGTTCGGACGTCATTGAACCACATGGAAAGTGCGCTTTCCAGCAAAGGTTCCTGGCAAGACCTGTCTCTTGTTGAATCGATGCTTCCTTGCATAGGGAATGACAGCCACTTGTCTTTCTCCTTTAAAATGCTAGAAATTGTAGATCTTCCTATTGCAGTCCCCCATGTCAGGCCAAAATGCCGTACGATATCTTGCTGGGTTGCTTTCTGATTTTCTTCCTTGTATTGGCAAATCTCCTGCTTCTTTGCTGCTGAAATTTCTATTCGAGCGCGTTTTGTTGGAGGTCCTGACATCTTACTGACTTTCCTGGTGTCGTAGGTTGAAATGACAGCTTATTCTGCACAGACCTTTATGTCTCAAACGGTGAGAATATAGCAGAGAAAAAGAAAACGAACAATAACGCGTTGTCTTGCGATTGTAATTGTCACAATTGTCATTGTAGGCCTACTGTAATTAGGGCTAAGCATAAAATCAGCTTATGGGTAGCGGCGTCTCAAACTTGCTGCGGTCTATGTCCGATTAACGGGGAATTTTTTAATGCATTTTGCACTTTTGTTCCTAGAATTTCGCTGTCATAGTCGGATAGCGAGGTTGTCCGATTATAGAAGTAAAACATAGTACATTGCAATGCAGAAATTCCGTTCCTTGACAATTTGTGTCCGATGGCGAGGGTGTCCAATTAAAGGGGGTCCAATTAACGGGAGCCGACTGTATTTCTATTCGGTGCGTCAAAAGTATTTTCTTGAGCGGTTAAAAAGTTTTCTGACTGCTACTAAAAAAAGACCTCTACGAGGCAGATAATAGCTGAAAAAGTTTTTTCTTTTGTTTTTGGTGAATAGGGAAATTCTTTTTATCACGTCAAAATACGCCAAGCCGGCTAAAGCCCGGTTCTGGCCGAGGTACATTTTCATAAAACTGGGAATTTATTGTCGCTGGGACTAACTTTTCCCCATTTGTGAGATGTGGTTTTCTAGAGAAAAGATTAGTCCAAGCCGTCAAGCAGGTGTATGCTATATCACCAGCTGTGCTTGACCTTGCTTTTGATATTGCTCCCTTTAATTTTTGAGACATTTGGGTCTTGATGTGACCGCAAACAGAATGTTTATCCACACATTTGCGACTGGTCCTGTTGTAGTGACGAACAACTGGTCCTAGATTGGATTTGTGGTTATTGATCAAGGGTCACTCGATACGTTGGTATTTTCAAACTCCAATATATTACAGTTATTATAGACTGAGCCAAAAGGTTGTGCGCTCCGAAAGACCATGACAATTCTTCAGTAATTTAGCGGATCCTGACATTGCCAGATCTTTTAGCGGGAAGATGCAATGACGTTTTTCGAAGAGGGCTCTCAGTCCTTGGCGCAGCTACTTTCATTGGCTAAAATGTACTGATTCGTTTTGAAAAAAACAAGAACAAAAATTCTTCAACCAATATCAGCTAGAGGTCTTTTTAGTAATGCTGAAAACTATAATCCTTGCTGCTGGCTGCACTGGCTCTACTGACAACTTTCCATGGATCATCACATTGAAATGTTATAGGAGATATGTGGCATTAGTTACCAGCTTTATGTTGTTAGACCTGCTCCCACAGTGAAAATGACTTGTATTTGTTTTTCCTCGTCGTCATCGGCACGTCATTACAGTTCCTGTATCGAAACACTTTAAATAACTTGTGTTCATACCTGTTCCGAAATTTTCAATACTGTCTATGTAGGCCTACTACGATGGATTTATTCTACAAGCAGTAATAAAGCAAACAATTACTGTAGAACGTGCCTTTTCCAAAGGCGCATTTTTGTTATCACTTTTTCTTTCCACAGACACTACGGATGTACTAACTCGAGAGTATGTGAGCACCGGCTTTTTCCTTACTTTTAAGCTTTCAGTCAGCAGTTCGTCAACTGAACAAAGAAGCGCAAACTTCTCTGGCTTCTACGTCAGCTATACAGATGACCGAGGTAAAATGAACAGATTGTAAACGAATGATCTAACTGCATCAACGTGGTCGAGCACTTTGAGGCGTCTTTCATGGTGGCGACGCAATGGTCGAACGTTCAAACCTCAGGATGGCTTCGTGTTTTTGGAACGACCCATTTACGGAAAATTTCTCTGCTTGGTTGCATTGCTTGTGATAGAAACTCGCTGTGCCAGCAGTGCTGGTACTTTGAAGCAAGTTCGAAGGCAAAGTTATTCAAGCAAGACCGACAAAAGTTGGAACGTGACCTGAGAACGTTGTCATACGATGCGGTTTGATTATGTTTTGTAAATTTTACTCGTGACGGGAGAATAATAATATACAGTCGTGGCCAAAAGTGTAGGACCACCCTTTCAAATTCTGATGAAAACACCATAACACCTATTCATTCGCTGATAAAGAAAGATATTGGCTTGATAAAGAAAGATATTGGCATGTTACGGTAAATTAACAATTCCTAGACGCACAAATCAATAGTTCAATTAAAAGTTTTCAAAAAAGTCAATATTTTGTTGAACCTCCCTTGGCTTTGATTACAGCCTCCAAACGTCTTGGCATGCTCTCCACCAGATTTGGGCAATATGCCGGTGATATATCACGCACCCACACTTCTTTTATGGCTTGTTCCAACATCTTAGCATTAGTTGGTTGTCTTTCGGAAACTTTGTTTTTCAAAATGGTCCAAAGATTTTCAATCGGATTCAGATCTGGGCTGTTTCCAGGCCAGTCCAAGATGTTGATTTTTTGGGCCTTCCGGAAATGGGTGACGATTTTGGCACGATGGCATGGAGCACCATCCTGCATAAATACACTGCATTTATGAACAGCCATATGCAATTCCAACTTGTTTTTCAATAAATCTAGGTATTTTTGACCATTCATGGTCGTTTCAGGTGGCAAAAAAAAGAGTCCAGCCGTTCCATTTATTGACATTCCCCCCCAAATCATGATACTGGGGGATGTTTCATGGTTTGAATGGTATATCTTTCACTGAATCTTTTTTCCGATGGTATCCGGACGTAGCGCTTTCGATTGGTGAACTGCTGCACGGTAGATTCGTCGGAAAACAGCACTTGTTGCCACTGCTGAATCGTCCATTTCAGGTGTTTCTTGGCAAACGCCAAACGCTTGCTTTTCATAGCCTGCGTTAGCCTCGGTTTATGAGCTTTTAGGTCAAAATCATCAACCAAACGCCGACTTACGGTTCTTCGACTAATGTCGGTACCTTTTGCAAGCAGTGATGATCGAATCTTGCTTGCAGAACTCATTGGAGAACGAACTGCTATTCTCCAATGGCATGGTCATCTCTTGGGGTGGTTTTTCGAGGTCTACCAGATTTTTTAGCTGTTGTATAAGTTCCTGTATTCCGAAATTTTGCCATTGCGTTGTGGACAGCAGTCTTGCTTTTTTTCATTTTTTGACTAATCAATCGTTCTGAATGACCTTCTTTATGCAGAGCCACAATTTGAGCCCGCTCAACTTCCGAAAGTGGCACATTTTTACCCATTTTCTTCAATTTTACCTCTATAACAATTTGACAATTATCAAAAAATTTTACTGAAATAAACTCTAAAACACAAAAAAAACTATTAATAATGTTTGAGTAATATCTTGATTGACTAATAAGAGTGACTGCAACAAACTGGCAAATGAATATATCAAGCCATAGTTAAAAAATTAAAAAAATCCACTTTTTTACTAGGTGTTCCCACACTTTTGGCCACGACTGTAACTCAAGGTCAGATCGATACTGAGAAAAAAAATAATCCAAAAACAGTTTTCGGACCCAAGCCCAAGATCGGGCTGAACGCTGACGTGGCTCTGGTGATCATGTGTCGAAAAGAGCCCTATTAGTGTAAGCATCAACTATTCGTTAATTTCCAAGAGGTCTAAAAAGGCCCTCAATTAAATAGCGTCGTTATAGAGCCCACGCCGCCCGGTATGAACTTAAATAATGTTGCCCTAAAGTTAAAAAAGAAGGCGTTTATCATTTCCGAACCATTAATTCAAAATTTTTTTGAAAAAAGTGTGACAATCGGGATGGTTCACCCATTAAGTAACGTCGTTGCCACACGTTGATGTCAGCTGTCAGGGGTTCCTGTTTATCACTGGTTTTGGTGCATGTAAACTCTGTGACACGCTCCTCTTAATCCAGCACCGAATTGGGGTGTATGTGAAAAAAATGATACTACTAGAAAAAATGAGAAGGGTTAATCGGAGGGGAGTAGAGCGCATTTTAGGGGAGTGGGAAGATTCCGAGGAGAAAGTGATAAGAAAGAAATTTTCAGCTGTTTTCAGCCATCGTTTTCTCAAAATGTCTCCTATCTATCACGCTCGACACAACTATGGTTATGATGTTGAGAAATACAAAAAAATATGGCCCAGTGTAATCGGATCAGACGTTTACTTTCCCCTATTAAAATCCCGAATGTTTTGTTATTCCAGTCCTTTTTTTATTTTACTCAAGAAGAGCAAATATTCAATGTGATACTTTTTTGCTAAAAATAGCAAATCACCAAGCGATTTGCAACTGTTTTACACTTCATCGCATCTCATCACCGATGGGTTGGTGATAGCTTTGTTTGACCATGCTTGACTGCTTTGTACTTTGACGATGTTTGATATACAAATCACTGGAACAAAAAGCGAATGCTGGGGATTGGCAGCTGATTTAAAAAAATACAAACCCATTCCAATAGAAAATATTTTCTTACACTCAAGCAAACTATTAATATTTAATATAAAATTTTCTTGTGGAGGGGTTAACAATTTTTTTCGGAAATATCTTACGTTACAGATCCATGTGTAAACTCCACAGCGGAGCTTATGTGCAACAACGGAAGGTGTATTTTCAATGAACTAGAATGCGATGGTATGAACTCTTGTGGAGACGGCACCGACGAAATGACGACGGCACCGACCTTTTGCGATGGTAACACAACCCCAGCTGCTTCTCCAACAAACACAAGTTAGCCGATTACAGCTGTCATTATTCTACGTTTACGGAAGAGTCATAATCTTTCTTAAAACCGTCGGCTATAGATCAGCGCTTCCCAAATTTTATGCCTAGAGACCTGTTTTTGCAAATGTTGTTTTTGGGAGACCATTATGAAATATTGCGGCCAAACAACAACGAAAAGATTTGAGATAGAAAACAGAAACAAAGTATATACAACAAGTGCAATTTTACTGCTTATGGAGAAATGTCACCTAAAATAAAAGAATTATAAGAAATTAAAAAATTTTCAAGAAACGTTTTAGTTAAATGTCGTAAGTGTGCAAGATTTTGAAACGCTTTGAGGCTCTCTGAAATATTTTTTCGACTTGCTGGTTGGGAAGCACAGCTATAGATAACTTGCGTGTAGTTTGGAGCAAGCGGTAACTGCTGACATAGTGAACATTTACCACAAAAGCAGCCACCAAAAATAAAAAATGCACACAAGTTATTGTGCAAAGGCGCAACATTGAAGAACCATGCAAGCATAAACTTACCGATTTTTCGAACGTAGCAAGATACAAATCTTATACAACTGATTCAAGGCTGTCAGCTACAAAGCAAGTTGTTGGTGCAAGAGTAATTTGTTTTTACAGCCACCTTTATTTTATAAAAGTCTTGTTTTGTAAGGACAAAGAATTGTACTAGCTTTACAAGACCAACGCTTAATATATTGGCTGCAGCTGCAAAAATAACCGAGTAAACAGTATTTATGAAACAACATCTTTCAAGCAACCTTCTGATGTTGCATTGTGACAAAAAAGATTTATAGTAGAACTTTTAGCGCTTTTTAACTGTAGCCTTGTTTTTGCGCTAGAACTTAATCGGTATTACGAAGAAAAAAAAGTCTTATAGGTTCAATTGTTTTTAAAAGTTATCAAAGTTCATGCATTTTGTACCAACAACTATATGAAGTTCAATCATATTTCCTTCGCGTTTCAGTTGTATAAGTTAAATGATATTTAAATTGTAGCATTTTAGAAATTTTGGGAGGTATGCTCAATGCCGATCATGCGGTAATCACGCGTCTGTCATGCGACCGTGACGCATGGCAGACGGATGATCACCGCATGCGAGTTTCTGTCAACCCAGTCTAAATTTTTCTATTTTTAGATAACATGGTTTTTAGCCAGCATTTATATTTTCAAATTTACTAGTTTGATTGCTCCTTGCCTAATTTTCTGTTATATAAATTTTTCTGTTATATATCAAGTGTCTGAGGAAATCGGCTTTCGAATGGAAGCATTGGCTGATACTGACGGCCTGTTTTGATCCGCTAGTTTCATCAATGTCATTAAAACCGCATGATATTAATGACATGCCTCGTTGTGTGAAGTCTGCACATGCCACTTAATATACTCTTGAAAACATTTCTATCTGTGATTCTTAATAATGTCAAACAAAGAAACATAGTGGCTACGTTGAAGTGGTCGTGATTCAAGGATGGTCGCAAACCGAGATTTTACTGTATGATTACTCAATTATATTTTTACGAATGAAAAAAGAACCATTTTCTTTAAATGCATGATACTACGTTTAAATCTGCTTTGTGCGGATCAATCGATGATTATAAGTCTATAGGCTGCCCTAAATTGGTCTGATTAAGAATTGTCATATTCACTGGTTTCAAGTTTTCTTTTTGCTTTTGTTAGGTCCTTCAGATCTTTTCAGTGACTTAACTCCTCTCTACATCACTCTGACGATCGCATTTGCGATGCTCCTTGCTTACGTGGTCTACATTCTTCTCTCGTTTGGATGGTTCAAGGCATGGATAGTTTCATGCTTGCATCACTGCTTCTTGGTGGGAATTAGACGAAGAAGAAAGTGGAAGGAAAAGAATGAGAAGGTTGAATAATTCTTAGGACTTGACAAAGAATTGCAGAAATAATTTTGTTTTCCCATCAGACTGTAAATTGCTAGCGCCACTTTGTGACAGCATTATAACGAACTTTGCAATATCAAAATTATTTTCAGTGGCCATTTTTTAAAAGTTAATTTTTGCATAAAACTAGATTAAATTTATCCATTTTTTGAGACCATGAGTCTATGTATCAATGTGGTTGCGAAATAGATATTTTAGATTTTTTAAAGAAAAAATGTTTATGTTTTTAGAAAGCCGTAATTAAAAAAAATATTTTCATAAAATCTAGTTGTGAGTGTTTGGAGTCATTTCTTACTTTCTCTCATTAAGCCAGTTTTTAAAGTGTTTAACAGCAACAACAGCCATCTTTACTTTTTATAGCCAATTCAAAATACTGAAAGCAAAGTTTCCCCCCAGTCTCCCGTTGAAGTGGAAGACCTCACTGCGATTGTACCCCCAACGCCTACTTCTAAAATTCCACCCATTTTTACGTTACCGAGTTCAAATACTAACGGAACCAACCTGAAAAGTAAGTTTGTAAATAGGCTGCTATAGATAGTAGAATAGGACCCCCAGACATCAAGACCTTTTCAATGAGGTCAAGCACGTTTGATTCCGATTTTTATAGGCAAGAGGATGGCTCAAAAAAATGATTACATTTTCTGAGGTAAAATGATGTATCAAAGACGGAGAGAAAACTCAATCCCCTTGCATTGCCATCTGGCTCAGATGTATGGTAAAAGCCATCCGATGTAAGAAAAGCGCAAGCTTTATACAAAATAACATTTTAGTCCATGTGGGGAATTTTGACTTATACTCCCCACGTAAAACCGCAAACTCATTTTCATACCATTGCTGCCACGTAGCGGTGGAAGCTTGAAAATTAGTAACCTATAGGTTCAGTATAGAAAGAAACATATCTTTGATTTGCAGATGAATCTAAAACAGACAAGAAGAATGAGCCTACAAAAGAAAAAGCAAAGAAAAAGACAACACCAAAACAATCATGGGCAAAGAAATAATCTTCGAAACCAAATCAATCATTAAATTAAAGACGACAATAAAATGATTTAGCGATTGTTTCTGATAACGTCTAAAATCAATTTTTTAAGATCTGCTTTTCTAAGCTTTTGAGGAGCAATGTAACACATATGCTACTTAATTATTAATGGTTATGTCATGATGACGTAATAACCACTTTTCTGAAGTCTATTGTAATCCTGTTGTTGTCAAACAATTAAGAAATTTCGGCACACGGTATGGTTGGGAAAAAACTAATAACTTTATTCCAAAAATAACAGCCAAGCAACATTTTTGTGTCAGTATGGCGTAGTTGCTAGCCAACCTGTTTGAGGTACATTATTTGCTTTGAAAATGGTACCAGTTGAGGGCCGAAACGTTCGCAGTATGTTTTTAACAAGTTGCTTGGCTGTTATTTTTGGAATAAAATTAAGAAATTGTCTCAAATCCTATAAATTAGAATCTTGTGACCCTTAAAGGGTTAAATTATTAAATTCTTTGCGAAAACTTTTTGCTTTGTTGATTTAGCAAACCCTTCTCTCTAATACGTTAATGTCAAAATGCGTCTGTGCGTCAGCTGGTGTTGGATTACCGCTAGCCTATATTTACATGTCCACTTGACGTGGGCTTCTAAGTCTTGAAGCCTGAGCCTGATGTTTGAAGACTCACTAACTGAGAATTTGCTGGAAGAAATACAAGAAAAGAGCACATTTTCAAACTGGGTTTAAAAATTGTTCGCTTATAAAAATTCCACGCCAACTGAAGCTTACATTGAAAGTGAACGTATAGGCTAAATGGCAGTTAATTGCATTTTTACAGTGACCGACATCTTTTCAATGTCCTTATTTATGACATAGAAAGATCGAAAAAATCATTTCGAAATCGCCAACAAAATGACAAGAAAATGATTTTTAATGCTTCGTAATAAAACAACTCGAGGAAGAGATTCGATTTCAAAAACAACAATTTCTAGCAGTTGCTATGACAACAGAATATTGTAGATCATTCCATTGGTCGATGAAATGGTCTCCATTGTTAAAAACCCAATAAGGAAGAGTTGTTTATTTAGAGGTGTATTTGTTATTACAAAGTATTGAGTGGTCGCCAATAAATATCTCATTATTACAATCGTATGAGATTTTGTGTTGTCAATTGCTCACAGTTCTTCCATTGGGAAAACCTGGATTTCGCGTTATTTTAAAACATTACAGCAAAAGCAAAGCAGCGTAAACATTTTCAAGCGAAAAGCAGTCGGCTGTGAGAAATTAGCGAAAACAAAATCGCCTTTTATTTTCGAAAAACCATGAGGCAGCCGCCACTTGGATTCCTGTTGCTGGCAATTTTGTTTGAACAAGCTCGAGGAGTAACCGAGACAGGTAAGTACGGGGGCGGGCTTAAATTTTTGTAGGGAAGATTGCTGACACCTTGGATTACTGTAGTTCGGACAGCCGGGGGGGCTTAGAAAACAATCAAAACAAAATTTACAAAATGTACTATTGGCAACCACGTTTAATCGAAATTTTCCCTTATTTCAAAAGCATTTTCCAAAAATAATGTTGCCTCCCTAAAGTAGAGGCACTCGAGGTGGATTCCTCTAGTGACGTCATTAACTATATCTTTTGTTATTACTTTAAGTGATATGTGATTTGAAATGTCCTAAAAACAAATTTCGTCAACGTTTATGGCTACCCGAAATCAGGAAGCAGAAAACATTATTTGTCTTTTTAGAAGAAGAAACAGTGTTTCGTAATTTGATTTATGCACAAATTTTAAAAGTTGCTCAAAATTATTTTGTTTATTATATTTCTTTCTACCCAACTAATTTTGTAGCTATCAAAAGAGGCAGTGGGAAAATACACCATATTTGGGACCTAGGTGTGTGAACTCAGTGGTGGGTTTAGGGTGAGGCAAGTGACGCAGCTACCTCGGGCCCTCATGGAGAATAGTGGTCCTCCCTTCCAGACTAGTCCTATAAACTCCTTTTATACCCTTCAAAATAGTGGTGATTTTCCCCCCAAAAGGTCTTTACATGTGAGTTTAGGGTCGAAGCCCCAGTTTGCCGCAAATTTACTTGTTCCAGTTCTTCGAAATAGAATTAATCTTCAAGAGAAAAAAAACAAAGGTCCGTAATGAGTACTTGGCCGATAGGTAGCCCCTCATGAGATCTTCCCTCAGGCCCTTAAATCCTTAATCCATCACTGTGAGAGCTAGACAGGAGATAACTGTGATTTAATAAACATGGGTTTGACGCCTTCGACAAACTACATTATTGTGCCCTTTGGACAGGCACTTTGCGATGTGCCTCTACTTAATCAATTCTAACGAACTGATAATTCAGTAGAAACACTGTTAAGTTTACGTCGTTAAAAGTTGATACTTCTGTGTGGATCCGAATACCTTGTGTCATATTTAGCGCCATTGTGTGTTTTGTGAAGGTGGAAAATAAACGTAAAAACAGCGAACAACTTTTTATGAATTATACTTATCCAAAATAGTACAAAACAATATTGCTCAACCAGAACCTATTGTTCATAACCGTAGGCATGTTGGACGTTTTGGTAAGATATCCAAACCATTTTCATTCTTCAGTAAAATATTCAAATAATTTGTGTATTAATATAATCAAGAATGGTTACAAACCAAATGATAAAAGTTAGTGAACGTTCCAACTATTTGGTTTTTAGCGCTAAGGTTTTTGATGCTTCAAGTTAATTAGGGAAACACTTAAAAGAAAGAATTGGGACGCATCTTGTACTCAATTTTCAAAGTTCATATTTTTCATTTTAGTTGAGCTACTAACTGGTAATGGATGTGGCCGAACGTCCCAGGTATCAGGTGGTGTGGTGGTGTCTCATCAGCCCTGGGACACCCTGCCCCCCATATCCAATGATTACACTTGTTTCTTCCAAATGAGATCAGTGAGACGCAATCAGAAAGTGCGCTTCATGTTTTCGTAAGTTTGAAGTAGGACCTATTTTGTTTGCGTGCTCTTTGGGAGCATTTCTTTCTCTGAACTGCTTTTTTTGAAGTTTTTAAACCGTATATAAAATGGGGAATTTAGTAGCAGAATCCTTAAAGATTAATTGTTATTTTTAGATAGTTGAGCTTTCATGAAATTTACTAGCTGCGTGGACACTCTTTAAGGTTTATTTGGGGGATGGGGATAAGATGAATAGTAATTAACTTCCTTTAGAAGGGTAGATTGTTTGATGAAAGTTTCTTGTGTGATTTTTTCTACCTGAACACTTTTTAAGTGGTTCACTAGTTTTTAATTGAAAATTGGTTTTCGTTTTTCAGTCATTTTAGTTTGTCTCCGAGCGATTGCTCATTGGCGAATTTAACGTTTTTCGATGGAACGATGGAAACAGACCCTGAAATAACTGTTGTATGTCCGGGTGAGAAAAGTTGTTTCATTGCTTATCTTATCATTAGACAAGAGTTCGATTCTACTTTTTCCTGCTTTAATTAAGCCTGTGTTTTCGTCTCATAGAGGGCAAAACGACGCGGTTTTTCATGGTACCTCTCAGGCTTGAGCAATCAACACCGATGAGACAAAAATTGGTTTTACTTAGCTAGAGTTTGTAAGCAGGATTTCACAATGATATGATTCGGGATTTGCTCTTAATCATACGAGATAAAATCAGTTTTCACACATTGTATGTTGTTTGCTATTGGTAAATTTGCTTGCGAAGTTATTTTTAAATTTCGAAAAAAAACTTGTTGTAACAAAAAAAAAAGAATTTTATTCAAGGCAACAAAAATTTTGTGTTGGTAAGTTTTTCTTTGTTTATTGAATTCTTATTTTACTACTTAGAAATAGATTTCAGATAGGGGGGAGCTTTTCTTCCAAGTTTTGATCAGCCAAAAGAATTTGGCTGATCAAAACTTACTTAGAAATAATTTTTGCTGTATTTTTTAGATGACGCTGATGTTTTGACTCGCGAATTTTCTGGAACCAGCTTTTGGCTGACTTTTCGGCTTCGAGTCAGCAGCGTATCGACCGAGGAACGCATCGCCAACTTTTCTGGCTTCTACGTCAGCTACACAGATGACCAAGGTGAGCTCAGATTATTAATTAAAAATCTTTTTCTAAACCGCTGAGAGGCAAATTATCGTCTGAATCCGCGAAAAGGTAGAAGAATATTTAACTTGCACTGGGGGCTGTTGCTCTTCATTTTGGAAGCTGCCTTCACTTTCAACTTTTTTTTTGCTTTGGCGCCTCAATCTCGCTTTTAACATATCGCGGCTGCGCTTTTGCATTGATACATGTTAATTTTACATTTCGAAAAAGAAGGATAGAGGGCAATTAGGAACACTTTAGAAAGCGAAATGATTGGACGAGAGGCAGCGACGGGCTATGCAGTTTGTTGAGGGCTATTTGTTTTGTCACAGATCCATGTGTAAACACTTCAGCTGAGTTGATGTGCAACAACGGAAATTGTATTTTCAATGAACTTGAATGCGATGGACTGGACTCTTGCGGAGACAATACGGATGAATCTACAATGGCTCCTACTTTTTGTGATTCCACAACCACAGCAACTCAAACTACAACCATCGGAGTGGTTGCAACAACAGGTGAGAACGAGTTAGCGTTGCTTTTAGAATTTTGGTTGTTGGTGGTAATGATTTTAGCAAAGATTTGCACCTTTTGAGGCTGCATTTAATATACTTGAAGATTTCTTTTTCTTAACGATAGGCCCACATTTAAATGAGCTGTTGAATATTCTATTTGGAATTTTTTGTAAAGAAGATAACAGATACTACTAAATTTGATTGATACAAGGAAAAAAGCTTTTAAAAAAACTGAAAGTTATTTTCGTTTTTAAATTTTCCAGCATGAAATATTAGGAGCGCAAGATAAAAGATGAGGCACTCCTGATTGGATCTATTAAATGTGAGACCTTATTGCTAACAATTTTTCTCCCTCAGTAAAAAAGTGTTTATAAATAAATAAGCTAGTCTGAATATGATTAAGATTTCATATTTTTGTACAATTTGTGAACAGAACCAGGTCTGTTCAGTGACTTAACTCCACTCTACATCACTCTGACGATCGCATTTGCGATGCTCCTTGCTTACGTGGTCTACATTCTTCTCTCGTTTGGATGGTTCAAAGCATGGATAGTTTCATGCTTGCATCACCTCTTTTTGATTGGGATCAGGAGGAGGAGAAAGTGGAAGCAGGCGGATGAGGAGGTAAGTGAGGTGTAAAAACACAACAATAAATTGAACCTTTTTGGAATAGGTTTTGATCCTTTTGGAATTGACAAATTTCAATTACAACGTTTAGTTACCGTTGTTTTATTTATTCATTTTTCCCCTAAGAAAAGCAATTTCTACAAAGTTTTGCTGATTAAAGTCGCTTTCATCATTTTCACGGTATCCAGTTGAACTATATACTTGTCCTCCAGACTCACAAGGCAGAAATAGTTGCGCTAAACATTGGGCTGTGGTTGAAACTTAGTTCGAAACCATGGCTGGATCATTTAAGTCCCAATAATTTTTGCTATTGCTTGGCATATTATTTACACAAATTTACTGCTTGTTCAGTCTAACAAGCAACTGGCTGAATGAAAATCTCGCGCAAACTTTCGGCTGGCTCAAACACATTTGGTTTTGTGAAGACGCATACTTTCATCTTAAAGGGGCTGTTAATAACCACAACAACGTGTTTTGGGGAGAAGAGAAGCAAGAAGAAATTAGTGAGAAGTGCCTCAAAGGTGGAAAGACCCCTTCATTTGTTGCGTTCAGTGCAAAGCACGGTCTGCTGGGACCTTACTATTTCGAGGAAAATGGTCACCGTTACCATTGCAGCAACCTCAGCAACTTCAATTACGAATTACAAGCAGAAAGTCACCAGCAACATCTTGGATTTCTATACAGAACGCCATCTTCATTCGGTAGCTATTACGATTGAAATGACTAGTCGCCACTCGGAGTGCACTCATTTAGCCCAGACCAAAGTCAGATGCCTGCCGGTGCGCTACACCATCAACAGTGAGCGTTATATCGCCATTCTTGACCAGTTTCGCGATGACCTGACTCAGAAGCCAACTCAAGCACAATTGGGGCTTGCTTAGTTAATGCAGGATGGTGCAAGATCTCATACATCCTACGCGTTATTGGAAAATCTCCGGGACTTTTCCAAAATCGTCTCATCAGCCTCAACACAGATCATGAATGGGTCCCCCACAACCCTGATTCCAATCCACTTAATTTCTGGTTCTGGAGAGCAGCAAACAAAAAGGTTTATGCCTACAGACCTCAAACATTGGCTAATCTAAAGCAGTATATGACAGCTTATGCAACTGAAATCACCCCTACAATATGGAAAAAGTCGGCCAGAATTTCTGCGCTCGACTAAAGCATGTTTCAACAGAAACAAGGCTCATGTCGAGCAGGTGGACTACAAGAAGCTTGTTTGACTTTCAGACATAATCCAACCTTTCCAACTTAATGTATCTCGCGTTTCAGCTTGTTTTTAAAAGTCTGTCCGAATAAAGACATCTTTTCAAAGTAGTTACACCTTTTTCGAAGCGCTCTGTACTTTTGCTTAGGCTTTTAAATACTGAAACTAAACCGCCGTGATTTAAGCAAAACTGTTTTTCACAAAGATTATTTTAGCTTTATTTGTTGTAGTAGACCGGCAAAAAGATGAACAAATTATTGACAAAAATATTCAAATCTGGCTACAACAAAAATTACATTGCAATCATCAATTGCTTTTAAAAAACTGCAAGCATTTCAAAATGCTGGTACGTGAGACCGTAACGTTTGACAGGGAAGAGAAAACTTCTGCAGATTAAAGTCTGAGAAATCAATTCCGGTTGGCCTACTGCTGATTAACCAAATTAAAAAAATCTTTCTCTTTTGCGCTGCTAAATGGTACAAAAAAGAAACTGTAACTAGTAGCTTTTAGCTATGGCTAAATTGTAACTGGTTACCCATTTTTTTACTTTTGTCGAAACGTAACAAAGTTACAGTTATTGAAAAAGCACCTCGGTAACGAATCTAATTAGCGCCCACTTCTACTTAACAAGAAAGGAAAATTATCGACAAGTACTTTTCTTCAGGGATGCAATCATTGTCAGGTTTGAATCCAAAACCAATCAAAATGTCGCTTCTCTCGAGTACGTCACCAATCAACCAAGTGCAGGAGATCGGGGGGGAAATGGCATCATATAGTATACCGTTACTGCTATGCTCGAAAGTAATTACATACAGCGGTTCTAATTGAGTTCCTACTAGCTGAGAAAGCCATTCCAATCACGATAATAAAATTTTTTTTAGAATAAAAGGGGTCTTCAGCGAAAAATTACTCCGGAAATTGATGATAAACTAACTCTCGAGGATCTTACCGCTCCTGAATCTCCAGGCACCGTTCCGTCACCTGTTCCATTGCCCCCAGTTTTTGCACCACCAGCGCCAATACCAGCAACACCACAAGCACTTTCCTCAAACGGCATTAGCTCTCAAGGTAACGGCAAAATCAGTGGCGTTTCTGATGGGGTCAGTCCACCACGATACACATCCCTTTTTAGGAGATTGCACTCGTTTTTGGGAGTGACAATCAAAAAGCTCTTCTCATAAATCTTCTCCTTTATTTGGGGATTACTAAAAGCTATTTGACTGGTTAACCGCATTTTCTTGGAGCATTGTACAATTAATCTAAAACAAGCTTAAAGCAATGTAATTGGTAGTTACATTTATAAATACAAACCAACTTTTAAAGTTAAAACTACCGCTTCGTCAAGCGCTCTTATTCAAATAGAACCTCAAAGATTAAATCTTATTCAAATAGATCAAATTTCGTACTGAAAACATTTTTAGACTTTGGGGCGACAAGCCCCAGGAAAAAATGCACTTTGGCCACGCCATTAAAAATTGCCATTTTAATGAATTCATTCTGACATTACAGGTTCTAGCTGCATTTATAGGGAGGGGAACATAACGCTATGACCTTTCTTGTCTTGACAAGAAAGGTAAAAATCGGATTAATTTGCACTTATTCTACTCTGTTGTTGTTGTTGGTTACCCTACCCCTTCCGAGGGATGGGGGCATGGCGGAAGACATGGAGCCCCAGAAGCCGGGCAACTCCCCAGGGTCTGGACCAGAGGTCGTACAGAGACAGAGAGTCGCCAAAGAGTGAGCGGCGCAAAGAGTCCGTAGCTGGACAGTGCAGAATGAGATGAGAGGTGTCCTGGGACGAGTGTCCGCAGGCGCTGCAGGAAGAATTCTCGACTCTGCCAATCCTGGAGAGGTAAGAACCTAAAAGACGGCTGTGTCCATTGCAGCGTAGACGAGAGAGGACACAGCGAGCATGACGAGGGAGCACAAGTTCCTCAGTGGAAATCGAGGGAACCTGTGTGTCAAAATACTTCGAGGAGACAGTACGCCTCCAGTCCGAGATAAGACGAGAGTGGATACGAGAGATAAGAGGAGAGAGACTACAAGGGATTGCGGAGGGCGCAAGCAGCGCTCCCCGTCTGGCAAGCTCATCAGCCGTGTCGTTCCGCTGTAGACATGAGTGTCCGGGGACCCATTGTAGCCTGATAGAACAGGAGGAGAAAAAAGACAGTTCCTGCCAGATCTGCCACAGAGTTTGGGATAAGAGGAAAGATGGAGGAGAGGACAGGGTGGCGAGGACAGAACGAGAGTCAGACAGGAGAAGAAGAGAAGAGAAATGGCAGACTTGTTGGTGTTGCCGAGACCAGCAAAGAGCGTGCAGAATGGCGCAGGCTTCAGCCGAAAAACTGGAACATACTGGGCCTGCCGAAAAGGAAAGAGTGGCCTCAGTGCCACAGAGACAGCAGTTGGCAAGAACGCCGGAGCCGCCCTTGCCAAAAGGAAAAGGAACAGAGCCGTCAGTCCAGAGTATCAGATCATGAGTGGGGAGAGAGTCAAGATGGGCGAGAACCGCACCTTGACAAGAGTGAGGGGGATCAGAGCGAGAGCATGGAAAGAAAAGGGTGGACTCCACAGTGTAGGAAGACAGATTCCAAGGAGGAAAGGGAGGGCAAGCAACAAGAGCCTCCCTAGAACAAGTAGAAGGAAGCATGAGCGGGTGAGTGGACGCAAAAGCTCTCCAGGACAATCTGCAGAGTCTTGGTTTCACTCCTAGTCTGGCCAAACCTCAAATAGGAAAGGAGGTTGGGAAACAAAGAGCCTGCTCATAGGAAAAAAGAGTGAAGTAAGTCAGAGTGACTCGTAGGGGAGGTAGAGAAGCCTCGGTGAGTAGTAGAGGGATAGGGGACGACGAGAGGCAGTCGATGATGGCGCGACTGGCCGCTCGGTGGAGGCGTTCCAATTTGGTAAGATTGGTAACGCTTAGGAAAGGAAACCATCCGGGTGAAGCGTAAGTGAGAACGGGGCGAAGAAAAGATTTGTACAGAAAAGAGAGGGACTCCTTAGAGGGGCCCCATGAGGAACCAGAGATACAGCGTAAGGCCTTGAGACGTGGAAAAAACTTGGGAGAGGAGCGACTACCAGAGGAGCGATGGAGAAGAATGGATGTGTCAGGGTCATTGAGGGAGGGGAGGTCAGAAGAGATGACCCAGTCGAATACTTCCTCCCGCGAAGGTCGGAAGTACCTCTTGAGTCCCAGAGGGGGTGATGGCAATTGAAGTCCCCCAGAATGAAGAGATTTCTGGAGGAGGGAAGAATGGAGGGAGAAAAGGAGTCGGTTCTGCCATCCGTTGGGGAGGAGCGAATAGGGGGGGCATACACATTAAGAAATGACACCGAGGAGGAGTTGTTTAGAGAGATGTTGACTCCTACATAATCAGAGTAGGGATCGAGCGAAGAAAGAGAGGAAGTGGAAAGTTCAGAAAAGGATAGGCCCTGTCTGACAAAAATGACAACGCCGCCGCTGGCGTGCGTGGCATCAGGAGAGAGAATGCCAGACCGGGAGTGGGTGCGATCAGAACGCAGAGCAGAGAATCCAGGAATCCGGAAAGAGGAAGAAGAGTTAAGATTGGATTCCTGGATGCAGATAAGGTTGACTGGATGGGATGAGAGAAAGTGAAGTAGTTCAGTGCTCCTGGCTCGAAGACCTCCAGCATTCCATTGAAGAACCCTGAGAGAGTCAGGGGGAGGAGAGGAGGCAGGAGGCGTAGAAGGATGGCTAGGAGCAAGAGACGGTGGTAAAGGGGCAGAGGAAAGGGATATAGAATGGGCAGAAGGAGAATAGGAGGTTTGGAGACGAGGGTGACGCGTGAGTGCAGCATCAGTAGAGGGGGGCCAGATTGTACAGTGGAAGTATACATGTCGGAGGAATCCGAAGAAGGAGTCACAGTGTTACGGCAGGGGAAGCGGCTCCAAGAGTGAGAGCTGCCTAGAGCTATGAATTTGGAGAGGGAAAGTTGTGAGCACCTTAGATGGACCCATTTGGAGCAGGTGCAGCATTGCACTGACTTGCCCCACCAGGTCACATTTCCAGCGCACACAGAGCAAGGAAAGATGGGGCCAGGGTTAGGATGAACGTTACCGCTCATCAAGAGAAGAAGAAGAATGAGGAGACGAAGAAGGGCAAGAGTAAGGCAGGAGAAAAGAAAAAGTAAAAACAGGCAACCAATTTTAAAGATGTTGTGTGCTGCCCTTCTGCGGTCGTTCAGGAGGCAGCATAGCGAAAAAATGAAGTGGAGTGCCCGGGTAACTGGGACCCTCGGGAAGACCAACAGCCATTTCGACCCAACTCAAACGGGGTCGGGGACCACACCACCACGTTGAGGCGGCTGTTGATTGGTGCAGCTTATTCTACTCTCGTTTTCAAGATTATAAGTGCATTAATGTTTTAAGCAACGGTAGTTCAGGGGATGAACAACTAATCTAGCAATCAAGAAGAGTCAAATTGTTTTCTGCTATGGCTTGACTGTCTTCTTTGAAAGTACGATGTATGACAATTTTTCCTGCTTGTTTGAAATACTTTTGATGTACATTTATCATACACAGACAACGCCAAAGCGAGACTGCACAAAAGTTGTTTAATGCTCCAAAGGTATTTTCGTGACCTGAAGATAAAAATTTGATTTTAAACTTAAACGCGGTCCAAGAACTGCAAGAAAATATCAAGAAATAAACTGTGTTTTACAGAAAAAAAGCGTGCTGCACCCCCAAAAAAGCCTAAAGTTGCCTTGAAAAGTAACGGAGTCGAGCCGGACAATAGCAAAAAGGTCATGCCTCGATTGGGTACGAACCCTGCCACGAAAATAAACTCGAAATTTTAAAATCAAAGTAATTTCAAATAGCATTTTGGAGATGCTTATGCGAAGTAGAAACTTCAAGTGTAACCAACTTTATAAAACAGTCAGTAAATTTTCGTTACCGCGAGGTGTCGCTAGTGTTGTATTTTTATTATTGTCAGCAACATAATCATGCTTACTGATGATTTCATGCGGCAGAACTGTATTAATTGCGTTATTACCATAGCATTATTCATTTTTATGTATCATTTTATTTTTACGCTCAATAGTCAATAGAACCACATCCACAAATTAAGTTTATGGTTGACCTAGCTTTGAATCAATAATGGCAAAAATTCTCCGAGACAGTTTCAAATGCTCAAGCAGCAATATTTCTCAAATTTGAGGTTTTACATATTTTGGGATGACGTAATAGTTGGTGCATCTGTTATGTAGATTACTGGTTCAAACATTGACTGTTTTATACAAATTGTTTTCCCAAAAATTGGCATTCACAGCTTCCCTGCTTGGCGCTCAGTAGAAAAGAAATGTCGGCGAATTCACTTGTTATAACTTGGCAAAAGCACTATAACGGGGATTCTTGCGCCTTTAGGTGGCAAGCAGAGAGTGGAATTGATTAGTTTTCCCATCATGAAGTCTCAGGCTTACTAAAGACTAGCCAACAAAGCACTGGTTCATATTCGATGATAAATCATTATTTCGTAACAGGGAGTGAAGGAGTATTTCTGAATTTTTTCAGCGTGATAAAGTGTCGTTTTGGAATTGTAAAGCTGTGTATTCGATTCCGGTGGTTTGTGCACTGCCGTGGTTTTGTAAAAAGTATTTTTGGAACGTTTGTTGTTTGTAGTGCTTTTGGTAAAACTGCGCTGTACCGGCAGTTAAAGAAACTCCGAAGCAGGTTTGAAGAAATGTTGTTTTAACCATATCCACAATGATTAGTATGTGGCTCGAGGCTAAAGAAAAATACAAACATCAACGTCTTAAAGCTTTCTGGAAAAAGTTCATTCATTCACGCGTATGAGCTCATGCTCGGTTTGCACGTTTTTTGGCAGACTGGGCCACCACGACGGGTAGACTGCTCGGCCCCACCACCTGTCACATGAAGATGGAGGCATTCCGTTAAGTGCCTAGGACACAACAAGCGCGCTTGCCGGCTTGTTCTACACATTATACCTTTTGTGCTAAGCGCCAAGCGGGGAAGCTTTAAATACCATTTTTTTAGTCTTTTGGTATGACTCGATTTTGGAAATAAACCCCAGGTCTATCGTCTGCAAAGCGGACGCTCTAACCACTACGCCATCGCGTCCGTGATACTTCCTGGGTTATCCTTACATTGGAATATTCAATAGTTTTGAACATTGCCGCTTTTCGTCTCTAAAATACTGCTTTCGCTTTTTTTTTCTAGATTGCTTTTTGCGTGTAATACAAGAAATTGTTTTTCTTTATGTGCCACATCTTTTTAGAATGTGAGGTATCATATCTTTCTGCAAATGTTAGTTTTCACAAAAATCTTGTTGGTGGTACAGAATTTTAATATAGCTTTGAAAAAAGCTTTTTGAGCCATAAGCTTTTTGTGACGCTCTCATTAGTGGCTGTATCCCGTCAAAAGGAAGAATCTAAAGTGAGTAAGTGTTTTATGTAATTTGTTTGGGCGTTAGGCAATCAAGACAAGCCAATGATACCGCTAGTATTGTAAAGCGCGACGAAGAGATCTCGCAATAGCGAAATGCCAGAGAAAGCGCAACAAGAGACCAAGTACCAACGCGGGGATAGTTTTGAGCATATCTGTTTATTTTAATTACATTTTAATTCACGCTTTTTTTTCCTGTTCAGCCACTGCAGTTGTATTCATTCTTGTCACCCTTTTACGTCGACACATTTCCTTTGATTTTGTCGGTGATCGACTCCTCCTCCAATCTTATTTTTTACCAACGTGTTCAGAAAGCCAATGAGCCTCATCCATTAACGCTGGCTTTTTCGTAAAGTTCTTTTACAGAAATACAACCGTATTTGCGTAGTTCTAAATAATTGACTCACAAACTCCAAGATAACTCATTCATCATTTATTTCTATTCTTGACCACTCAAACTAAACACGAAAAAATCCAGATACAATCACGGAGAGGCTGTCAAGAAAAGAAGAAGTTTAAATAGCGTTAGACGTTTCAAAACCTATAAAGAAACAAAAGCAGACGAAATATTTGTATATATGATAACGACACATTTGAATAAACCCACAATTTGCTTAATTACAATCACTGTAAGCAATAGAAAATAAATAAATAAACTGGGTAAACACAAAAAGCTTGTGAAGATTTTTCTATCATAATTTTTTGTCAATATTGTTTACTTTACCTTGTGAAAAATTTGTGCTTGACGATGGCGATGTTATGCAACGGTTGTTACGCAACTCTGTTTGCCAAATTTGTTATGTAATATGCCCGGTCAATCGAGCGACCAATCAGCAAGTAGAATAATGTTTTGCTTATTCTAGCTTCGTTCTCAAACCAAGGATGTTTTTCTACGTTACACGCAAGTCAGTTGTTTCGTCCTAAATGACTAAAACATTGAAACAAAACAAGCAAAAAAAACTTTCCCACAATCCGAGGATAACAGAATAAACTTTAATAAACTTTGATTTGTTGTATTCTCCTCATAGGACTTTTGCCAAATCTGTTATCATTTTTAGTACAACAACAAAACCGTTCTGGGGCCGTCGACTGAGATACCGTTAATTCCACATTTTTTGAAGCTTTGTAGAATATTTGGATTATCTTAGTTATTTTTGTACAAGATCAATCAAAACTACATGCGTGATATGAATGCACAGTTTACACAAACTTTTGAGTTCAGAATATCAAAAATAAAACTAACTCCTGCTCAAATTTCTTTTTGCGGCTGCGTTATCATAATAAAGCAGATGTAAAACAGGATTTCTGTGTGATGTTTAAAGCAATGTAAGTAATCACTGAAATTTGTAAAATAGGCAAAGCCCCTTAAGTTCATACAAAAGACCAGCAATGCATTTTGAGCGAGCTACAAACAGAAACACTGTTTCGACATATCAGGTCCCATCAGTGCAGTTGGTGACCAACAAGCGGCCACTAATAGCAAATCTACCATTCCACCTCATGTAAACAAGGTCTGTCCTGAAGATGTCACAGACTTAACGGAGGTGGCAGCGGTATCAGTCGGCAACCTAGTCGATCTGGTTGGTCTTCCGTTCACGGAGCAATGGTCTTGCGTTCAAACTTCACGAAGATAGGTTTGTGTGCTTGAGAAAATCATATTCAGGTGGTTTCCTTGCTAGACTCAGGCATTAGGCACAACTTCCGGCAGAAAGGTACCGCGCGAACAGCATCAATTACTCCAAACTTAGTGTAAACATAAACTGCTCCCTATTTAACAGACAAAAATTATACGGCGCCCTGGACGCAACAATGCGCATTTCAAATCACTTTCACTTCAAAACAGCTTGTTTGACACATTTGCTTGAGCGACTCCTATCACACGTTGATCGTGATAGAACAATGCCGCGAGTAGGTTAGCGCCACCACCTTTCTTCTACGAATAACCGCAAGTTTTTTCATGATCATAGGTCGAAGGACACGGTTATTAATAACTAACGAACTATATCATAATGATAAAAGCGGTGGACGAACTACGACAATGGAAAGGTCCGTGTCTCAATAACCTTTAAACTTAATCCCACGAAGTCGCTGTGGTATTATGACAAATAAATGAGGACAGGCGTGGTTGTCGCTAATTGATATCAAACAAACAGATCGACGCAATGCTTTTAGATTTAGTAAACAAATCTGCGTTACGTAAATGCACGCAACAGATTATGTAAGTGCACCAAATCGACTTGGACTAAAACGAAAGCATAAAACATAAAAGATTGGAATGTAATAAACACAAAATTCAAACCCCGGTCAAAAAAATGTGACGACAGTAAAACTGAAATATTTTCAATAAAAGAATGAAATACACGAAATATAAATCATCAGGGTTTTGTCAGTATAAGGGCTTTAGTCATTCATACATTCATACATTCATTCATCCATTCAGGCGTGTAAGCTTAATGCGTTGTTTGCCTGTCTGTAGTCATGGTGACATCAATCTGCTCAACTGCATCACTTGCTTGCTACCTGCAGATGCAGTAATTCGGTTTGGTACCTTTCCCAAGAGCATATTAGCTAACTTGTTAGTTTTTTCCTACTCAACCAAACAGGTGAAATTAATTTAAAGCGTCCTTTCTAATGGCGCGCAAACGCGTCTTCCTCATATTTAAACTCAAGATCATTGTACTATGAGTAGAAGACCATCTAGCTTATATGCGTTGCCGACTGACATTGGTGCCATCCAGTGCAACTCCGTGGCATCTTCGGAGTTGACATTTTTCAGGATGGATTACATGACAGGGTCGCAAATAAGTCACGGGTTAAAATCCAAAGTCCGATGTCAATCTCAAAAAACTATGTGAAAAAAGGAGGCAAGATTCTAAAATGCAAAGCAAGCTTTTTTTCACAAATTCTACCCACTCAAGAAATCAGCACTTACATTGCTGTCAATATCAGGTGATAGCTTTTACATCTATTACATTACAATTAAGTAGCTACAAAACAATTAAAAACGCGAATTTTATTTTAATGTTCTAAATGAAAAAGATTGACAAAAATCATTTTTTACTTCTTTTTATCTTGTGTTTTCACGGAAAATTCACATTTATACGCTGCATGTAATTTCCTTATCTTTAAATTTTAATTGCTTTTAGATACATAATTTAGTTATTTTAAAAACATTCGGCGTTCAAAAAATCTAAAAAGATAAAGTACTTCTAAAGATCTAAAAAGCACTGCGCATGGGCCCTGTGCCATCCATATTACATCTATACAAGTCAATTTTTTTTCAAACGTGATAGAAATTTCATTTTTAAACTATTTTCTTAGCACGAAAAAAAGAGTGCGAAAGATTTAGTCTTTTTGAAACATTTTTTAGGGAACATGAAGAGAAGGCTGTGCTCATCTCACATAAAAACCGTCCTTGGTAAAACTATGTAAGTGTGGAATTTTCCGCCTTAAGCTTGCGAGTTAGGGATAGTAGTCTTACCACTGTGGAGCTATGACTTATGGCGTGAGCTCTTTGCAACCCCCAGTTTTGGTTGACCTGATACGGAGTTGAACCTAGGTTTTTAAGGGTTGTGAGATATATAGTGAATACTTATCTTCACAGCCGAGCACAAAATCTTCGAATTGTTAAGTTTGCCTCGACAAAAGAATTGAACTCGGCTCTGGCGGATGAAAAGTGATCGCTGGCAGTAAAATATCAAAGCAATTTCAGTGAATAAGGGATTCAGTCGAAGGTTTTAACCGACCCCAAACCAAGCAATTGCAGCTGAAGATCATCAGTGGTCGTGTTTACATTCTTTACATAATTGAATACTAGCAATCATGATTCAGCTTTGAATTTTACTGCGCAAAATGTATTTCCGCTTTCTCAAATAGTCATCTGCAGTTCCTTTCATTCAAATAGAACAAGAAACTGAAAATTTTGAGACTGTTTAAAATTGTTTGTGAAAAAATGAGACAATTTTAAGATCTGAAAGCGATTGCGCTCATAATTAAAATTTTATGGTTCTTCAAATACAGCATTTTGGCACCGATTGCTTTACCTGCTTTTGTTTTTTTATATAGTCTCTGGTACGACTCCAACTAGCTCAACCCGGATTATTGGGCCCTCAAATAAGTCGGTGTGCTTTCTCAAAGGGTAGCAGTGCCGGGAAGAAAATGTGCTTTATCCCCTTAGTTTGAGGACGGATTCAAGGATTATGTGATTTTGTAGCGATTTCTCTTCGCACTAAATTTGTTTGTTATTGAAATGCAACAAATGAGTTCTCGAAAAAATAAATGACCAAATATCAGATACTTTTAAAAATTTTGCAATAAAAGCAGGTGTCCACACCTCCTAAACTGGTAAAAATATATGAAAATTGATAGTAGAGGTGAGTTGTTGTTTTATTTCCACAAAATTCCGTCAAAATGTCAGTCATTAGTTTAAAATCTCAATACTCAAGTTCTTGTGGTAATTCCAACGCCAGAGCTGTGCATACGAATGCGATGGTAACAGCATGATCCTGAATGCATTCATTAGTGCGAGCGAAGCATTCTAGAGTTTTTGTTCGGAATATCATGTTAAGAGTTCGGCCCCAGCAGAGTTGAATTTCTAAGCAGTCCACCTAAAGATGCATTCTGTCGTCGCTGGCCGCAAGCCACATTCTTTCTTGGAGAGCAAAATTTCACGTCGCTGGTCGCAGGTTGCTTACCCTGCTCTACGGCTTGAAAGTAATCAGAGTGTCCGAGTCAACTTAGAAGGCTTCAATACTATTCCTTCGTCAAATCATAATTATGACTCTAAAAATGGCGTTCAGTAATCATTTTCTTTACAGCAGTAAACTTAAGCTTTGTATTTTATTTTCGAGATCTGGAAAATTTTTCGCCGGTTTTGTTTTGATGTTTTAGTCGTTAACGACAAAATAAATGCTTTGCTTGTTGTACAACAGACAACGGTTTGTTTGTAAACAAAGCTAGTATTAACAAAATAGTATTCTGGCTGATGATTGGCTGATTAATGAACGGTATTTTGTCACAAAGCGAATTCTGAAAACACAGTTGCATAACAAGTGTTGCATAACAACTCTTGCATAATTCCCCCTTCGCCAAAAACCGCTTTTCTTTTAGCAAAATATAAAATACTCCTAAAAAATTATAACAAAACGGTATATATATGTTTATTTGTTTTTATTTCATTAATTTCTTTTTACATTTTTTATTGTTTACTGCGATTTTATTTAGACCTATTGTGGTTTATCCAAACGTCGTTATCATTTATACAAAAATTTCATTTTCTTCGGTTTTCTTCTGGGTTTCTTTACTTTCGAGACTTGTAACGTAGAGGTTAGTCTTCCTTTTCGTGGTATGCTATCCCAAATTGTATCTGGGTTTTTCCGCCTTATACAATGTATAACTTAAAACCTTTGACTGGCTGAGCGTGTGGTCCTTGGTACCGGCATAAAACTCAGTATTTCGTTGGTCTTTGCTATACGTTATGAAAAAGTCTTTGCATTTGAGAGTACTCAAGCATGACCGTACTACCAAGGCAGAGTTGGAAACGAGCCGGGCTTTTCGGGTCGGGTTCGGGCTTAGCTCTAAAAAATTTTCGGGCCGACTTTGGGCCCGTATGCAAAATTTTTTCACAGTAGGCTTATTAAGAGTCGTTTGGGGAATTTAAATTTCAGGCCTAAGTCAGGCTACATAAAAATATCGGGTTCGGGCCCGTTTCCAACTCTGCACCAAGGTATCTTGAGAGAATTTATTTGCACATGAGTTACTATAATTTTCCCAGTTGCCATTATAATACAGGGTACGGAAAAAGTAAAGCCATTTTTGTATTTTTTAAGTATGAAATTTTTTTATTTATGAATAAACAACTTCTAAACTAAAATAGAAACATTTATTAATTAGAAAACTCAGACACAAAAACGGTGTGTTTCTAAAATAAAGAGGAAATCATGCAGAAACTAGAAAACTCAAATAGTAAAGAGGGTGTTACTTCTGCCGCATCCTGACAAATATGACTTTTTTTGGAGTATCAAGTTTATGCTAATCTCCATAATTAACAACTCTTATGTAAGTTTTTTCATGTATTATGAACAATTACACAAGTGAATTACAACAAAACATTTTTGTTTCGCTTGAAAATCACTACAAAATTCTAATGACTAATGCAGCCAATCAACAAGCATTCACATGCAAGTTTTTGTAGTACACAATGTTGGCCTATAAAAAATTTCTGTTTGCACAAAGCATTGATTTCGAAAAGGAAAATGATCGCTCCACGGACGTTGAAGTAGGCTGGCATTTTAATAATTTTGCATACAATCCTGGAGAAATATTGGGTCGGCTAAGCTCCACAATTGCTTTTTTATCATTTTTTCTTAGCGTTTCTTCATGTACTTTCTCATTTGCAGAGGGTCACTTCCCAAATCAAGAGAGTTAATATTATCGCAGGCCTCTTGTACTGTGCACTTTCCATTTTGAGAATTAAGTTTGCCAGCCCACTATTGCATTGCCTGATTTCTGTCAACTGACTGGTCAGCTTTTGATCATTCTCTATGACAATCACTCCTTTACCATTCCATGAATTAAAAATTTCTCGCATTTGCGGAAGTTTCTCAGCATAGTAGTTAAATTAGCAGCATTCAACCAACTCCCCCAACGAGTAACTATTGGCTGCGGAGGTTTTCCACAGACATCAAAATCAGCGGCTCTGCTTATATTCTTGAGAACATTTCTTGCCTTTACTGTAGGAATCAAATTGTCTACTTCATTTAAAAAAGTTTTTGCCTTAGCACAGTTATGCATTAAATGTGCAAGACAGGTTACATGCAGTAGGTTTGGCAATATTTCTTTCAAAACTTTGCCTGCACGGCACGTACAGGGTGCAGTATCAGATATCAACAAATTGACGTATCCCTCCTTGCCCTGAACTCCTTTATGGCATTATTTAGTTCATGAATTGTTTTGAGTATTAGGCGAGCCATCAATGAGAGAGCATTTAACTAAACAACAAAAGTCAAGTTTATCCAGCGTACCACATAGTATGTGCAAAAATTTTTTACCTTTTAATTGGGTTTCATCTATAACAAAAAACAACGGCTTCCCACTCAAGTTTTCTGCCAGCTTGAGATCATTTGTTTTACTGAGTTCTTTAACTTTTAAACGACGCAGAATTTCGGAAGGTACGCTTTGCCCCAAATCTTGAAAATCTTTTGAATCGCTGGGTGATTTAATTTTACCAAGGGTGTAGTATTTGATGCAAAAGCTGGAATAAGTTTTGCGGCAAAATCTTTTTGTTTACCAGAGTTGATAAACGTTTATCGTGTTTCCGAGATTATTGCACTCTTTGTCTTTTCGATGCTTTTCTTGTGCTTGAGAGTAGCAACATGCTGCTCACCAAAGAAGCGCCTCTTGTGACTAACTATGCCGCAGCATAGCGGGCAGTACAGCTTATTCTTTGGGGTAATTGTGAACTCCTTGAAGTCTTCTATAATTGATCGGATCTCTTTTGCATTGGAAACTTTCACTTTTGGCATGTGTAAACATTAAAAAATTTGCCTTCCTGCAGGTTTCAACAAAATGAATACAACAGAGTGGCGATTTTGTCAGTCTTGGTTGTTTCTTCCTTATCGATTATTTATCTGCATTTCCTAAAAGGCGTTGGTAGGGTATAAACCTTATACAGTGCTGAGTGCCGTCAATGGCTCACTATACAAGAAATATCATGGTTTTGCTAAAGCTATTTTTTGACAAATATTTGCTGTAATTTAGAAAAAGGTGTTAAAAGCCCAGTTTAAACTGAAGGAATAGCTTTCATCGGTCACTACTAGCTATGAAGTAGTAAGAGTCAAAGCTCTGAGCTCAAAAAGTAGTCTACCCTTGGCTCGTAAGATCTCAGCAGTAGCTGACTGATTGAAAGTGTTTATGATATTCACACATCAGATAGTATGTTGCAAAATAATGTGCCAACATGATGTCACAATGCAAGTCGACATCGAATGGGAAGCGCTATTAAGCTACAGAAAATTATGAAAAAATTGCTTCTAATGCTTCGTAAAACGCGGCATGAAAACTCTCACTGCCTTCCTTATCCATATATTATCAGATTTTAAAGTCTACAGGAACTGTTCAAATTGCATCTACGAAGTTACTAGGTTGCGATACCTGCATTTTAAAGCGGAACCAAAACATATTTTATGACTTAAACAGAACATATGACTTTTTATGACTTTATTACTTCGTGAATAAACAGTATACATACCCGCAATAACGTAGTTTTCTCACTGTTATTGGTTTCACAACTTTCTGTACTACTAAAAAGAATGACTTTTAATGGCTTTAATGACTTTTAATGGCCCTAGTCATTACTTTTGAGCTCTGACTTCTGTGCGGCTATGTAGCTTTATGCTAGCGAGTTTTTCTGAAATACAGAGGAATGTACGGAAACAAGTAGATGCAAGAGGCTAGCGATGCACTTATCGAAACAAGTTTATAGAAAATTATCAGCAGCCGGCTCCGCCATCGTAATTGGAATTTTAACAAAAATACAGGAATAAGAAAAGAATAATTATTGGCCGATGGGTAATAGATTGCAGAAAAATAGATGTGCCACTTGAAGATGAAGGGGGTAGAATGGCACAGGAGGAACATAGAAGCATACCTGTTGTGCGAACACGAACTAGTTCACACAGTGATAGTCGGCATTTGCTTTAAGGCAAAAACATAATTTTCAAAATTCCTGGATTATTACTTAGAAATGCCTTGCATACAATAAGCTAATCAAGAAACTGCGTACCTCGTGCAAAGTATGCACTAAAGCAATGAGAAAAGGAATATTACACAAAGATCGTTTCGGAAGTAATAGTCCATTTTCTAATAGTGCGTTTAGCAATTGGAAGAACGCTATAGCAAGATCAAAAACGTAAGAACTCGGGCATGCACTCATAGGCCATTAAAGTCATTGTGCTACAAAACCCCTCCCAATTAATGCTGTGCTCTCTGAAGCAGTGCAGAAGGATCACGAAGCGGTAGTATTAGTGTTGGAGCTTATGTTTCGTTCGCTTTCATGTCTCGGCCGACAAGGTATTGCTATTTGGGGACGTGACCTTCGAGACGGTTGCTTCTGGCACTTAATGATGAAACGCACAGCTTTTCTTCCGAATGACAATGGCTTCTACGTAGAGCAACTAAATGTCTGATATCATCCAGAACGAGATGATACAAATCTTTGCACATGGCGTAAGAATGAGGGCTCGCGCACCCCCCTCAGAAAAACGTTAAGTGTCATTTTCAGCCATTATGCTTGTAACGGTAACAAACAAGTCCCCTGATATATGTAATGCTGAGAATATTGATCTACACAATAAAAAGGTTTTCACCGCGATTGTCCCGCAAAACTTTCAAAAAGTCATTTTCGTCCTCCTTAACAAATTTCTGCGTACGCCCCTCTTTGCACATGAAATTCAACACAACATTTGTGAAGAAGCCCAGTGCAGTTCGTTTTTTCAAATTACAAATGGCTCAACCATTGGGGTCAGTGCACGTGGACAGTATTTCTGCTGCTTGCAGTTTTGTAGATGCTTCTTTAGCTCCACGTTATGTATTTTCAGTTTTTTGCATTGTCGCAGAATCTAAAGCGCAAACCTTGTTTCGGTCAATCAAAGATATGTTTACCAGGCTAAACCTGCCTCTCCCTAACGTGCAAGGGTATCGTTTTTACAGACTGTCTAACATATCTGGTCAGCTAAGTGGTATACGAAGTTTTATATTCTGACGATTCCAGCAATTATTTTCTATTGGAAAAGTACCAAAAACTTTTTGTGCTTTTTATTCATTTGTTTATACTTCACAAAAAAAGACTGTTTGGGGTTTGTACGCTACCCAGAAGTTACAATTACTCTAGATTTTAAGACCCTTAACCGAAATTTGTTTCCACGCCCCTAAATCACGATGGCAGACAAGTGGTTGAGCAAAGCAGGCGGCCTGTCAGCGGCCCACCCTGATTAAAGACCATATAGCAAACAGAGTTCAAGTTTGTAGGCATGAATAAAAAAATATTTTGGAGAGGAAATAGATAGCTCAAATTTTTCCTTGGTGAGCAACATGTCGCTGCCAAATGAAGCGCCGCTTCGCAATCGTGAGGGTGTGAGTTCGACTATCGTGGTTTTGGCGTTGCTGTAGTTTTGGGAAAAGCATTTTACCGAACGTTTTTGTTGTGAGGTAGCAGTGCACTGTATAAACAGCACTCGTAGCGACGAATCGGGCGTGAACACAACTTGTTCTAAGCATAGCAGCGGGACCGGCATGCGCGCGGAAAAATACAAAGCTCAACGTTTCAAAGTTTTCTGGTCAGGGTTCATACTTCGCGTTATCAGTGGTGATTATTGTACATCAAAACTGCGGTGATCTCTAAAAAAAAGTCTCCGCCGATAATCTTTCGGGACAACACCCCAATTTTAAACAAGTCGGTGTATTTCATCTCTTAAGCAGTGGTGATCTCCAAAAAAAAGAAGTCTTCACCAATAAGTTTAGGACCGCAACCCCAGTTTACGACAAATTTACCTGTTCCAGATCTTCAAAATGGAAGTAATCTCCAAAAGAAAAAAAGACAAAGTTCTCTAATGAGTACTTGAGACCCCTCATAAAATCTTATCTCAAGCCCTTGAAATCCTAAATCCACTACTAGCCATTATCCTTATTTTCAGGAATTTGATAGCTTTAAACGTTGCTACCTTTTAACTTCTAAAATACTGCTTTTGTATCATTTTGCGAGACTGTTTTTTGTATATAATGAAGTGAATTTTTTATTCAAGTGCAAAGTTAGGGAACCGCTCCAGAGAAATGGCTGTGTTCCCATTTCCTCTTCTTTTCATGAAAAATAGCGACGCTCTTGCTTCCTAGAAAGAGCGCGCTCCTGTCCACATCTTTTCAAGGGTGGTATCTCTCGAGAAGGTGAACTTTCATATTTTCTATGTTTCATAGTTTTGTTCATTTTTGTTTATTTCAATCACATTTTAAGCAACGCTCTTCTGAATCAATCTGTCATTCATGCTATTGATATCTATTTCATTCTTCTGCTTTGCCACGATTTCTTTTTATGCTGCCTGCTTCTGTTTAGTAATGTGGCCAGAAATCTGTTTTACTTCATTCTTATGTCTTTCATCAATACTCATTTGTTTAAAGATGTGAAGAAGTAATTATTGTGCTGATGAATTCAATACCGCTGTATTTGTCAAAGTCTGAATTATGACTCCTATGGGCTCTAAATAAATTTATTCATTAATGTTATGTTTTTGTCTGCCACTAAAATGCAGGGTGCGGCAGAAGTAACTTCGTTTTTGTTATTTGAGTTTTCTGGTTTCTGCATGATTTCCTCTTTATTTTAGAAATACACCGTTTTTGTATCTGAGTTTTCTTGTTAATAATTGTTTCTATTTTAGTTTAGAAGTTATTTATAAATAAAAAATTTCATGCTTAAGAAATACAAAGATGGTGTTACTTTTGCCGCCACCTGTATATTTCAAAAAGTAAAGTGATATTTTTTGATATTTTAGGTAATAAAAAATGACCCTGGTAATGACATTGTTGCGCGATAATGGAGAGCTGGTGGCGACACAGCTGCGTAGATCTATCATGTCACAATTCATTCACCAACCACAAAGTAAAACGAATCATTAAAGCTGTTATTCACAGCAAGTGACAAAGTAGCGTCATTGCTCACTAGCTCGCTAAGGCTCATATGCTCTTATTAAGATTTCCTGATCGCTTTGTGTAAGAGTATTTTTATGAAGATAGTATGAAATTATATGTTAGGGTACACTCAGGAAATATCTTTTATCGAACTTGATGGATCACTGAAAACGCAATAAGTAATTCCTTAAAATTACTGTGGTAGGGCCTCAGACCCTTTAGCTTCCCTCTTCTCACGACATTGCCTAGATTTAAAAAATGCAGGAGTTTCTACAACCTGGGCACGTAATTATTATTGGTCTCACAACAGTAACAGCCTGCACTGCCAATACAATGCTTTTAGTCCGCTAGCAATTCAAAAAAAGCAGAGATTTGCCATATCGTAGTTTTTCCAAAGCCACAGTATTGCTGGATAAGTGCATTAGTTAGCGACCTGACAAATGGGAATGAGAGGCCCAGATAGACTGGATATTGTCTAAAATATTTCTTCACATGGTCTTTAGATTGTTTATTTCGAAATGCAACACGAACAAAATACAAATAACGTAACTTGACAATTCAAACCAAATATTGGGAGATTGATTCAACTTTTAGATAATTAAATATTGCAATGAGATTGAATCAAATGATGTTTTTTAAAACCAGATTCTAGGCTGAAGCTGAACAAAGAAAAGTAGTTTAAAGCTTTTTATTGCTTCGATAAAAAAAGTGTTTTTAAAATTTGTTCCTTTGAAATGATTTAAACTTATTTAAAAGTTTAAAAAAGATTGCCTAATTAGAAGATTGATAAGGAATATAGGAGCCAAAAATACAGGAGTTTTTTTCGAATTTTTATGAAAAATCCATTTGATAAAAAGCCTTTCAATCGAATTCGAAAAAAATGGTGTAAAAATACGATAATGATTGATAGAACTGCTTGCATCACGTACAGAATGGCAATAAGATGCCATGCAAACCAAGCTTCTTAAGCACAATACGCTCTTATTGGATTTTTAAGCTGACCAAATGGAATTTTTCTAGTGGAGGATAAAGAAGGCAAAAATTAGCATGACGAAAATGGACAAAAAGGAAAAACGAACAAATCCAGCGCCTCCCCCACATCCGGGAGACCGCGACACCACTCGACCATTCAGTGGCTGAGGAGGGCGATAATTTCCATTTAAGGTATGATTGCCGCTTGTGAAAACTTCGTTTTCCAAAACTTGTGCCTATAACAAAAGTAATGATCATAGTTTGACCAGATATGTTTAAAGGTTTATAAAAAAATACACTTAAAGTGGAACAATGTAATTTCGGAAAAATGAGGCCTCCTGAAGATTGAAAAGTACCCTTAAGAAGGACAATAGCCATTGGGTGTTTTTAGAGATGGTGTTTAGAACTCTGAGTTGAATTCCATTTCATGAAAACGGACCAGGACTATTGTGTTTGTCCGGCCCTGTTAATTATCAAATAAAATGCATCTACTAACCTGTCTTTTCGATATGTGCAGAGGGGTATCGAACACGGTCCATACAACACTTTCATAACAAGGAGGTGTAGTCAACGAACCCCTAAAGGTATAATAAAAACATCAAACAGCTGTGGAAGCATTAAAAGAAGATTTGTATACCATCAAAACTTAAAGACTCTAGTGTAGATTTTTTATCAAAAAGAAAAAAATTGCAGCAAAACTTTGGGTTTTGAAGTTACCCAAAATGTGAGATATTGACCAACTGTAGAAAAGAAGCAAAACGATCGTATCGAAAATTTTGCAAATTGGAGGAATGACTTTTTAGAACATTTGAAAAATTTGCGTAAAATAAAATGCAAAAAGTAGCAAATAGCATTCGTCCCACCAAAATTGTTTCTGCTTCGACATTAGAGCTTAATTTAGCTAAAAACTCATAAATTAAAAAAAGCAAAGGCTATTTGATATAAGATGGAAGATGGAGTGAGTTTGGCTATCTTTTTGTAGATTAACCAATGTTTGAGCGGTTGTAAAATTTGCTGGTTAATGAAGTGGACCTACTTGTATCGAAAATAAACATCAAATTCTGCCGGAAGAATTGCCTCTACACTAAACTTTGGATCCAGCTGAACAAATTCATTTGTAGCGTTAACCAATCCGCTTTCAACAGGACCAAGAATCCAGTTAAAATCAAGATTGTCTTGGGGATAATCATCCTAAAATAACAAATTTTCACAATAAAATGATGAAAACTTATTCAGCTCATCAAACAGAAGAGAAGCGAGAAAGTTTGGGAAGCTTCGTGGTGACCGTATGGTCTTTGATTCCGTAGTCACTTGTTTTTATGTTGTTGCATTCGGTGCAAGTCACGGTTTGAATCTTAAACGTGAACTATGAAGCAAACGCCTATTTCATTTGGTCACGCCGCATGCAATGCAACCCCCTGAGCCCTGAACTTCCACAGTCTTTTGATGAAAAGTTTAACGCTCAGTCTATCGCATCACGTTGCGGACAATAAAATATCGCCAGGGTATTTCAAGACAAGGTTCGAACCCAAAATGTAATGAGGAGACAAAGTTACAAGTAGTGACACCTCAGCAAGGCTGTGCAACAACTTTTCTTGTTTTCTGCCCCACCATGAGTTGGCGTTTTAACAATAGTATTTGAACTCGTGTCTTAAATGCTCTGGTGAGAGCTTATCGGTCGAAACAGTATTATCAGCACTTGTCATTACAAATTTGTATTGTTAGATGCCTTTTCGTGAAAGTTTTACGCGGGGGATCATGGGAGCTCTAAAGGAGGGAAACTTTGAGCTAACTAAATAAAAGATAAAAAAAGGATTTTGGATCAAAGAATTACAGAACAGTTTTCATGGCTTACATCTGGAAAAGCTTATTTCCAAATCAGATAGGTCTTTCATCGCCTGCCCCAAACTTGATGTCGCCTCGCAAAGTTAAGGGCCACCTTAAATTATACCATGCTTCATCTCTATTCTTTTAAAATAGCGTTGAATAAAGCTTTAGAGGGCGGATTTGTTGCTCTATTTTAATAATAAATAAAACTTGAAAGTTTTCGTCTGGTTTTTATCAAAAGTTATTCCCAGAATGAAGCAGAGAAAAGAATTCTCTTTTAAAATTTTGTGGCACTAAACAATTATCTAAACACCAGTCATTCATGTAGAACGCACTCTGTAGTGTAACAGAATCCCTAGTTCATTGTTTCCCAACCTTTTTCAGCTCACGGCCTACTTTCACTAACTCTTCTTTTTGGACCACAGTGAGCAGATTTGCCCTTTTTTTTAACTTGCTGACCTTTTTTTGAGATCTATGTTACTGAAGCCATTTTTCTCATTTCGCTCATTTTGTCCCTAAAAACCTTATTTGTTTTTGTGGAGATCAACTTTGTGAAAAGAAATTTGAGAAAAATGCCTATGTACAGGTTATGCGCTGACAAATTTTAACATTTTGAAAATCCTTCACGAACCATTCGGCGGAAAGCGCTGGTCTAGTCCGCAAGCTGCTGGGTTCATCTTGGCTCCTTATTTTCGAGGCTCAATTATCAACATAGTTCAAACTGACCTCAATGAAAAATCCAAGAACTGCCAAGCCGTCGTCTTTCGAGGCTGCTTCACCAATGCTCCCGTACTTGGTGTTGTAATGTACAATATGCAACTCTCCAAAATATTGCTTGTTGTTCAGTGTGTGCTCTGAGCCTTCCTTGTTGGCGGATGCCCAATGGATGTGAAATTGACCAGCCTGCAAGCGTGAAAACAGTGATTTGAACAAATCAAACATTTAATTTTGCGCTAAATTAATTAGTAAGAACACCAAGCGATTTCAGATATTTGGCTCTTTGAAGAGCAAAAAGTAAAAGCAAAAAGTAGAATTGCAAAAGCAGAAATCGTCATTGAAACTAGCAATGCTATTTAGAGGTAGAGCTCAGGTCTGCGTTTCCTTCTGTGCTCCTTCTGTTTTTGATTAAATACAGGATATTTAGCCGCAGGAAAAGTTTTGCACTGAAGTTTGCCGGATCGAGTACAAGCGAGTTGGAGCGCTATTTGCGGTGACAGAAATCGTTCGTTCGAACCTTATGGAAGCTATGTAGCTGTGCGGTTGGAAAAGCACTGCGCCGCAATTCACTCTACGTGGCTGCACTGCTTGTGGCAAAAACGAATTGCACCAGCAGCTCAGAAGCAGGTCTAAACACCATGCTGTTCCAGCATCATTTCTTCTTTCCTTCAAGAAGCAGCTCGACTGCAAAACGTTTTGATTATCGGCTGCTTCTTGGTCCATATCGGGTACATGTGCGATTTTATTTTATTTTGCATTGTACAACTCGCGTTTGTTTGTCTGTCTGTTTATCATTGCAGACTAAAGGTTTTCCAGTGACCGGAAACTAAGAATAAGTGAGAAAAACACGCTGTGGAAACACGCCACCAGTCACAGGGTTTTTAAAATGTTATTGACAGAATCCTTGCTTTTGGCACTGCGCAAGAACAAAGCAGATTTCAACAAGTTGTTCTATAACCGCAACAGTTGTCACTAGTCCATAGGTCGAAGGCTAATGAATTATATTTTAATAATAAGAGCGACAATACGAGTCACTATTAATAGAAAGGTCGCTAGTTCAATAATCTTTAAACTAAACCCCTTGTCAAATAAGGACAGGTGTGGTTGTAGCCAATTGCTTTTGAACAAACGGATTAATGCAAAGCGATAGTAAAGCGGCTAGAGCGTCAGCTTCGCTGTCGGCAGGCTTGGGTTCAGTTCTCTTGTCGAGTCATACATAAAACTTTAAAAATGGAATTCAAAGATTTTCTATTTGGCGCTTAGCAATAGATCAATACCGTAAATGGCATACGGAACCGCATTTACTTAATTAATATTGAAGTGTGTTTTGGCACTCAAAAACATTGCCGCTAAAAAGCACCAAAAACTAAATTGTATTTCGTTTACGGTACTTACCCTAAAAACTCCTGGCAACAAAGCTGGGTCATCAATGACGTAACCGTCCACCAAATCGACTTGAACTAAAACAAAAATATTGAACTGAATGAATGTTGATAGCGCAAGTATCATATCATTTTAGGTAGTTGCAGGTGGCATAGGAGAAACTCGATCTTCTTGGGCTAAGGATGGTCATCCCGCATTTAAACGAGCGGTTAAAGCTAGTGTCTTAAAGAAACAGCTCTAGCCTCTACTTATCACAGGTGCTAGCCGTTTTTTGACTTGATAAGTCTCATCATCGAACTTTTAAGTCGATATGTCATCTGCTGTTGATTAGTTGGTATCGGTCGAGCAGTTTGAATCACCGTCTTCAGCAGCTATGATCGAGCTGCGTTTCAAGCTGACCCTTGCTACGTTACTGCCTTCTTGGAAACGGCTCTTTTCCGCAATTTGCTTACCATGCTGTAATGTTTGCTGCTGAAAGCTAAGTAGTTGTGAAGGCAAAGACGTTCCAGTACAACTAGTAAAACGTCTTCACGTGATCGGAGGACAAAATTTATAACTCTTGTTTTTTAAATAATAAAAAATAATGACAAGCTTTTTTGTTGTAGATTTGGTTAAGTTTAGTATATTTTCTCGCTCTTAAATCTAAATCATGTGCATAGAATGATCTAGCAATAATGGTAGGATAAAAGAAACCCAGCAAGAGAAAGGCATCACTAGCATACGACAGATCATCACGTAGCCTTAAATAATTTAATTTTAATCTTTGAAAAAAATTCAAATGAAAAAAATTCAAATACGTAAATACATTGGAACTCGAAATCAACTGCATAAGCTTAGGTGTAATTTGCAACACCAGGTACGAACTTGTTTTCACATAGCCGCAACCGCAATCGCGCGATTCACTGCCCACTGTAGTGAAATGCAACCTCACTTACATCTAATCTCAATAGTTTTACTTGTTTCCCTCACCACACTTTTAGAAAGCAATAAGATAATAACAGTATATCTTGTCATGGCATAATAAATCTGTTTCTGTTGCAAACTTTGGAAAATTCAAATGCTTTTTTTAGGTATTTGCTTTTTAACCGCAGATGTTTTCTTTGTCTTGAAAGATCGCGAACAATTCGCTTGAGGGAGTAAAGCTGTGACTTGATCGACTTTGTACAAGAAATTTTGATTTGGGCTATAGGGGAATGGTAGAGGCAGGCGTAGAATATAAATTTAAGTAAAAAAAATGACCAAAGCGGGAGGGGAATGACAGTAGCACGCATCTGTTTCTGAATAATTTCTTAATTGATAAAGGCTGAAAACATTTTCGAGAACATATTATGATAGTAGTAACTAGCGATATTTTTAAAAGTAGTGATCTGTTAAAAAATTGATTATATCTTCCGAGATAAATCTTAAATAGCAGCAAATTTTGGTGGTCACCAATTTTACAGCCACCCATGTGATAAAGTTACGGCAACACTATTAAATTTACATGCAAGGAAATCGTGTCAACTTTAAGGTTTAACATCTTAACACCACTATAGACCAAGAAGTTATTGCGAAAAATATAGAAGTTTTAGAGAGCTATATTATTGACAATTTGCAAGAAAATTGGGGAGGCAAAACTTTCACGCGAACCCTTAAATTAAACCTAAACATTTTTGTTTAAAGTATCTTCACGACATGAGAGGAAGTTTAGGGCTAGGGAGGATATCCTATAATTTTGCTATTATCATTCACCCAGACTGATTAATCATTATTATCAGAAAGTGCTTCATAGTTGTTTTGTTTTTCTGTAAAAGTGATTTTGTGCCATTTAGTTTTTGTTTTTATTGCCAAAGTGGGAATTCAATAGTATGAATGACCACAAGGAAAATTCACAAACATCCTTGGTAGCTGTAGTTGTAGTCACCTTCTCGACCAGGATTTTTTTGACTGTTTGCAGGTTTCTGTGGTATAGGATTTTTGCCGGACTTCAGCTACACTGTATTGCTAAGCGCCAAGCAAGAGACACAACGACATAGTCTGAAATCAAATCCAGGTCTACGGACTGGGAAGTAGAGACATTAGTAACCGCACAACCGCACGCATAATGAGTGATGTTAAAGCACATAGTTTCTGTGGCATTCCTCTTTGCTAAATATGAATGCTTACGCGAAATTTTTTTAAAATTACAAAGCCAAAAATGTACTACAAACAGTTTAAGGCGTAAACTTATGTTTTAGCGACATTGAAAGATGGGCAAGTCGTGATTTCTTCCACTACTTTTTAGGATTTTTGTGAATTTGACCTAATGCAAGGGCAATAAGCGAAATGGTATTGAAGCTAAGACCCAACACAAAAACTCTACACCAAATTCGACTGGATGGTCAAGATGTTTAATTTTCATGATTTCAGTTAAAATACTGTTTTGAAAATCAATGCAAATTTTGGCTTTTAAATTGATTTAATAGCCTGTGCTACGCTTTTCTAGGTGGCTATTAAAATATTTCTATCAAGCGGCTACTTTCATTCTATACATTGTCACTCTTGCTTACCGCCAAGAACTGCCTTGTATTTTCTCTTAACTTTTTGAGTTTAGAGCTGAATAGTTTGCAAACAAAATAATTCTGGCAACACTGTTCGTGACTGCTATTTTGCTTACTTTGCTTTTTGAAGTGTTTGTTGTGGCTTTAAAATGCACGTAACATCAATTAAAACTGAATAGTTGTTTAATAAAGGTGCAAGGCTTACTTTAAAGTGCGTTTGAAGGTATTTTACTCCACTTGAAGTCTACTATGCGTTCAAGCAAGCGTAATGACCCCGAAATTTGACTCTGCTAGCGCTCGACTTGTAATATCTACACAGTGGAAGCTATATTCAAACATTCAAGGTATGACCTAAAATTGTACCCAAAACCCCGGAACTGCATCCTATCCTGTACAAGTATCACATTGCTATGTTTTGACTGCAGGTACGTGGGCCTCACAAAAATGGAAGAATACGTTGTTCAAAAGACTTGTTCTTCTTTTTGAAGAAAGTATTCTGCCGACAACCTAAACTGCCATACAAATTTTTGGTCAATATTTTTTTTATCACTTTATCTGCTAAATACATCTATTTAGATCCCAGAAAACCAATTCGTATACATGGTGTTGCCTGTGCAAACATTTATCGTCGTTCAGGAGAGCTATGCAAATGCAGGTTTGTCAAAAAAAAAACCAATCGGAACTTTAATATACCCCAGAACACAATTTCGGGGATTTCTTGTTATCTACTAGAGAACTCTAGGTGGCAGTATTTAGCTACCAATTTCGAGTTAAGAGGAAACTGATGCTGTAAAAGAAAAAGATGACAATTTTTAAAAAAGCAAGATTTTTTGTTTTTTTCCGGAGGGGCCAATGCTTTCCCCTAAATTCAACATTTCTCTACGGCCCAACAAGTGCTAAGAGCTTGTTTTTTAAGCAGAAGAAGGAATACGGTTCCTCGTAAAACACAGTACAATTAACTTCTTTCATTGTGGCTTTAGTTGTTACTGAGTCAATCAGAAATCAAATCTTTTTCTGTTCTGATCCCATACAAAACTGAACTCTTTTAGCTGTAGTTGATTACAGGTAATTAAAGTTGTGTTGGCCTAATTAAAGTCCTAAACATTTAAAATTTGGTATTGGTAATTGCTGAGTAATTGCAGGATGGAGTTAATTGGATTCAGGAAATCTTATTTAAATAAATACGTCTGATCAACAAAAAATTTGATCACTTTTCTCTGCTCTGATGTCTCATTTAAACAACCTGTAATAAATTAACATGGTTTTTGTAAAAATATTTATTTTATAGCCGCAAAATAAACAAAACTAAGACATATTTTTGCGGAAAGTGTTTTTCTCTTGATCTATAATTTATCTAGCCTGTTTCTTGTAAAATTATCAGAAACCGAGATATGATTATGATTATGGATTCATTTTTTGAACTTGTGGTTCACTGTAAGATTTTGAAAAAAAAATTTTATACTCAAGTATTTCAGATTACATCAAAAATTTTCTTCTACTTCAAGATCATTGTTTTGTTAGGTGATAAATGGAGCAGATAGAGAAACAACTTGGCAATTCAACAATCGGTTGCTTATCACAGCGACTAATTTGTTGAAGCTTTGAATCCCAACAGCTAGAAATACTTATAGCAGTAAGTTGTCTTTGAGCAATTTTAGTCGTTTAGTTTTATCAACTAGTCGTAAATGACTTGTTGTTATACATGCTACACATTGCAAATACATTGGTTATATGAGTCATAGATTGATAGTGCACAAAATAGTGTATGTTTCAATTCGCTTCGAAGTTGTCAGTTTTGCAGAAAGGAATTAGTAGTGTTAGCCTTTCCTTCCTGCCAATACGCCTCTGCGCTATGTCACTTTGGCTAAAGAAAGGGTGAAATTCGGAAACACCCAAAATAACTTTGCCACAAAAGACCACAGCAAAGGTAAGTTTTCCTCTTTCACAAGTTGTCATTTTATCCAACTTTTGTAACAAGTCCAAAAGTGAAAGGGGAGGGAGACAAGGAACAAATCTTCACGTCCTAGTCTCTCTGGGTTCATCGCTACACTTTGTGAATAATTTTAGACTCGCAAATGTTTACAAGAAGTGTAAACGGCTTCAAATTTGGATCTATCATTTTACGTCTTTATCAATGATGCCAAAGGTCAAAATGGTATTGAATATGGGAAAAATGGCCTATTATGAAAAAAAAAGGAAGAACACCTTGTTTTAGATGATAATTGCTTTTGCCAGCAACCAGCCGAACTTTGAAATAATGTTTTTTCCTTTTGAATCAACCCGCTTCCAGAGCTTCTCTACGATACTTTGACACTTACTTCCATGTCCTGTATTTTTTATCTTCATTGATGATGGGATATCGCTAAAAAGGGAGCGATAGAATTGTCCATAACTATTGTCGACCACTGTATCGGCGCTTTGAATGGCGATTGGGGATTGGGACTTCTCTCCACAAATTGGGAAGTTTTGCGGCCAAGTAGACGGTCCTAAAAGTAATGGTTGCTGTAATGAATCAAAATTTGATTTTTTTAATAGTTTAGACCGCTTAAGTTGAGGTTTGAATTTTCTCTTTCTGTAAGATGCAGTAATGACCGGCTTTGGCAAATGACATCAAATATTATAACATACCAATGTGTTTGATCATGAACACGCACTATTTCTCTTTCTTTGGAGATTTTTGTTCTTAAAAGTGTTATAATTGTCCTTGCACAGTTGCAAAATTGGTTTTGTTTTTTTAACATTGTTTTACCATTTAATAATGCCGCCAGCCTGTCGCTACGCATTTGCTTTTAGGTGCTGATGTAATTAACAACAATAATTATGTTGTTATTTTGCAAACGCACAATAATTAGGCTATCTTTCCGTCTCTTTTCTATACTTTCACGTTTATTTATAATGAATTTTTAGAAACGAGACTTTTTTGTTTGCCTCATCAAAAGTAAACATCGCTTTGAATATAGCCTGAAGTGGTTACAATTTATATCAGTCCATATATCCTTTGATCAACTGGTGTCACTAAAACCATTTGCTGTTGTACGTAACACATACATAGAACAAGTTTAGTTCAGACACGTCTCAAGGTTACCAGTACTACCGTCACAGCTTATTTCACGCACAAGCACAAGCAGTGCAAGCAGGCCGAAGTGCTACGCAGCGGCGTAAGACCCTAAAGATTGAATCCATGCGGAACTAAACTCGCAACTACTCGTTTGCAATACCTGGTTTTTATCGCACTTTGTCACCAGTCTATAATTTGAAACTTGAATCGGCAATGTTATGAAAATTGCTCATTATTTTAGAAAGAACAACATCAAAAGACTTTTCAGCATTTTGGTCATAAGTGACATAATCACCAACAACTGTTTTTTTTTTTGAGATTAGAGATCAACTGATTTTTTTGTCTTCACAATTTTGTATCTAGACACAGCGTTGTAAGGCACTAATATTAGTAATAAATATCCTATACTCAGTTGGATACTACTTTATTTATTTTGAAAAATCGTTATGCAATGCTTTTGTTTAGTGCTACATATTTGTTAGGCAGTGAAAGAAAAAATAGGCCTTCATTTCTTTAAAATTTTAGCTTTCTTTTTACACATATAACAACAATATCAAGTACCGGTTTGATATGTAAGATGCAACGACCCATATTTCCAGTTTTGTTCTATTGTTTATTGGCGCAATACTGAAATTAAAGGAACAAAAATACATGAAACAGTAACAACCAGTGGCGAAAAAGTTTTTGCAACTTACCATCAGCTTCGTCGTATCCCCAATCAGCCTTTGCATTTGCTGTTTTGCTTCCTAAAGACAAAAATTTAAGACTGAATGTCATTTTTAAAGCTATATTTTAAGGATGAGAAAGTATTGCCTTAAGGGAACAATGCAGGCCTGTAGAACGATCCTCGTACACCCTGACAGTGGGCGTCTAGTCATGTCTATTGGCCTCGCCTCAAAAACTCTGCACTTTTTTAGGCTGCAAAACAAAACAAAACCCCAGAAACATAACAAGGTTTGTTAAATTACATAAAGAATTACTTTTTATCTTCTTATTTTGAAATTTTCAACACAATGCCCAAAATACAAGCATTTTTACGTAAGTATTCGTTACAAAGGATGCTTTCGCCATCAAGCGTCCATAAAGTAGACCTCGTGTTGAGCAGGTATTTCAATGTGACTGATTTGTAGTGATAGACTTTGAGTGATAGGTCTAATTTATTGCTTGTTTGCTGAGCTTTTAGCTTTTGAATCGTGAACAACAACACATAAATTTCGTTTCTTTTTTCTTTGGTTCCATTTTTGTAACAGTCTAAATATCATACAGCCAAGCAAGGATGCGTTGATTCTAAAAAATCCCCGGTATTGCGTTACGAAATAATTAATTATTGACTGTAACTTTCGGTGAGGAAAAAATATCTCGTAGTTTCATCCACGATAACCAGACGTGTCTGACATGTAGTAATTTTTAGTCGTAGCGGAAGTTACCTAGGGTAGTTTTTCCTTTTGAAAATAAAAAAACATAACAAATTTTTTGAAAAAAACATTCTCCCAATTTACAACTTTTTAACCGAATTTTGCCATAAGATAGTCCCACAATTAGAAAGGGCCCGCCTAAAGTTTCTTAGGGAGCGGATCACTTTGGGTTTCCACTACACTGACACGACGTGTGTGCCGATAATGGTCGTGTACAGTACTTCGATATTGATTTCGAAGAAGACGATCTGATATAAAAAAGTTTGCACAAAAGTCATCACGTATCCAAAAATTGCTAGAACAAGGTTTTTATAGACAAAGCTTTAGACCAGTATTTGCCAAACTGTGTGTCGTGGAAGATTTGCAGGAGTGCCGCGAGTCCTTTTTAAATGCTTTTTGTTGTTACAAATTTTCCGCCGAAATTGAGAAAATGCTGCCATTATAGGTCACGCCGAGAGAGAGGCAATAACCTTTTTTTTGAAAATCAGCAGTATTTGGAGCTGCATCACGCGATTTCCAGAGTTCGTTGCCCAGAAAAGTGTTGATCTCAAAAAAAAGGTCATTGCCATTCTCGTCGTTGCCGTGATACCACTCAACATTAATTGGAACAGATTCCAGTGGCTGGTGTGCCGCGAAATTTGGTTTACTGCTTTCCTGTGCCGGCGGACATAAAAGTTGGGGAACCACTGCTTTAGAAGACGTATTTAATGCACTTTTTAAAGTGATGAGTGAAAGTTCTTTACTAAAAAGAGTGCAATGAATGGTATCCTAAAGCTTTATTCAAAGCTATTTCGAAATTTTGGATCACTAACAACTGTTTTTGTAGACACCTCAAGTTAGAGGAATTAAATCCTTTCCGGGTTTTTGATTTGTGTTTGGGAAACAACCGCTCAAAAAACTTATTCAAAGTAATTTCTAATTCAATGGAAGACGCTATTTGATGCAATCTTAAAAGGCTAAGATCATTTTGACTCTTCTTCCTATATAAAGGAAAAAAATAGTCCAATACTCGATTTCGAGCTTTTTAGATTGGAAAATCAAATTTTCAAATGATGTGTGGGGGCCCACAGCACTGACGAGAGTTCGGAGTGGGGGCAGCTTTGTTTTCTCGACCCTCTTTCCTTTGAGACGAATTACAGAACTACTAAATATAATTCTAACTATAGTAGTGAACAAAGCTTACCAAGTGAAAAAATCAGGACCAAAGCACTGAAGATGATCTTCATTTTGATAATGTAAAGAAATAGATAAATCGTTCACTAATATAAAAATAATTATCTGAAATACATGAAAAAATTGTTGTAAATTATGCGCGCGTGGGAGAAAAAATTTTCTACGACGCGGTACCGACAATGCAATAATATGTCTCAACAAAAACTTTATGTAATACCCGATTGAGTCAGCAGGAGGTGTTATAATCAGGGCGGCACTACTTTAGATGGTAACATTTCAGCAGATTCAACTATAAAAAGTATACCATGCTCAATTACTGAAAATTGATAAAGACAAACCGTTTTTTAACGTTTGGGGTAACATTTTTGGAGTTTGCTCCAAACGACAGCCACTTTGAAATGTCTCTGTTATAACTGCATACATTTTCTTGTGGCTATAGGATGAATGTACCTTCAACTAAACTCGTCACTTAAACTTGCGAAATGTAGATGTTAATTCATGGCTAGCACCTGTGTACTTAAGTTGATTATCATTTCGAGGTAAGCTGTTATATACTAATAGATTTAGCCTTTCCTCTTGAGCTACGAAATTTTGCTTTTGGGCCAACAACATTTGCTTTAGCATTTTGAAAAGAACATGCAATCTCTTTCAATAATTTGCTTTATCACAAAAACAAAAAAAAGATGGAGTAGCATGCTCCAAAATTCATACATTAATTCTGTGCATGCCCATTGGTCACGCAAAACCTCTGTGACTTTATTTCCCGAATATAATCTCCATTTTAGTTTTGACTCGGGTAATTAGTGCTGCGTTCAAAATATTATGACATAAGTTTGGCATGCATGGCTTAATATGGCAGTGCTCTCTTAAACAGAAAATCATATATAGCATTCAAATAACGTGCTGCAATCCAAAAAAGTTTGCAAAACCTATTAATTAAAAACGTATTTTTTGACCTTCTATGAAAACATAAAACATGAAAGTTTACACAATCAAAAATATTTAGTTTTTACACAACAAAAACGGGGTAAACTAAAGTATATGTTACTTAGCGGGGTTTGTAGATAAGAGCAAAGTGGACAATATGTTCGCATAAATTTTTGCTATTTTACTCAGTGTTTAGAATTTGACCCCTTAATCTCTTTTTTAAATTTCAAAATCCCTTGTTGTGTGAAATACTACTTCCAAAGCAGCCAAAAAAGTTGTTAATGCGTTTACATTTCATTTAATCGATACGGTGCAAATGTAGACGTAGTATCATGGTCTTTTGTCCATACCACTTAAATTTTTTAGTCTTTCGTACTGGCTGCACTTGTTCCATCATACTATGTACTCAAAGAATCCAGTGACGAACCAAAGATTTAAGAAAGACAAGAATCAGAAACGGATTTTTTTGAGGGAACAACTCCAAGAAGGGGCTTTTTTGTCTTATTTTCAAGTTGATGATTGTTTGTTTTTTCAGATCTACTTTTCACTTTCCAAATTACGTCGGTGAGTAACAGTGACTTTTCACATAGGCATGTGTGTCGAGCTGCTTGCAAACCTGCAGTCGATTACATGCGTAACATAGTTTAAGGGGCACTACTGTACGTTTCTGGAAGTTTTTAAAACTCATTGTGTCAGTATGCAGCCGTAAAAATAACTGAATTTAAGTTCTACGACATCACTATCTACAAGTGATATCAATCACCAATGTTTTAAACTGCTGCCAATAACTCGTTGATTGCAATGCTTTACGCGTTAATGCAGTAAAAAAATAACTCCAATTTATTTTACAAGTTAGATCGGTTTTGTGATCCAAGAGAAGCCAACTTTTTACATCTCAAGAATTAAATTATTGGTGAACCGATCCATATTTTCCACATACACAAATATGTTAAATAAATATTAATCTTTGTCACAGCAAATTAAAGATAATTTTAGCTGTAAATAGGTCAAAAGCTATTATCAAAAATGTCACCTTTTCTTAATCATAAAGAATGTATTTGCGTGGAATCAATTTAAAAGGAGTTTTTAAAATTCTCAAAAACAATATGACAACCAATACCTTCGTAGGCAGCTTTATTCTAACTTTTGGCACTATTTTCCATGCAAATCATATAAGTCACCAAAGAGAATTCGGCTTTTTGTTCTGGCGGTGTAATAACGTTATTGCCAAATATGACTGCAGAGCTATCTCTGTTGTCTATTTTTATTCGTTCGCAGGTATGAGCTTATGCTCTGTTCGCTCGTTTTTTGTCGGGCTGAGTCGCCTCACTTGGTGTTTGCTCGAGCCTACCATCTTTCCGGCACATAAAGTTGAAGTTATCCCATCAAGCAGAGATGGAGCCGGTCAGAATTTTCGTAACCCAACCAGATTGGTAAAGATTAAATTTTTCCGCCGGTTGCTCTTTTTTTGTGACAATTTTTTATTGCTTTTGTAATTTTTCTTACTAGTGCCTGATTTTAAGCATATAAGCGACTTTAGACCGAAAGAAAACCGCTTACAGCATTGATATTGTATGCAAAAGATCTTTTGGCCGGTTTGATTTTAAATAAACTTTGTGAAAATCGTCACACAATAAAGGCGACCGTAGAAAAGAGTGCGCGTGTGCCGAATCAATCCAGCATTTCAACCACGTACTTACCAATAACCAAAAATTTTGAGACCTCCTGCTACTTTTCGCAACCTAATTGGTCAACCGTTTCAACGTTTTGTCGCCACTGCTAAACTGATGATCAGAAAACGAATTTCTTGGTGCAGCATTAATCTTTTTCTCAGGCACACTTTCTGTTTTGCCTTGCATCCTTAGTACAATGTAATGAATCGTTGCAGCCAACCTCACCACCTTTACTATTCGGTTTGAAAAATAATTTGAAATTTTTTCAAATGTGGAAACGATGGCGAAACGCAGTGGACAAAAAAGGAAACGATGGCAAATACATGCATGTGAAAAGAATTCTGTTTAAATTTGAAGGTAGTAGCATTGCCATCGAACTTGCAAGGCAGCAGCCAATTAAAAACACACCCAAAAAAGCGTATGGAGAAGGTTCCGAAAAGTACACAAAAATTGAATAAACTGTTATGTTGTAACTCCAATAGGGGGCTCTATTAGGTGCTATACCTTCCCGAAAGGTGACGCCGGAGTAACTACACCTTAAGAGACAGCTCCTTTGTGTCTCAAGGCATATAAACCCGGTCACCAGCTGTAGTTTTAAGTCATACACCTAGGACTATTTTTTGTTATTAAAGAACACTTTTAAAGTACGGTCGACTGTTTACAAGTAAAATAAAGATTTATAAAACTAGGAGCTCATTTCCGCCATATCTAAATTAATACGGTAACATAATAATGTTTGTAAACACTCTTTGCTGACTCAAAAGTAACTATTTTTGCTTTCGACGAAATTTTACACTCCTTGATTGCTAAATCAACTGCAATCAGCAGACAGTGACACTTTTTCAACCTATCAGAGATCGAAACAGCGTCACAGTCTGCAGTTTAAAATATACGGTAGCCTTGATTGTGAACTCTGATCTTTTGCCAAAATGAAAAGTACCTGAAGCCTACCGCCTACCTTTCTGTAAATTTTTACTGCTGCGAGAAAGTAACGGTGTAATCTGGCCAAGCGCGTTACCTAGTACAGTACTTTCGGTTTTGCTCCGTTCTACTTTGTTAAAATGGCAACCTTGGCAAGCAGCATCCATCAGAATACTTTATGACGCAGCAGTTGCATATGGCACAAATTACACTTCGGTTAATGAAGCATGCAAGCAATGTTTTATCTTAGTAAAACCATTTTCCTAGCAAATATGGATTATTGAAAAAGTGTGCTCTGTATCTAAAGAGATACAGAAGCTTCGAAGCAAATTTTTTACTTTGAAATACTGCTTTTCGACCGGTCAAACCTGCCGGTAAGGAATCTATACCCGACCTGAGCGATAACCCGAGTCAACCGGCACCAATCTCTGATTTCATTCCAATAGCTCGACAAGCAAATTTGACAATCTTTTTTTCACTGTTTTCTTTTCGTTCTGAGCGCCAAGCAGAAAGCATTGAATAGTTTAATACCATTAAAAAAGCCTCTTAGTATGATTGGGTTAAGGTTAAAACCAACAATTTTTTGCATTCGTAGCGATTTTTCTCACCACCAGACAACTTGGTTAGTCAAGAATTAGTGCTTTAAGATTTTGACAAAATGATACTGATCCATAAAAAATCATGCAAAGGCCGCAAAAAGAGGGTGAGGCTTCTTCCACAGGCGCGGAAGCTGAAAAAAATGAAGCGTATGGAGAATTGGATGTTCGCTTGACATCACGGCGTCATAAATATTTTATAGCTGTCTTAAGTCAAACATTTGAGAAAGATAGGGCGTCGGCGCTTCTTCTCCCCTGACTACGGTACTAATCTTTTGTTCCCTAGCTTTATTGCACCACTAAAACCCTAATATCATTTTAAAGTCAACCATTTTCTCATTGACAGTAAAGATAAGATTTTTACGTTTATATACTTATTTAAAAACAATGGTAACTTCTTGCTTTTGACAGAACTTATATTTTCAGTGGTACTTGAACATTAACGAGAATACTGCATAGTTGTCAAAACTTATCAATTTATTATCAGATATATTACTGTAATATAAATAGTGCTTTGACATGACCGTGTTTTATTACATCTACGTATTATTATTACATACTTTGAATTTAGCTAATTATCGAGATAAATACTATATCATTAGATCACAAGTCATCATTCTACAATCTAAAACCAGATGACAGCGTAATCAAAGGTGCGCCATGATATATTAACGTGCTACCTTCAATGACTTTAAATAACCCATTAACATATTTTGCATGAACTTTACAACCTGTAAGCCTAAAGATTATTTTCAGGGGAGACCAGAAGCTTAAAAAGATTATTTTCAGGGGCGGCTAGAAGTTTAAAAAGATTGCATCAAAAGGACAAATCAAATGCCGTAAGGAGGTCGCTAACTGAACCAGCTGATTAAACCAAACAACAGAGTTGATAATTAGGCCAAATTACTTATGTGCATTTCAGTATAAATAGAAAGTTGGGCAAACATTTTTACAAGCAAGGCCGAGGAAAAATAACGTATTGTCCAAACAACTCCTCCTCGAGATCGTGTTGGTCCTAGACCAGAAGAGGTTAAACTGCGCTCCACCGAGCCAAATGCGACCCACATCCGCAAACTGATCTGACTATATAAAACGTCTTCGGTCAAAAAATTCGCTTTTTTGAGATTGAACAAAGGCCTCAACACAGGGTCAGCGCCTGCTTCTCGGTAACATCTCGTTGAATAAAATCTTTAAAAAGCTTGCATACCGCCTAGTCCAGGCAGCAAAGCTCTTTTGGCTACAAACTTGTTCGCTTAGTAGGCGCCAAATATGCAAAGCCAACTAGCTTACGCACGAAAAATTTTTAAAAAGGGTGGTGCAAGCTATTTTCCTGGCTTTTCTAGAGGTCAAATAATAAAATTAAGGTGACAGTCCTGAGACCACTACAAATTTTGCCAAAAATAGACGTTTGAGAGATAAATTTAGGCGAACAATTTTATTTTTTGTGGGCCTTTTCTTCCATAAACGCAAGTTTGGTTTATTTTTGCTTTGTTGTCAAGATTAAGGAGGGGGAGAGGCACAATGCTCCCTTTAACCACCCTATCCACACATTACCTCTTTTGCATCTTTACCACCACATGGTCTGCAGTCAAGGCATTGGTGACGGATTAATTTGTGGCAAGATTGTAAATTTTTATTTTTTTCTGCTACAAGATGTTATAACCTAAGGAGAAGAGGGATTCAGCCTCTTCCAATTTCCCACCGTCGCCCCCCCCACTGTTTGCCAGCCCAATTTAAAAATTTTTATTTTGGAAAAATTTGGCAAGGAAAATGCAAATGAATTTTTTGGAAGTGTGTACACACCATTTTATAAACAATTTGGGTTTTATATTTTTTTCTTAAAACTAAGGTTTGCCATCCCCTTGTTGTGGGCTAGTTTAAATATCCCATGCCGCTCCAGCAGATATTTTCAAAATGGGTTTCGTTATTTTTGCTCGGTAGAAAAGAGAATTTTTCAAAAATTGTTGCTTGATGCTAAAAAAATACAATTCTTTGAACAAGGTTGCTGTATGTATGAAGAAGCTCCCCTCAAATACGCTCTACTCTAAGTCTGCACAAACGCAGTTGCAAAGCTATTATTGAAAATATGATACTAAATCACCATTCTTACCGAGCTTCCGTGTGTGTTCGGCCTATGATTAAATCATCTACAGATTCTACAGCTGACCACAAAAAAACTACGTTAGCCTACAAGCTTAACTCACTAAGCACAGCAACTACACACATGCGTTATATGTGATGACATTTTGTAGCCATGCGGAGGTCTGTCTAAGTTCATGACTTCTTCAGGAAGTATTTGACTTGACAACTAATATTGCTTATTATATATAAGTATCCGAGCCTTTTTTCTTTTTAGATATTGCCGTAGTTGGAGCTAACGTTTTTCTTTCTCTTGTTTATACTGCACAAAAATGAAACAAGTCTCGAAACAAATGTTAAAGTTACAATAAACATGTTTTTGTTTTCTGGTCGTAGAAAAATCGTTGCAGATTGAGAAAAAACAACTTGTGTGCAGGTTCGATGACGAGAGACTAGTCAGTACTGCGGGCAAAATCTGTCTCTAAAACAAGAGTACAACCAAGAAAGAAATATATAGTGGCATATCGTTGCTGTACAAGATCTTTATAAATTGCATGTTACCGAGTTTATCCACGTTAACTAATCGTTTTGTTTATTACTTTTTATAACACGTATTTTCCACATCTTTTGACGAATGTTAAAAAATTTCTACTTAGTATAAAACTTTTCGATCCGTTTTGCTTCTAATCTGAATAACTTGAAACCTACAAGTACAAAACACAGCTTTGGTCGAAAACCAATTCATTTGGAGTTAGTCTTTAGGAATGAAATTCTATTTGATGTAAAACAAACGAAAGCTTAATTTGACTGCAGTAAAAGTAGCAAGCCAATACCATTTTAAGCATTTTGCTCTACCAAAAGGTGTTTTGGCTATCACAGATCTGCATTTGTAATCTGCAATGAGATTTACAAATTTGTCAATCACGTATACAGTACATGGTACATACCCTCAGATATACATACCCTCAGATAAATACCCTCAGATACATATCCTCAGACCCTCAGGTACATACCTTTAGATAGAAAAGAAATGTACGGGTTTATTAAAAAACCTTGTCTTTGACAAAAAAGTTTTAAAAACATAATTTTATTATATGAAGTATATTTGTAATTTAATGGTCTTGATGATTTTGATATCTTTCCGGTCTTAATTTTCTTTAACTATTGAAAAGTTATTGAAATTCTATAGTAACCTCTTACGTCAATACCTTTTCAACAAAACGCTGCCTCTCAGCTTTTCCCCCCCCCCTTTGCCGCCTCGGCGAAGCTCATCACTTTCGCTGCAACTTTTTCGTTGCAAAATATTTTTCATCAACAAGTAAAACAAAGAAAAAAACGAGTACTTGTACATAATTACTTCATTTGCAGCGGGACAGAATGGGCGCTGCACACGACGTGACTGCTTGACATCACATAGTATCACCTGTGCGTTTTGTAATTGCGAGGCAGCACGCTTTGGGTCCAACCTGTTGGAGTGTTCACAAATTTAATGATTAAGGATGAAGAATAAATAAAAAAAACAAAAAACCTAAGCAAACAAAAGCCAACCTAAAAAGTATCGCCGAAAAAATTTTTGACGTCTAAGAATAAACAACAAAATACACAGCAAATCTTGATTCAAAACTTAAATCTATCATATACTGTACGAAAAGAACTGAGTTGCTTCAAAGATTTACGATTCCTATTCAAATATTAAGGCCTCTCAAACTATAAAGTTTAGTTGCTCCTTAAATTTAATAAAACTAATTTTAAGTTTTATTTCTTATTTATGGATTTATGGTATCAGAGGTATACGCAGAATTTTGTTGACGGGGGCGAAAATGCTTTTTTACAAATTTCACGGGACAGTCGCGGTGAAGAACTTTTCTTTTTTCGGAGATCAATTTTCTCAGAGTTATATTGGAGAGCCTATTTGCTACATTTACCAGCACAACAACTGAAAATGACATTTTACGTTTTTCTGAGGAGAACCTGAAGGGGGTCGCACGCATATGACCCCCCCGTACGCCACTGCATGGGAAAGATTTGTTTGAAGAACATCTTCAAATTGTTGAATAACACAGTACTTTTAAAACAACATCAGACAGTGCAGTTAAAATCAAGGTTTGTTTGTATATGTGAGGTTATCTAAACTGCTGCTGACATATTTACAAATTTTTGCTTTGCACATTTAAATGGTTGTACTGTATTTACATTCTGTTAAAATAAAATGGGTAAAATAAAAGCCCATGGCCTGAATTTCTTAAGCCTTTCAGGATTACTAGATAATTTAGTCATAACAGCTATAATAGCTTCGTAATTGTTTAGTAACAACTGGAATTTAATAAATTTTATAAAAGTGGTTATTGAGCATTTATAACAGTCTGCGATCATGTGACATTTGTGTATCCTGATATTTATCGGGGTGCGTGAGTTCAGGTAAGGGAAATCATGAAACATTTTTGAAATTGAAACGCAAACTACTTATGTTAAATGAAAATAAGCAGATTATAGAGTTACAGATTGATCTCGTGAAACTGTGTGGTCATTTCTTTCCCTTTTGTGCTTGTGACGTTACAAGACTTGGACGAAGTAACGCATTTATCTCATAAACGTTGTTTGACAGAGAACGACGTCTTTTTTTAGAGCGGTGATTTGAGAAAATGATATAGCGTAATTGACTACCTCTCATAGTTTTGAGCAAGCTACTATGAAGCTTTTGTCGATCTCGCAGTAAAAGCTTTTCCGATAAAAGGGTGTTCTGTTCTGCTTATCGTTGCGAAGCTGAGCTTTCCACGTTAGTTGCCTTGGAACCAAAACTGCCGTGTTGAGTTCGGTTCCGATGTGAGGGAAGCTCCATCAAATACACCTACGTGGGTCATACGCCTTGTAGAGAAAAAACAAGAGCATCCTCCTCACAGTACACACAAAGCCTTAGAAAAGACGACAAAATTTATAAATAAAATTCTTTAATTGATATAATGAATCTTGTTTTTACCAGTTTGACTTTTGAAGGTGGATATGCGCAGTATAGGTTTTTACACAGTTTTTCTCATATGTATTTTTGTTCCAAAATTTTCATCCGTTTGGTTATTCATACAGTGTTGCACAGTATACATTATTGCTCAAACCAAAGTTGTAAGTAAGTCCTATATATTAAACCATAACCAGACCTGATCTCAAAATTACAAGTTCGAACCCGAAAATGATTTGAAGTCCGAAAGTGGAATTTACCCAATTAATTCAATTGGCAGGCAGGCCTAAACAATTAAGTAATGTATGGCTGATTAATTGCGATTACATCACAGTATCTACAAAAGGAATGATTCGTGTAAAGAATTTGTGCAAAGAAAGTAAAACTACGATGGCCGCGTAGTAGCTTGTCATGGTGAATTCGAGCTTGAATCGGGCCGAATTTTTTGGAAACTTTAGCTCGAACTCGAACCGAAAACCCAGCTTGACTTAAAGTTCGGTTTTGTCCGCAAGTACGTACCAGAAGCAGTTTGTTAGATTTTGTCCTCAAAAACATATACCCTTGGCATTCGTACTTTGCATGCAAAGCTGGATGTTCCAACAATAACGTATGCTGTGAAGAAGCATATAAATAGCCGAGGGTCTTGCTGATACACGATCACCTTTTTTCTAGGCTTCAATTACACGGCTTTTTTCAAAAAGTAAAGGTGTTGTAAAAAGTCTCGTTAAACAGAGAAAAATCTGTTCATATCAAACGGACAAAGTAGCTAAGCTTATTGCTAGTGATATTACAGTGCAATGTTTGAGCTCCCAGCATGAAATACCCTACTGTTTAGCATGGGGTCATTTCCGGAAAATACATATTTTATTTGTTCCAAAGTTTCATTGAATTTGTATCACGAAGAGACTACGAATGTTTAATCATAACCCAAAAACTACAAAATTATCTCATAAAATGCGCAATTTACGATGGCCATAATTCCGACCTCCCAACAAATAAATGAAGACTGTGCTTACTTATAAACAACAAACAATTTTACTAACTGTTATGCGTATAATTGACTGAGTACATAGGGATATAAATTCAGAGTTGTAAAAGAACGCTGACAGGATTGATATTTTTACAGAAATTGATCTCTGAAGTAATTTGTTTATACAGTCTACTTTCAAAACTTAAAGCATCTAGCGGCGCGTATGCTACTTGCTACCAGCATAAACACAGTCAGGGAGAACGAACTGACCCAGGGCCCAGAGTCCAGCGTCTACGTTGTAGATGTAGATTCTACAATTTGGTTCCTAGAGTAAGTTAGGTTATGGCTTAAGTGGACCAGCTATTTGCGCAAAAAAAGAGAATAATTTTTCTTAATCCTTCATGACTTCACTTTGAAACGCAACATATTGTTCCACTTTGCTAGACATAGTGGAAAAGTCTTGATGGCTAAGAGGACTCAGGCGAGCGACATGACTGTACTCAAAGTACTCTAAATGAGAGTCCACCTGTAGTATAGTAATAATAATTTTAGTATTTGTCATTGCATTATTAGTTATTACAAAATTAAATTTAAATCGATATGTAAATACTGCAATATAACATTCTACTTTAACTGTTAGCTTATCAAAAATAGGCTTTACTATTTATGTTTGCTCTCAAAATGTCAGTGAATAATAAGTTGTTGCTGCCTGTTGCTGTGTTTACAGAAGTGGTACCAGACAGCGTTATGACGACGCTTAACATTATTACAAAACAGTGATTTTTTGAAACGTTCAAGAAAAAAAGTAAAAAGCAAGCTTTGAAAAACGGCTTAATGCTTCATAGCTTGTTGCATCATTGATAAACCATATATAGTTAAATATTTACTTTTATGAATAGCATTTGGTCGATATCTCCCAAAAAAGCTTTCAACCATCTTCCTGCGGTCAATAAGCTACTGTTTGAGAAAGCAAAGTTTGCAATCAATCGTTAATTTTGACGTGGTTATTGTTGCCGAAATAGGGCTGTTTTTGAAGTTGGTTAGTCTGGTGTTAGTTTTTGTTGAAGCAAAACACTGTTCTCCTCCCTCCACAAATGGAAATTTAAAAAATTTATCTTCAATTATGACGTCATAATATCTTCATTAACCCTTTCATGACACTTTCCTGGAGTAGAGATCAATTGAACCAAGTTTCATTTTGGTAAGCCTTGCAGTTTTGGAGAAGCTAAAACGCACAAACACACACACACACACACACACACACACACAAACACACACACACACACACACACACACACACAGAGAGAGAGAGAGAGAGAGAGAGAGAGAGCTGCGTTTGTAATGTTGGTAAGCCTACCAAATGGTCTTCCACTTTAGTTTGATTTTCAGTAAAATCTTTGACTCGCCTTAACTGTCAATCTCGAGTTATCAAAGAGTCAAATTTATGGTGCACTTATGATTTTATCCTCTGTTTCGAGAAAAGCTTTTACTGTTGTACACAGTGTTGTGGTAATTGTTTCGGGCTGAGGAACAAATTGTCTGGAGTTCGAAATTCTATAAAAACACTATTAGTATTCGTCATGAAGGGCATACGAAATTTACAGTGCAACTTTGTTCCAGCAAAAAAGTCAGGTTCAAAAGCGAGTGTAGGCTATAGTGATAGACGTTTGGCTCGACCAAGCTTGCAAAACGCGGAAAAAAGGACAAAAAAAATCGACATAAACAACCCGCGTCGCTGAGATCAAGCAGAAACTTGGAAAGTAATTGATTTCGGATTAATGGAAGTTAGCCGAAAAAAGTTGTCAACTCCTGGTTAAGAGTTTCTGGGTTTCTGAAACTATTTGTGCGTGCGGTAATGCAGCATCAAAATATATGCTAAATGGGCAAAGAGTGCTTGAGATAATTTTTTCCTTTTACAAGGAATATGAGCTGCAACAAATTTACATACGCAATGGTGAACCACGATAATGGCACGCTAGTCGTCACAAAAATTCCATTGCAACACATTGTACTTTATTTTTGCATCAAAGTTTCCATGTGTCGTCGCAGTTTTACGTGGTAACGTCACGACCTATAAGGCGTCAGAATTACAAAAATTGTGAGGCATTCTAATTCGAAAAGCTTGAGAAAAACTTTTCATCAAAAAACCCATAAGGGTGTAATTATGTTGTGAAACAACAGAAAATATAAAGTTTCTTTACAATACTTTGTTCCATTCGCTATTTCATGACTTTAAAATTGGAAAAAAAACAGTTTGGGAAAACAAGACGTGAACCAAATAACCGCCCGGGCTGTTTTTGGGGCAGTTGGCTACTGCTGGTATTTGAACCACTACACATGCACACAAAGCTCACACACAATTTTGTGAGAGGACATTTGAAAGTTGTTACGGTAATAATTAAATAATAAAAAAGTTATAATCTGAATTTATTTCAAAATTCTAGTCAAAACTATATAATTGTAAGCCATTATAAAGTCATCAAACAATTCAAACAACTCTAATACGAAGTCAAACAAGTCAAATATAGCGTTATACAGTATCAGAGCAATATAAGTGTGTGAGATTGTAGCGGTAAACGCTGTAATGTTGGATGTACCGCGTAAGGCGACACCTACAAACAGTATTTAAACTAGTTTAATGTTGTACCTTATAACGTTAAACGTATCATGTAAGGTGACAGGTACAAATAGTATTCAACTCAACTATTAGCACCATGTAACTGCCCACCTAAAATAACCGCCCATTGTCGGACTCAAGACTGGGCGGTCTTCCGGAAAACCCTGATTTGAAAATACAAATGCTTTCTGTGCCATCTCAACTGTTGTAAACCAAGATAAACCGTAAAGCTGGCGATAAAAATCCGACAATTTTACTCCAGTAATCCCAAACTTGATGATACCAAAAAATACTGTTATTTCGAGCTCTAATGATCGAATCATAACCACATAAATGGTTTTGTTGGTACCTGTAAATGTAGAAGCAGAATTTATTGATTTTTTAATGCACGGTAAGCACCTTTATTAAACTTATCATTAATGGTGTCATAAATATTTTAGCAACCCACTATTTATCCCGCTCCTATAAGCATAGTCTTTACAAGCCTAATTACTGAAACTGTGCGTTTTCTGCAAAATATACGTGTAGGCATTATGAGCAAGGTTGCCAGAGTTGTTACTTTTGGTAACAAATTGTTACCTCTTGCTGGCAAGTTTGAAATTTGTTGCATTTGTTACGACGCTACCAAAAGTTGTTGCTATTTCACTTGATTATTACATATATTTCATTTATAAATTATACTGTTGCTTCACGACAAATTTTAAATTATACAGAGTAAGAATTAATTATAAAACAGTAAATGAAACTGGGTTTCTTTCTTGTCAACACTTTGCTAAATAGCCAGAAAATATGCTGATCTCCAAAAAATAGCCAAAATTAAATATCTACTTGAGTGGTGGTCTCCGAAAAAAAAGTCGTTACCTCTCTCGCGATCAAATATCAACCAAATTAACAGTTACTTGTTAACGAAACGTTTTTTTTGGACACCTCTACGGTGAAATACATGTTTTTATTAATTATATTAAAATATTGACTTTATTTTATAAATTTGTTGCCTTTTCAATTGATTTGTAGCTTTTTGAAATATTCTGCTGGCAACCCTGATCATAAAGAGAGAAATCAGTATCGCCGAAAACGTTAGATAAACTTTTTTTAATGATTTATTGCTATTATACACAAACACATCGCTCTGCGGTTTGCCGACATTTCATCACCCGACATTTAATCACCCGACACTTAATCACGGATATTTAATCACTAGACATCTAAAAACGTAGACTTTATAACACGACGATATTGCAAGTGGACTAGAATCGATCACCCATTCCTAACCCTAACCCTAACCCTTGCTCTAACGCGATTAAGTGTCTCGTCTCTAACCCTAAACCCTAACCCTATCGTGATTAAGTGTCGGGTGATTAAATGTCTGGTGATGAAATGTCTGTACACCCGCTCCGCTCTGCCACACCAAGCCAACGTAGATGCAATTTTTGGAATCAAGTTGGTAGATTTTACTTCAAAGATGGCACAGTTTAGATCGCAGATTTGGTACTGTCAGAATCCGAATTTTAAAGAAAAGAGAGGGCAGCATAAAGTAATCGCCCTAAGATGTGTAATTCTGAGAAAACCAGGCTAAAACCACCTTGATAACCACTTTGCTATCAAGGCTACTTTTTTATGGTCCCGAATACTTTGCTAAGGTAAACATTGGATTCTGTTTCAATGATGCCAACACCCCGCTTTCCAGACCGTGGGCCAAGTTTGGCAGATTCAAGAAGCTGAAAGACCCTCACGAACGCGATTGTTTTGCAAAACAACATTTTCACTCTTGCAGCGAAAATCGATTTTCTTAAAACACTTGCTTTTCGCTATAATCACATCTTGCCGGAGCGTGATTGCTTGAGATAAAGAATCAAACAAATGCTTTTTACACTTTTTGGATTAAATTTGGTTAAGCAAGGGAAATTCTGTCATAGACAACTTCAAATCAAGCAAATTAACGCAGCAGGATCTTGCAGTATACTGTGTATACCGAAATTCAATGTATTGATACATTTTCTTCTATTTATGTGTTATAAGAGAAATGACAGGTAAAACGAAACCTAACGTTCTTTCCATCAAGGAAATAGTTAAATCTTATAAAACTGAGTGAAAGTAAAGGAAAATCTTAGTGAGCACTGGCTAAGATTTTCAACATAAGCTTGTTAAAAGCGTAAATAATCCACAGTCTAAGTAAATCCATGCAAAATTTGATAACGCAACCACTCACTGGTCCAAATTAGATAAATTTTTTAATTTTTTGGTGACTTTTCAAAAAGTTATGAGTGGATGAGAGAAATTTGAGTACAATTTTTTTAAATATTGATGTAAGACGGTTGGACAGAACGTTTCTATCATGACAAAACATTAAAATATTACTTTATTTGTGACGTCATTGCGACACGCTTTATGACGTCATGTACTTTATGACAACCACCACAAAGTGATGATTAATTGAGCTGGGTCACATGCTTCCACGCCAAGTAGTTTTGGAGGAGTTAAAACAGAAAGGCAAACTTTGCTTTATAGAAAGCTTTGTTCAAAGTTTATTAATAGATCATTTGACTAGGTCAATGTTTGATTTTTGCGTAGTAACGTTTTCTGAAGAAAATAAGAGTAAAATGCCCTCTTAAATCAGATGTGATTTTTCTTTTGACCTTTAACGTAAGTTTGAGTTTCCTAACAGGAGTAAATCATCTACTATCAAAAGTAAATTAGCTTTCTATCAGAAGTCTGAAATCTACTATTAAGGTTTTTGCTGAAATGTGACAATTTTAGTAAATATTGGGGATCGTTTTGTCAAAAACGCTCTGACCAACTATCAAACATAAATATTAAAAAAGAAATCAGATTTAAGTTTCTCTCACCCATCTACAAGTTTTTTGAAAGTTGGAGCTTTTTGTTTTACAAGAAATTTTTTTGCCCTCTTTTTTGACCAGCCCCAGCGACCACCACGCTAGCACGCCCACTTGATTGCTGTCTGGTAGGTGGTCCACTTATCGGGATTCCACTGTATTCTCTTTATTTCAGAAATTTGCTCTTTTTCGGCCCCTATTGATACTTTTTTGTATACTTTTTCCACCGAAACACAGGCAGACAGATGACTGCATCTCCTTGCCGGCAAATTCGCGTAACCCTATTACACATCATTAAATGACAAAGAAAAATCTCCGAAACCAGTTCCTAATATCGCGCTGAGTAATCAACACTCATAAGTACTAAATATAGTTTTGACGCTTCCGTTACTATTTGAGAAAACTAATTGTACGTTAATTAAAAGCGTTTCCAAATCCGCTTTTTGGAGCAAGAGAGGTTGGCGGCTCCAAATATTTAAGACCTTTACTTAAATTTTCAACAAATATTGTTGAATATTAAAGATAAACTTGAGGTTAAATTTTTGAATATCCAGCCAGCCATCGTGTTGTTGTACTTGAAAATTGTCTTCTAATGCTTTTGAATTGAAAAGAGGGAAATTTTATTTAAGCGTAGGCCAAACTAGTTCCCTCACTTCCCAATCAAGAAGTTGACATAAAAGCTTGTTTTTGTCAAGGCAAAATTGAACTTATTTTATTTTATGCAATAGGGTGATATTTTTCCAGAGACATAAGCTTAACCAACTGATTCAACCCAAAAAAATTTTTTCAAGAACATCAAGCCTGGAGTGACCATAATTTCCTCGCCCAAGAGGAGGACGAGTAAGTCAACTGTGTACGGCTTTATTTACAAACGCAATATTCCGAGTAAAAGAATTTGGCGTGCTTGGTAAGCCAAAGAGCAATGCCTGTGAAAGTTTCACAAGAAAGCAAAATGTAAGATCTGAGTTTATTTGCCCGTCTAAAATCATTTCTGATTGGCCCATAAATATTTAGTAGTTTCCCTTACTTTTTTCAATAATGCAAAATCACTTCAACAACGTTGTGAAATTGGTGCATTACATATCATTAAATTTGTACACTAGTGTTATTTAATCAATTACACTTAATCATTTACGACATCAGAGATACACTAGTCTAATTAAATTACGACAGTAGGTAACTAGTCTTTTGCCCTGCGCTTGTCCACTGCTGACACTGCAATGACGTAGTCTACTTGACCAGCGGGAGAACTAACACAGTAATGTCTGTGGCGTCACAAACCAACAACAGTTGAATAGTTCGTTCGATGTGAATAGCAGCTACTAGGTTGAAGACAGTATCTGCTAAAAGATTAACTCCGTACAGAAAAATTCTCGCTAAGAACAGACGCTATTGCAAAACTAGAGTTCTCGTTTTATCAGCACAGAGATTGCCAGCTGCCGGCAAAATTAGGGATTAAAAAGAAAAAAATATGAGCCTTTTTGATAATTTTTGCAGGATAATCCGTTTCCAATAAAAAAAAAAAAAAAAAAGAGGACAAATCTTCCCAAAAGAAGACAAATCCTCCAAAAGAAGAACATGTTGTCTTCCCAATCAAGCCTAGTAAAAAGCAGAGCTACGTGATATCACTAAGAAAAGGCTGTGAACATCTGGTAAAAGCTACTCGTTTCTAGAAACAAGTTTTTCCTCCCTGCAACAGATGCAGTTGTTGAAAGTTGTTTCTTGAAATTTTAAGATTACCGGAAAACCTTCTTTCTGGCAGCCGCAGATACCGCGAACTCGGGTGACAATCTGAATGAAATTGCGCAACACTGCTCTTTCTGACTCAAGATTAGCCATGCATTTCCTAGTGATGAAAGTTCCCTTTTCTCTGATTGAATGCGGTGTCTCAGTCGTACCTTTGTAATCAAACCTTTTCAAGTATCGACTAGGATTAAAAGAGTTTCTAAAACCAAAAGCAAATAGCCGTAGAAGTTATTAGAACAACAATACAGCTGTCGATGCCAATTACTTTGCAAATGAAAAGCGATTGGCTAATCCCGATTCACCACCTCAGTTCCTAGCTTTGATTGATCGTTTGAAACCACACAGAAGAGCACATACAAAAAAGCTCATAAACCAACCATACAAGACAGGGAACCTTCGTACGAAAGTCCGACCATGAAAGGGGGGCAAAGTGAATCGCAGCCACTCCCTCTTTTAGTTATCGTGCATAAAGCCAAACGCCTTGCAGCTTTGATTAGAAAAATGATCGAAGATTTTTTTTACTTTTCTACAAAGTTTGATCGAAATTATACTGATACAACGACCCATACCTAAAAACTAAAGAACTTTCTTTGTTTTGAGACCAAAAAAATTTTTTTGGTTGTCTCCCCTTTTAAAAATTGTAATTGCGCGCCTGCTTTCAAATGGTCACTAGGACTATAGGGGGTGCAAAAGCGCAAGCCATTTTTTGTAATGAAAATACTAATCTGAGGAACTCTTGTAAAATATTTAACCACACTAGTTTTCGTGGCAATATAGTACGTCCCCAGACTCCAATATTAAGAAAAAACGTGTTTCATTCTAAAGATACAACAGGAAAAACCAGTGTTGGTCTTTACATTCGTTTCGAGTGGAGTGCGTATACATTAGTATATTTACGCAATTCTTTTTATTCGATTAAAAGATGATTGGCATATTTTGATTTGAATGATACACCAAAGCTGCAACGCATGCATTCCCTAAAAGGCTATACAATATGTTATCGCACTTTTCAAAAGAAGCTGTTTTCTGTGGGTTGGTAAGATTTTATATGTTTTATTTTTTACGTTGCACCATGCTTATTGTAGAAAAAGGGTGAGCAAGTGGCGTCCTCCAGTCACTTTTCAAAATCCAATAATTTTGTTTTCACAGGCTTTGCGCTTTCAATAAACTTATTCCCGGAAAGAAAAGATTTTCAATTTGAGAACGGGCAAAAAAACGGTCTGTGCCGAAACTTTGGGTAAAGCCATATCTAAAAAATATAAAAAGATCTCATATTTATCGTTTGCAGCTTTTATGATGTGGTACTCTGAAAGCCACGATAAATTTTCTTTGCTACCTGTATGATCATTGTGGCTCGGCCGAGGCTCATCTTTCACCGTCGAATAGGAAACTAGTGATTGCTATTTTTGAAGTATTCTAGAGGTACAACAAGAGAATTAAATAAGGCGGAGAATAAATGTTAAATCGTGTAAAAATTACTCAGTTTTAATAAAATTATAAGAGTAAAGGCTACCTCCACCTTTTACCCATGCTTCACCGGTTAAAATTGTGAAGCTGCTTACCCAGCATGTCGTAATAGGCGACTTTTGGGTACCCACCAACGGCAGTCCGCCTAGTCGGTGGTGGGGATAACAGTCAATATTTGCATTCATAACTGGTTCGAAATGGGCCGCCACTTTTCCTCTAGCCTAATTCAATTGGACTAACGGCGTGAACCTGGATTGCCGTTCGCACCGCACCTCCATCCCAAGGAAGAGGAGGGCAAACCAACCAACATCCACAGTGATAGCAAGTTTAACTTGTATTGCTTATAAAAACCTGCTGGGCTCGCTCAGCGGCAAGAAAATAATCACAGTAATGCAAGGCATTGAACAATTATCCAGACCTGCTTCTGAGTTTTAACTTTCTGCTTGAATTAATTCGGATAAATTCACTATTGACTATGCCCTGAGATTTATTTCAATCGAAATTGAGCTTAATTTGTAACTACAATCCAAGATGTAGCCAGTGAAAGCCAAATAGTCCTCGCTCTTTTCAAATTTTTGAATCCGATTTTAGTAAAACATATTTTCAGGTAAAATAGCAAAACTCTTTTGGCTTTGGGTGCGATTTTAATCAGAGGCGTTGTTTACTCTTAATTTCTCTTCAAATTATGATTTTATTGACTTTCTTGAAATTTGTTTATAATATAAAAAAAAAAATAGAATTATATATTTTTATAAAACTACTGATAGGCTGCCGGGGCCATTTCATGCTACTTAGCTTGAAAAATTTACCTGAAAATTAAAATTCGTGGGTTTAACCATTACTATTTTGGTCGCATCTTTTCTCAAAAATTTCCTTCGACCCCGAACGTTCTTAGACTAATCCCTAGGCTAAGACTGCTCGGACTTTTTTTCTAGGTGGTGAACGCAGAAATTTGTGTTCAAGCATAAACATGTTAGCACACGTAGGCTTATCAATATACAAACACTTCATTACAATCTTAGCATAAAAACAACTTTTCAATTACTTAGTTCGCTATCAGCTACTGTACAACAGAAGTGCTTCCAATTTTTTACGGAACACCTCTATCTCCAGCTGCAAGTAAAAGTGCAGCTTCTTGCGTGCTGGCTATTACACAGATTCACAGAAAAACTTACATTGAACAACTTTCAACGGTAGATCTGCAATAGCGTTGAAGCATCGAAACAAACATTGTTCTACTGTTGACGCCACAATGATTGGAAAAACAGCTTGGATGTTGGTCAGGCCTACGCGGTGCATTCGTGTTCACAGTACAGGTACAAAACACAAGCTGGTGCGTCATCTTGGCCCGCTTTTCCTCCTAGCACGGTTGCACAAAAGCAAAGCTAGGAGTTTCCCATAAACTAGCTACATCCGCCTACTCAAATGGTTCAATTCCAAGCCTTGACTTAGTCAGGTCGCTTACGTCGCTAATGTAACTGATTCATTTAAACAAAAAATCACTAAACGGTCTTTCATCGTATTTACAGCGTAGTAGAATGTGTTACAGCCTTCCAGATTTGCAACCTCTGGCTAGAGTCACAAGTTGTTTAAGACAGGGGTCCGCAAACACTTTTTGGCGCGACCCAAAAAACAGAGTCTTAATGCCTCGCGACCGAAACATTACTGAGCATAGTTTTATGAAAAATATGTTTATTTAAATTGTGAGGTTAAGGCAACTCGTGATTAAGCAATTTTCTTAAAATGAAATCATATGAAACTAGGTACTTACAGAGTAGATCTAAGAATCTGAAATTTATTCTGTTTATTGACATTTAAGGGCTCACTGTGTAGAATACAGCAAATCAAGTCGAGATGTGATTTTGGAAACGGCCACCGAAGATCTTTTTCTACAACCCGCTTGTTCTTGTTGTTGTTTTAAACCCTTTGAACCCTGGTTTCTCTAATCATTCCCACCTATAACCCCAGCTCACAGGGTAATGACGACACATCGGCTTACACCGGCACAGTACAGTACACCGGCTTACACTTTACACCAGCTCACAGGGTAATGACGGTACATCGGCTTACACCGGCACAGTACAGTACACCGGCTTACACTTTACACCAGCTCACAGGGTAATGACGGTACATCGGCTTACACCGGCACAGTACAGTACACCGGCTTACACTTTACACCAGCTCACAGGGTAATGACGGTACATCGGCTTACACCGGCACAGTACAGTACACCGGCTTACACTTTACACCAGCTCACAGGGTAATGACGGTAGACCCAAAGGCCGGTTAACCGACCTTTCGGGTCAATAAGGCTTCTCAGTAAGGCCGGTTTTCCGCCTGCAGGGTTCAAAGGGTTAATGTATAATAGAGCGGAAAACGTCATTTCGCATAATTAGGTAGTTGGAAAGGGGATCAAAACATTCATCACAGCCGCTGTTAAGGTCGGTATTCTTTTCCAACAAAAATTCAAAATTTATCCAGAGTTCTTTTACAGGTAGTATTGAAGGCAATTTTTTAAACCATGGCGAAGTAATGTAACTGTGATGTAAGCCAAACATGAAGTGAAACGAACTCTACAGAAAATATTGTGCGACTATCAATCAACATTATGCGGATACAAGCGATGCCACATTATATAACGAAATTGCTTAAATCGTTAGTATACGCACTCACTCGCAAACGTAACCGAAATACGTTGTTGTATCAGCATAATTTCAGTAAATTAAATTTTTTTGCGACCCTAAGTGCAAAAACTCGCGAACCAACTTTGGGCCGCGACCCACTATTTGCCGACTCCCGATTTAGGCTACCACTTCAATTGTAAACAAGCCTGACTCGGATGCGACGTAGCTAAGGAAAAGAGGGAGGCAAGGAGTTCTTCCCTCAAATGCAGAGATGCAACAGTATTAAATGGTAATAATGTGATCATTACAAAAAAGAAAGTGTAAATTTTATCTTCTATCTCCAATTTTTTCTGTCTATGAGGCTGCGATACGCCGCAAAAAGCAGAGATGGAGAAAAAAAATTTCGTTTACTGCAGACATTTCATTTTGTTAGCTTCAGCTGCTGTTTCTTCAAAAGCATTTTTGACTCACCCAAACGTACAATATTTGTAATTCTGAGCTACAATATGTTGCGGTACAACAATGTAAGGAGAGGTTGAAAACAATTACATTGAACAATGCTGCTATTGTGGCAAGGTCGTAAACTCTTTTTTATGAACGGGCAGCGCCTTTTGCTAATTACTCATGAAAGACATTGAAATTCTTCCGTTTGGAGATTTATTATTATCAAAATAAATCAAAGAATTTTTTCTGCATTCATACTTTTTCATTCCTATAGCTGATTATAAAAACTCAATAAGATCGACATACCTGTGCTACAGTAGCATATTGAGGTTTCTGCAGTTCATTATTTTCGCCAGTTTTTGTAATATAAAACTTGCACTGCCATTACGAAAAGTTTAAATTATTTGAAATCACGGAGTTTAAAAAGTGCTTAGGCTGTTGTTCTCTACTAGGGGATAAACTGCCGTCTGCTCATTGGAGGATAGCGACAGTTTCCCTTACGACTTACCTTTATGAAATACTTTTATAAAATTAATTTTTTTAAATGGATTGTTTGTTGCTTTGGGAAAGCTTTCAAGTAGTATTCAAGCAGTTCAAGTTCAAGTTTAAAGGCAAAGCTACTGATTAAAGTGTTTTTAATAAGCTTTTGGACCAACATTTGCGCGAATTCAATAAACAGATAAATCATGAAGGTGCTCGAAAATATTTTGAAAGCGATTTGAAGACTGATTTTTAAGCACATGCGTTTCCTACGACCGTGTGCCCAGTGACGTGATTAGAAAAAGAGAAAATGAATGCATTGATTGTGCTGACGGCAGTAGTGAGAGTAGTTATTGTGTTGACGGCAGTAGGATCACTTGCTGACAATCTTGTACACTTTACATCACAACTTTGAACTTCAATCGCGAAACAAATTGCTACAGTGACCAAAGGCCAGCAAAAACTCAATATGATTTGTCTTTTTGTGGGAAAGAAGCTCGCACCCACTTTCCCAAATGCTAAGACTATTCTGCAAATGTGTTCATGTCTTACGGCACCCAACTGCAGCGTCAATAAAAGACCTACATTTTCATGCTTGAAGTTAATAAAGAATCATTTTTGCTGAAATATGGGCCTAAAGAGGATGAACGCGCTCTTCTTCTGATGTCCACGAAAAGCGATGTACTGAAAGATATTGAACTTGCATCGAATGCTGAAGATTTAGCTTTTCACAATTCCACCAATATGAACGTTTGAAAGTAAATTTACGACAGTCGGCTTGTTCTATGCCTGACTATTTGTTTCGTAGAATCATCAGGACTACCATATTTTCAACAAACAGTACAAACTAGATGGCAAAGTTGTGGAATTAAAATCCGAGCGCTTTTTTGTTTGCTTCTCTGGTAGACATTTTTTTCTCTGATAGATACGTTACTTGAAAGCGATTTTTCTTGTCTAGCTTGCTCTTTTTTTGTAGTGCCAACCCAACTTCCAAACCTTTTTGTGCCGCAGGTTAACTTTACAGTTGAAAGCGATGTTTTGCCCATTTCGGCCAACGACTTTGATTTTGCAAATTTTAGTGGGCTTTTGTCTTAAGATGTGTGATTAGTCGCAAAATGGAGGACACTTGAGGAATTTTTAATGTTATCGGAAGACAATGGTTTTTTTTCTCGCGCATCGAGGACGTATCTCCCAAAAGGAGGACACATCGTAGCACCAAGAATTGTGCTGTTTTTGTTAATGTTGAAGTTTTTTTTGAAAGTGTTATTGCAATTTGCTAGTATGAATGATATCTCGCAAATTAAGTGTGGTGATGTGCGCACGATTCCGCAAACCAAATTTGAAGCTTTTTTCACAACTTTGAACGAGTAAAGGAGCTGGTGCGCTGTCTTTTTCCGTGTGGCATCAATTAAGCTGCTAGAAAGCCGGGACCCTCAGTAGCTCGGGGTCCTACAATACGTGCTCCAGCTGGTGTACAGACATTTTATCACCAGACATTTAATCACCGGACACTTAATCACGTTAGGTTTAGGGTTAGGGTGATCGATTCTAGTCCACTTGCATTATCGTCGTATTATAAAGTCTACGTTATTAAATGTCTAGTGATTGAATGCCGGTGATTAAGTGTCGAGTGATTAAATGTGGGGTGATGAAATGTGGGTAATCCGCCCCAGCTGTCACTATAGTAATCCGTTGCTAGTTGACGATCAGTCCTAGGTGAGAGTATTTTAGAAGGCGAATCGAAACAAAGCGCTACTACAAGCATTTTTGCAATATTTTTGGGAAACACTTTTGAAGGCTAAGTGTCACAAGCTCTTGTGACGTGACTACCATCACTGACTTATTTAATGGTGATGTCCCTCAAAATGTACAACAGTAGCAAAAAAAAATGTGAAAAGATAAAGGTCGCTTAGTCTGTTTGGAGATCAAAATTGACGAAATACTTCCTTTTAATAATTTGATCTCCAAAAATGGCTTCACATCTGCTTGAAGACCTCATTGGAAAAAATTTTCGGTTTCAAAAAGTTGATTTCAGAAAAAAGATCTTCACCTGTTCAAAGTTCTGCTAGATCCCCAGCAAATTTTGTTTCTAAATGCCTTACAGTAGTGTTCTTTCGAGAAAGCAATGTTTCAGCTTAGAATTAGTTTTAAAGACATTAAAAGTAGTTTGCCACATTTACTATCTCGTAATCCGTCAAGTGAAAGATTTTGTCGAGGATACAAATTGAGGAGACGCTGCTGTCAGGGCCGGATTAAGCAATGGGCAAACTGGGCAGTTGCCCCGGGCCCCGCGCTTTTTAGCGCTATTAACTATTGAATTGAATTGAAATAAATTTATAGCCTTATAACCTACATTACCAGCTAACTAGAACAGAAGAATCAGAATATCTACATGCCGGTACAGTTATTATTTGTACGAAAAAAAATTAAAATCGACTTTCAATTACAAAGTAACTGTGACGTCACAGTAGAGACCGGTATAATCAGTGGTGTATTGCTAAATAATAAAGTAGGTGGACGGTTGGAACTGATTTCAAACCTTATGGTCTGAGAGACATGCGGAACGGCAAACATCGCTACAGCGCAAGGCGGGAAACATATACAACATGTAATTGAACTGTTTAAAATAAAGGGTATACTAATTAAAACAAATTTATTTAAATAAAAGTATATTTGAAAACATATTTTAGAACCAATAAAATAAAAAAGTTTTGAATATTAATAAAACGTCCTTTCAGTCAAGCGTTTTCTAAAAAAAGTTAGTGGACTGTGATCCCCCGGATCCCTCTCCAATACATCTTTGGGTATAAGAGCATTCAAATTAATGGTTGCAAACGACTGTCAAATGTTAGAGCGGTTATAAGAAATCTTAGACGCCACTACAGCCCTCAAGGAAAATTTTGTTGAGTTGAGACAACAATTACAAGATTTTACGTTGGACGACAATGAAACAAATGAAACCAAATCGGATTCATCGTATTTGAAAAAGAGTATAGATGCCTTAGAAACAGCCATATTATGTGTTCTATGGCAGAAAATCCTTCAAAGGTTTCACAGTACAAGTAAAAGTCTACAGCGTGCTGACATGACTTTAGGAAGTTGCACAGCACTTTACAATGGAATCGAGAGTTTTTGCCAGCATTTACGGGATGAATTTGTTACAACTGAAAAGGATGGTTTGAAACTCACAACCGGTATGCAGAAAACCTATGTGTTTCCAAACAAACGCAACCGAAAAACGAAGAAGACTTTTGATTGTGAAGGAGAGGACACTGGATACAATAGAGCTTTGAAAGGTGCTCGACAATCCTTTCGTATTGGAACTTACTTTCCAATTATTGATTTATTAATTGCAGAGGCAAGAAGACGAAAATTTGTGTGCTGCATATGGCAACAGAATTTTAATTTTTGCTGAATCTGAACACTTGGGCTATCAGTGATATAGAAAACGCTGCAAGTAAGTCGTTAAAAGTATATGCAAGCAATTTGGATAGCGACTTTCCTTCAGAAGTTGTGCATTTCGCCTTTCATTTACGCTCATCTCCTGATCTTGGTTCGAAGACAAATACTGCGCAAGCACAGCTGTCATATTTGAAAAAGAACTGCTTAATTGAAACTTTTCCAAATGTGGCTATTATTCTTCGTATATATCTGACCTTGCCTGTTGCAAATACGGAAGGTGAACGTTCTTTTTCGGCATTGAAATAAATGAAAAACTACCTGCGCTCATCCCTGACGCAGGATCACGTCTGTGATTTCTGTATTATAGCCATCGAAAAGAGATTCACAAAATCTATGAGCTCTGAGGATATTATTGATAAATTTGCAGCAGCGAAATGCCGAAAACACCATAATACATTATTTGCCTTAGTTTTTTTGTGTTGCACTCTCTGTGTTGTTTATTATATTTTCTGTGTTGTTTATATTTGCCCCATTAATGAAGCAGTGCAAAAATTTTATTCTATATTTAACCTTTTAAAATAAATTTCAAAGTAAATTTAAACAAAATTAATAAAATTTACTTTTTTTAATAAATCAAAATAACAAATTAGGCTCAACCTTTTTGATTAAAATAAATCTTTTTTTTAATTTAAATTTCTATCAAACAAAAACGCAAATAACGCAAAAAAATCAATTTTTAGTTTAAAATAAATACTGTACAGTTGAAATAACCCGTTTATACTTCACCCATTTTAAATACCAAGGATTACCTCTGGGACACTTTATTCCCGTAAGGTAAGAGCTTTTTATGTCTTCTATCATTAAGATCTATTAAATCAGTGGCTCCCAAACATTTTCGAGCGCGACCCAAATCTAAGTTGTTTTCGCGTTCCATAATTTAGGGGCCCCGTACTCTTATCTGCCCCGGGCCCCGCGATCTCTTAATCCGGCCCTGGCTGCTGTGTCTAATTATATGGAACCAATTAGTGTCTTTACTTTGCTGCTTTTAGAGTTTTAGCTTGGGAATCTAGGCCATAATAATTTATCTCTAATGATGCCGAATCAGGTTGTAGTTTCATTTATTGGCAGAATTATAGCTGCTAATCAATCCTAGAATCATGACGGTTTGCTGATACCAAATCTTACCCAATCCCATTTCAGTTGTCACAAACAACTCTAACGCTGTTTTTGCGACTGTGAAACTACTCGTGAGAAATGCAAAGCAATAATTCCAGTTTGTGCAGTTAACAGTTTTATCCTAATAGTTTAACTGTTCTTTTGTTGGACAATTAACGATAGAAAAGTTAATTTTCTTAAAAACATGAAATTGTTGATTGCCAGGTTTTGCCATATCACAGCAGCACTGGTTTGAATGAAAGGAGGCTACTACTTGGTGATCAAACTACGAAACTCAGCAGCATGTGACGCAACGCCACAACATTGATTGCTTCTTCAAAGCACTCACTTCGTTTTGCAGCGTTTCCTTTTTCTTCAGCTGCCGTGACTACTTTTCAGAGCTGAGCACCCGCTGCGTTGGGGAAAAGTAGGGGAAGCTACTCGCTACTTCAAACGCAAATTTTGCAACATTTAAAATGCATGATGTTACAATGGCTGGTTTGCTCGAAATAAGCGCTTTGTAATTGATACGCTTGGCTTAAAAAATATGTTTATAGTTAATCAGTCACTGGTTATAGTTTAAAGAGTTTGAATGGATGCAATAGATAATGGGTCTATATTTGCGTCTTCAATCCCGACCGCTTAAAGGCGAGCTTTAAATATTCCATGACGTTTCCAGGCGTGGGGGAGGGGAGAAAAATCGCCTTATTAGTATCAAAGAGGCTAGTGGATAAGGAATATCGCTACATGACAAACTTGTTATTATCAGTAAAAAAAGATTTAACGTTTTTAATCGTGTTGCTAAGCAGGTTTTTGTGGCAAATCCGAAGAATTATTTTGCTTGAGAATTTCGTATATTTGACGAGTCACATGAATTGGGGAGAAGGTTTGCAAAAACGTCACAATGCGTCACATTGAAAAAAAAGGGAACTAAAAATCGGACAAAAAGCGTCATGTGATTTGTAAGCAGCCCCAAATATTTACAATTGCACATGACATCAAGTAACCTGAAGCCCAAGCATACAATTTAGTTCTCAGCTTTGCCCTACATCAAAATGTAGTTTTTGCGACGAGTTACGATCGGAACAACGTTAGTAGAGCAAAATAGGCAGGACCATCCCTCGAATACGTGTAGTGAAGACGCATTATCATCTCTGACTCTCATGCCATGTGTACGGTACTTTACGTGGCTCCAGGCTAGCCCATTATCATACATAGGACTGTATACGAAACAAACCCAAACTATCCAACACAAAGCACGAGACTTACGTACCGTTTACTTTTGAACCAGGATTCCTTTTGACGTTACTGCTAACTGTGCAAGTAAAAACTAAAACTGATTTCCTTACATGAAACTCATCACACAAAAGGTAATTAGGTATAGAAAAACTTTCCAATGATTATACACTACATGTGGTGTTTTAAGGCATTCATGGCAGTACGTGATTACATGATAGCGAGCCTTGGCAAGCGCGGAATTGCAGCTCGAAAGCCCCTGATTCGAAGCTTACAGGAACCAAACACGCCGCAACAGCCTCCGTGCAAAAATAAGTTTTTAGGAAAGGTCACCATCCGAACAACTTTAGTATAGGGAAATAGGCGGGAGATCCCCGAACCCAGGCTTTGGCCTTTTGGCGAATTTATTTCTAAGGTACCACACAAAAATAATAATTAATTATATGATCAGCAGTTCAAGTTGCATTATCGGAAAATTTTAACCGCAGATATAAGGCTTTAGTAAGTAGCCATATACACAGGCAAGGCTACTGACATACATTGGGCTTGTGCAACTCAGGCTACTGCCTGTCACCTTTTCTAAAAATCCTCGCTGTCCAGAGACAAATTGACCTCACGCTGAAAGATCCTGATTAAAATAGACCCAGTTACACATGTATTGCCTACTTTCTTTATTCTCTAGTTTCATTTGATGCTATCAACCCTTTCGTCTAAAAAGGACACTTTAATCAAACTAACAGCTCTGCAGGACGTAAAAAGTAATAATTGCAAGTTTAACTATCGGGAGGTTTGAAGCTTTTAAATATTTTCATAGCGGTTGGTGATATAAGAAGATTTGCTATGATCCAGAGAGAAGCCAAAAATTTTTCAGCATTCTAGCAATCACCATTTGAAAATTTTAATGACGTTTTAAATATAAAAGATTGAACAATAGAGTCGTAAAATTTTACTGCAAATACGGATCGTTTTTCCACAGACGCTTGTGCATTTTCATTATTTAATAATCAAATTATCGCATACTAAGTACTATCGGAGGCTAAAATGAAAAATCGATTTTAACATTTTGAGTTTTTATGATATTTTTGACAATAACAATAGCAACATTGCGAATTCTGCAAAATGGGAGGGTATCACCGTATCACTACTGGGTGAGCAGCGCTACACCCTTGACGCTACATAAAAAATACGGAGCTTCAGTTGTGCGATAGTTATCTAGCTCTCTACTGCCCACCTCTGCTATTTTTGTGGATAATAAGCCTTCACTTGGTGGTGCAAAATTATAGACGGTCAATTTTTTAGTTTGTAAAACACTAGCGGCATTTAGTGGCAAAACGTTTATAATTGAACGACTGGTTGCTGTCGCTAATTGTTCCTGGAATTGATATTAGCCAGGAACAATGTTGCGACGAAAGTCTCACTCATTCAATGAATTGGAAATTGTCGGAAAACTCACCACTGTAATTTGATGGAATCTCGGAACTGTCTGAAATATTGCAAATCTATTGGAGCAGTTGGAGTCATCGGAATTGTCGGAATAAAAGTAGATGATAATCAGTTAAACCATGGTCTACTTTAATGAGAAGACAGCCAGACATTCTACCTAACAGCGCGAAAATTAGACGGGTAACATCTGGGTATCGGTTTGTTTACTTTTCACGTTTACGAGATTTTATGCTAGCATTGCAGAGGAATAGTATGGGGAAACTTATTTTATTTGTTGGATTAAAATTGTTCTAATACGCCACTGGATAACTTTGATGACTGTCAATCAAATAGATTGTTTCAAAGTAAAAATTTATCAAAGAGCAGCACTTACTTCAACTTAGAAACAGCGCAGAGTATAATATACTTAGCGCATGAAAATCATCAAGTAAAAACTATGTAGTGCATTGTGCCGCCTTCTATGTTAGAACTAGACAATACTGAAATCGCAAAGTTTTATTCCAATCATATGTGTCATCACTTCTTTTGCCTTTCTTTAAATTGTTGTACAACCTCTCTTCGCACTTGGCTATTGACAAGTTTTTAGGCGATATTGAAATAGACGTTACATATTGTGGGGTTGATAAACTTGTTTTCAGATTGCCACACGAAAATGATTGTGGCCAGTCATTAAATTTCATTACATTTTCTGCAGCAACTCTGTCATGTCGATCACTCTTGAGAATAATATATTCGCATAGGTCCAGCATATTCGCATAGGTATGCTGGCAACGAAGAGTAGCGCAACACCAGCGCAAGTTGCAAAAGTTTTGACGTGAATTTTGGGCTGTCATCACGTTTTTTTATGTCGCATTTGCTCTAGTTTGTCCGCGATATTTGTGGCTCTGTTATCTGAAAAACTTCTGATGTTGGGTGGAAAGTTTTCCGCATAAGACTTTTTTGTCAGTCGACAATCTTTTCCTTTTACAAACCATGGAGGGAGGAGTATAGGGGAGCCAGAAACAAAAGTTTGACATGGAGGTCAATATGAATTACTATTACTTCGGTAACTGTGAGAATGTCGAATGTCTTGCAGTTTTCCAGTTTGCAAAACACTGTTCCACTTTTATCAATTTGCAACTTGTTCCCTCTGGGACGCAGGATTTCACCAATGCTGGAAAATCTAAAATTTTGTGATGGTCATTAGAATCATCAAACTGATCAGCTAAGGAAGTAACTCTACTCGGAGGCTTTCTTTGGGTTTTGGGTCTAGGCATAAATGACGGGGGTATGGATTCATTGCCAGAGTATATAAAAGTAACTGGTTGTAATTTCCATTGTAACGTTGCTCGTTTGCCAACTTTCAAAAACTTTTCTTCAAAATGTTCGGAACAAATACCAGAACGTCGTGTCAAAGCCGAGTCTCTTCTATTCACAAATCCAATCCGTTTTCTGTTTACATGTAATGCTGGATTTTTCAAAGGAAAACGAAATACTGGGAATTTTTCAGGAACAACATGAATTTTATGCTGACGCTTTTTGTATTCCGTTTTGCAATAGGCAACAACCCATGTATTTACTATCATTTTGTCAAAACAATTATTGAAAGTACCAAAAACAAGGTAAACTCTTTTTGCATAGATTGCTTTAAACTTGAAGAACAATCTTACTCAGAAAAGTGGAAATCAAAATTGGCCTTGCGTTTTAATAGTGCTATACCACGTGCAGCTTGCTGGCTAGAGCTCGAATCAACGAGCAAAGCATTCTTTAAAATGAATATGACAAAGTTAGGTTAACAGTAATGTTTTCAGAAATAAAGACTTCATCCATGGCGTCATCTACCATGACGTTTGTCTAACGGTACTATTATCTACTTTGTAAATGTCCTCCCAACACTCATACATTATAATTTACAGCAAAATTAACAACTAATAACAATAGTTGGAACTGCAGATATCAGATAATTTCTTCTACCAAACCGGACTTTTTCAACTGTACTGTGCATCCTAGCACTGTTTAACGACTCGAGAAAACAACGCTGAAAAGCACTTTATTGAAAGATTGTGAAGGATTAGCTCTGTTGGAAACTAACAGTTGAAGAAAAGTATACAAGTAGTGTGCAAATGTTACTCGTCTAATTTTCTCGCTGTAAGGTAGAATGTCAGGCCGTCTTCTCTTTTAAGTAGGCCGAGGTTAAACATATTCTTAACGAAAACAAACTGCATGGTTTTGTACCACTGTCACAGCTATCCCAATGGAAATAAAAATTTTTGAGCGCTTCAAAATTATCTAAATATTACAAAACTAAGCCGTTAAGCGGTTGTTGTCCAATGGTGTGGCAAACAAATTTACGAGTAAGAGTTTCTTTTGGTATTTTACTTACACGGCAAAAACTATGCACCTCAGACAAAACCAAAGAGTATGGAAAATTCATTTATAAACCTTTTGAACAACAACAACAAAATATCGAAAGAATATTAACATTTCTCTGAAAAGAAATAGGCTAGTAGGTGCCAGAAATTCATTTACAAGCATGGTAAACTCATTAACACATTGACTGCCATGTCAGTTATTTTTGCCTGACAGTTGTGTTGCCACTACGGCCACGTCAGTCATATTTAACTGACACGGAAAATTTTATTGCAGACCACGTCAGTTACTACTGCTTGACACTACGTTCATTTTCAATTGACATTTCAAAGCGTGGCCTGCTGCAAAATTTTTGGTGCGCTTGGTTTTAAAAAATGAGCAGAAGTGGAAACTTTATACACACTTTTTGACTGAGGCAATCATATTCTCATTATTTTTATAAATAGGAATTAAAATGATAAGAAACTATCGTCATCAATTGTTCAAAGTACATATACTACAGCTAGCCTGCCAGCAAGCAATAAAAATTGTTATTGATGCAGTGCATTGAAGCAAGATAAGCACATTTGTCGCTGTATGTGTTTGTTTGTTTGGCTTATTTTCGAGCTCTTTCACGACTAAATTTTTTTTTATTTTGTTGTAACACAAACTGCAATATCTTCGAACTGATTTTCCGTTGGAATTGACCCTTTCTACAATGTCATGATTTGTACTCATCCTCATTGAATGAGAGTTTTGTTGCTCACGATCTGCAATACGCAACTTCAGCAAAGCATCAGTCAAATTTTTTAAATTACGAATTTTGGTTTTCTTCTTAGATGCTTTCTTGTGCAAAATTCATGCGTTTACTATAACAATTCCTAAACTTGGTTCAATTTGCTAATTTGCGATACCATTTCACTCCTTTTCGAAGAGACGTGGCATATGATGCCATTTAATCCGATAAGTCAATGCCAGATTTCTCTTTGTTGCATGATAAAATCGCTAAAGGTTTTTCTATTTCCCTTCGAGACCAACGTTGCCTAACTCTGAAAGAATTATCAACCGCTGACGTTTGTGGAGGCTGACCGCTGACAACTAATATCGAAGATGGTAGTGCACATGTCTATTGTTGTGCAGATTTTGATGACTGTGTAAACGGAAACAGTTGTGTGGGTGTAAATGACTGTGATTGCGTTGATATTGGTGCCATAATCGGTGTATGCTTGGTTGACAACATGCGGACATCCCGCGTATCTTTCCATTTGAGTACTACAATACCATTTTGATTTTATTTGGCAATCACCTTTTAATTTGGCCTGAAGAATCGATCGAATCGACAATAAAAATTTGGTAACCGGGAAATTACTAAAATACCAATAAAGATCACCGTTTGAAGCTGCCACCCACTGCTCTTTGCCTGGCTTAAAATCAATTATGTGCCGGTAAAACAAAACTGCTTAACTAGCAACCAGGCAACTGAATCAACCTTAAGAAATCTAGCAATCGCAAAATTATCGTTTATAAATGAAGGTTTGCATTACAGATCCCAACACAGATTGAAAAAACGAACACAATCATCAAAATTAATAAAAAAATTTTCCGTGTGGCCACGTCAGTCATATTTAACTGACAATAGAAATTTAAAATATTTCAAAAAATATGTCTCCACGTTTACGTTGGTTAGTTTAAAGCATAAATTTGAGTTAATATAAATTAAACAAATAATTTGCTTCACTTGGCCCAAATGATAATTTTTCAAAAATTTACTTGGCAGTCAATGTGTTAATATGCTTTTGAAACAACGCATCAAGTGCCGAAAACTCATTCAAAAGCATCTAAAACAAAGAAATAACTATCGGAATTTCATTTACAAGTTTCTCAAATAGTGAGTGTTGGGATAAACTATTAAGCATTTGCATTAGAGTAATAAATGTTGAAAATTCATTTGCAAGCCCCCGAAATACAACAATAAGTGTCGAAAATTGAGTAATAAGCTTCTGCAATAGTGTAAAAACGGTCGGAATTTCATTTACAAGCTTCCGAATGAGATTCAAAGTGTCGGAAAAACATTTTTGAACTCCAAAACCGAGTAATAACTGTCGGAAATTCGTTTATAAGCCTCTGCAACCGAGTGTTATGCGTCGGAATTTCATTTATATGCCAAAGAAGCAGATGGATAAATGTCAGAATTTTGTTTGTAGCCTCTGAATAAGAGCGGTAAGTGTTGTAAATTCATAGTTAACCTTTTCACCACCACAATACCCGATTTTTAGTTTTGGCTCAGCGCAAAATTTATTCGCATAAAGCAATAGATTGAACTGTTAAACAACGTGAGTTGTAACATCATGTTAAAAACATGTTACATACAGTATATATATTTTTTATTTTGCCATATTTATCCTCCATTCATGAGAGAGCGAAATGTAACGCTATATTTTGGACGGAACGTCCGCACTCGCTTGGGGGTTGCCATTTGCGATACGTCTGGACCACCTGTCTCCCACATAAAGGTGGAGGCGTCCCGTTAAATGCCTTGCCCAGCGACACAACAAGCGAACTTGCCGGCTTGTTCTCCACAACCTCCCCTAAATGCCGAGCACCAAGCAGGGAGGCTCGGGATACCATTTTTTAAAGTCTTTCGGCTTGACTCGACAAAGGGATTGAACCCCACGTCTACCGACTGCAAATCGAAAGCTCTAACCACTACGCCATCGCGTCGGTTATAGTTGTTATATACCAAAATAATCATGAATAAAGTCACATTCTGACTCACCAACACTGTATTGACTATCAAAATTTTCAAATTACTTAGGGGTCTCAAAACACCCATAAAAAATTTGTATGACAAGTAAAAAAAGATTTGGTTCGTAAGAAATATGTTAAGTTGCTAAAAACCGGGCTTATTTGAAAGCTTAAGAAATTTAATTTCCAGAAATATATAACTTTAAATAGTTTAGGCTAAGCGGCATGCGATATTTACTGATCAAAAATAGATGCTGCAAATCATATCAGTTCAAAACCCCCCAAATCTCTTCGACTTACCATCACTAAATAAGAATTTTAAAAAATGCATCCTTTTAAAAGATAAAATAAATTGCAAACATTTCACCATTAAAGTCGTTGTTTTGTATCAAATTTCCTAGGAGATAGAACCTAAAATACAAGTTTTAAAGCTAGCAGAAGTTTGGCTTCTCTAAATCAAAATTTGCGGTCTGCCTGGCGTTCGCATTTTTGAAAATTTGACGGTGAAAGGGCTAGGCCTCTGAATTGAAGGGGCAAGTGTCAGGAATTCATTTATAAGCCTCTAAAAAAGAGTAATAATTGCTAGAAAATTGATTGTTTGTACAAGTCTTTGAAATGTCCGAAGTTCATTATCAAATCTTGGAGCAAAAGCTGATGTATCAATAAGGCAAGAAGAAGGAGCTCTATTGCTCTAATGCTTTGTCTCCCCTCGTTAGCCACGTTTTTAAAGCAATGAGCTCAACAACTCGGCTTCAAAAACCATGTAAAGATCGTTCTTGAGATATTCAATAAGGTATGGAATTTTGTTTGTAACTACGACAAACGATTCAAGGTAATAAAATTGAAGCCTTCGCCTGCCGTATTAACAGCATCGTCGTAACCTGAGGTCATACTGATGCGTTATGACTAATAAAGCGTCACAAATTCAAAAACCATCACCTTATGTCAAAATTTTTTATAAAAAGAGCAATTTGTCCATGAAATTTTAAATGCACAAACATAATTTTTGAAAACGTTTTGACAAATTTATCAACAGGAAAAGTCAAAAAATCTCAAAGCCTTGATACTTGTACTGTAGTTTTTAGAAATCAAGTCAAGTGTTGGAGCGTGTATTGAATTAACACACCCTTAGACAGGAAAGGATTTAGCGAGCAACCTCATAAACCCTATAAAGCAATGGATGAAAATATTAATAGCAACCAACAATGTAAGCCTACCACAACGCACAAAACCACCAAAACGACAAAAACAAGCTAAAGATGCTGCGAAGAAAAATTGTCCCAAAGAAATCGAAGACTTGTGAATTATACAAAAGTCAATTGATGAATGCCACGGAACTGTCGGATTAACAATCAAGAGATGGGAAACTTGTGGTGCAGCGAACTGCTTGGGAAATGAAGAAGATGCAAAACGGATATTTTGCGCTCCTTGTCGAAAGTGGAATCACGCAACATGCTTACCGACCGAAAAAATTTTTCTACATCAAGCTACTATTGCTGTGGGAAATAGTCCGTAACAGATTATTGAAACCTTTATTTAACAACTTTGGCAGGCTTTATTTGACAGCCTGAAGCTAACTATCAAAGTGATTGATTTCCAAAGAACTTAGTTTTACCAATCAGGTTGTCATTTTTTCAATAAGTTTGCATGCAAAATACAATCAGCGGCGACCCATTTTCTTACATACGTAAAATTTCAGACCCACGTGCCATAATAGGATCACCTTGTATCGAACGCTAACATAGGCTACGAATAGAGTTGCCACAACCTTACACATGCTTTTTATATTTTTCAAGTTATGAGGTTTTTGCAGCAGTTTTTAACTCAATGCTTTTTAAGACTATCAGGTTAACCACTTACTCTGGTTTGTTTTGTAGATCTCGATTTTATTCAAGCAATTTTTTCAGGTACTGCTCTGTTTTTGTATTGCCATCTTCCATCAGATTTGTAGAACAAGAAAAATGGCGTAAAGTTGTCACAAAACTCCAATTTAAGCGGGGTGGTAGGAAAATAAAACGGCCTTTTTTTGTAGTGAGTTATTGAGTGTTTGTTTCTAAAATATAAGTCATTACTTTTTCTTGGAGACAAAGCGATATGGGAATTAGTTCAAAATTCACATCGTTGCGCATTAGCAATAAGCTTTATAGAATGTAATTTTCCGTCAAGAACTGTTTGTCAAAATTTACTAAAACGAATAAAATCATCGTAGAGTTTTTTTCATGGACACAATAATGTTGCCATATTGAGGCGTGAATTTGCTAAATATTCAGTCATGTTAACGGAAAGATTTTAAATATCCTTGCTACTACTAGAGCATGTTGCAAACTAACTTTCGATAACAACCTTTGCATAAACTTATACGCTAGGTGGACTGAATGTTTAAAAGCACCATATTTACCGTTACAAAGCCATAGTTTTCATTTTGTTTCTTTTCTCTCAACAACGTTTTTTTGGCGATATTGAACTGTACATGTATTTTTGTTTATGCATGCTGACAGTTTATGTCGAGGGTGCACAACCTGCGGCCGAAAAAGGATTTTTTTGCGGCCGTGAAATTGTAAAAATATATTTAAGCAGATATTTATGCTAATTTATTTAAATTGTAAAAAAGTAAAAATTGAAATATTTAATTGTAAAAATATATTTATGCTAAAAATATACTTAGCAGTTTTTTAGCATATTTTTTTCGAAATTAAAATCTAGCACATTTCTTTTGGATCTAGCATATTCTAATATATTTTTCTAGCATTTTTTTTTCAGATCTAGCATTTTCTAGCATATATTTTTCAGAATCACCGTAAACATTCGAGTAAGTCGCATTTTTTTATACTAAAAATTTACCCAAAAAGCCAGATGCGACTTATACACGATCGACTTATACAGAGTTTTGTACCGTTTCATAAGGTCTAATATGGGGTTGCGACTTGTACATGCGTGCAACTTATACTAAGGTATTTACGGTAAGTTTTAAAATTTGGTAGCATTTTAAATTTACATACGACACTTAAATTACATATTTACATTAAAATTTGCAAGTATTTCCATGTTATTGAAACGGAAAAGAACATTAACAGAATAAAAACAAGTATTTAATTCAAAATGGGAGCAGGATTACTTTATGATTGAGACAGCAACACATTCTATGATATGTCTAATATGCAACCAAGTTGTGAAGACTGTGAAAAGGGATAACGCAAAGCAGCACTTTTGTCGTCACGAATCGCACTCTTACGCGAAACTGAAAGGGGATTCGAGAAAGATTTGCATTGAAAATTTGAAAAAGAGTGTGCGAAAGCAGACAACTTGCATAACAACTTTCGCTAAGTCCACTAATAGCCGCTGTGAAGCATCATACAGAGTGGCATATCATCTTGGCGTTGCGGGAAAACCTTATTCTAATGGCGAACTCGTGAAGCGATGCTTGATAGACGTTGTTATGGGCATTCGCTCTGGGAAGGAAGCTGATTATTCTTCAATTGCTCTCTCGCGTGTTACAATGCAACGCAGGCAAGATGATATCGCTCAGCAGTTAAAACTCTCTCTGCAAGCAAAGATAAACAAGAAAGAAAGTTTATTTTCACTTGCTGTTGATGAATCAGCAGATATCAACGATTCCGCCGAATCGTTAATCTTCGTTCGTTGTCTTTCTTCAAGCTTTGAATTGTGTGAGGATTTCCTTTCCATGGAAACACTGGCTACTCGCACCAGTGGAGAAGACATATTTATTGCAGTTAAGAATGCCTGCATTCGCTCTGGATTAGATCTGAAATACCTTCGGGGCATTTGCACGGGCGATGCGCCTGCCATCACAGGTAACCAACAGGGATTTGTGACAAGATTTTTGGATTACGTGTCCCACCAATACGACAATAAAAAACTCATCAACCTTCACTGCATTATCCACCACGAAGCACTATGTGCCAAATCCGTAGCTTTTAATATCATTTTGAATGATGTGCATCGCATTATCTTGTTTATTCGCGCAAATGCTTCGCATCATCGACAATTTCAAGAAATTTTATGCTCAAGTGAAACATCTGCTGAGGACATACTTTATCACTTCGCAGTTAGTTGGTTGTCTGTAGGAGAAACTTCCCACCGTTTACTGCAATTGCGAAAGGAAATAGTAGAATACTATTCAATCAAAAACAAGGAGTGTCCCTTGCTCGACAAAGACTTTCTCATGTCGCTTGGCTTTTTGGTGGATTTTCTTACCCAGGTTAACTTCCTGAATCAAAATCTACAGGGAAAGGCAATAACTGTTTGTCTCCTTTACAAAAAAATACAAGATTTCCATGACAAATGTCGTCTCTTCAAAGGTCATCTGCATCAGCATAACTTTTTCCACTTTCCTGATGAAGGCTCTGATTCACAGCAAAGAAATTCAAGTGGATGATATTCCCATCAATCTTTTCTCAAGCGTTTTTGATGATTTTGCAGGAATTTTCTAATCGTTTCCAAGACTTCGAGAGGATTTCCGATACAACAAGGCTAGTTGTTTATTTACATCTGGTCGAAACCGAAACTGCACCATTGAATCTTCAAATGGAACTCGTCGAGTTGAAGAACGACGAACAGTTTGTCAAAAATTTAAAGACGAAGATCTGCTAGATACGTGGAGAGGAGCTGTTTAATATCCGACTCTACAAGAATTGGCCAGAAAAACTCTCGTTCTTTTTGGAAGTACTCACGTGTGCGAAACAGGATTTTCAAGAATGAAATATTTTAAGAACAAGTACCGAACCCGATTCTCCGACAGCAATCTGGAATGTGGACTACGACTAATGATATCCAGCGAGCCACCAAACTTCGCAAGTTTATCTGAGGAGGTGCAAGATCAAGAAAGTCATTAAGTACAATTTTGTGATTTATAATTGAATAAATTCTCCAAACTTGAAAATTTGACTTTTTTTAATGCTTAGCATGAGTAGTGAAGACAGCATTTACGGCAGTTAAATTGTAAGGCTTAAAACGTAAATTCGTAAAAAATGACTTCAACTAGTGGCGGCCGTTAGTGCATTTATAGGATGTTTTGCGGCCGGCAGTAGTGAAAAGGTTGTGCAACCCTGGTTTATGTGAACAGCAAAACGATCCGTGTGTAATAAAAAAATAATTTTTCAAAATTAATCACAATGTTAAATTAAGAAAAGCGTTACGTTCGCCTTTGTTTTTGTAATAGTGTCAATGCTCTCCAAAAATCTTACCGAGCAAATAGTCCATAAATTTCAAAACTTCAAGCAATTTTATTGTCAGACCAAAATTTATTAACGCATCTCGATAAACACCAATTTGGGGCAAGTTTTTGTCTCGTTTGTCATGCAATTTGTGTTATACATATTTCGTAAACGTGCTTTTTTTAGTTTAATAGAGCTTTTAAGCGCTCTTAACTGCAAAGTTATTTTTTAACTATATCATATTTAAATAATCATTGCTCTCACACTCGGTTTTATATATCATTTTTTTTTCAATATAATCTCATCGCTGCGAATCAAGCAGATCTGTACACGTTTTCTAAGCCGGGGGTTTCTAAACTTTTTTTGTGAACGGCGCCCTTTGAAAACTTATCAATATTCGCAGCGCCGTAATGAAGCTAAATTTGCAAATATCAAGTTTTACCAAAAATTGTATTTATATCGTTTATTGTTCAAAATGCAAACTACTGAAAAACCTTTAATGTGAGCAGTGCGCTTGTTGCTCTACGCACATTTTATCAAAGCGCGGTGCAATGTTTGATGTCGTAACACGCATTTCGCGTTCAATGTCAATCTTATTGCGGTACTTCGACTTGATTACGGCTACCGCAGAAAAACCGGCTTCACACAAGTATTACGTTGCAAACAGCACAAGAACACGGAGAGCTATACAACCTACAAGTGGAAATCCAGCTCGGCCTTAACCTAAAATGAAATGAAAGAATTAAGGTTGTATATGCTTTTGAAAGTGAGATCACAAGTAACATCGATAAATTGTTTAGCTTCCAGAGATGTAAACCTCTGAGGGGCATTTGCATTATCAACAAAAGGATTTCTTATCCAAGTGTACTTCTCCATGTCTTCAGAAAAATATTTCTCAAAATGCGAGATTAGAGCATCCAAATGCGAACACATCACAGTCTTCATATCATACTCATCGGTATTCTGCAGGGAGAGATTCCCAGATTGTGAGTTTAAATGGGATTTTAAAAGTGGAAAACTATCACATTGCTCGTTATTTATCAACAGACCAGTTTTCCACAACTGCAGTTTTCTTTTAAAGGCTGGAATTTTGTCATAAAGTCGCAAAAGGTGAGTGTTTTTCCTTGAAGTGAGATGTTTACTTGATTTAATTTTGCAAAAATATCACAGAGATGCGCTGAGACAGGAAAACTTCATCCTCAAAGGTAGTAGAAGCGCATCGTTTTCTTCTTTTAAAAACATGAAGATTTCGTTCTCAATTCGCACACACGCAAAAGAACTTTGCCTTTGGAAAGCCACCTTGCTACAATAAAACCTCAGATAGCCACAATAAAATAATAAATTGTTGTGATATGCTCCTAATTCATCGCAAAGACGTTGGAAAACCCGAGTTTTAAGCGGCCTTGCTTTAATGAAGTTCACAGTTTTGACAACAACTTCAAGCACTCCATTAAGGTCACCACAGGGCTGTTGTGAAGCCAGCGCCTCACAGTGTATTAAGCAGTGGGTCCATTTTGCGTTGACGGCATCGCCCTACACTAACGTTCGCAGCCCGCCAAAACGACCAGATATATTTCGGGCTCCATCAGTGCATAAACCAACGCAGTATTTCCACTCGAGGTTATTTTCCTGAAAAAAATTGTTCAGTATTGCAAACAATTCATGTGATCTGCAATTTGTTAAAATGGGCTAACAAAAGAGCAAATTTTTAACGATGTTGTCGTCGTTATCAATAAAGCGTACGAAACAAATCAAATAAGCATCTTTATCACTGGTGCTGGTTGTTGCCTCATCTAACTGTAGGCTGAACTCATTTCCACGCATTTTCGCTATCAGCTAATCACTAATATCATCTCACATTTTATCGATCCTCCTGCAAATGATATTGTTTGAGAGTGGAAGATATTTTAGTTTTTGAGCAACTGATTCTCCAATCATTGTCGAGACTAAGTCAAGAGCAGCACGAAGCACGAATTCTTTCGCAAGAGTATGCGTTTTTTATATTTCGCAATTCTGTACGCAACTTCAAAAACGCAAGCTGTGCCTTGGCACATGTGAGCAAAAAATTTGAAAATAAGACCGACTGCTTATTCATTTCTGATAACTTACGAGCGAAAAATTCGCGTGCTTTTCCAAATAAGTTGTAGTGGTTTGTTCTTAAATGGCGTTTTAGTTTACTAGGTAGCATACATTCCGCAGCTAATACTTTGCAACTAAGAACACATTGTGGATGCTCAACGCCTTCCCTTTCTGCGACTGTAAAACCCAAACTGAGATAACTACTGTCGTACTAGTCTAGTTTCTTCAACTTTTTTCTTTATTTACATCAACTTATATCTGTCTCTTCTGCGGTAAAGTGCTAGTAACAAATGTGTCCATTACGAAGCCAACAAATTGTCAATACTTTACTGCAGATATTATTTGACACTTTGGAAAGTGTTATTTTCTTCAATCGTGTCGTTGCTATAAAAAATATTAACAAGCCGTAAAATTGTAACAAGTTGTTAAAAACTTTCGCAATGTAACCATTAAGCCGCCAACAAGCTGCTGCTAACGACGCACTGTAATTTTTTTGTGAAGAAAGCAGCAAATGTATCGCCTTCTCGTATAATACGGTAAATGACCCACTAACAGTAGATTACAGCGGAAATCACCAAACAACAGTTAGGCTGTTAGTTCCCTACTATGTCCTTTTGACCTAGGAAATAGCCATGTGTAGGCAGGTCACACGGACAGAGAAAGAAAACAATAATTCTACGCAAGCTGAAGCCAGGCAGTTCTTTTCTCATCCAGGTAGTTCCGAGATGAATTGAGAACCCCACAAACATTATAAAGAAAATTCAACCAACCTTCTTTATTTTCGGAATCTTAGCAGTATGAGAGCTGATTCGACAAATCCTTGGTGGAAAAGAAACGTAAGAAAATTTAAAAAAATTGCTCGCTTAATTTATATCGAAAAAGCTCGTGTCACATTTTATAAGGTCATGCAATGCTCATACGATTGTAAACAGCCGATGAAGGATTTCTCATGATTCACACCAACATTCGGGCAAGAATAGGAAATTTTACCATGACCAGATAGAATACGCAGAGAAGCGCTATCTTTCTTTATACCACCTATGAGTGGGCAAAAATTTCCGCGAATTTACACTTCACACAGGTTAATGAAATTGAACGGGCAATTGTTACACAATATATTACATTGTTACGCATAACTACGTACCGGTAATCTGTTTACGAGCAGCTCTTCCAGACAGTATTTTTTCATTATAAAATTTCGAGGTACAGAGCGAACTTGACAGCGACAAATGCAACAACTTTCGCATGCTTTCGCGGCGCCCAGTTTGAAAACCGCTGTTCTAAGGCAATTGATACGAGTCGTCAAGGAATTTAGAATCTAGCGATTGTGAAGCGGACGCTCTAACCCAGTAGTTCCCAACTTTTTCGAGATCTTGCCTCCCCAGAAACATTGGAAGTTATTCTTCACCTCCCTTCGGGGCCGTTGAGAGAACAGTCCGGGCCTGGTACAAACATTAATACCGGCCCGCCCTTTAACAAATGTCTGGTAAACTGTAGTGGCCGGGTTTTATCCAATTACGAATGGATGAGTGTTTGGTATAATTGCTCAGAAATTGCCTTTCTTTCTGCGCTTTTTTCTTTTGTTTAGCTCCACGGTGATACAAATAAGACATTGCTGTCTGACTACTTTACTATTTAAATAATTTCATCTTTATATGTGGGGTAATAAATCAAGCACAGTTATAATATTATGCCTATGGAATAATTTAAGGCTAGAAGTAAGTCAAAAAACAAAATGTGAATATCATGCAATGTATCATTATCAGTCACCAGTAATCGGTAAGTAAAATGCAATCTTCCTGTTTAATGGAGACAACAAAACACAACAGAATTGATGTTAAACGATTTTGTAAGATCTGACTTTAAACAAATTGATTGATCCATATGGGATATATGAATTTAAAATTTAGGGGTTTGGTTTGGGGCTTAAAGTAATGATACGTTTAGGAAGTTATCTGCTTTAAGAGTTACAGGAACCTATATGATATGCTTCTGGCCACGGGGCGAGAAAGTATTCTGGGGGTCCGAATTTTTTTAAAAATGAGTATTTAAGCAAATTTTCTGGGGCCAATATGAAGAAAACATTAGTCATCATGTCACAAAATTATTATATGGACTATGTATTTGTTAACAGGAAAAATAGGAAACTTAGGCCTAATATATTGTTAACATTGCACGCGACGTTTTCAAGTATCCGGGTCCGATAACAAAGGTACCCCAGGACTCCCTCATCGACGCTCCTGAAAATTCTATTAGGAAAAGAAGCACAAAAAGTCGTAAAAATCTTGTGTAAAAAACACACAAACTTTTGGTCACTCTTCATACAAGAGCCTGATAGGTGAAGCTGGCTTGACCGACTGAACCGTCTTTCTCAATCCCGATGTTACTGACGGGGTCTGTGTGGGTGACGCGGTCATATATACTATAAAGCAAAGATTTTTTCTTATGCTGATATGCTGCCTGTTAAAGTATTTATGACTATACTCTACAGCATTGTAATAAAATCCCAAGTTTAAGAAAAAATCAACATAAAACCATAACCATAACCATAACAATTTGTAAAACTGAATTTACAGAGAACATTTGTTGGAAAATAACTGGGCCTGATGTGCACCTACTGAAATATGGTGAATGATTTTGGGGAAGCCAAAGCCGCTTTTGTTGCTAGGCTGGAAACAAGACAAATAGCGCAGCCAAAGAACTAAATATCACAAATATAAATTGGAAAGGGGCAGCACCACATCTCAAAATAAGCTTACCAGTAAATACTTTATTTCTGTAATTGTAAAAGCAACCACCATTTGGCCGCTACCATCAGTTTTGATTGTGCTTCAATCCTTTCTCCCCGACAAGCACAACGACAATTGGTGGCAAAGTTCTTTGTGAGCATTATCAGTCATGATTAAGAGAATATGATAATCACGATTTTGTGTGTATGAATTGTGAAAGTGCATAAAATTCATTAACTTTTGGCTACTGCTCACACCAGAGCCTGATGCGTGAAGCCGGCGCAGGCTGTAGAACCGAAATACTAAACCGTGACGTCACTGATGGAGGGCCCCTGCCGGGTGACGCCGGCAAAGCCGGCTTGTCAACCAGTAGCCTATGCAGTTAGCGTAATATATTGAGAGCAGTTTGTTGCTGGAGAAGATCAAACTCTCGTACAAAAAATAAAAGTTATCAAAATTTTACTGCTGATACGATACCAAAAAACTAATTTTTCTTAAATTCACAGAAGTAAAGCCGAAACCAAGTGACGTTGCTGAAACCTTTTTTAAAAGAGGGGCACACAAACTGAGTGTAGTCACACTTTAGGGAGGCCTTTTGCCTTCCACAGTCTTTTAATGGAAAGCGCATTGTATTTATTAAGCTTTTGCGCCACTGTTTTTTTCAAATCGATATCATTTTCAAATATTTCATAAGCAGATTAATTTTACAACCACGATTGCTGGACTATAGTTATTTTTAATAAATAAATATATCAACAAAAAACAAACTACAATAATTTGTCAAGACACTTTAAAGTTTGGCGACAAATGCGGTGGAATGGTGAATGGCGATCCCTGCGATAAAATCGTGGGATTCGCCACCATAGCCAGTATCTGATGTTTCTCAGGCTATTTATGTACATTATGTTCCGTTTCAATGAAACGACCAAGGCTATTCTTTCACGATCATTTTAAACGGCGCGGCGGTGTAGGGGTTTGAGCGGCCGCTTCGCAGTTGACATACCTCAAACCAATTCCTTATCCAATTTTGCACATACCAAGTTTCGATGCACTGCTGTGATTCCTTGATCTTATTTTTTATTTATCCTACCCTACTACTACCGAGTCAAACGGCTACTCTCGGGTATTGAACTATTTTCATTCATTGTTTTGTCACAGTGACTCTGAAAACGTTTGCACGTTTGACATCTGGTTAGACATTAGAACTTGGATTTTCTGCATAAATGCCTTCTCCACAACATTCCTGCGAAATTTTTTCATGATAGTGCACTTGGAAATCCCTTTCCAGCTACAAAGCAACAATAAAAAATGTATGCATTGTTGCCCATTACAATTTTGAACTTTGATTTTCACGGGCCCCCCAGACTCTTACGGGCCCTGGTGTAGCGCACCGGCTGCACGCCCCTCTCGTGGGGCCCTTACGTTTGCAATAATTCCGACACAACAAACACAAATTGCAAAACAATGAACAACGTAATGTAAAATCTAATAGGAACACTGCCGTTGCTATCTACGTAAAAACATGGAAATTGTTGGTACGGTTTTAACAATAAAAACCACATATCATATTTCTCATTAAGCTGTTTCTCGTTTTGGTTTGTTCATAAGCCTAACATTTAGCTTTTACGTGAGAGGGCGCTGAAGGCTTTTTGTCTTAAAACAAAGTTGTAGATCTTTTTCATCAACTCTGTACCAGTGATAAATTCGTCTAAAGTTGACAAATTTTGGGGGCTAAAAAATAGTTTGGGAACTGTAGCCCCTCAGCTGCACTTACTTTTACGTAAATGGTTTCAAGAATCAAAACAGAAAAACAGGTCTCTCGTAAAACATTTTCACAAGTTTTTGCTCATCTCCCCTAAAATTCAATTTTAACTCCTGTTGGAAAAGTCGACTACCCTATTTGAAAACCACAACTTTAACCAACGTACAGTGCTGTGCAAATTAGTTCGGACAGCAGTGATCTTTTTGCGTTTTTTGCAATTTTCCACTAACTCTTTAATTTCACATCGATTTCTTTGAGGTAAAGAGTACAAATAGCGTATGGCAACCACCAACTATATAACGCATCACAAGCGTCAGCACTACAATGTTTACTTCGCTTGCTGTTCTAAAACGCCAAATAAAAAGCAATCATATTTTTTTGCAGGGCTGGGGTTGCGAATTAAAAATTCTAACCTTTGAGCATATTTTTATACAGGATTGTGTTTGCATGTTTTGAAATATTTTTCTGTGAGTGGTAGACTTTAATTGCGATATGGATATTACACCAAGGAAGCGTGCAAGCGTGCAAACATTATTGCTCTGAGAAAACATACTGGTTTGAGTATAAGAAACATTTCCGAAAAGCTGGCTATTCCAAAGTCAACTGTGGGTGACATCACAAAGAGAGCTAAGGACACTAGTGAACCACGGACATTACGACATGAAAGATGTGGAAGAAAGCGCAAGACAACATCGCAGGATGTCAAGGAAATGATAAGAAATAGTGTGAAAAATTCGAAGAAAACAAGTAAAGATCTTCAAAGGGACCTAGCCTTAGCTGGTGTAAATGTTGCTTCTTCCACAGTCCGACGGAAGATCCTTGAAGTGGGTAGAACAACAAGAAGACTTCTACGCAAACAATTGTTGACTAAGGCAATGAAGAAAAAACGCCTGAGCTGAGCACGTAATCACGCTGGATGGACAAAAGGTGATTGGAGAAAGGTGATATTTTCCGATGAATCGCATTTTGAGGTGCATGGGCGCAAATCAGCGGTGGTGAGACGAAGCAAAGGAGAAGCTATTCGGCCTGAACACATTCAACAACCCCCAAAGCATCCCCCTAAGAAGATTTTTTTGGGTAGTTTTACTGCTAAAGGTCCAGGACGCCGGATTATTATTGAAGGTATGATGAACAGTGACAAATCAAGGCAACATTGCAGTCTCATTTGCTTCCTGCGCAGGAAAGAGACTTTGCTGACGGTAATTGCATTTTCCCTCAAGATCTAACTCCGTGCCATACTTCCAAAAAATGCGCACATTCTTTGAAGACAAGGATATAACCATTCTAGATTGGCCTGGAAACTCACCTGATCTCAATCGTATTGGAAATCTATGGGCAATAATTAAACGCAGGATTGAGAAAACCGACTGTTCAACTGTACAGAAGCTGATTTCTGCTATTATTGGGACCTGGTACCATGATGATGATGTTGTCAAAATGTGTTCCACATTGGTTGATTCTTGGCAAAAATGTGTGAAAATGCTCATAAAGGCAAAGAATGGTCATATTTCGAACTAAAAGTATCGTTTGTCAAGTAATTCCTGTGACTTTTTAAGTTAAACCTTATTTTAACAAATATTTGTCTCATTTCATCACTGTTCGAATTAATTTGCGCAGCACTGTACCATCGCCTCGATTAAACAGAGGAAGTCACACTGTTGCTTTTCAAAATGGGGACAAATTTTGGTTATACGGTAGACGCCGCTAATTAAGCCCACCCGCATATTAAACCCAAATTTGTCCGGCCCGCAATTCTTCCATTTGACTGTGTATTAACAAAACTCGCTTTATATGCCCAAAAACCCGTTCAATAAGTCCAAATTTTTTACGCAATTTTTAAAAGTTTGTTTAAAAAGCTTCATGACTAACAAATTTGATTACGTAATTCTTGATTTTTTTCTCTGTATTGTATTGAACACCGTTCTTGTGATAAATTAATGCTGTTCTTTATCCAAAAAGATAAAAACTTTGCTATTGCAGTTGTGTTTTAGAAATGCGTCAAGTTTGAAGGAACCGTGAGTAACAGCGCATGTAGGGCAGTAGTTGTAGTGCGTTAATTGCGTGCGAGAGTACATACGCGGTCTCTTTGATTATGTATTTATAAATAGCAAAGTTTTTATAATCCGAATATGTATTTTCTTTACAAATTTCTATGTACAATGAAATTAGCTTTAAACATTTTATCTTTATTACAGTTAGCCACAAATATTTTTGCTCAAAATATTTAGAAAAAGTCGTCCGTCGATTAACAAGCCCAAAATCGTCCGGTCCCGAGGGGGACTTAATAAGCGCGTCTACAGTATTTCGTTTAAAAAACTAATTTATCTTCTGATTAAAAAGCAAATTAAAATCCCGACACCTAATTACACTGTTTTAGAAGAATATCAATAAATTTCCGAAAGCTATTACTACGTTGCAGATGCTGGTAAATGAAATTCCGACACCTATTGCCGTATTTCAGAGGCTTATAAACAAATTTCCGACAGTTATCACTCGATTGCAGATGCTTGTAGACAAAATTTCGACATTCATTGCTGTATTTCAGAGATTTGTAAATGAATTTTTGACACATATTTCTCGGCTTCAGGAGCTTGTAAATGAATTTCCGACACTTATTGCTGTATTTCAGAGGCTTGTAAGTAAAATTCCGATAGTTATTATACGGTTGTAAAGGCTCGTAAACAAATTTCCGACACTTATTGCCGTTTTTCGGAGGGATGTAAATGAAATTCAAATAGTTGTCACTCGGTTTCAGATGCTTCTAAATGATTTTCCGACACTTTCTACTTCGATTCAGAGACCTAATTGCGAAATTACGACACATACTGCTTTTATTCAGAGGCTTGTACATGAAATTCTGACTCTCATTCTTCATTCAGAGGCTTGTACATGAAATTCTGACTCTCATTCATCTGCTTGTCAGGCATACGAATCAAATTCTTACATTTATTATTCACTTGCAGAGGCTTAATAATGAATTTCCGACACTTATTGCTGTATTTCGAAGGCTTCTAAATAAAATTCGGTCACTTAGTAATCGCTTGCAGATGCTTGTAAATGAAATTTCGACACTTGTTGTTGTGTTTCGGAGGTTTGTAAATAAAATTCCCGCGGTTATTTCTCGGTTGCAGAGGCTTGTATATAAAATTCCTTCACCCATTACTTTGTTTCAGAACCTTACAAATGCTTTCCAACAGCTATTACTTTATTGCAAATGTTTGTAAATGAAATTCCGACACTTAAATTATCAAGTTCAAGACTTAATTACAAATTTACGGCAATTATTGCTGCATTTCGGAGGGTTGTATGTAAAATTTGTGGATTCCCATCAAGCTCACCTCCAGCCCTACAACTTCTTATTCAACTGTCTTCTCCGCTTCAATTCCACTTCAACTTTTCTTGGGGTCACCTTCGACCGCACTCATTTTTTTCTGTATATGTTTCCTTGTTTAAGGCCAAGTTTTTCCCCGTCTTAAGACCTTACGTTGCATCTATGCTTCCTCATTGAGTCTCCAAGGAGTCCGTTGCTGTTTTTTACAAAGATTTTATCCGGCCCGTTATCATTAACGCTTCACCCAGATCATTTCTATTTCTTAGTGTTGCCAACCTTACTAAGTTGGAACGTCACTGAGCGACCAGTCGCGTTATCTCCGGCTGCCTCGTTGTTCCCTATCCATCCTCTCCTCTCGGAGAAGTCTCTTCTTCCCCTAAGAGTCACTCTGACTCACTTTTCTCGGTCATCTTATGAGCGAGCCCTCCGTCTTGCAACATCCTTTCCCACTTCAGGTTTGGCCGCATTTAGAGTAAAATGTAGACTTTCCAGGTTCCAGGTTCTCTTGGAGAGTCATCGGGTTTGCTCACTTTTTCATGCCTTCTCCTTCTTCCCCTAGAAACCTCTCTCTCTCTCTCTGTTTGCTCGCCTTCTCCTCTTTGAAATCCACTTTCTTTCAACGTGGACTTCACTCTATCTATTCAATTCTCACGTTCCGAATCTTCTCTTTCTCCCCAAGGAGCGGCTTTTTCCCACCTTGACTCTCTCCCTCCTCACAATCTTGTGATTTGGACGGGTGGCTTCGTTTTTTCCTCACACAAAAAAAGCTGCGGCGTCCTTGCCAACTGCTCGCTTTGTGGTGCTGAAGTCACACTATTCTATTCAACAGGCTCAGTGTGTTTAAGTCTTTCTGCTGAAGTCTGCGTCATTCTGCAAGCTCTTTGCTTGTCTCGGCAGCTCCATCAAGACTGCCACTTCTCTTCCCTTTTCCTCATCTCAGATTCTCGCTCTTTCTTTGCCACGTTTTCCTCACCTCCGTCCTTCTTTCTATCTCACCATCCCTGGCATATCTGGCAGGAGCTATCCTTTCTTTCCTTCGTCTTCACCATCAGGGTATATTGGTTCCCCGGACACTCATTTCTTTAGGGCAACAACGCGGCAAATGAGTTGGCCAGGTGCAATGCGCTGCTCCAGCCATCTGCTATTCATGTAGTATTTCTCTCTCTCTCTTCTTACCTCTCGTATCCGCTTTTCCCTTTTAGGAGACTGGAATTGTACTGTATGATCAAACTTCTTTGACGCATATATCCACTCAGTATTCATGGAGTGACTTGTGCTTTCTCGTCACGCTCGTATTTCCTCTCTCGCTTTTGCTGCAACGAACATGGTGTCCCAACAATTCAAAGTCGCTCAGGGTATGGGTTAGGATTGTCGACTTTGAATTTCCGACTTTGAATTGTCGCAGAACCAACGGACACAGCCTTCCATTAAACTCTTATTTCTTCAGAATTATCAAAATTGAAAGTCCTTCGTACAGCGCCCGCTGTCATCCAATCCAGGAAACTTTCTTCTCATTTTGCACCGTCCTGCTACAGACAACTCCATGGCAACTCCTTTTCTCTCTGCAATCTCTGATCCAGGCCTCAGCGAGTAGCCAAACCTCTGAGGCTTCATGGTCTGCTACAATGCCTCCCATCCCTCGAAAGGGGTCGGGCAACAACAAAAAAAAGAACAGATTCTTTAATGCAAACAAATCTGTACTTAACTAGTTGCTTTGCTCTGCAATCAAAAACAAGAAACACCATAGTTAATGACTTACAATAATTGAACGAAAATATAATCCATGACAGCAATCTTTAAATCCTCAGTGTTATATTGCGCAGAGATCGCGAAAAGTTTTTTTATTGTTTTTATCAGCATGGAGAAAAACGAGAGGTTCTAGATAATACAGCTCATGAGATAAAAATTAAGCAAATTTTACTGTAGTGATTTGACGGTTTGGTTAATGAGCAAGCGTCGCACTAATTTATCAAGTTGGCAAATCATGCTTCATCAATGAAGGCAATATGAATAAAAAAATGTCGAAAAACTCCAGTGCCTTGTTTACACTGTCATTGTACAAAACTTACGTGTATAAAGTTATAATTTAATTAAAATGCTTTTAAAAAAATTATACATTTTTCTATTGAAAAAATCTTGTTTCTCTCAAATATAGACCGCCTATTATCGTTGTTATCATTGTTAATAGTTTTTGGAAAAGTTTGCTTTCTCCAAGTCAGTAGTTTTTTCAAATATCTCAGTGAGAATTATATTAAAGTTTATAATTTTGGGAAATAGTTAATGTGCTAACATTTATTTTTAAAAATTCTTCACGTTTTCTTTCAGTGGCTAAAATGCTTTTTTTCCTAATTTTTTCAAACGCGCTAGTCCAATTTGGTGTAGCCTAGGATTTATCATTTTACTTTGTCAATGATATTTTGAAATTATGTATTCCACTGAAATCCATTTTTCTGCCAATCTATAAGAAGGAGAAGACAATCAATATTTTTTGACAGCCACTTTTTTTTCAGCTCCATAAACAATTTCGTCATCAAGCATTTAACCTGCAATCAAAAGCCGCATTTAGGAGGTTAGTCTTATCTTTATTGTAAATAATCCAAAAACAACCATAAAATAGATCTCGCCTGCAGCAATATTCAAGACCCTTTAAATGGTGATGCGAGATATGATGTCAATGATCAAACCACAACGTATTGGATGTGTTTACGGTTTTAGGTTTTTACTATGAATTCATTAATTTGCAGCTCCGAATTCTACGTTTTTCTTTGAAACTAACGGGAGCAATAAGCTGATGATGTATATACTACTTTAATCTAGTAGGGAGATCCAAGTTAGTTGAGCAAATTTTTCTTAAATTCACAATGCGCTTGTTATATTTATGAGTTTGAGATTTTACGTAGTCCACCATGATTATAGTGTTGGATTTAATCATTGCAGGTGGTAAGAATTCACCTCACGACGGCAATGGATCTTCTGTTATATGTGTCACAGGTGGAAGGCCAGGATCTTCCCCGCGCTGTTTTCTATACAACCGATTAAAATCAAAATAAGTATGTTGACAGCTAAACGATAAAAACTTTGAATAAAACAGCACAAGATTTTATTGAACTTTTATTCTCCGAAAATTTAAGAGTAACAAATACAAAATCAAAATAATCGATCCAAATGTCTAGATAATTACCAAAACCCTGTAGCCACGCGTTTTTTCTTTAAGTCAGGCAAGTGAATAGTGGATAACGAAGTGAATTGTATAGTAATGCAAGAGGCTAGCGATGCACTTAGCAAACTGCAGATTTCTAGCAGTTGTTCTAGCAGTTGTTAGACTTAGTGCACCTGCGACAACCGCCATTCATTCACGAGTGATACGGCTTCGCAGAGGTTGACAGACCAACCACTACAGTGGACCCAGTATTAGGTCCCACAAGTGTGACGGTCTAAGCTATGCTTTATTAAAAGCCTCTAGCTTCTCATTGAAAACCTGCAGTTTGCGAAGTGAATTATGGTAAACAAAACGTTAAGGCTGTTGTTTGTAGAGCGGCAGTTTGATTTCCGGCGAACCCAGTCAAACAACATTTGTTAAAAAAAAAGAGCATTGGTGCAATAACATTGCAGCCCTTTTGAAACAAGAACACACAGTGAAGTTTCAAGCAAAACATATGCATATAGAGCACCAAAGCGCTACCATGATACGATTAACTTTTAGCACATCCAAGGAACAGTGATGCAGTCGTTAGATGTACAAAGGTCTTTTCATGGTAGAGAGCTATCATTGTTAACATTCATACAAAAGGTGCAATAATTGAAGGGAAAAGGTGTAACACGTATGCTAAAGGTCAAATCTTATAGTTTCTAATGAATAGTTACAGGTTTGAAGCACAAAAAAATGTCAATAATGCTGGGGCAAATACAAATATAAAAACCCAAGAAAAAACACGATAAAATATTATACAGGAGAGATTTTTGATATATCACGAAGGATGTATTCAATTTTATTTGTACGATCCCCGCAATCCTTCAACACAGCAACAGTTGCTCTACGGATTAACTCTTTCCCTTTACGCCACTGAGGGTGCACCCGGAATACACGGCCCAAGCGATCAGCCCAGCGCCTTGAGATGTCTTCAGCATCTCCAACCAGGACCAATTGGCCAGTGCAGATATTATTCCGAGCAACCCTCCATTTGTTTCTACCTTGTTGAATAGATAGGTAACCTTGCATCCAACAGAGCCAAAATTTATGAGCCAAAGTTGTATTGTAAAGGAAGTCACGACGCAGGTCCCCCCGATTATGAAACGCACTTAGAGGTGGATTGGGGGCAAGACTTTGCTCAAGGAAAGACGAAGGGGAGATTACAGTCAAGTCATTTTCTTTTTCGCCAAGCAAAATGAGCGGGCGATCATTCACTACACGCACCGCGTCTGAAGTGACGGTCTACATTTCAATAAGTGAAGGCTTATGTCGAGATTGAATTAAAACGCGATTAAAGGCGTCCTTGAATAACTTCATCATACTCTCCCAACTGCACCCTTGACTAGGAGAGAATGGAAAGATTTTAATCCAATTGATGTTGCGCTTTTCAATAGAATTATAGAATTCCGTCGAATCAAGCAACGAGGAAAGCCTATTAGCAGCAGTCCGAAACGTCGAGCCATTATCCGAATAAACAATATCAACTGCTCCCTGAAGATTAGCAAAAATTTATTTAATCAAGACTAGTAACGACTTCCACGTATTTGCAACGAGTACATAAGCACGTGAACAGCAAACACCATCATTTGCAATTACTACGATTTCGGCAATAAAAATACGGTCCAAAATAATCTACCCCACAAAGCTTAAAGAGTTTATTTGTGGCAGTTACTCGACAAGCCGGTAGATCGGCCATCAGGTGTCGAAGAGGTGTTGCTTTTTGCATAACACATTTTACACATTCCATTAGGTAACGTTTGACGCTCGAAATTCCGTACAGAATCCAAAAACGCTGTCGCGTACGCATTAACGTATGACAAGGACCCGCATGTCCAGATTTAGAGTGTTTACCAAGAATGATCAACCTAGTAAGTGGATGTCTACTAGGCAATATTAGAGAATGTTTAGTGTCTGTTGTGAGATCAGCGTTTTCAAGGCAATCCTCAACAAGCAATATCATGTCATTTTTCACGCAGGAGCGCAGATTTCCCAGAGTTTTTATTTCAGAGACACGACGGAGGTGTTGCAAATCTGACAAGCTGCTACCTAATTTTTTTTACATCAGATCATAAGCATCTGAAGACTTCTCCTGGAGAAGCTTAATTGCGGCCCCAAAATGGGTTCTCTGAACAAATTTTACCACATCCATAAAGACGTTATCCAAGTGGTCTGCATTAAGTTTTGGCTTACAAAAATTACGCTTTTGGACTGTACGGAAAAAGCTGTCTCGTAGCTCGGTCCGTGAGTACGCCTGTTCTCCGAACCCGTATGACAGACCGAAACCAAATCTGCCCAAACGGTAGGGCATTTACTGTTACCGATGTTCTGGCAAGGCCTTGTGAGTGGAAAACGATTTTTTCAGGGCGGGGCGATGCATCAAAACGCATCGTTAACAAGTTCCAAAGGCCTGTCATCCTTCAGCTGAACATCAAAGGGCTCCACTTCAAGCAAGATGAGCAATCTTTACCATCTTACTGCACATCGTGGAGCACTCGTCATCCTACTCCAGGAAACCCACTGCACATCTACACAGAGGTTAGCTCTACCGGACTACCAACTAGTTGGGTTCTCCTTAAGCAGGAAGCATGGTCTTGCTACGTATGTCCATGAACGACTGAAGCGGACTCTTTTCGACCAATCTCCGCCTACATAGGAGACTGAGTGGTTGGGCGTCGACGTTGATGGATATAAGATAGTCAACGTTTACAAACCTCCACTGATTCGTTTGCAAGTATTCAATCTCCTTGTATTTCCTCATCCCTGTCTTTATGCAGGCGACTTTAATTGCAAGTATATTGATTGGGGTTGTGATGCCAACAGTGCAGATGGAGAAATGCCCGGTTGGCTGGGAAAGTACCAACAATCTTGCCCTACTTATAACCCAAAGGATGACGCCAGCTTCCACTCTGGCCGCTGGAATATAAGTACCAACCCGGATCTTGCATTCGTCAGTATCGATTTGGACAGTCGTTTACCTGACAGACACGTCTTAGAAAAGTTTCCAAGGTCTCAACATCGACCTCGCATTTTCTCGACCCAGGTTTGCTCATCCTGTACCAAGCAAGCCTGTAAAGCGATGGAACTTCCGCAAGGCCAAGCGGAGCCACTACATTACTCTCACAAACAAACTTGCCAGGACTTTGCCGCCACCTGATTCACCTGATATGTATCAGGCATGTCAGTGTTTCTGTAACGCCATCAGCACTGCGGCGAAAAAGTGTATCCTACGTGGCCAACGAAATATTCGTATACCATGTTGGGATGCCGGATGTGAAAACCTCTACCACACATTCTTGCAATACCCTGAAGGGCATAAATCTAGCAGAGATGCTACAGCTTTGCTTGACAGGAAACGGAGGGATCGATAATCTGAGGCTGTCCAGAACATCGACTTTTCACACTTTAGCCGTGTAGCATGAAATACGTTAAACAATCTTGCTGGTAGGTCACGACAATCCCCTCGTCAATGTCTCGTTTCAGCAAATGCTATTCCTAGCCAGCTGGTAAAAAACCAGAAATACAAGGGTGTAAATTGAAAGATTTCTCGATTCATTATGCAGGAATTGTCTAACCTTTGGAGGGCTACTGCTCCAGATGCAGTGAATATCTCCGGAGATATTTCTCCAAGAGGATTTGCTGGTGCCCTCTATCACTTAAAACCAGGTAAGGTTCCAAGCCCTGACTCTATTTATCAGGAGCTTTTAATCCATTCTGGTATCGGCTTAAAATCCTAGCTACCTGGCTTTCTTTCTTCCTGCTTGTGCCAACTCAAAATTCCAAAAGTCAAGAGAAGGGCGCTGGTAATCGCAATCCATAAGCCCGAAAAACCCGTCGATAACCCACAGAGCTACCGTCCCATCTCTCTGGTCTCCGTCCCTTACAAGATCCTCGAACGACTGATCTACAGTCGTGTCAAACCAATAGCCGACCCCTTGCTTCCAAAGAAACAGGTTGGATTTCGACACGTAAAGTCTACCGTAGATCAGGTCGTTTTGCTTACGCAAAACATCGAGGATTCTTTTGAGGCAAAAAAAGAAGGCTGGTGCCGTGTTTGTCGATCTGACATCTGCTTATGACACTGTCTGGCACCGTGACCTCACCTGCAAACTGCTGAAATTTCTGCCGGACAAGCACATGGTCCGGATGATTATGGAACTTGTTCGGAACAAAAGCTTCACCCTGACCACTGGTGACAGGAAGCCAAGCAGGCTCCGACGCCTGATAAATGGTCTCCCACATGGATCAGTCTTAGTTCCTCTTCCATCGACATGCTTTGAGTGAGGAAATGACTACATTTTCTTCATATCTCCTGACCTGGCAGCTAAAGCTTAGCCATGCTAAAAGGGTGACGGCAGCCTTTCATCTCCACAATCGAGAGGCTAAGCGTGAGCTAAAAGTTAAGAACAATGGTAAAATCTTACCATTTTGCCCAGTGCCGACCTATCTCGGTGTGAAACTGGACAGAGCGCTCACGTACCGTCATCACCTTGAGGCATTGCTAGGGTGGGGTAAATGAGATAATTTTTTAGAGCCCTGTGTTTTCTATGGCCATTTTGGATGCTGAGTTCGAATCCGTTGGAATTTTTGACCTATGACCTCATCTGACCCCTTAAAATGCTAATTTATTCAAAATGGCGGCTAAAATCGAGATTTTTGGAGTTTTTTCAGCATAACTTAGAAATATATCGTGTAATATGTCTGTATATATGTTTTTTGGGTCGTAGATTACGAAAATGACACTTTCGTGGGGTTCCCGTGCACGTGTGACTTTCTATATCATATTCTTACTGATTTTTGCTTGTTATGTAGCCAGACTTGTGATATTTGATGCTTATATTGCCTTGCACTGATCCTACTTATTTCAGATACATTACTACTAGGCATGTAAAGTGGGCTAACTTACGTTTAGACCTATTTGTTTTACAGGATTAGAGCTGAAAATTGGGTGTTGTGTTAGGTATTAATGTATCTAATGATTTGTGTGCTTTCAGATAGATAAATTTAAATATGGATGAATCCAAAAAAGATACTCGAAGCAGCATCACTACTGTAAAATTTCAACTGAAAGAATACAAAGCGATAAACACGAAATTAAATCGAAACTACCATCTGGACAGTACTTACTTGGACGTACGATACATTTATGCCAACCTGTTTCTAAAGGAGAAAACAAATCAGTAAGAATGATGCTAGTAAGACTGTCGCATTTGAAATACGTAATGATTGGATATCAAAGAACGTCTACCCATTGACTGAGCGTGCGGTGGCGAAAAAGATTAGGGACGATTATGAAACGTTAATAGCGCTAGTAAGATACGAGCGCACAAGTCACAAAAAAGATGACAAGTGGACTGAGAAGGCTAAAAACTTCAATGATGCTATGTGTGCTCATGCGTATGATATTAGAACTAAGAATATAGATTTTCTGAGGAGCCTGGAAGCAGAGACTGGAGTGAAAATGACAGATGAAGTGAGAATTTTTATCTTGACAACTGCTATGGTGATTACGTAGCAATATGCATACCTACTGTCCCGAAAGCCTGGACTAGAAAAAAGAAAAGAGAAGAAACTAGGAATCTGTCAGCTGAAAGAAAGAGAATGAAGATGGATGGGCTGAGAGATGCTGAAAGTCTTTTATATGAGCCTGATGTTGAAGATACTATTGATCATGACCAAGACGACATTGATGTACATCATGAACCTTTTATACCTACCAAGGTAATACCGACCACACCAACTAGTTCTAGACAGACAAGAAGCAATCCAGTGACTCCGTCTTCATCCTCTCATGATGATAAAGCTGAACTCAAATACTTTCCTGATGTTAAAATCAAAACAGGAAGAAGGACTCTGAACGAAGCTTTGGTTAGGTGTATAGTGCAATGTGTGGCGGAATTTAAAGTTAGTCATGCAGATATTTCTGGCATTATAGTTCGCTCAGCAAATATGATATTGGGTCAGAACTGGCAGATATCATCTGATGAAAACGTTGATGAGGACAATGAGGCTAATCAAAGTGATGATGATTCTGGAGATGAAAACACAGCTACTAGTAGTACTACCCTGACACGAAAGCGAAAAAGCGTTGGTGATTTAATATATATCTTCCCCAGTAAACGATGTATCTCAATGTATCTGCAAGATGCTTACCTTCTTAATATGAAACATGTTGGGTCCTACTTGACGAATAAAGGCGACAATGTCATTACAGTTGGGTTGGACGATACGACAAAAGCCGCCGGCCATAAAATATACGACATAAAAGCTGATCATATAACAGTTCATGGACTAGAAGGTAAAAAATTTCTCACTACTGGTTTTGTGGAAAACATCGCATTCTGGAAAAGATAGTGCTGCAACATATGAAGAGAAACTTAAAATCTTGGCAATTTTGGGTGACTCTAAACTTGATGAAATAAAAACGAAGTTGATTTTTGGATGAGTGACAGAGCGGGAGATAACGAAACGTTTAGAGAAAGTCTGGCTATTCCAGAATCTGAACATCTTAAATGCTGTGCTCATATAACACTTGGTGTTGATAACGCGTGTGATAAAGTGTTCAGGGAGGCCGAACAGAGAATAGGCGTTCATAATCTGATAAGTGTGAAAGTCGGAGAAAAAGCTTTCACTTCATCCGGTTCTTCTATCCACACCCTAGGTGAGATAGCTATATTCAAGTTGTTGAGTCCAAGTCATGCAGCCCACAGTCTTTTGTTGTACTCTGAATTTGTTCAATGGATGGAGCAAGAAGATATTGAGAGACAAGGTTTCAAGGGCTTTACAGCAAACAGGTTCATTCGTATAGCTCAGATAGCAAATCAATTCCTAAAAATGAAAGATCAGGTCCTCAAATTCTTTGACTCTGTGGTAGATATTAACTCGAATAAATTGATCCTGGCTGTGTCCGTTTATACTCAAAGTGACTGGTTCAGTTTGTGCTGCAAACTTTATAGAAAAATTGCTGATATAGTAATTTTTCCCCTAATGGACCTGCTAGGAATTGATGAGAGAGGGAAAAATCTCAAGAATGTCAGAGACTGGTATGGTGTGCGAGATTTCTTTAAGCTGAAACTACCCGAAATTGATGACCTATGTGAACAACTAAAATCTGGTAACGGTAAGATCGTCTGTGCTCTTCCATGCTTAAAGAAACGTCAGAAACTTTAAGGCGCCAGCTGTCAGCCATGCCATTTTTCTACGACATTCTGGAACATGATGAAGCACAAAACGACGAACTACCAGATCCGAATAAACTGACTTATGCTTCAATAACTAATCTAGGTTGCGAGAGCGAGTTTGCTTGGTTTGGTAATCGCGTAAAAATTAGCGGTGGGACAGAATCGGTCCAATCAATATCCAGGAAAAGGTTGATCTGTACCGATGCACTTCTTGTAGATTCATCATTCGACAACTTAAGTGATAAAGAAAGATTGGATAGTTAGAAGAGGGTGAGAACCTCCGAAGAAAGGTCAGAAATAAGGAAGCTAGAGAGAGATTTCTTGGCAACTGTGAAGATGTCAAAAAAACTTGTTCTCGCTAAGAAAGAAGAACTAAAAAGAAAGAAAAATCTAAGGTTATTGCAAACTATAGACATTTGTAAACAACATGGAAGACCTTTGACTGACAATAACTTGGAGTTGGTTGAATCGTTGTCTGAAAAACAACTCATCTCTGAAATTGTGTTTCTGCGGCTCACCGTAGCGCCAAATATTCGTCAACAGAGACGTGTCAAGGACTCTAATACTGAAAAATTTCGTGTGGAAAAATTTACTGCTGAAGAACTTTGTACAAGCATCAGAAACGCAATAAAACTAGAAGATGAGGTTGATAAAAATGTTGACGGATTGCTCCTGAAAATTTTCACTTGAACATTTGTTATGTTATTGGTATTGTTTGGCTTAGTCAATATAATCTCAGTGCTTTAACGATATATAAATATCCTATGTGTCAAATATTGATAAATTTAGTAGATATTTTAGAGAAAATTTTCGTAAACATCGTCAATAGTGTATGTGAGCATCACAAAAGTGTCATTTTCGTAATCTACGACCCAAAAAACATATATATAGACATATTACACGATATATTTCTAAGTTATGCTGAAAAAACTCCAAAAATCTCGATTTTAGCCGCCATTTTGAATAAATTAGCATTTTAAGGGGTCAGATGAGGTCATAGGTGATAAATTCCAACGGATTCGAACTCAGCATCCAAAATGGCCATAGAAAACGCTAAGCTTGTCCGAAAGTTTGGCAAAAGCCCGTCATTTACCCCACCCTAGCATTGCGAAAAAAATATTCACGCGCATTTCGTTGCTGAGGCGACTTGCGGGTTCAGGATGGGATGCTGGTGCCAAGACATTGCGCACAGCTGCCTTGTTCCTGATCTACTCAACTGCTGAGTGCTGTGCACCAGCTTGGTGTCGTAACGCGCAAACTCGCGTCATTGAAAGCGTTCTTAATGACGCTTTGCGCGTTGTTACTGGATGCCTAGGTTCCACTCCAATGGACAACCTTCCAGTTCTTTCAGGCATCCAGCCAGCTGAGCTTCGCCGCCAAGAAGTCACACTCTCTTTGGTTAATCGCAATTCTTTGGACCCTGGCCACATTCTGCATGGCCAGCTGACTGAGCTGCAGGCTGCTAGCAAGAAGAGACTGAAATTTAGACCCCCGTTTGCTTCTGCCGCGCGGAAACTATTGCACAACTTATCTGAGTTGAGCATCCGCGCTGTCCAATGGACGAACTTAACATGGGACACAGAGTACTCCAAGAGTATGTCAGCGCTCGGTGTCTATATTCCTTGGGTCTGCACAATACCTATTGGAATGAGTTTGTCCAGAACAGCTTGGGTCAAACTCAATCGCTTGCGTACTGGCGTTGGGCGTTTCGGTTCGTCCATGCAGAAATGAGGTCCGGCTTCTTCATCAAAATGCGAGTGTGGCGCTAGTGAAAAAACTGCAGACCATATTATTTTAACATGTCCCACACATCGGGAATCTCGAAGGATAACGGGTCTGACAGTTTTGGATAACGAAACAAGGTGCTGGCTCAACTCCATCACTGCCAGAAGGCAACAAAGCAGGTTGGGATGGTAAAAGGTTAAACCCTCGGTCTACATCATTTTTTTTGAGTCTGACCTGGATCATAGATACCATGCCATACGACGACGACGACGTTTTTGCAATTTAGCGACAATACAGGGTGGCCACAAAGTCACGCACCAATGTTAATTAAAAAAGTTACAGTAGTAACATTTATTCAAATTCAAAGTTCTTTACAAGGATTACAAATGCTCGATATGTTCGCCAGTCAATGGCATGTCTGATCTGAAATAAAAAATTATAAAATTAAAAAATTATATCAATAAAAATAAATATTAACATTGGTGCGTGACTTTGTGGCCACCCTGTATAATGTTTGAGGGCAATCAGATAGGCTACACGGTTTTTAATTAGTATAGATCGGGTGCGCTTTCAATCATCCGATCCAGGTACGTATTGCTTTTAAAAGACAAAAGATCTACATTAATGCTGGCACAACGAACAACCACGGTGGGCTCACCGGCTTGGGTTCTAAAGATCCCTGCAAAAGAAATCGAGGTCCTGTAAGCCGTAATGCAAAGGAGTCAGAATTTCTTACGTTGTTTTCGTGTGTATCAACATCAGCGGGATTTAAAGATCCTTGAACATAATTTTAGTTACAAGCCAAAGTCATAAGGTGTATTTTATCAACACGACGTTTTACAAATCGCGGATGATGAAGGTGCGGATTTACAATCCATTTAAAAGTGCAACTTATGATCTGTCCGCAAGTAAAGCTGCAAGACAAATGCTGCAACGATTTAGACATGGCGAACACCAGTTCAGAGCAAAGCCTAACCGCCTCAAACTCTTTTCGAGAAATCCCAACAATTGTCCAATTTTTTCGAGAAATACCAACGTCCAATTTTCTTAAGATAACAAGATCAGTTTTGACTCGCCATGCACAAAGGCGACGTTCGATCGTCGCCCTATTGGGCGCCTCAGATAGACCACGCACAACAAGGCATCATTCGAAACATCACTGAACCCATGCAGCTGGTAGCTAACGCTTTCGTCATTTCTGATCTCTGTTTCAGTTTCCCAAAAGCAGTAGCGGAGAATCGAAACATCTGAAATAGGCCTCAAAAGACAAAGCCACGCACTCCAATCGATCATCATGTCCTTCGGAAGTCGTCATCCCAGCGAATACCGGCACAAGTCACTCGGTGAAGAATTAACTTGCCTCCTAAGAGATAATGAGCGATAAAACCCAGTTGGTCAAAATGGCTAGCAAAAAAGCGCAGCATTTCCCGACGACTAAGTCTAGCTGGCATAGTCACGTTCTTATTACAACGAATCTTGAGAGAGTCCTTTCCCACGCTCCATCTTAAGCCCAATGCCTAAGAGTATGGCACAGGGTTTAAACCAAGATCAGTTTTTTGAATATTAGAGCTGAGATCGCATTTTGGGATACTCAGCAAAATCGGCTTAGCCAGGTGATTTGCTGACCACTTATGCAATCAAAAGCCTCTGCTTTCAAAGAGTGACTTCGACTCGCGAGAAATAATTTCAATATGAGCAAAAGATTTAGCAGTAATGAGTAAGCCATCCATATATCGATTACTTTCAATAACTTCGAAAGTCAACCGACTTTACTAAATCGTCCATTTGGAACTTAGTTAGATAATAATATATCTCGGCATTTGCGAGAAAGTTTCTTAACTGATTCGCTACTTTGCGCGGAATATTCGGCCCGGTTCTCTCATGCCCTAGTGACTAGGGGTGGGCAAACTACGGCCCGCGGGCCGCATGCGGCCCTCGAGAGCATTCTGTGCGGCCCGCAAACACTTTTTGAAACTTTGCCGTTTTGAAATAAATGCGACAAGGGGATTGACGAGGCGCAAAAGCGACGGTGTCCTTAAAAAAAAGGTAATCGCCTCTCCCTTAGACGGAAAATGCGTCAGAGCCTACAATTTCCCCCAATCACGCATTAACCGTCTGCGAAAAGGTGATGACCTTTTTTTTTTTTTTTTTTTTTTTTTTAGAGACACCACCGTTTTTGCGCGCTGAGATACCACATTGCCAGAACATTTCGCAAAATTGTGAGCTAATGCAATTTCTTCTATAGCATGCAGCTGTGCGAGACAACAAGCCCTGGCCCTCGACCACCCTCGAAATGGTCAATGCGGCCCTCCGGCTAAAAAGTTTGCCCACCCCTACTAGTCAATCCCCCGTTATATCTGCACAAGGACTAGGCCATAAGAATAGTTTCGTTTGTCTTTAGATTCTACTTTTACCGGTAGTTTCATGGGTAGAATCCAAGTAAATAACGAAACAAACCTTCTTGAGGGTCAGTTTCAAGATTTGACGAGATTTTGTCTCACGTTTGTTTGTTTATCAAAGCTGTTCCTATTCTACATAATGGATGAACCCTGTACTTCGACCCGCCCTTCTCGGCGTTTGATTGCCCAACAGACCACGTAGTTGTTTCTTGATCAAGAAGATGATAATGACACTATTATAACTTCTAGTGGAAGTGAAAGTGATTTCAGTCATGATAGATATAGATCTGTTGCTGGTAGGAAAAGAAACAACCGTAGATCTAGATCTAGCAGCAGTGATAGCAGCGAAAAATTCGCTGGGGCCACACCCATTTCTACTTTTAGGTCAAACAACAATAAGCCTACAGTAAATATAGCACATTTCACTGATTGGATATGGGAAAGAGTGAATAAGCAGGTAGAGAATACAAATCTTTAAAGGCATATAAATCCTACCTTGGGTGCACTCAACAAAAACTTGTCATTGACAAAAAAATCCTCACCATTCGAGGTGTTTTCAATACTTCTTACAGTGAAGCTAATGGAATACCTAGTTTATAGCGTAAATGAATATGCTCAACATTATACTTAAACAAACACACTAGCTAGAAAATATTCATTGATAAATACTTGGTATTATGTCACATTAGGAGTACTATATAAATTCTTTGCGGAGATTACATCAAGAGACACAGATCTTCGCTTTTCCGTCAAAGCCACTGGAGTCTGAAACACTATACACTAAATGGTTTCACGACACGTTCCCTCGGCAGCGGTTTGAGGCGATATTTCACACACTGCTACATGTAGGTGACAGCATAGCATAGGGACAAAATAAAATAGAGCAGTTGATCGATAAGCTTCTTCGACAATTTCAAAACTCATTTTACCCTTACGAAGAGCTCAGTATTCATGAAATGGTTGTCGGTTTTTAAGGCAGATTCAAAAGTAAGTGCCACAATTCATCCAAACCTGAAGAGTACAATGTAAAAACATATAGATTATGTGACAGCCGCACAGGTTATGTCCACAACCTCCTCGTTTATTTTGGAACGGATACATCGTACTCAGAAACTTCAGTCGATGAAGACAGCCATTCAGTGAAGGTTTTTGACGCCTTGCTGAAGAGCGTTCACAAAGGGCATCATGTCTTCTCGGACAAGTACTACACTTCCTCTGCTCTTTTGGAATACTTAGGCTCAAAGCAACAGTACTTTATAGTACAGAAAATCCGTATCGTAAGAATTTTCCGAAAGAAATCAAACAACTGAAGTTGAACCACCGAGAATCTACCTTCTCTCAAACGTCTGACCCAGTCGATGCGATCTGTGTTGCTTGGAGTGACAAAAAAGCAGGAAAGTCATGCATTGTCGTCTCCACCAAAGCTTCCATTGGGTTCTAGGAAAATTAGCCGTAAACAAGTTTGCCGTAGGAAAACTCGCCTCAGGAATTTTCGGCTTTCGAAGTTTCTGATAAGTAAACAACGAACAAGGAAATAAAGTAATTATTTTTTTTCAATTTTTTTACTATGATCAAATAAAAATACGTAGACCATTTATAAAATACTTTATTATTTCAGTCAAATTTTGCACCTCCAGTATCTACCCCCCATCCTGTACACTCCCTTCCACTGTACACTGCCCCGTACATTTACATAACGGGCCTGCCCCTTCGGTGTACACTGCCTTTCGCCTATTAGGCGAAATTTCCTGAGGCGAAAATTCCTGAGGCGAGTTTTCCTACGGCAAACTTGTTTACGGCGAATTTTCCGGACACGGCTTCCACTGATTGCGTAACAATCAACGAAGGCCACCAACGAGTCGAGAAACCACAAATGGTTGATTGCTACAACCGATTTATGAATGGTTGTGTTAGGGCTGACTAGACAGTCTCTTATTACGGTAATCAAACGCGAAAAACCATTAAGTGATGGAAAAAAACTGTTTTACTGGATACTTGAAATCACCCAAGTAAATTCATATACACTTTACATTCTTATCCGGAGTGAAAACCAAAATGGCAAGAAACTGCCCCTCAAAAATTTAAGGACGCACTTATTCTTGCTTTTGAAGCTGAAGCTGCCGCAAGAGGGGAATTACGAGTCAAAGAGCAGTGGCCAGGAAAGCGATCACGAAATGATAATGTAGATGGGGTGTTTAGACTTCACTTTACTTTGCGGGCAAAGATAGAGACTGCGAGTACTGTAGCACTCAACAAAAAAGAAAAAGATTGTCTTCCATTTGTACAGGATGCTCAACGCAACCACATCTTTTCCCGAAAATTTGCTTGCGAGCTTTCCATCTTAAAGCTTTGGAACAATGATTGTCTATTTTTCCTCTTTATTTATTGAGTCCATGATGTAAATATGCTGTAAATATTGTGTAAATATTGTGTAAATATAATTTTGAAGGTGGTGGAAATGTAAAAGAGATAGGAAGAGTCACTGAGTTGTGCTTTTTCTCATGGTTTATTTCAAAAAAATGTAAGATTGGATAGAATTATTTCAAAACATTCTTTGGGGACATACTCTGTTGGAAATATGGGATTGTTATGTATGGTTTCTGTCATCAATAACTGGACTATTGGATAAAACAGGCCTTTTTTCGATGTGCATGATGCAATCGAGGCATAGGACACTGGTAAGTTGAAAATTAGTTTCAATTATCATGCAATATTTTACCAACACCTGTTTGCAGTACGTACAAACGTGACAAAAATCAACATTTACACACATACATAGACAATATTCAAATTCTGCTGTTCATAAACTTTCAAATAATATATACCACTTCATGCTTTAGAAATCCCTTCTTGTAGATAAACAATGATTAAGCTAGTATCTCAATAATTTTTATGACCTCATTTTGATCCTGTGTCCAGGCCTATATTATTACCGGTAGCGAATGAGTTAACTATAAAAAGGCTAGTTTTAACTAACAATTTTGAAGCAACAAGTTATCATTAGACCTATAACCCTTTCTCATGTTTTCGCCCTGGTTTGGTCTGCAATTAATTATTTGGGAATTCTATGCAAAGTAAAACCGATAGTAATTAAGCAGTTTGTGGCTAAACTGCCACAATATTGCACAACTCGCACAATACTTTTTTATGCAACCAAGTCACTAAGCAGAGAGTAATCAAGATCATGCTTGCAGGCGCGATGAAGTAGTAGTTAAAGCATCCATTGCACTTGGTAGGCAGGGTTCAAATCTTCTTGTCGAGTCATGCCAAACTTTTTTCATCAAAACAACTCATGCCAAAAAAATGATGTTCACAGCTTCCCTGCTTGGTCCACGGCACGAAAAAGATAGCGTGGAGAAAAAAGCCGGCAAATTTGTTTGCTGTGCTCTTGGGAAAAGCACTTATTGGGTTTCCTTCATCCTTATGTGACAAACATCCAATGGGGCCAGACATTTTAACTTGGCGGAGGCCCAGTCAGATAAATGACTTGCAAACAGAACATTGGCTCATACGCATAAATAAATTAAATGAGACCAGACTACATATTGCCCCCCGCCAATGATCTAGTGATAAAAACACATTTTTACATTTTACATTTTTTCTGAAAAAACATTTTATTTAAAAAAAAGAGTTATAAGATTAAGGAAAGCATATTGTTAGACAGTAACGTAGCCGGAAGCATAATTTTGGTAGGAGAGGGCCAAAAATATAAAATTGGTTGGTTGACTGTTATTTGCAAATAGAATTTTCTTTTTCATCCCCCAAAAACAAAGGTAAAGACCTATTTTTCGAGATCGACTTGTTGAACAAGACTCTTTTTCAAAATACCTTCACTTCTTGATCGAATACAAAAAATTTAGCTCATGGTCACTTTTCGCTCCTAGTAACCTCTATGGTGCTAGAGAAACAAGGGCATATTTTTAACTTCATTTTTATTCTCCATTCTTCCATCACTTTTAACATTGTAGACAGTACCATGGAATTTAAAGTGAGCTCCCCTCCCGAAACTTTAATTTTTTTTTAAAGTAACTGGAGGGGGAGATTACTTTTGTGGAATTTTCTTGCAAGAATATTTGGTTGAAAAAATGAAAAATAACTGAAAGTTAATTTCTGAAAACATTTTTTTTGTGTTTTTAACTTTTCAAAAAGAAGAGCTACTCTACGTAGCTTTTGCTACGTTTAAAACATAATACATGTTAGAGATGGCTGCCCATCGTAGACGAAAGTACGGGATATTTTTACGGCGCTGAGTCACGGTACTACAAAGTAAATATTTGATAATACAAAAGTGGCGCTGTTTTGGAATTACATGTACCTAGTCCTTGACTTGTATTTGGCATTTAGGTTAAAATAAACGTGGAAGCAAACAAAAGAAGTAAGGAAGATAATCGGTTGTGGGTAACTGTCACGAATAAGGAAATTTGCCTGGTAAGAGTTGTTTTCATATTTGTGTAAGGTGCTGTGTAATTGTTCGCACGGCTACTGATTGAGAAAAAAGATCTTTTTTCCCCGCAAATAATTTGCTGTAAGTACGCCTTTATTACGTCGCAATCGTTTTTATGACATAGTAAGATTCCAGATTGATCTAGAGATTCTAGCTTCTTCGAAGAATTTCGATTACTGATTACATAACTTGAAATGCTTTTTTTCTTTTTTTCACGTGATTTCGTTCTAGCGTTTCCTGGATTGTTTTTTTCGGTTTCTATATAAGGCGACGGGATCTTTTTTTTTAGTTAGTTAGAGATAGAGAAGCGTTGTAACGGGATGAGAGAGAGATTGATTGACGGAGTAATAAAGGGTCGCTGCTTTTTTGCGATAATTTATTGTGGATTCTGTGGACGTGGCGAGTATTAAGCAGTTATTGGTGAAATTAATTTTGGCGGTTTTCTGATTGTGTGGTAAAGTGATTAGTTCTGAGATCGTTGAGCGAAGAAGCTTGAAGTCGTGAAGGTTATTTCTGTGAATGCATTATTCTGTTCATAACGTGGTTTAAGGTGTTTTTAGTGGAAGCCAATCTATTCCAAGTTTTATTAAGTTGCAGTCAGGCCTAATTATTCGAGCGATTATCATACGTCGCCTCAATTTTAAAAGAAATTTAAGATTGAGATAGAACCGAAAGTTCTATATTTAATATTATTATTATTAAAACGCGACAGTAACAAATCAAGAGTTAATCCTATGTGACCCGGATGAAAGTGGATTGGACCCTAAGCAAATTGAAACTGCTGTAACTTCACGATTATTTATGTTGCATGTTTGAAATTTTTGATTTCCTAAAATTTATCTGGCTTTTGACTAATGTGAAATTGACGCAAATGTTTATCACAGTTTTGAACTATACATAGCGATTTTAAAATCCATTTCAGCGACATCTTTATATTTTTCTTGGAACAAGTGCAAAATTTTTCCCAAGACAACAACAAGTGCAAAATTTTCCCCAGTTAGTTATCAAGTTTATTCTTAAGAACATTAGAACAGTTGAGATACCATGGTTGCGGGTTCGAATCTCAGCTGGCAGGGCATTAAAAGGAAGGCAGTGTACACTGAAGGGGCAGGCCTGGTATGTAAATGTACGGGGCAGTGTACACTGGAAGGGAGTGTAAAATAGCCACTGTCCAAGTGCATAAATTCGGATCAAGTGCATAAATTTCCCCACCTGGGGAAATTTATGCACTTGATCCTTTTTCTTTTCAAAAGAAAGGAAAAGAGAAGAAAAACATCGTGTAAATGGCGACCTTCTTTTGAGGTCAAGCGAGACAATAAAACTTAATTTGAGGTTGTCAAGCCAAAAAAAATCTTTTAACTATGGATATCATTATGCCGAGTTAAAAAGTAGAAAATCGTCAAACTAACAAACAAACTCCCCGTTTTCAAACTAGACAGAGGTTTGTGGATCAGTTGCATTATATTTTTTTCAACTCAGTGATGCTCTTCTTATTAGTTAAAATCAGAATAACAAGCCGTGGCTCATCAGACTAAAGTGCTACAGTCACCGGTTAAGAACCACTGATTGAACGTAAACTTTAAAGATTGCGATATTTGCTGTAAAGGAATGGGAATTGGGACAATAAAATGTGCATCCGTTGTTTGAGAAGCTGTTGAGTGGAAAAATTATTTTTTCATCAAGCCCCAGTCTTAAATAGTTTTGACTTTTAATCACAGACTTGAAAGCAGCGGGGCTAGTGCCCCTCACATTGTTTTCAAACCCTTCTCAAAATTTTGTCAAACCCCAGCAGAAATTTTAAAATAGACCAATCACTCAATTTCAAAACGGTAATTTCAAAACAAAAATCAACCATCAGTTTGATCTTCACGAAAAGTCTTCACATTATTTGGTGGCTGAAAATAGAAAAAAAGTCACTCGGAAAAACTTGATTTAAAAAAAAAGCTCTTCATCTATGATTTGAAACAAAAACGCCTGCAGCCCCTGCCCCACAGAAAACAACGTGCTATACTTATGTTTCTAATAGTTGGTTGGTAGTATAAAATCTGATCATGCTTTTGTAAAAATGACAAAGTACAGCCTGACTTCGCAATGATCATTAGATGTTTCATCTTCTGACATAAAAGTATGATCACCACGTGCTTATGTGCATCAGACTGAGGACTGTGCACCTAACGAACACAGTCTGTATTAAACCGGAAACGTGCGAACTTTTTTGCAGGCAAGCCAGTTTTACTCTACTGAATAATACAGCTAATCAAGCGATGGATCTTTCCAATATCTTTGTTTTTTCGTTGCAGAGCAACCTCAGTAGAGTGGAGTTTTGAACTCAAGACGTTTTTTCAGAAATCAATCCCAAAAAGTATTTATTTAGAATCTCAATCTCAAAATAAGTACGCAGCTAACCTTAGCAGACCTATAGCTTTTTCACTGGAAAAAAAAGTATGGAAAGCGATTTACTTCTGCAAGCATAAATTAATGTAATAAAAATGCCAAAAATTTACAACTTTTGATCAAAATGCATGCGTGTGCTCGAATGTGGTAAGTTAATTGTATTTGATTTGTTAATTTACATACTAATACTTGTATTATCAAATACAGACGGATTTTTTGTAAAAAAATCTGTTTTGAAGCGGGAACTCTGTGTGTGGAGGCGCTTATTTAATCTTTATAACTGCAAATTAGCTTCCCGTGACAACCTGATGCTATTTGTTATCCAATTGATTTTAATGCAGTGAGCTCGGTAAATACCCAAGCTAAAATAAAGCGAGCTTTCTTTCCTGGGTTTCGCAAAAGAGTACGGGTAACTAGTATTCCTTTTCCATTTAGCCCAATAACAGCTTCAAACAAAGCGGTATTATGCTCAGTGGTGAATTTAAGTGTAGGTAAAGAATAATTGCCCCCAAACGGTATCAAAAAAGTTTCAAAAATTTGATCTCAAAAAAAGGCTCTTGTGCTTGTTAAAAGCCAAAATGAGCAAAATTCTCGCTTTCAAAACTTACCTCTCTTAATGCCACGCTTACTCATTGTACAACATCACTTGATAAAATAATTGAGCATGCTTTTGTTGCGTCGCTTCCCCCAAAAGATAGTTTCTAAGATCACCACTAGATATTTCTTCGCTTATTGTAGTAGTGAAATAATAAAGATACTAGGTTTCGTTATTGTGATCATTGTGACGTCATGGATTTATGACGTCATAATAAAATTCTTTATTCATGAACGGCATAGTGCTAAGTTGAAAAAGGTGTTGTCAACTGAAACCTGCTACCAGTGCAAATGGGGAATTTTAATGAGGCCTAAAGACTATGATTTGAGGTGCTTTTCAGAGCTGTAGTGTCTCGAGACCTATCTTTCAAAGCCTCGGTCTCGTCTCGGCACCTTGAAGTCGCGGAAAAATGGAAAATGACATGTCTAGAACTAGAGGTACCATTGCAATTTTTCTGAGTTTCTACAAGACGGCTGCTGTCTATGGCCGTTTTTACTCTTTCTCTTATTCTGCATCCGGCAGAATGCGGAATTTATCGTTTTACTTGAATTTCGAACAAAAGAACTAAGGTAAAAATAAGCTGCGCCATGCACATCCGCATTCTACACAAAAATGACAGGCGATCGGCAAAAGCGGCTTGACATTTGAATTTTACTAGTTGCTACCAAAAATCATTTTCATCACAAAACAAATATATCAAATGGGGATTTTTAAATCAACGAATATAAACTGAACGTGGAGATAAAGGTGGTAGGAAGTAAGCTTGCGCTCGTTCCTTATTAAATAGTTCATAGCCCGGTGTATTGCATAGGGTTACCATACGTCCCGATTTAGGCGGGACAGTCCCGCTTTTTCAGGCCTTGTCCCGCTCAAATCATCGAAAGTCCCGCTTTTTCCTTCAGTCAACCAGAACAGCTTGAACTAGGGTATGCAAACGTCAGTCCCGATAAGCTAAGGCATTATGACATGGGGAGTGATCTCCAAAAAAGGAAAGGGTCATCGCCTGTTTGGCTGCACCTTTTGTGTCATTTTCGGCCTAAAAATGACACAAAACGTGCAGCCAAACAGGTGATGACCTTTTTTTTTTTTTTTTTTGGAGAAGCTGGTCCCCTTCCTCAAAAAACAGGTCTAGAGCTGAATTTGAGCGTCCCGATTTTGTTAAAAAAAAAAATTATAAGCCCATATATTTGGTCTCGTGAAAAGTGGCCATCCATTGTCCCGATTTTTGCTTTTCCAAATATGGTAACCCTAGTATTGCAGCGTGTTCGGAAATTCATCGAAATGTCCAAAATTTAGTGTTAATAATATTCGCGACATTTTGTAAACGTTTGGTATCCAAAGGCTCATGTCTCGCTCTGTCTCGGCACGTTCAAGTCTCGGTCTCGTCTTGACTTTTTGCTATAATCTCGGTCTCGTCTTGGTCTCGCAACGTCAATGTCTCGGTCTTGTCTCGGTCTCAAAGATTTTTGGCAAGACCCAAGCTCTGATGCTTTTGTGTGAATTGTTATATTGGCTCAAAAGTTATAAGGTTGTGGCTCATAGAGAAACGAGTTCGAACGAAACTGGAGCAAATTGTTTTTGTTTCCACTTAGAGCTGAAAAAATTTAGGCTAAAACCAAATAAACAACAAAGATCTATCAAAGTGGGGCTGTATACTTTGCTCATAAAGGGCAATAGCCACAGGATCTATTTACATTAGCACGATCAGAAGACAAAGGTGGACAATATTAAATTATTTTTGTACGGAGTTACTTTTTAGTTGTCAATACCAGAACTGTTGGTACATTTGAAAATAAATGCTGGTATCAAATCGCTTTTGCTATATGAAATCAGTAGTTTTGTTTCTTCGTTTTTTATTTAGCAACACAACAAAGTGATACAAATCCAGCCTTGTGCCGAAGCACCAATGTAAAATGAAAGAAAGAAAAAGGCACCACAAAATGTAATAGCTATTAAAATAGACATAGACGCAACACTTTAAATTTTGAGAGGGGAAAAGGCAATAGGACGAAGAACTTTTTATGAAGATTGTCGCGTTTTAATAGAGTTTTGAATCTATCTCAATCTTAATTTACTTCTTAAAATTGACGCGACTTGCAGTATCGATCGAATAATTAAGTTTGGTTGCAACTTAATAGCTAGGAAAAGATTGGCTTCCACTAAGATACTTTAACCCACACAGTTTTCGATCAAGAACAGAACAATATATTCACAAACCACTTTACAACCTCGAATTCCTTCGCTTGCCAAAACACATAACTTGTAAATATTGTTACAATATTTGGCAACATTTAATGCTTTAAATCTAGTTTGCGAAGCCAATCTGTGATTCGAACCCGCGTTGTGTGGTTGTTATGTTTGTTTCTCTTGAGTTATTGTCTCATCGTCTCTTATTGATTAGTCGTTGGATTGGCGAGGTTGACCCTCGAGCGACGCAGTAGTAACTGCCTTGTTAACACACCTTTACATTATTCTCAAGTAGACACGTTGCAAGAAGGATTACGTTGTTTGTAAAACCTGCACGTTTGAGTAGAAGTCAAAGAACTATCAAAGAAAGCTCGTAGATGCCAACGTAGAGAAAAGTTGGTAGAGCAGTTTCTTTGTCGATTGATACTGTGTTGGAGCTGTAGTAAAGAAGAAAGTACTTGGGGGTCAAAATAGTTTGAAACCGCTACGCCGCTACAACGCTAACTACGCTAAACTGCTACACAACTAACAACGCCAACGTCGCCGAAGCCAATCCATCTGATTTTTCATATTTGCTTATCATTTTCATTATTTCCATTTTCAGTTTTGCGTATTATCAATAAAGATTTATCAAAGAATTTATTCAAGAAAGTCAGACAATAACAGCGTGACGAGAGGAAAAGCGCGTTTCATCTATTTACAACTTCAGCTTCACTGCAATCTATCTCGGGTTCGGAGACTACCCCAAGGGTCTCTGCTCCACGAACCCGTTACAAAGTTTCAAACTATTTTTTGCTTTGACAAAGTTTCAAGCCAATTGCCGCTTCGCCCAAGTTTCAAACTATTTGTTGCTTCGCTAAATTGATCAGTTGGACTTCCAAAACTATTTGGCTGATTCTCTATCGTTCTATTCGTCCCATTGAAGAAAGAAAAGTTGTTTCTCCGTTTCATCCCGTTGGTCCGTTGGATATCCGAACTCGTGCCCTTGCTGCTCAACTTGAATTGATCTCCGGTGCTTCGATTTCTGCTCGGAAAATTCCGTTTGAAGAAGATATTCTGCAGCAGCGTTGACATCGTTTATCTGATTCAACGAAGTAGAAACTGGACAATAATCACAGAACAATTAAGGTACTGTACTTTTTGTTATTGTTCGAACTCTTACAAACGCCTATTTTTACGGCTATAACAGGATCGTTCTTTGTTCGCAAATTTAGTGTTGTAGAATTATTTTACGAGTGTTTGTCGATCATGGATCACCACAGTTGTGACTTAAGTGCAACTCTAAAAGACTTAGAAAACAAATATTTAATATCTGACGGTTTGATGCTTAACCCTGAGAACAAGAACGTTTTAAAAACCCTAATTTCTAGTATTTATCTCGATTAAGATTCTTCAATGGCTGAATGCATTTTCTTATGGGAGGAAGACCTATTGCCCGGCACACAAACCAAAAGGATTAGCGTTGAACAAGCTAAATTAGAATTTGACGCCAGGGTTAAAAGTTGGTATGAAAGCGTAGACTCGCCTCCTATTGGCACAAAATCTTTGTGTCCCCTTTCAGCACCCGGGTCGAAGGGATCCTCTTTAGATGGCGGTTCGAGATGTTCAGAACGTAGCTCGCGATCTTCACTCTCTCGCTTTAAGCGCAAGGAAAGCCTTGTGAAGTTAAAGTTAGGTTTGTTTGCCAAAGAAAAGGAAAAGGAAAGATCGCGCATAGCGGAAGAGGCCAAACGAGCTAAGGAAGAGGCCAGATGGAGACGTTGACAAAAGACCAGAGGTTTATAGGATGACAGTCCATTTGTTCGGAGCAACATCATCCCCTAGTTGCGCTTCCTTTTGTTTAAAACAGACTGCAGCTTTATCCGCTGAGAATTGTTTATTTCAAACAATTGAAGCTATACAAAGAGCGTTCTATGTTGACGATTGTCTTATGTCAGTAGAAACCAGCGAAGAAGCCGCAGATTTGGCCTACGAGCTGCGAAATGCCTTGTCCAGCTATGACTTCAGACTTAGAAAATGGCTTTCAAATTGTGAACGAGCTCTTCTTAAGGTGCCCGAGGAGGATCGTTGCGAGAAATACAAGGAATTATCGCTGGAACGCACAACAAGTCAGCGAGTGCTAGGTGTGCATTGGGACATAGTAGTAGATGAGTTTAGAATTAAAGTTGATATGCCAAGAAAGCCCTGTACGAGACGAGGAGTCTTGTCAGCTAGTCATTCCTTGCTTGATCCATTAGGATTTGTTGCTCCAGTGCTAGTAGAAATAAAGTTGCTGCTGCGAGAAATGAACGGTGATGATTGGGATGCCGCTTTGTCTAAGAAGAAAGAGGAACGATGGAGAGCTTGGATTTCAGCGCTGTATTATTTGGAAGAGTTGAAAATACCACGCTGCCTTAAGCCCTCTGATATGAACGGAGAGTTGACCTATGAATTGCACCATTTCTCTGACGCTTTTGGAGAAGCTTATGGTGCCGTATCTTATCTCCGCATTGCCGATAAGAGTGGCAAGGTGCATTGTTCGTTCCTGATGGGGAAGTCGCATCTCGCGCTTGCTCCCATGACCACAATACCTCGATTAGAGTTGCTGGCGGCTATCGTCTCTCTGCGTCTTGACCAAATGTTAAAAAAGGAATTGCCGTTGGTTATAGAAAAAACTTATTTCTGGTCGGATTCAACCTCCGTGTTGCTTAGCATCTACAACAGCAATAAAAGATTTCCTGTCTTCGTTGCCAACAGATTAGCGGAGATGGAAAGGAACAGCGACATACAGAGTTGGAGGTACGTCCCGTCGAAGTTGAACCCCGCAGACGAGGCGACAAGATGCAAGCAGGCACAAGCGTTCGTTGAGTCTTCCATGTGGTTGTCGGGACCAGAGTTTCTACAACAAGCTGAAGAGGAGTGGCCGGAACAATTAGAAAGTTTGGAACAACTTCCAGAAGAATTTCCTCTGTTCGAAAAAGGGATACAGATTGTTAGCAATTTGGTCGTTTAGTCTACGATAGAAACGCCTACAGACCGCCTCATCGAAGAGATTAGGGGACCTCTTACACCTAATGATGTATTACAGCTCTGTCCGGCGTCGGGTATGCCTCCCACTGATACTGCAAATGGCGATTCCTTAATTGTCCGTAAGTGGCGCCATGCCAAGCATTTTGCCGACCTTTTTTGGAGACAGTGGGCCCAAGAGTATTTACCTACCATAAAGTATCGACAAAAATGGTATGAAACAAAACGTAATGTGATGGTGAACGATATTGTGATTCTTGTCGATGAAAATACGCCTAGAAGTAGATGGCCCTTGGGGCGTATTTTGAAAACGTTTCCTGATCCCAAAGGCTTTGTGCGCTCGGCAATTGTAAAAATGCACGGTAGTGAAGTGAAACGTCCCGTTTCGAAAATGTGTGTTGTTGTCCCAGCCACAAATAAAAATGATATCCCATCTTGGATATCAACCGTTTGAGAGTCTCCTTGCTGTGTTATGTTTGTAAAATATGTATATAGTGTAAATACGTTTATATGTGTTTGTTGTACTTTGCTTCAATGTTGTTACTAATTTAACACATTGACTGCCATGTCAGTTATTTTTGCCTGACAGTTGTGTTGCCACTACGGCCACGTCAGTCATATTTAACTGACACGGAAAATTTTATTGCAGACCACGTCAGTTACTAATGCTTGACACTACGTTCATTTTCAATTGACATTTCAAAGCGTGGCCTGCCGCAAAATTTTTGGTGCGCTTGGTTTTAAAAAATGAGCAGAAGTGGAAACTTTATACACACTTTTTGACTGAGGCAATCTTATTCTCATTATTTTTATAAATAGGAATTAAAATGATAAGAAACTATCGTCATTAATTGTTCAAAGTACATATACTACAGCTAGCCTGCCAGCAAGCAATAAAAATTGTTATTGATGCAGTGCATTGAAGCAAGATAAGCACATTTGTCGCTGTATGTGTTTGTTTGTTTGGCTTATTTTCGAGCTCTTTCACGACTAAATTTTTTTTTATTTTGTTGTAACACAAACTGCAATATATTCGAACTGATTTTCCGTTGGAATTGACCCTTTCTACAATGTCATGATTTGTACTCATCCTCATTGAATGAGAGTTTTGTTGCTCACGATCTGCAATACGCAACTTCAGCAAAGCATCAGTCAAGTTTTTTAAATTACGAATTTTGGTTTTCTTCTTAGATGCTTTCTTGTGCAAAATTCATGCGTTTGCTATAACAATTCCTAAACTTGGTTCAATTTGCTAATTTGCGATACCATTTCACTCCTTTTCGAAGAGACGTGGCATATGATGCCATTTAATCCGATAAGTCAATGCCAGATTTCTCTTTGTTGCATGATAAAATCGCTAAAGGTTTTTCTATTTCCCTTCGAGACCAACGTTGCCTAACTCTGAAAGAATTGTCAACTGCTGACGTTTGTGGAGGCTGACCGCTGACAACTAATATCGAAGATGGTAGTGCACATGTCTATTGTTGTGCAGATTTTGATGACGGTGTAAACGGAAACAGTTGTGTGGGTGTAAATGACTGTGATTGCGTTGATATTGGTGCCATAATCGGTGTATGCTTGGTTGACAACATGCGGACATCCCGCGTATCTTTCCATTTGAGTACTACAATACCATTTTGATTTTATTTGGCAATCACCTTTTAATTTGGCCTGAAGAATCGATCGAATCGACAATAAAAATTTGGTAACCGGGAAATTACTAAAATACCAATAAAGATCACCGCTTGAAGCTGCCACCCACTGCTCTTTGCCTGGCTTAAAATCAATTATGTGCCGGTAAAACAAAACTGCTTAACTAACAACCAGGCAACTGAATCAACCATAAGAAATCTAGCAATCGCAAAATTATCGTTTATAAATGAAGGTTTGCATTACAGATCACAACACAGATTGAAAAAACGAACACAATCATCAAAATTAATAAAAAAATTTTCCGTGTGGCCACGTCAGTCATATTTAACTGACAATAGAAATTTAAAATATTTCAAAAAATATGTCTCCACGTTTACGTTGGTTAGTTTAAAGCATAAATTTGAGTTAATATAAATTAAACAAATAATTTGCTTCACTTGGCCCAAATAATAATTTTTCAAAAATTTACTTGGCAGTCAATGTGTTAAAGCCTTGTGTGTTGTCACTATTGTACAATATTTTGTGGGAAATATCTTCCTTTAGTCGTATATTTGGGGGGAGTGTAAATATTGTTACAATATTTGGCAACATTTAATGCTTTAAATCTAGTTTTTGCGTAGCCAATCTGTGATTCGAACCCGCGTTGTGTGGTTGTTATGTTTGTTTCTCTTGAGTTATTGTCTCATCGTCTCTTATTGATTAGTCGTTGGATTGGCGAGGTTGACCCTCGAGCGACGCAGTAGTAACTGCCTTGTTAACACACCTTTACATTATTCTCAAGTAGACACGTTGCAAGAAGGATTACGTTGTTTGTAAAACCTGCACGTTTGAGTAGAAGTCAAAGAACTATCAAAGAAAGCTCGTAGATGCCAACGTAGAGAAAAGTTGGTAGAGCAGTTTCTTTGTTGATTGATACTGTGTTGGAGCTGTAGTAAAGAAGAAAGTACTTGGGGATCAAAATAGTTTGAAACCGCTACGCCGCCACGCCGCCACGCCGCTACATCGCTACAACGCCAACGTCGCCGAAGCCAATCCATCTGTTTATCATTTTCATTATTTCCATTTTCAGTTTTGCGTATTATCAATAAAGATTTATCAAAGAATTTATTCAAGAAAGTCAGACAATAACAGCGTGACGAGAGGAAAAGCGCGTTTCATCTATTTACAACTTCAGCTCCACTGCAATCTGTCTCGGGTTCGGAGACTACCCCAAGGGTCTCTGCTCCACGAACCCGTTACATAACTAAAGCAGTTCAATAAATAAATATCAGAGACTAACTAAACTAAAAACCACCACTATAATCGCTTGATTCTTGAAATAACAATCACTACAGAACAACGCCTTTTTACTACACTCTGCTATCTTTCTCTGAACTACACACTCTCTCTCTCTCTGAATCTCTCTGAATGAATAAAATCTCGCCGTCTTATATATACGACAGAAAATAATCTGGATATTGCTAGAACATCACATGACGCTAGAAAAACATTGTTCATAAATTACGTAATCGGTAGTAATAAAAAAAAAGAAATCTTCGAGAAAAAACAAGAATCACTAGAATACGCTGGAAAACTAAGTCACGTAGACAGCCATTGTGACATCAGAAAGGCGTGTGAGTTACCTTTTTTCTTTCGGATATATAAATAGATTTGTAACTCACACGCCTTTCTGATGTCACAATTAGCAAGTTAGGGCTACAAACAATTCAGATTTACAATAAAATAATCACGTTAAAACAAACAGATTACAACTCTACACATAGGTAAAACTATTCTTTAACGCAAACTTACGTATTCGTGACAGCGATTAACTTTTTCAAAGTGATCGTTTTGTCCACTATGGTCACAAAATACAGTTGAAGATCTTTTTTTGAAGTTAATGGGAGGCTGACAATTCTAGGGAAGGAGGGGGCTGAGAACAGTCTGAAGGAGTTTAGCTCTTAAGCCTAACCCTGTTTTATACCTCATATTGTAAGAACCAAACTTAGATTTTTATTCACATAAAACTCAGCAACATAATAACAAATTATATCTGTAACAAAACACAAATTCTGACATATAAGCTGTTAATACAAAACTGCAGTTACAATGCATGCAACACAGCACAACGAGTGCATAGCTACTAATGCGTTGGATCAGCGAACTGCTTAAAGTTAATTACGTATTTCAAGGCAATGATTCAGAGAACATTGCCTTGAACTACGTAATTAACTTTAAGCAGTTCGCTGATCCAACGCATTAGTAGCTATGCACTCGTTGGGACATCATATATATTGTTTCCAAACCTATTAGGGGGGCGGGTATTTCTAGAAGATTGGCGTAGGACAAGGGGCTGAGAAAGTAAAGAGTCAGAAGAGTTAGGTCCAGTAGAGTGGTCTGGGGATGTGGTAACAATGGGGAGATAATTTTCCACAGTGTCTGATAAAATACTGTAGTTTCATGTACCTGACGGTTATGAAGTGGAGAACTATCAGAGGTAGTGGTTGGCTGCTCATCGTCCGTAATTTCATCATGATAAGTATTAGATTCCGAAAAGATAGTTGTTTCGGAAGGGCACGGGGCCAGATCAGTAACTGATACTGTGGACTCTCTGCCATCTGGGAAGCGAATCTGAGCAAAGTTGGGATTTGCTTCCATGAGCTCGACTTCGTCGACCAATGGTTGATTCTTGTTTCACACGAAACGCCGTAGAAGAACTGGGCCAGGTTGTATCAGCCAACAGGGCAAGCTTTTGCCAATTATACTCTGACGAGGAAAGGAAAGGCGCCGCTCATGCGGAGTGGCGTCTGTTGAAGTGCATAAGAGAGAGCGTACGGCATGTAATGCTTCTGGAAGTACCGCTTCCCAGGAGCTAGTAGGAAGTTGCTTCGTTTCTAAAATAGATTGCACTGTTTTCTAAACACTTTGGTTGATTTGTTCGCACTGACTGTTCCCGGTAGGATGATATGGAGGGCTCTTACTTATTGCGATTCCTCTTCAGTCAAGTAGTTCTTAAGTTCACTAGACAGAAAAGCAGAACCTCGATCACTGTGAACATATGGTGGAAGTCCGAAGAGACAGAATAAATTACTTAACCCTTTAAGGGATGATGGGACATATGTGTCCCATGTATGATTCGTTAAATAATTAAAATTTCGTTTGCTGATTAGGGATGCGCTTTGGTATGTTTATCCGTCAACAACCCTTGTTGACTTTTAAAGTTTAAAATTGCAACATTGCACACGTTAAGATCCATTTACGAAGACAAAGTTTTCCGGTTTTGTGACAGTGCTATATATGAAAATTTGATCCCTTAGTTTTGGTACGTAAGATTATTTTTGGGAATTTTTCAATTAGCGTAGTGTAAATCAACTATTATTCTATCCTTGGTGTCAATTCTGTAACATATTTTGCATTATTTTAAACATGAGACATTTTTTTCTAGGATGGGACACATGTGTCCCATTGTCCCTTAGAGGTAATTTTAGGGGTGTTACTTGTTGGTACATTTATCAAACAGCTTTCAACTGTTAAACAGTTTTCATAAGATTTTTTATGTAGGCAAGAAGTAAAAGTCTGTGAGGATGATCTTGTCGCTTTGAAATTTTTTTCTAAGGTTAAACTTAAGAACTGAGGCTGACTAGTAACCAGCAGCATACAAGATAACTTTGGAGGATAGCAGGATAGAATTAATTATATTCTTTTATTTTGCTAATTCTCCTACCCCAATGTTTAGTGAACTGTTAGCTTCAGTGATCAGCATACCATATAGGCTGTGTATATGTCACCATATTAATTTGTATCTATGTAGCCTAGTGACTAGTACCGGTATCGGTACTTAATTTTTTTAGAATGCTATTGCAGTGTACAAACATACATTGCATTGTGATAGTGCAGATTTTCAAAATAAAATAGAGCTTATAGATAATGCAATTTCTACAATTTTATTTTTAATTCATCAACAACATATGTTTTTATCATATTAATTAGTTTATTGTGATTTTCTATGAATATATAAAGAGATATCATGCATTTTTTGATCAAAAAATTTTCAATGACAAACCAGCAAAGAGTTTCTATCTTAATTCTGAGAAAATCAATTAAATTCTTTTCTCTGATAATAGTGACACATAAGATTCTCTTTCTTTAGACAATGAGGATGTTGAATTTTTAGGGCTAGATATGCTTCATCTGGAAAATAGTGCATTGCAAGAAGTGCTGGAAGTAGCAATTGATCCTCCTATGACTTTACATTCACCCTCACATGAGGATAGTCTAACAACTAACCAAATTTTCTCAAGTGCATCCACAGATATCGAGTTTAATTGGAAGAAGTTATTAGATTCAAAACTAGAAGCAATAGCAAAAAAATATAAAGAGCAACGATTTTCTGATAATGGTATAGAATTTGGAAAATTTTGCCCAGCATTCAATGCAAAAAGTGGGTCAAAGAAAAAGATGCATACTGTGCACCAGCAACAAGCTTGAAAGCAAGACCAACATCATGTGCATTGAGTGCAATATGCATTTGTGCTATGTGAATGGACGTGATTGCTTTGCGTTGTATCACTCCTAATTATACTGTATTACTTGCATGCTGCTGAATATTTAATTGGCAGTGGCTATTTTGCCGTCGACGGCAATTTACCTTCAGAGACTATTTTGCCGTGGGTTATTTGTGATTGGTCAATCTAAATGACGTACTAAACATGTGACTCTTGGTCGTTTCTGATTGGTCAATTTTAAAAACCAATTAAAAAAATTTTGCACCCCCAGGTCTCTATCCCCCACCCTGTACACTCCCTTCCAGTGTACACTGCCCCATACATTTACATACCGGGCCTGCCCCTTCAGATCTCAAGACCAGCGCACTATCCACTACACCACAGTGTCACTGGCGTAATTGTAGCAAATACAGCTATATAAACACACGTGAATGACTACGGCAAAATAGTCTCTGAGGGTAAATCCCCATCGAAGTCGAAATAGCGACTGCCTATTTAATTTTATACGAATTTAATTACAAAGTTTCCCTCGATGTTGCTGGTCTCGTCTGATCGGTTCAGAGCATTTGGTGAACGTTAATCTGGTGCAAATTGTTTAGTTGCCATTCTATATGAACGTGTATTTCTGGAACTAGATTCCTGAGAGCAGCAAATGTGGTCCTAGGCTTCGCACATACTAAATGCGAACAAAATACATGAACGCTGAAAACACCGACAAGTGTGAAATTACCAGAGCCGGAATCAAACTCAAGTCTTTGCATGACTTGATCCAGAATCGAGCTCGAGTCTATCTCTAGCAAGGCAGATTCTTTTCCGATACGGCGTGTTACTGTTTTCAACCATAAATCAAAATTATACACAACTTAGAAACATGAAAAATGCAGCATTATTCAAATACATTATTTCATGTTTAATTACCCCTAAGGGACAATGGGACATATATGTCCCATGTCATGTTTTAAAGAATAAACAAAAAAAAATTAATTTTTTTTTGTGAATTGCATATAACTATTCTAAATAGATAAAAATGTAAAAAAAAATTTGCGAAATCTCGGTTAGAAAAATTGTGTCCCTTAAAGGGTTAAGCATTTGATCACTGTAGAAGTAGTCATGTCAAGGCAAGGAAAAGCGAAGAGGAAACGGCTGTACTCATCAAATACAAAAAGGATGTATTTGTTTCTTCCTTCTAATGGGCCTTTGAAGTCAATACTGACTCGATCCCAAGAATGCAAAGCTATTATTAATTGTTCAGGGGTTTTTGACAAAAACTTTGTTCAAGTTTAGCACAGGCTTTACATGTTTAACAGACTTTTTTTACACCTTTTATAGAAAACGGAAGATTCCTGGATCTTACAAAATGAGATAGTCTAGATACGCCAGGGTGACCAAGCTGTTGGTGGATTTTGGCAAGATCTAAATAGAAAGAGACAATGAAAGGGACTCGTGATAAGGCATCAGCTACAGCATTTAGTTTGCCTGGTCGGTGCTCAATGTGATAATCAAAATTGTCCAATTCGGCACGCCAGAGCTGTAGTTTGGTGTTTTTGATTGCCTAATTGTTTGGGGTCAAGCATGAAACTTACAGCTCGTTGATCAGTCACAAGGGTAAATTGACGTCCGTGAAGAAGGTGATTCCATTTTCTCACAGCATCCATTACAGCCTCAGCTTCTTTTTCAATGACAGAATAACGTTTTTTAGTGGCGGTAAAAGTGCGAGAATGAAAAGCGACAGGCGAACCATTTTGACTGAGCGTTGCCCCGAGGCTGAGCTCAGAGGCGTCACATTTAACCGTAAGCGAAATTCCTTCTCTAATGCTAGACAAGCATGCTGAGGTGAGCTGCGAACCTAAGGTTTCAAAGGCATTAGCAGCTTCAGAAGAAAGAGGAAATGAAGAAGTAACGTTAGCTTGCACTCAGGGTCGTATTTTGGTAGAGAATACAGGAACACATTTAGCGTAGTAAGAAAACATACTAATGACTATTCGGAGCTCAGCTTTTTTTTGAAGAAGAGGCAAGTCAAGAAAAGGTCGTAAACGCTCAGGATCAGGTTGGATTAGATTATAAGAAATTCTGTATCCTAACAAGTCAATTTTAGTACGAGCAAAAACACATTTACTGTTGTTAAACGTTAAGTTTTCTGACTTAGAAGCGGAAAACAAAGCTTTGAGGTTATGATCGTGAGCTTTTATAGTTTTACCACAAACCGTTATGTTGTCTAAATAAGCATAAGTATCACGTAAATCATACTTAGCAATAATATAGTCAATAATACGTTGAAAAAATGAAACACCATTGGTAACACCAAAGGGTAATCGTGTATATTGATATAATTTGCCTTCTGCTTCAAAGGCGGTATAAGGCCAATCTTTGACCGATAAAGCAACCAGGTAATAAGCAGATTTTAAATTGAGAGTACTGAACACAGAACATTTAGCAATTTTGGCCACTTGCTCGTCTATGTTAGGCAAAGGGTACGCATTAAGTAGAGTGTCTTGGTTAACAGTTTGCGAATAGTCCACAACCATTCGGCGTTTATGTTGCTCATCTTTTGTCACAAGGACTTGAGCACGCCAAGGAGAATACGAGGGTTCAATGATACCTTCAGCAAGCAACTGTCTTACCTCTTCTTTAATAAAGGATTGATCTGTTTCGTAGAATCGTTTGCTGGTGGCGATTGGTTTTACATTCGAATCGAAGTTGTTAAATAGTCGGGGACTCCTTACATTAGAGGTCGCAACTCCACAACGAACAGAAATTTGAATTACAAGTCCTTCTTGTGTTTATTTAATTTGAAAGTAATTTCTTTGTGCTTGTTCATAAAGGATTGTCCAAGCACGATATCGGAACAAAGGTTAGGTACAAACGCCAAGCGTTACATCAAAGTAATTTCTTCCTTGTATCTCAAGATTGCCTGAAATTTGTCCAAGAATTGGAGCATTTAGTTTTTCAGAAGCCATGGATACAACTGAAGTGCCACCTTGGTGTTTTAAACCCAAAGATTCTGCAACTTTTTTATCGACAAAATTATCGGAAGCTCCAGTATCTAGTAGACTATCGAACAATAAGCTATTTAGGGAACAAGGGAAGACATTCCCCTTTAAGCTAGAGGGAGCTCCGGCCAAAATAGACAGTAAAAACGGAGTTTGGTCGGTTGATAAAGTTCCCTGCTTATCAACCGAGAGTGAAGTCGACGCTGAGGCAGAAAAAAGTTTTCGCTCTTTGCTCTGACATACTTTTTGGAAATGACCTACTTTTCCGCATTTATGGCAGCGCTTATCTTTTGCTGGGCATTGCTTTCGCCCAACTGTATGAAGAGCATCTCCACAAAAATAGCATTGACGTATACGCTTTTTCTTTGTTGCAAGACGAGCCAAAGCAGGAGAGCATGGATGCGACGAGTCAGGTTCCGAATCTTGTTTTGTTGCAGTAGCGGAGTAAGTACTAGTAGCGGAGTAAAATACTGATTGATGGTAAGCCCGATCAAGTATAGTCCGAGCCCGATCGAAGTAGTCTTTTAATTCCACACTTGGATTAGAATAATTCCAATCAATGTTTCCGCAAAATGTTTAGTTCTGACCTCGGTAAGTCTATTGAAACTATTTTCAAGCAAAAGAGCAAAAATAATTTGATGTATGCTGTGCAATTTCACACAGTAATGTTTTCTTCCGATATCTTCAAAAATTTTTGAATTCACTACCCTTCTCATATATCTGGTTTACACAAAAAGCATTAACGGAAAAATTCACAGCGCAATCTTTTTTTAGCTACGCACTGCAAGGCGGAAAAGAAAAAAAAATGTTGCGCTTTAACCCTATTCGTCCCAGGCGGGGCAATAATTGCCCGAGCAATTTCCTCATAGGTACAGCTTTGTCCACGATGGCCCTACAATATTAAAATTTTATGACTTTTCCTAAAAATAATTCAATTTATTTTTGACAAAATTTGAGTTGACTGTTGGTCGTAGACCGAAAGTTATTTGCAAATTTATACACACGGCTGCTAAAATATGCACTCACATAGCTAAAAGATAAAAACGATAGCAACTTCACTCCGCGCTCGTTGTAGCAGCCTGAGAGCAAAACGGGAAGTCGTAAACAAGAGGTAACTAAAGTTCACAAAAAGCTCTTTAGGGTTAATTGACATATACAGTAGGTGCATATCCTAGAGAAAGTAAGTTATTGCTTTGGCTGTGACTTAAGAAAATAGATGAAACGCATTTTTTGCGAATAGAGAACGCATAGAGCAAAGTGACTGTTGATGAGTGAAGAGCAATATCACTTTTTCAGCGCATTGCCAACTTTATAGAGTAAACCGTGCTCCTATAGCGTGAAGTCTACCACGCTATAGCGTGAGATCTACCTCCGGTTACTTCTATAACGTGAGGTCTACCCCTGAATTATTTATCCCTCACCCCTCTATAGCTACACACTTACTACTATAGCTATAATAATTTCAAACACCACACATACATTCTATACACAAAGGTAAATTTATTCTAACGATACACACTTCGTACATCTTTCAAGAATGACACAAATAAATCATTGGTTAGGGTTAGGGTTAGGGCAGTGGTTCTAACCCTAACCCTAACACTAACCCAAACCTCACGCGGTTTGCACCTCGGTAGGTGCTAGTCAAGCGGTAGACCTCACCCTGCGTCTCGGTAGGTGACTTATGTCGGTAGACCTCACGCTATAGTAGCACCGAGTAAATCTTTGTCATACATAACTACAATTCCATAACATGTGCTGTCATCGGTACTGCTTCTACCGCGCAGCTAGACAGATATAAAAGTATGGTTCTTTTTATGTCGTTTTCAGGAAAAACGTCACCCAGTAATGAATTGTCGAACATTCGAAAATCAGTTCTGCGGTACGCTTTGAACAATTAATGCCCGCGTGAAAATATACCCAGTAACAAAGGTAATAAATTAGAAAGAAGGCTGTTCGGTAATTTGACAACGAACTGCCCGGCTGGACTGAAGTTGATAGTTTAATGCTAATGTGGTTTCAGCGATGTTTGCGTCTCTTGGAAAAACATTCAGTGGCAGTTTTATCTATTTTCAGAGTTTGTGGTAGAAATAGGTTATACTGTCGGTCAGGACTGGATCAAGTCCAATTTTAGCCAGGGTGCATTTTCATTTAAACAAATCGAAAGATCGAAACCAAATCATCTCCAATCGGAAAGCTGTCTGGTAAAAAAATTTCATCCTGATGTTAGGAGCCTTTTAATTGCCAACCCATGTATAGGTGCGTCCGGTTTCTCTTCTTCCTTAAAATTTTGCTGGCAGTGCAATGGCAACATGGCAGAGGATATGCATGTTTTTACATTCATTCATATTCACTTTTTTCACCCAATTTTTCTATCAGATAGGTAGAGGGGATAGCCTCCTAGGAGTTGTCAATCAGATATACGACCTCCAGCTGCATGATCTTCCTGCTTCTCTTCTTCTCTTCCTCTGATCTGCTTCCGTCAGGTGCTTTCTTTACGCTGATGATCTGGCCATTTGGTCCTCCTCCCCCTTGGTCCCCACTGCGGTGGAGGCCACACAAGGAGCTGTGTTTCGATTGGAGCGCTGGTCTGAGTACTGCTGTCTTCTTCTCAATCCAAGCAAATGTGAGGCCTCTTTCTTCTCAGTGGATTCTCAACAAGCTAACCTCCAGCCCAATCTCCTTTTACTCAACTCCCGCCTCCGTTTCAATCCAACTCCAACCTTTCTTGGGGTCACCTTTGACCGCACTCTTTCCTTTTCTAAACATGTATCTTTGTTCAAGGCCAAATTCTTTTCACGTCTCAAGGCCTTACGTTGTATCTCTGCTTCCTCATAGGGGCCCTATAATTCTGTAAAAAGCTTTTCTTCTGCCCCTTCTCTCTTACACTTTACCCGGATGGTTTCTTTTTCTAATCGTTACCAACATTACCAAATTGGAACGCCTCCACCGAGCGGCTAGTCGCGCCATCACCGATTGCCTCTTGTTTTCCCCTATCCCACCTCTTTCACCTTGACTCATTTCACTTTTTCATCTTATCAACGGGCTCCTCGTCTCCCAACCTCCTTTCCTATTTCAGGTTTGGCGGGACTTGGAGAGAAACCAAGACTCTACAGATCGTCCTGGAAAGCTTTTGCGTCCACTCACCCCCTCATACTCCTTTCTACTTCCCCTAGGTAGGCTCTTCTTGCTTGTCCTCCCTTTTCTTCTTGGAATTTTCCTTCCTTCACTGTAGAGTCCACTCTTTTCTCTTCATGCCCTCGCTCTGATCCTCCTCTCTCTCGCCCAAGGTGCGGCTCTCGCTTACCGTGACTCTCTCTCTCTCCCCCTTTATGATCTGGTACTCTGGACTGACGGCTCTGTCCCTTTTCCTTCTGGAAAGGGCGGCTCTAGCGTACTTGCCAACTGCTCTCTCTGTGGCATCGAGGCCACTCTTTCCTTCTCAGCAGGCCAAGCATGTTCAAGTTTTTCCGCTGAAGCCTGCGGCATTCTGCAGGCTCTTTGCTGGTCTCGGCAGCACCAACAAGTCTGCCACTTCTCTTCTCCTTCTATCTAACTCTCGTTCTGTCCTCGCCACCCTGTCCTCTTCTCCATCTTTCCTTTTATCTCAAACTCTCTGGCAGATCTGGCAGGAACGGTCTATTCTCTACTCCTGTTCTATCAGGTTACAATGGGTTCCCGGACACTCGTTTCTCCCAGGAAACGACGCGGCTGATGAGCTGGCCAGACGGGGAACGCTACGTGGACCCTCTGCAATCCCTTGTAGTCTCTCTCTCCTTATTTCTCGTATCCACTCTTGTCTTTTCTCGGACTGGAGGTGTACTGTCTCATCAACATTTCTTGACACACAGGTTTCATCGATTTTCACCGAAGAACTTGTGCTCCCTCGTTATGCTCGCTGCAACGGACACAGCCTACTGTTAAGCTCTTATCTCTCTAGAATTAGCAGAATCTAGAATCCTTTCTGAAGCGCCTGCGGACACTCGTCCCAGGATACCTCTCATCTCATTCTGCACTGTCCAGCTACGGAATCTTTGTGCCGCTCACTCTTTGGTGACTCTCTGTCTATCTACGGCCTCTGGTCCAGGCCCTGCGGAGTTGCCCGGCTTTTGGGGCTCCATGGTCTGCCGCCATGCCCCCATCTCTCGGAAGGGATAGGGTAATCAACAACAACAACATCAACCTCGAGCTGCATTTGCTGGTCTACAACGGCTGATTCAATTCACTCTCCGATGAAACTCGTCCACTCAGTTCTTCTCTCATGAAGCGGTTGTTTTCCAGTGGTGTGGCAAACAAATTTACGAGTGAGAGTTTCTTTTGGTATTTTACTTACACGGCAAAAACAATGCACCTCTAACTTTTCGGTGCAGTGGTTGAAAAAGCTGTGGCTTGGCGTTAAGTAATTTTGTACTTTCATTGCTACGATTTTTATCCATTTGTGATGCACTTTCAATGCTTTCCAAAAGTCTCGTTCTCGCAGTTTGCACGCGAGATCGCACTTTTTCGGTCTAATTATTTGTGAATCATGACCATATAGATAAGCACTGACACAAAAACTAATTTAAAGAGCTATACAATGCCATGCTTAGACAATTTTTGTTTCATGGCAAGTGAAAGTTGAAGCTGAAGCATTACTGCATTTGCTTTACCGATCGTAATATTGAATTTTTTATTCTACGTACACTACTCGCAAGCGTGACCCGAATGCATGAACTTCTCCTGACCGCAAACCTACTGGTCTATCTAGACAAATTTTCTCAAAGGGTGAAATACCTTAGTTTTCTTTATGCCTATTTAAATTTTTGCACTCCCACTACCAACTGCAATATGGTCGAGTGTATCTTGGAGATCAAATTTTGATGGCGCCAAAAGTCCATCATTATTTGCAAGAAGCAAACCATTTATTCTCCCACATTCAATTGTGACATAACTTTTAGGAAAACCGTCTTTCGCAATTCAGTTTCAACGAAACGGAGTGATGAGAGTACACCATCTTGCTGTAATCGAACCCTCACAGTAAAGGTTTTTTACTCAACACTTTGTATTCGGACACGCGCATTAGAATTGGTTCACAGTAATTAGATGGTCAATAGTAATTGAACATTAATGTCTTATTCTGTAAACATCTCCCCAAATATTTTGGTGGAACAGGAAACATGCTTTTTTGAGGTTAAAAGAAATAGGCCTAAGCGGATTTTTATTATATCTGTATTCTTTGCGTTATATCTACTGATCGGCATCAAGCAAGTTATTGTGGATGCGCGCATCAACATTTTCCCTATGGCTCGTTGTTGTTGTTACCTAACCTCTTTTTTGGAATAGGGCCATGGCATAAGATCATGAAGACCTAGAAGCCAGCCAACTCCCCATAAACTGGACCAAGAAAAATAACTAGAAAGAGTTTCTATAAAGCGTTTATCAAAAAGAATTCATAGAAGGGTATGACAGAATGAGGTAAGTTTACTACGTGAGATGATCATAAGCGATGCAAAAAAGAATTTTAATTTCTGTCAATTCTAGAAAGATAAGAATCTAACGTTTGAGAAAGAGTAAAAAACAAGAAAGATAAAAGCACAGCAAGGAAAAGTGACAGTCTTAGAGAAGAACAAGAGAAGAGAAGTGCCAGACTTGTTGGTGCTACCTAGACCAGCGGAGAGCTTATAGAGTGATGCAGGCTAAAGCAGAAAAACTTGAGCAAATTGTTCTGGCAAAATAGGAAGGGATGACTTCATTGTCACAAAGTAAACAATCGGCAAGGACGATGAATCCTGAGGCCGAAATAAAAAGAAATTGAAATTCGTAAAATAATCAAGGTGAGCTAGAGAGAGTTGGATCACAGAAAAAGCATGGAGTGAAAACAGGGAGTTCTAAGCTGAAAGAAGGTGGGCTTCAAGGAGAATATACAAAAAGAAACTGCTTGGAGGGACAAGAAATGTGCGTGAGCAGGAAGTAGACGCAAAATCTCTCCAGGAAAACCAGAAAAATCTTGATTTTTCTTTGTGCCCAGGCAATCCTGAGATAGGAAAAGAGTATGATAGACTATAAGCATCTTTATAAGAAAACTAGGTCAAATGAGTCAGGGTGGCTCAAAAGTGAAGCAAAGAAGCTTCAGAGACGATAAGAGGGATAGGTGAAAACGAGAGGCAACCGGAAACAGCGCCACTAAACCCTCTGTGAAGACGTTCCAGCTTAGTAATTTTGGTAACTCAGAAAAACAGAGAAGTTTGAGTAAAGCATGCGTGAGAATAAGCTGTAAAAAACCTGTATAAAAAAAGAGGGATTCCTTTGAGGAAACTCAGGCACAACGCAAGGCTTTTAGACAAAGAAAAAACTTGGCTTTCAGAAAAAATACGTATAGAAAAAGAAAGAGTGCTATTAAAAGTGACACCAAGAAACGAAAAAGAACGTTTGAAGCAAAAATAGGAAAATTAGGCGGGTTGAGCGGTTCCAAAAATTTGCCTGGTTGGAATCTTTTCTAGATCCAGCTTTAGTGCTGTAAGTACGAAGCATCTTATCTGCAGTATCTGCTCCACTTTTGATTGAGTTATAGTGCAAGATCATCTCTGGCCTTTCTGTGGCATCTGCTTCATCCAGTGATGGCGAGTATTCATGAATGCCAGTAAGAGAACATTTCTTTTCTGTTTAGCCTTGTAAAAGGCAATCATTATTCCATCGTCTCTACCAAACAAAAATTTGCAGGAATGAATAAGTAGCTTGCGTGCGTCATACAGCAGTTTCCTTGGCATTTCTTTTTTATTGCTGCGCAGAGCTCCTAGCATCGTAATGTCGTGTTCAAGGAGTTTTTTTGTTGTCTTTATGGACGTGAAAAAGTTATCTGTAGTAACGTTTTGGTTAGAATCCATCAATGTTTGCACACCGTTCTGCCACACCAACATCATTGGGGCGGTCTTCTTTACCAAGGTACGGCGCAGTACGCAAGACATATAACGTCTTCATGTCACGCAGCATCCAAACTTTTATGTGAAACTTGGAACGCTTTTGAGGGAGGCATTGAGTGAAAGCGCACCTCGATCTGCGGAGAAGCAGTTTTTTATCGACTGTGACGTCACCATGCGAAAAAACATTTTTGAACATTACCCTTCATAGTCAGCATTCCAGAAGCTTTTAATTGGCTCATCCCTGCTTTTTGTGTCACATCGAATAATGCAAAGCCCGATGAAAGCTTGAAGCTCTTCAGCTGAAAGCTGAAAATTGCTATCCCCTTGCAATCTTGCTTCTTCCACAGTTCGCTGTAGAATTACAATGAGAGACTGCTGCCTAAAAAATTCCAAAAGTACATATGTTGGAGTGTTCACACGTGCACGAATAAACCGCTTTGCACCAAGTTTTTGGTAAAGAATGGTTCGAAATCTTGCTCTTGCTCAAGGCAGGCCATTATGTATCCACGTTGTACCGTCTCTGCTAGCAATTGCTGACCTGGATGAGCTAGGACCTGAAAATAAGAAATTAATTACAACTAAATCTGCAAAATAGAAAAAAAAACCAGCTTGATACTCAGAAGAGAGCAAAAATTGTCGAGTTAGGCTACCTCCATCACTACAGTATTCTCGATGTTATCTGATGGTTCCGAAATAAAATTGTCAACACCAACATTGCTGGTGATTGTTAGTTTGATCAGCCCAAGAAAAATACAACAGTAAAATATCATCAGCACAGTAGTGACACTAAACTAAACACTGTAGATATACCTCCTTTATTATTCTCGTTGTCATTAGAGATTTCAAAAAAGAATTCACTTAAAACATCTACATAATTGTCATTTTGCTGAGCAAACACGACTTCGGCTTTTTGGAAGTCTTCTTCATAACTGTCTACATCTACCATACGTAGGCGGTTCGCTTCGTCAGTAGTAAGCTGTTTCGTTCGCCAAGCCATTCTAGAAACTCGTGACAAACAATTAGGTATCAGTTTGCTGAAACAACAGTTGGTATTTTGTTTAAGATCAATTATCAAAGACTTGTCTTTCCCCATCAAGTTAGTGATATCGTAGGCTATAGGCTACTCTCCTGCAAACTACCTAACTTGTTACAAAACATATTATTTGCACTCCGAATGATCATGGATATGAGTTAGATCGATGAACTACACTATAAAGTGCAACTCAAGTCAACTGAGGGAAGTGAAAAATTATCGCTGTCCTAAAGCAGTTGTGTCAATAACTAGCTTTCTGCTATTATGGTCAGTACTAACTGATAACAAGGCTGAGCGGTAATGAGCAAGCCTTTATGAAGAAATCAGTAATACAAAAAAATAGCAATTGAAGACAATAGCCTGCTATCCAGCGCTTCGTATATTGTTTTAGAGCAAACCTTTTTAAAAACTTATGGAGCGCAAAATATTTACCGGTCAATTGACAGGCTTGGTCCTTCTAGGTGGGGTGAAATCTTGGTTCTTCTAGGGTTGGAGAATTACTACAAAAAGCGACAAGTTTTGCTACGCATCTCCGTAAAATTTTGCGTTTTTACGAAGTTATTACATTTTTAGTTTTTGTGCCCTCAAATAACTACTTTACAATAATTATTTCCTTTGCTTGGTTTTTGTGTCAACCAAAGAAATGGCTTGATCAGCAGAGCTAATCACGCTAATCTGGATCCAAACATCACGTACAACTTTAAACGTTTTTCCATTTCTAAGATGGTATCACCCCTTTTTTTTGGTTCACTTTCACCATTTTGCTTTTTGCCTCATCTGTTTTCATCGATATAAATCCTGTTTCCTTACAACTGCTCATACAAGATGCCATTCCTACAGAATCCCTTCTAGCAATGTAAATTTCTTAGTTCTTATCCATAAAATTTATTCCAGGTTGTCCTCGAAATAGCCGATGAATAGAAATAGGTGCATGCTCAGATTGCTGGTTATTTATGATCAAGCAATCGATATTTCGTCAATTGCTTCATCACCAGAAATGCATCACAAGCAGTGCAAGCAAGAGAAATTAAAGTATTTTTACCGAAGGCTTGAAAACGTAGTCGTCATGAAGTTTAAACCGATAACTTATTGCTGCCACAGATTGTGGTAAAATACACTTCGTTGCAGACCAGATTTGCATGTGAAAATTGCTACATGTAAGGGTTAGCTTTCAATGTAAGTTTAGATTGGCGCAGAAAATACTTGTTTCTGTTTATAAAAATTCGAATTTAGTTTTCCGATTGCTATTGCGTTATTGTGCTGTTTGAAAAGACTTTACAACTTTTTCCTTACTTGATGGTAATGCTTGTGGCAGAAATCACCTGCAGTAGGCTACTTGAAACTTCATAATAGGTCTTGATGCATATTATTTGATGTGTAATTGCAAAGAATTCTTTGGCTTGAAAATTACAATGAAAGTAATTATACACTAGTTTTGTAAATTCTATTATTAGATTTGTAAGATAAGTTTTTCCTAGATAAATTGGTTCATTTTGATGCCAGATGTTTGAAATAATTTCAGATTTGAGAAACTGTTTTCAGCGTTTCTCAAAAGTGCAGTCAATATTTGATAATTCAAATATTTCCCACAATATTTGATCAAGGATGATCGGAAAATATTTTTGGGAAAACTGATTTTAAGTTGTTTCAAAACTACTTTTTTGCTGGTTTTGGATTTATACGTACTTTTACGCAGTGCAAACCTGTTCACTCACATTAAATTACGTTTCTAGCGATTACCCTTTCTTGATTTTTCGGGAAATTGAAATCTTGAAGTCCCCGTACATTGGTAACTTGCTGTGCAACTGCACAATGTTTTTGCATTAAATCGTACTCTTCCTTTCCTGTCACACATATTTTGATGTCAGTTTCGAATGTTGTGTAACTCCACTACTAAATATTTTATTTTTGTAAGTTTATTTTAAATTACGATACATGAATATGGCGATGTAATTAACGTAGCATCAAAAACAAATTAGTTAAAATATGTTCAATCAGCAAGACAACATGCCAATCATTAAGCACAAATGTCGTCCTTTATCATCTGGAAGTATGTTGAAGGGAGATGAAGAGCTAGATACAAAACTACAATCTGTCCTTAAATGGCAATATTAATCGTGAAACAGTATCGTAAACTACGATGTTGTTTTGCTGATGTTTCCTTGCGGTAAAAAATAATTGCTAAGACTTGAATTCTTCGACGATAATATCATCACAAAAATATACCACGGTTTTATTTTATTTATGTGATTATTTTATGGCAAAAACCAAGAGAAATGATTCCACTGATTGGTAAAATATAGAGAATATAGTTTTCATGTTTATATAAATGTACAGTGTCCACCAGCTTGCTTATGAAAAAAATTAGACAAGAGAAATATTGAATATTATATTGAATTGTGGGCTCTTTGTGGCTATGCTGGCTGTTTATCATTGCAGCCACAAGCTGCCCCAACCAATGCGAGAAAGAAGTCGTACTTAAATTAATCTTTCGTTTGCGTTGGGCAGACCTCTTACTTTCTTCTCCTTCTCTCAAAAAAACAAACTTTGATCTCTCCCAAAACAGAGTTTAATTTTTTGTGGAAAAAAAACTGCTTTTACAGAAGAATTTCTTGACGCTCCCTTGTCAATGTCAGTGTTGTGTCAAATGGTAGAGCTACAGCACAGCTTCTCAAATCATTGGTCGCGACCAAAAAACTACGGCTTGCATCAATAGCAACGACATGTAGAATAATGATGACCACTTACTCGACAGTAAGGTGATTTTGCAATTTCCTAAAACCCACCGTTCCTCTTGTGTTCGATGAATTGAATAAGTTCTCATTTCTCGACCTCATTTATGATTGCTAAAATATTTGCTCTGAAGTCTTTGCCAGTCCAGCAATTGAAACATAGCAAAAAACTTAACAAAAAATTGAACGTTTTTGAAACTTTTTGAGCAATAACTTTTATTGAAGTATAAGTCTTTCAAAGATTGGCTTAAAACTTTTTTCTAACATGCCATCGCAAAAAATCTTCTAAAAGCTTGATCCAAAATGAACACGTTTGTACATCTCCAGAATTCAAACGACAGATTAATTATAATGGAACGCGTCAAAGAAAGGTATGGTAAAACAAAAAAAGGATTTGTTGATTCTTTAATCCCAACAGAACTTGTTTCAATTCAGATATAAATGACATGATTGTTAAATATGATCTTGCAAAACTAAGACAACAATAAAAAATATGCAAAATTTATGTCACATGATATTAATGCCATTTAATTCAATTATGATTTCAAAATTGGAAATTTGTGGCTCTTTTAGTAATGCAAGGGTCTAGCGATGCACTTAGAAAACTACAGACAGTGACACTGTTTTGACCTAATAGGTCTCTTCAGTGCAGTTGGTGACCAATAAGAGCTAGAAGCTTTTAATAACAAATAGCTCAGATTGTTACACTTGTGGGACCTAATACTAGGTCCACTGTAGTAGATGGCTCTTTTGTTTCCGTGATTAAATACAAAGAGGTTTATGGAACACTGTTGTAATTGCTGATTAAAACAACGACCACAAAACTAAGAAAAAATACTATTGGTATGCTGCTAGAACTAATTTAACCCTATTCACGTTTTGTAGCAATAATTATTTGACATAACAATTGGATGTATTAATTGGAAATTAGTGGCTTGGACACTCGTTATAGCAAAGGATCTCGGTATGACAAGGAGCAGCAGGAGAAATTTCCTCGTTGAACCAGGGGAGGAACTTTGTGCCGGAGAGCGAAATAACAAAGAGTGTAGCCAACCAACCTTTCAAGCAATGTGTCCGGCTGAAGCAACCTCTCAACCTGCTACATTACAAGCGAACGACCAGCAGGATGTGCCTAACAAACAAAACCAGAACCCAGTGCTTCAACTGTGGGATTTACATTTGCGGTACTTGTGCTGAAAAAGTGTGTTGTGATTGTTTAAAATCACGTGACTAAAATGGACAGATGGACAGACTCGAATAATAAATGTGTTTTCTTTGTTTTGTTTTGTTTTGTTGTATTGCAACATTTGGATGAAAGGAAGTTTTAAAATTGATGTTCACGTTTTAAATCTAATTGTCTCAAAGCTTATTTCCAACTACAGGTCAGTTGACCTGCTTGGTCTTTCCCGGTACCGCATGTTGGCCGTTCTTTCAAAAACTAGTCCCTGCCAGACTCATCTTGTTCGAAGTCATAGCCTTGTTATACAAAGTGAGGATTAAAAGGAGACTCAGTACGCAAAAGCGCAATTTCATCAAAATATTGCAAAAACAAAAACGTTTACAGGTCAATTAACCAGCTTGGTCCTTCTAGGGTTAATACTTTGGGGTCGCAGAAGGCAAATAGGTTTGAAACTTGACAAGGATAAGTAAGATTCCTGGATGCATAGAAACTTGAGCTGTTGATATTTTTGTCCTGGTGAGTGTTGTTTGACAATGAGAGTTGATGCAAAAAAAAAACATGTGGTAATAAACCAAACATGCTTTTACTTGCTCAAAAATACACATAAAACAAAATTAAACAACTAAGATTTCAATAAAATACAAAACATTCTCAAATTATAGCAAACTACTAGCTGAATTGAAAACTTGAGTTTTCTCTTGAGTAGCTCTGCTTGTTTTTGCTACGCAAGAATTTTATGATTACGTCAAAAAGAAGAATGGCCCACGACGCACACTAAAGATTTTACAAGTAAAACGTACGTATTACAGAGCACCCACCGTGTCTATTCAGTAATCAGTGGTGACGAAATTACAAGCGATATCACTTTATTAATCATCATATAATCATTTTATTTTTCTCTCTTGAATTAAGAATCGACGAAAGTAAACAATAATTTGTTTTACAGATTTTGCTCAGCACATTCCAACAATACGTAGAGATTCCTTCTTGATTAATTTTTATATACATTTAGTTGCTACAACTTGTCTTGCCTAGCCGAGTAGTGGTGCCCTGATTACATATTATTGATCAAAGCAGGCTTGTCGACATTTGTCATACGTTTATAAACATTATTGACATATCTATTAAGGAGACTGCAAAGCCTTTACAAAGGCCTTAGTAGAGTTGAGTAAGCATTTTTGGGGGCAATTTAAGCATGGCTACTAGCAATCGTTTCAGCCCTAACAGGGTAGATTAAGTATTTTTCCATGTGGCTTTGGTTAAAAGATTGCTTGAAGGTTCGGGCTGAAAACGGAAAGAGAGGGGAATTTGAAGATGAGGTTCTGTGTTAGTCAATGGAATACTTCCGTCTTGATTTTTTTTAAAGTAAAGCATGGAGCAATATCATTTACTGATGCAATGGATTACTAGTCATTTAGAAATCGTAAAGGAGCAAAACTGTGATTAACTTCCACTAATTCTACTTTATCCAGAACAGGGCTGTATATCAGGGATGTGGAAGCGGTTATTTTTCAAACGCTTCCGCTTCCACACCTATCGCTTCCGCTTCCGCTTCTGCTTCCACCGCTTCCGCTTCCACCAACAAAAAACGAAAAACGACCGTTGACGATTTTTTTTAATTTTTGTGGGTCTGTAGCCTGCCTTCTCCTACACTTTATTATTTTGAGAAGACAAAAACCTTCATTTATTGCTATTACTTTACCTACTTCGCTTGAGCTTATTATTTCGAACTACTCTGTGTTTGTTTTTCTTAGATATCAGAACTCGTGTTAAATGTAGAACAGTGCTTTTCAACGTTTTTGTCATCGCGGAGCCCCTAATGTACTTTCGCGTTTGTCACTGAACTCCCACTAACAAAAATTTAGAAATCACGAATTGCTTGCAAGAAAATCAAATATTTCGTTACTACAATTCAAAAAATAATTAAACACTTCAACAAATAGACAGTTATTACAAGTTCGTTCACTACTTACAACTACTTTCACAACAGTTAACCTAATGCTTCTCAGATCTAAATCGTATGACCACATATCACAGCTGTCGACAATAACCTGTCGTCACAACAACAAATTACACCGTATAGCTTTGATTTTCCCTCTCTATTCTCGACTTCATGTAACTCTGACTTTGAGTTAACTTTAACTCTAATCATCATTACGTTCTGTCCGTCCTCAAAACACGTATTGACTCCGATCTTTTTGGATAGTGAAGTGCGAAATTTCTATCGTATATATAGTATGTACATGTAAAGCGAGCAAAATTGATCTGCACCAATCAATAGCCGCCTCAACGTGGTGGTGCGGTCCCCGACCCGTTTGGGTTGGGTCAAAATGGCTGTTGGCCTTCCCGAGGGTCCCAGTTACCCCGGGCACTCCTCTCACATAAACCATTTGTTGCCGTGCAGCCCCCTGAATGACCGCAGTAGGGTAGCACGCAGCCTCTTTAAAATTGGCCTGTCTTCTCCTGCCTTTCTCTTGAATGCCTTCTCATCCTTATCCTTCTCCTGATGAGTGGCAACGTTCATCCAAACCCTTGTCCTGTCTTTCCTTGTTTAGTGTTCGCTGGAAATGTGACCTGGCGGGGTAGGTCAGTGCAATGCTGCACATGCTCTAATTAAGTTCATTTAAAGTGCTCACTACTCTCCTTTTCTAGATTCAGAACTCTTGGCAGCTCTCATTTCTGAAGATGCTCTCCCTGCTTTTTTTGGAGATTCTACACCTACCAGCACTGTGCCTTCCTCCTCGGACTCCTCCAGCTGGTATACCTTCACTGCTCAATCTGGCCCCCATCTGCTAATGCAGCACTCGCACCCCACCCTCACTTTCAGACTTCTTAACCTTTTCCCGCCCACTTTGTACCTTCTCCCTCTGCACCCTTACCACCGCCTCATGCTCCTGGCTGTTTCTCTTTCCCTCCCTAACTCTCTTAGGGTTCTTCAATGGAATGCTGGGGGTCTCCGAGCCAGGAGAACTAAACTACTACACTTTATTTCGTCTCATCCCGTTGACCATATTTATATCCAGGAATCTAACCTCAATTTATCTTCTTCTTTCTGGATCCCTGGATTCTCTGCTCTGCAATCCCATGGCACCCACTCCCGATCTGGTATTTTTTCTACTGATGTCGCAGACGCTAGCGGCGGCGTCATCATTTTTGTCAAGCAGGGCTTATTCTTCTCTGAGCTTTATACCTCCTCTCTTTCTTCGCTTGACCCCTACTCTGATTATGTAGAGGTCAACATCTCTCTAAACAACTTCTCCTCGCTCTCATTTCTTAATGTTTATGCTCCCCCCATTCGTTCTTCTACGAAGGATAGCAGAACCAATTTCTTTTCTCTCTCCATTCTTCCCTCCTATGTGGAAGCGGAAGCGGTGGATTTTTCGCGCGTCCGCTTCCGCTTCCACAGAAAAAGTACCGCTTCCGCCGCTTCCGCTTCCACATCCCTGCTGTATATACTTCATATAGGTGGCTTTAAGAGCAGTGGACCAGGCTGCACAAGCTGACTCGGAAAAGTTTAGCCATTCATGCTTCTTCAGTTGAAAGCAAAAAAAAACTTTCGCAATTAGTAACCCCGCGTAGAAGAAACAGTAGGACGCGGAAAGCTTCTTGAAGAATTGTCTCCCGAAAACTTTGAGGTTGGTTACTGGTGCGCAACATTACTTCGACCTTAACTTGACCATTTTCCAGATTATTTGATTTATCTTTTTACATTGTTCATTTCCTGTGGGGTGATATGGGGTGTAGCGGCTGGCAGCTACTTTCCGGTAGGATATCTAATGCCGATTGGGTTGTCGCGACGTAAACGATGCCCCTCTGTGACTGTGCACACCCAGAAGCAATACAAACATGTGCAAGAGTTCTCTAAAACAGCTGGCAACGGGTTGACGTGGACATATCATTTAAACGAAAAGGCAAAAGGGAAGCGACTCTTCAAGGAACAAACAAGTATATACTTGTTTGTTGTATATACTTGTTTGTTCCATGAAGAGTCTCCTTATAATTCACGAAAATATTTTCCCATAGTTCCATAGATTTTATAAGCTCTTTGCTTAGCTTTTGACAAAATCAAGATTTTAAACTGGCACCCACTCTCCATTTCAAACAGACACGTTTTCCATTTTCCTCGGAGAAGGCAAGAATTTTGTGCTAACAAAATGAAGCAAGTGTGCAACTCGTAAATGGCCGAATTTTGCATGTAATTTTTCAGTATCAGGAGCATAGGATTGTCCTGCAGTAATGATGAATTTGTGACCACGACTTTTGATAAATTATGAATCAAGGATGACCATAAAGTTATCGCAAAAAACACCTAGGATTGATAAGAGTTTGCGGCGGAGGCACCTGGACCCTTCATAAAACTTAAATTTGATGTTTTTGGCCTTGAACATCAATACGCCCATTTGAGGTAGGTCTGGCAAGATATTTTTTTATTTGTTTTTGTTGACTCATCGCTTAAAAATGATGAAGTCATTTTACGTGAATGCTTACGTAGTTGCAAGGGGTACGATATATAAATATCTTGATATGCAACAATATTTCAGCCTGCTATTGCGTTAATTTCCCGGTTGAGAAATTGCTTTTACTATATATGCGAGTTGTGGGTGAATGTGGTTCTGGTAAAAGTAATTTAGGGAAATTTTCCCGCTCGGTTTGTTTGTTTGTGGTTACCCCTTCTCTTTCTCGGAATGGAGGTACGGCATGAACGGCAATTCAGGTTCATGCCGTCAACCTAATCGAAATTAGGCTAGGGGAAAGATGGCAGCCCATTTCGAACCAGTCTTGAGTGACTGGTAGTCCCACCACCAACAAGGCGGACTGCCACTGGTGAGCACCCAAGAGTCGTCTGACATGCTGGGTTAGCAACTTCACAATTGTAACCCGGTGAAGTAGGGGAGGGCCACCCCTCTGTCACATAAAGGTGGAGGCGTCCCGTTAAATGCCTTGGCCAAGGACACAGCAAGCAAGCAAGCTTGCGGGCTTGTTCCCCACACTATCCCTTTTCTATGCTGAGCGCCAAGCAGAGGAAACTGTAAATACCATTTTTTAAAGTCTTTTGGTATGACTCGACTTTGGGAATGAACTCCAGGTCTAACGACTGCGATGCGGACGCTCTAACCACTACACCATCGCGCCGGTAGAGTCTCATCTTCGCGAGAAAGTTGGGATCGGAGTGGGAGCATGGGGAGGAAAGGGTGGACTCCACAGTGAAAGAAGGGAGGTTTCAAGGAGGAGAGGGTAAGTAAAGAGAAGCTCCCTAGGAGTTGTAGAGGAAAGCATGAGCAGGTGAATAGACACAAAAGCTCTCCTCGAGAAACTTGGTTTCACTACAAGTACCGGCCAAACTTGAAATGAAAAAAAGGTTGCGAGACGAAGAACCCGCTCATAAGATGACAGGGAGAAATGAATCAGGATACTTGTAGTGGAGGTAGAGACGCCTCTGAGATGAAAAGACGGATAGGGGAAGACGAGAAGCAGCCAGTGGTGGCGCGACTAGCCGCTCGGTGAAGGTGTTCCAATTTGATAGTGTTGATAACGCTAGGAAAAGGAAACCATTTGGGTGAAGCATAAGTGACAAGAAGCCGAAGAAAAGCTTTACACAAAAGAGAGAGGGACCCCATGAAGAAACAGAGATACAGCATAAAACCTTGAGACAAGGAAAGAACTTGGTTTTTAGCGAAAATACATAGTTAAAAAAGGAAAGACTGCGGTCGAAGGTGACCTCAAGGAAAGTTGGAGTGGGATTGAAAAGGAGGCGGGAGTTGGATAAAAAGAGGTGAGACTGGAGGTTAGCTTGGTAGGAATCCACAGAGAAAAAGGAGGCCTCGCATTTTCTAGGATTGAGAGAAAGATTCCGGTACTCAGACCAGCGCTCCAGTCGATTTATAGCTCCTTGTGCGACCCACCGCAGCATAGACCGAGTGGAGGAGGACCAACCGGCCAGGTCGTCAGCATAAAGAGAGCAGTTGAAGGAAGAAGGCAGAAAAGCAGGGAGATCATTGATGAAAAGAAAGAAAAGCTCAGGGCCAAGAATGTAGTTTTGCGGAACATCTCAATGGACTCAAAAGGAGTGACTTTTGTGATTTTGAAAAACCACTCAAGCGCGCTTATCAGAAAGGAAAGATTGAGTCCAACGAGCAAAACAAAAAGGGAGGCCAGCAGAAATAATGTTGTGAAGAAGGGCAGAGAGCCATACAGAGTTGAAAGCTTTGGAGAAGTCAATAGTAGCAGCAATCGTCCGAGAGCCAGGCTTGGGTTTGTTAAACTCATCCAAAATGGATTGAGAAAGATAAAGAACTTGATCAAGAGGAGAACAGACAGGGCGGAAACCGGCCTGGCGTGGAGAGAAAATGGAGTCAGACTCCAGAAAGAAGAGTAGATGCGATAGAATGATGCGTTCAAAAACTTTGAGACGCAGAAGGTGAGAGAGATAGGCCCAAAAAAAGCAAGAGAGTCGAGAGGCTTTTCCATCTTTTGAATAGGAAAAATAGAAGATATCTTTCTGATGGAAGAAAAGGAATGCAAAGACCAGGAAAGATTGAAAATGTATAAAAGATAATGAATGCCAGAGCAAAGAAGGTGCTTTAGCATGGGATAGGCAACTTTGTCTGAGCCAGTGGCAGTAGATGAGGAGAGGTTTGTGGCAGCCGCGGCAGAGAAGTGGGCGCTAAAAGAGAAATGTAACTTCTCAGGGCACATGACTCGGCGGAGCTCGGACAGGTAGTCTCTGGCTCTGCAGCGCAAGACCTTTGGCTGGAAGACAGAAAAGTGGGATCTCAAGTATTAGACAAAAACCTATGCCGACCCCCAGGAGAGAAACAATTGAGAAAGTTAGGAGAGGAGGAAGATGAAGAAGAAGCGCCACCCACAGAACGGAGGAGAGAATACACAGATTTAGGAGAGAGAAAAGAGCAAGTTGCCTTGGCGATGACAGACGAGGCATGTCGGGAAGCAGTGATATAAGCCTGACGATTTTCAACACTTTTATGAGCGGCACCGAAAGCCTTATGTATTGCACTAACCGCTTCTTCCACTTTAGCGAACCACCAGGCTTGAGGTTGGCGTTTGACGTAGCCAAAAAGAATGGAAAATTTGAAAACATTCGGAGCCAGAGAAGTAAAAAGAGCAGCTGCAGCAGCAGAGAAAAGAGAAAGAGATGAATATTCCTCTGCAGAAAGACAATGAGAGTCGAAGTAAAATGCAAAGTCATCCCAGCGAGCTTTCTGAGAATTGAAGAAAGGGGGACGTTTGTTGTGGCAAAAGACCGGAGAAAGAGGGACGGTTAGTAGGATTGGTAAGTGATCAAACCCCAAGTTTTAAAGCACCTTTCAGGAGCAAGAGAGGGTGAGAGAGGAAGGAGCAAAGGAGATGTCAGGAGAGGAGCGCAGTGGCGACGCAAACACACTATTGCTCAAAGCAAAGTCAAAAAGTGTGTTTTCCACACAAAGACTTTCTGCACATTTGACACTGATTTAATTGCCTAAGTATTTTTTTTCTTTGAGTTCGAAATTCTTATCGAGTTTCCTATTGGACACGCTTTTTAATATTTTCGTTTTTCACCACGCAAATGTTAGCGATTGAGCTTGAAGCAGATGCATACGAGATAGCCGATATCTCCTGGCCAAGAACTGCACATATTTTTGTTTGAACAGAATATTGTAAGCCGATGATTGTTCGTGATTGATTGTGAAGGCAAATTAGATCCATTGCCAATTCCCATCCAAATGCAAATGCATTTTTTTTTTTTCGGTTTAGTTCCTTGGTTCATCACGTACACTGTACAAGCATTTATGCGGCATGTAAGTTATCAAGCAAGTATAAAAAAGCAATTATCGTACACCGTCTCGATTTTGTTTTGCATGGATAGTAATCAATGTTTAGAGCTTGCAAATAAAATACCGATAGTTATTACTCAATTGCAGATGCTTGTAAACCGGAGGTTTCCAACTAATATGAATTTCTGACACACTAATCTAATCTACAAAATTAAACGACGCACTCCATAACTTGACCTCAAAAAAAAGCTCCAAAAAGGGTCATCAAATCAAAAATAACGGCAAGAAAGCCTCTACGTAAGTTGATTTACAAAAAAACAGTGGTCATCAATTCAATGATGAAGACAAAAGGCTCTCAAAGCTGGTTTGTTACACAAAAAAGTCATTAAGGATGTACCGTATATTTTTGACGCCCTTACTTTTTCCAAACGATGCACCAGTGCGTCGCAACGCTTCAGTTGAGAACCACTGTTGTAAACGAAATTCGGACACCGTATTTCAAAGGCTTGTAAACAAATTTTCGACACGTATTTATCGGTTTCAGGTGCTTGTAAATGAAATTCCGACATTTATTGGCGTATTTTAGAGGCTTAGAGGCTTGTAAAAAAATTCTGATAGTTGTTAGATGGTTTTAGAGGCTTGCAAACCAATTGCCGACACGTATTTCTCGGTTCAGGTGCTTGCAAATGAAATGCCGACACTTATTGACTGTATTTCAGAGGCTTGTAAACGAATCTCCGACACTTATTGCCGTATTTCGGAGAGATGTAGCCGAAATAACTTTCCGACAATTATTACTCGGTTTCAGATGCTTATAAATGATTTTCCGACAAATTCTTATTCGATTCGGAGGCCTAATTGCGAATTTACGACATTTATTACTTTCATTCAGAAGCTCGTAAATGAAAATTCCGACCACTTATTCATCTCCTTGGGGGCATACAAATCAAATTTCTACACTTATTACTCGGTTGCAGAGACTTGTAAATAATTTTCCGTCGCTTTTTGATCTGCTTTCCAGGCATATGAATGAATTTCCGACTCTTAGTATCCAGTTGCAGATGCTTGTATATGAAATTCCAACACTTGTTGCTGTATTTCGGAGGCTTGCAAATGAAATTTTGACAGTTATCATTTTCTTGCAGAGGCTTGCATATGAAATTCCGGCACCTATTGCTTTGTTTCCGAAGCTTATAAATGCTTTGCAACAGTTATTACTCGATTGCAGATGCTGGTAAATGAAATTCCAACCCTTAAATTATTAATTTCAAGGCCTAATTACGAATTTACGACACTTATTGCTGTATTTTGGGGGCTTGTAAATAAAATTCCGACACTTATTTCTCTGTTTCGGATGCTTTTGAATGCGTTTTCGGCACTTAAAGCGTGGTTTCAAAAGCATATTATAGCATATAAATGAGTTTACTACAATTATTGGTTTTATTCAGAGTCTTGTAAATGAATTTCTGAGGCCTATTGATCTATTTGTAGGCAGAGGCATATTGATAGTCTTTTGACGTTTTTGTTGTTGTTTAAGAGGCTTATGAATGAATTTCCCATACTCTTTGGTTTTGTTTGTTTTTTAATATTGAGATAAATCAAAGGGGTTCAAAAATTTTCATTTCCATTGAGATAGGTGTGACAGTGTTATAAAATCATGTAGTTTGTTTTCCTTAGAAATATGTTTGACTGATTAGAATTTACTTTTGCTCCGATAATTTCGACGATTACGACCTTTCCTTAAATTATATTTGCAACATTTCAGAGATTTCTGACAATTCCTTTATTCATGAAATTAGCGCGAGTTTTCTGACATTTCTGACTTCATTAAAATACAGTAGATTCCGCTTAATTGAGCCGCCGGTTAATCGGGTCAGCCGTTTAATTGGGCCAAATTGTTGAGAACAAAATCCAATCAAAGATAATGCACTATGTTAAATCCGCATAATCGGGCCACTATTCCGCTTAATCGGGCCACAGCTGTAGTCAGACATACACTGGTTCAATTGCAAAACCGCCTTTGTAATGTAATAGAACTCAATATCACAAAGCCAACTATATTATGTAACAATTGAAAAATACAGGCGCAAATTATTTTGTCATTTCATGCCCTTGGACATGGTAATTGTTGTGTTTTTGATGAGGCTGAATAAATCGCATTTCAAAACAGACCTACCGTTATTTACACAGCACTGATTCCATTGCTCCACGCGTTTATGGGTTACCAAAAATTCATAAAACTGGTTTTCCATTTCGACCTATTGTTTCCTTTATCAATTCACCGCTTTATAATTTGTCCAAGTTCATTGTTGTTTTGTTCACACCGCTAGTTGGCGTTAATGGTTTTATTGTGAAGAATTCTTATGAATTTGTAGAACAACTGAAATATTTGACAATCAATCATATTGTTGTGTTTTGTTGCAAATTTTGTGAAGTCCCAAGCAGAGATGCCAGAAAAAGAATTAACAATTGCTGAAAGGGTTGTTGTCCTAAGAAAAATTAGAGAGCAACCTCCAGACATTAGTCATTGCCAGCTAGCTGAGATAACTGGTGTACCAAGGACAACCCTGGCAAAGATACTGCAAGACTTCGGATAATCGGGTCAGCCGCTTAATCGGGCCAAATGGTGCTTATCCCGATGTGACCCGATTAAGCGGAATCTACTGTAGTAAAACTTGCAGCGGTAGCAGTGCACTTTGCAAAGTTGGCGAATGCAGTGTGAATTAGTGGAGTGTAGGTTTGTAACATTCCGGTATTAACTGCAGTTTGTTAGTCTGGTTTAAAAATTATTGTGGGCTGTTTGCAACTGCAAAAAAACTATAACAATTAATATATATGTATTTAGGCCTACTGCATTTGTTGTGAACAAGAATGCAATGTATTAGTAGGCGTACTAGTATTCTACAATATGATTTCTAGCCTTACATGGAATTTATCATTGCGTCAAGCTTTCGCAAGCAATAGGACAACGTTTTTAAAGTATTCATTACAAGCAAAGCGAGGATTAAAGGTTTTCACTAAAAGATGGAAATTAAATTTATTGAAAAAGCATGAAACCACATTTCAATCTCAAAAATGGCAAAGAATTAAGTCAAAAATACATATTACCATCTGTGGTGTAGTGGGCAGCTCATCTACAGTTGCTTTGCTGCACTGCATTCACTATAAAGGTATGATATTAGGCCAGCATGGCAAAAAATGTGCTGTTTTTTATTTAGTTTTTAGCTATTTGGTTTAAATGTAGGTGCTACCCTATTTGGGACTAATACCTTCAATGAAAACTTGACATTGCACACACGCTATATGACCAAGACACCTACTCTGTTGCTAGGGTTTAGGAATTGGGTTGCTGGCAATTGCAGGATTAGCATTTCAATACAAACTTGACATAGTACGTTGATGACGTAAGACCAGGACACCTGATACTTTTTTGGTAAAAGTTTGAACCTGGATTTTGCAACTGCAGGAATTGGTCAGGTAAACCAAGTCATTTTAGTCAAATGGCATTATGTACGACTTCTCGTTTGTAGTCACTGGTGTTTAGGTAAGATGCCTTAACTTACCCCAGAAAACTGGAAATTAAAACTAAAAAAATTCCCAAATGTTTGTTTTCTTTTTGCTGTCTATGCTAATATTTGTGTTTCTCTCTTGCTGTAATTCTGGGCAGCTCATTGCTCAATGAGCTGTGCAGAACTATCCCCTATTTGCCTATGGTCAGCAGTGTTGCTCAAATTGTGATACAGCAGTGGCTTGTAATTGTGAGAATGCAAGTTTAATTCCCACATGAAAGTGGCAATCGTGCGCTCTCAAAAAAGGTTTTTTTTATGATAATTTTCCTGCTTTGCAGCAGGCTGTAATAGAAATGTACTGTGCTTGAGCACTTGTAATTCTAAAGCAATCTGAGCACAAGGTGCTTTTTGCATATCTGCAAAGATTTTTCTGTGACTGGAGAATAAAAATATAATTAATGTTTGGGTGGAGATTTAGTCCTGCAAAAACCTGTTAATTGTAAATATTTTTGCATTTAAATGTAAATGGTATTACTGTTTTAGGTCTACTACAAAGTTCATGTCGAGAAATTAGTAAAAAATATGAGAAACAAAGTGACATTGCATTTCCTTATGCTGAATTTTATTGGAGATACTTATTACCAGAAATATTGCCTCTTACGTTAGCTATTGTTGTAAGTGATTGTGAATTATATATTTTTATTTTGTGTTTACAGTGAAATTTTTTTTCCATTACATAAGAACATATTTGTATTCTGACCTTATTCAGAGTTACCAATACTGTACTGCACAATGCATTTCTATCACAAGCAGGAAACTAGCTCTATAACATCTTTTTTTAGGACACAAAGATGTAAGTCATCAGGAATTTGAAAGTGAGCACAGTATTATTGCTGCCATTAATGTATTCCAATGCATGCAGCATTTTTTGCATTAGTAATTAAAGCTGTACAAGTATAGCATGTAAAATTGATCACTTGCGTCTCTTTGGAATGATTCCTATCATACTTTACTGCTGAGCTTGCAAAAGCCAAGTAGCAGTACTGCTGCACTCTTAAAAATATGTTTTGAGTGCCTGTTAATGAAGTATTAATGAGGTTGATTGTTCTTTAATACAAATCATGTTTCAAACATTGAACTGGCACCAGTAGTGATCTATATTTTAAACTGGCATTCACTAAGCAGACGATTGCAATCTAGTAAGCAAAGCAGCTCAGATCAATGTGGTGCTGATTGAATCGTGAGGCTACAAGCTCAATATTCAGAGATAAATTGTTCATTTTGCAGTTGACAATTTCTTCTACTTGGTTGATGAGCTTGCACTAAAATGCACTAGGCCAGCAGTTGTGGTAGCATCAAGGTGAATTAAAAGGTATTTTGTTTTTTGTGGTTCTGCACAAGGTCAAAAGATAGAAACAACATCTCAGTTCTACTATTTCTTTACAGGCTGCATTTTGCGGTGCTTTATTGAACATGAAAATTCCTGTCACACTTGGTGATTTAATTAACCTTTTAAATGAATCTATTCAAGATGGAACCCACAGTGCTGTAGATTATTTTGCGTCATTGAAAGAACCTGTTTTGGAACTTATAAAGCTGTATATTCTCCAGGTAAGCTGCTGCATCAAACCTGAATATTTTTTGATTTTGTGAAAGTAATTGGAATGCATTTGTCTTAAAAGCTGTTGATTTGAAACTTTTTTCATGTCATACATACACCAGATCACTAGTTGTGCTTTTTGCAGGGCTTTACTACGTTTGCATATATATCATGCCTAAGCCATGTAGGTGAAAATATAGCATGCAAAATGCGAAAAGATTTATTTGGAAGTTATCTCAAACAAGATGTTGCATTCCATGATCAACGTAAAACTGGTCTTCTGATAGATAGATTAACCTCGGACATTCAGGTAACTACTGCTGATGTACCACCAAAATGGTTTTTAGCCTTTTGCATTGTTCCAAGGTGAGTGACCCTAATGATTAACTACAATGCTAATATAGTGCATTATATTTTGTTGGTACTTGGTATTAAGTTGCTACTTTTGGCTGTAAAACTATGGGATTAAAGATAAGGGTCGCCATATAGTTCTACCACTAAACACCATACTGTAAATTTTAATTATAAAATTTTATTATACCAATTTAAATATTTTTTAGTGTTTTGCTGTCATCAATATTATTTTTTTATTTGTTGTTACAGGATTTTAAAAGTTCTTTTAAGCTTTGCATCTCACAAGGTCTTCGTAGCACCACTCAAACAGTTGGATGCATTGCTGGGCTTTATACTATTTCTCCCAAGCTGACTATTGCATTGACCACGACCATCCCCATGCTTGTTATAACTGGAACTATAATAGGAGCCAGCTTGAGACGTTTGTCCAAGTAGGTAAAGAACTGTTAGTGTCTTAAGTATTTTCCTATAGTTTAGCATGCAATAACGAACAACATCATCAAAGTTTCTGTTGTATATTTCTGCACTGTGGTATGCTTCCTAGCCTTCCATAAAGCTCAAAGAAAAAAGTGATTTGGGAGGATTCTAAATTGATGCCTCTTGGTAATTGGCCAGTTGCAAAACAAAAGACTGTTGATTTCAATTTTTTAGTTATTGCTTTAGGTAGAGAAGTGATGCGCATAATATGTGCGTATGGGCCACAAAACGGAAGACCAGACAAAGATAAACTTCATTTTTATGATGAGATGGCGGGTGAGTGGGAGTTTGGAAGTTTTAGTGAAATCATTGTTTCTTTGGGAGATTTCTATGGACATGTGGGGAAATGTGCCGAGGGTTTTGAAGGTGTACACAGGGGAAACGGTATTGGGAAAAGAAATGCAAAAGGAAAGAAATTGCTGGAGTTTTGTGATGAAAGAGAACTGTGCGTGGCAAACGCTTGGTTTTATAAGGCAGACAAAAGGGAAATCACTTATAGTGCCCGTGGGTGAAACAGAAATTGATTTTTTGCTTGTGGGAGAAAAATACGAAAAGTATGTAAGGGATGTGAAAGTGATTCCATGGATCAGCACAGGCTGGTAGTTATATACTTGGATAAAAAGGTTTTAAAAAAGGTTGTGAGAAAGCAACAGATCATAAGAAGAAAGATTTGGAAGTTGAATGAAAGCCAAACAAGAGTAAGATCTGAAAAAAAGAGTAAAAGAACTAGAAAGCACAGATGCGCCTGATTTGCGGAAAACTTTCAAGGATGGTGTTGTAAAGGCATGTGATGAAGTGTGTGGAAAGAAGAAGCTGGGAGAGATCGAGGAAACATGTGGTTGTGAAATGAAGAGTTGAAGGATACCATAGCAAGAAAGAAGGCAGCATTTAAAGAGCTGTGTAGGTTTCCATCAGAAGAAATTCAAACTAAATACAAACGTATATGAAATCAAACGAGAAAAACTGTTGCTGGAGCTATGAGAATGGAAGCTAATCAGGAGTTGAATAATTTATATCAGAATTCTAATACTGTTTTCTACTTCCTTAGAAGAATGAAAAAGGATGTGGAAGGGGGAAGGTGCTTAAAAGGAAACAACTGACAATTGGGCTTTATTTACGAAGATAGGGCAAAATTTTGGAAGGAACACATGAAAAAGATCATGAATGAAGAAAACGAATGAGATCACATGGTGGAAACTAATGTAGTAGAAAGGCTGGTAGAAAAAGTGGCTTGCGATGAAATTGTGGAAACCATGCAAAAGATAAAGTCAGGAAAGGGAACTGGACCCAGGAAAGTGTGGAGATGATAGTTGTAAATGGCAAAATCGGAGCGAAAGTGATGATGGAACTGTGTCAGTGTGTACTGGATAGTAGAGGAATGCCCAATGAGTGGAAAACTAGTGTGATTGTGCCTATCTTTGAAGGAAAGGGTGATGTGATGAGCTGTGAATCATACAGAGGAGTGAAACTGCTAAAGCATGCCATGAAAATTGTTGAAAGCGTACTAGAGGGGCAATACGAACACTAGTTAATTTGAATAAAATGCAGTTTGGATTTATGCCAGGAAAAGAAACAGTGGATGTGATCTTCATTGTGAGGAGAATGCAGGAGAAATATCAAAAGAAGGACGAGAAGTTGTATATGCGTTTTGTTGACATGGAAAAAGCTTTTGATAGAGTGTGAAGAAAAGTGATGGAGTGGGCCATGAGAAAGAAGGGTCTATCATAAGTAATGGTTCGGGCAGTTATGAGCTTGTATGATGGTGCAAAGACAAGTGTGAGGGTGGGATATGCATATTCAGAGGAATTCCAAGTAAAAGTTGTTGTAGATCGAGGATCTGTGCTGTTGCCACTATTGTTTGCAATAATTGTCGTAATTACAGAAAATGCAAGAAGGGGTGTGGTTAATGGATTACTGTATGCAGATGACCTTGTTCTCGTGAGCGAAACCATGAAAGACTTAAAGGAAAGGTTTTGGGATTGGAAGGATGCACTGTAAAGTAAAGGTTTAAAGGTCAACACCAGAAAGACAAAAGTGATGGTAAGCGGGTAGGAAGGAGAACTATTCAAGAGCAAGGTAGATCCATGTGGAGTTTGTGGGAGGAGAGTCATGGCCAATTCAGTGTGGTGCACAAAATGTGGAAACGGGATTCGTGGCAGATGTGCGAAAATAAAGAGAGCTACCGCTAGGTTGGCAATGCATTTTATTTGCTCAAAATGTAAAGGAATAATAGAAGGAATGGTGGAATCAATCGAGAAGTTGTGCGATGAAGTGGAGACAGTGAATGGATTTAGTTATTTGGGAGACAGACTAAATGCTATTGGTAGTTGTGAAGCGGCAGTTGCAGCAAGAGTAAGAATCGGTTGGGTAAGATTCAAGAAAAGGGAGAATTATTGCTTGGAAATAGATTTCCTCTGAAGATGAAAAATAAAGTTTACCGTTGTTGCGTAAGATCAGCAATACTGCATAGAAGCGAGGGATGGTGTTTAAAAGAAAATGAAAAAGCTATTTTAAGGAGAACGGAGAGAGCTATGGTGAGAGCCATGTGCGGTCAGAAAGTTGTTCACAGAAAGACGACTGAAGAACAGATAGACTTGTTGAAGTTGAAGGAAACTATAGACCGGTTAAAAACAGCAAATGGAGTTAGATGGTGTGACATTTGCTGAGGAGAGATGACGATAGTGTTTTGAGGGTTGCTCTGGATCTGAAGTGAGTGGCAATAGAAAGCGATGACTACCGAAGAAAACCTGGAAGAAGCAAGTGGAGGAGACAGAAAAGATTGGTTTGAAGAAGGAGGATGCCCTGGGTCGAGACAAGTGGGAGGACGGAGTGCGAGCAATTGAAGAAGGAATGAGGTAAATCCGACCATCTCTGCTAAGGGGACAACACTGGACAAAAACTGAACTACTACTACTACTGTTTTATATGTAATTTGTAAGCTCTTATATTAGCAGTCTTTTTTCACAGGAAAGCGCAGGAATATTCTGCTAATGCAACTGCGAAAGCCAACGAAGTAATTGCCAACTTTCGAACTGTAAGGGCATTTGCTAATGAGAGCTTCGAAGAGAAAAAATATGGAGAAATTGTGTCTCAATCTTGCCTTTTAAATCAGGTATGCTCAGTTTGTATAGGATTAAAATTTTAACATTCTAAGATGCTATGTGCACAGCAGGGCAGCATTTTAGGCGATTTTTTGCTCTCAGTGGAAGCATGGCTATAAAATACTTTGAAGATAACACTTGGTAGGCATCAGAAATTAAATGTTTTTTAGATTTGTGAATCAAATTATTAATTTCTTTTTAAAATGTGCTTAGAACACTGTTGCTCAACCATTTTATCTTATTTTCTTAGTATCAGAGACCTGTGGTTCGGATATAATTAGCTTTTTGCCACTTTCAAAACGGAGGTCACCATGCTAGCTTTCACCTATTTTTAGAGCGTTTTCCAGAAAGTAGCGCTGGAAAAAAGAACAATTGTGGACCATCAGTTCGGAACCACTGGCTTAGAGTCATTATTTTTCCACACTGAGAATAAACTGTTCTATGATGTTTTGCTATAGTTATCTGCTGGCTGCTACCAACTTGTTTAGCTTATTGCTTTCTAGTCGGTCGTTCAAACTTTCTAATCTCTTTTTTATTTCTTAAAAAAAATTAGTGGTACAATTTGGCAAGGTGGGTTTTCTTCCTAACAAGTTCGCAACTTTCAAATATTCGTCAGCATTGATTTGGGTTTTGAAGTTATTAAGAAAACAAATTTTAAGATGTTGCGGTGTTTCCGGCTATTTTTCACCACCTCATAGCTTCATATTTTTTAGTGTCTTGGTATTGGAATTGGAGGATTCCAAGGTCTTACCAATGTTGCGCTAAATGGAGTGATTTTAGGAGTTGTTTACGCTGGAGGTTTCTTAGTCACTAACGGTGAAATGAATTCGGGTATGCGAATCGTATTTGACAAAGCAGTCTGTAACAAGCTATGTCGTTTATGGTTTTTTCATCTATAGGGTAGAATTGTGCGTTGGTGCTTCAGGCGTAAGGTTGAGCTCATCATGGGATGTCTGATAGCTGCTGTAGCCCCTTCTTCATGTCATCGTTTAAGGTTGCTCGGACCAACACGGAGGCGGGGAAGAGAAATGCGGTCGCTGGTGCGATTTCGATCGTGGCATTGTTATGATTTTAGTTCTCATCGGTGCATTTCTGCTGCAAAACGACCACTCCGATTCCGAGGCGGTTTAGTTAACTCCAGTAAAGTACGTTGCTGCTGCAGTGTACATCGATAACATGTTTTAACGATAGACATGGATTGAATGAACTGAGTCGTTGAATTGTGGACGGTTTTTTGATGATGAGTTGTGAAGTGTATTCGGTAACCTAGGCATTTTCTGCACCATCGCTGCTTGTTAAGTCAAGGAAATGCTTTTAGGGCAGTTGATGTCGTTTCTTGTCTCTGCCCAAATGATCCAGCGTTCGTTGTCGTCACTCTCGGTCTTGTTTGGAACTGCTGTGCGAGGAATAAGCGCTGGAGCACGAGCATTTGAGTTCATTAACTTGAAGCCAAAGTAAGTAAACTACATTGCTTATTGGCGTATTTTGCATCTTTGTCTTTTTATCGTTGGAACATCTTTATGCAAAACAACGTTGCATTCAGATTCGTGTGGCAGTTGCAGTGCTTGGGTTTGCCACAAACAGCGAAATAGGAGAAATTGCCGTAAAGTGCCTGTCGCGTTTTAATAATAATAATATTAACACTTTAACCGCATCGTGCGCCATATATGGTACACTGGTACTTGGCTCAGCCTGCATCGTGCGCCACATATGGTACACACTCAAAATTTGATATATATTCTAAAAACCATTATTTACAGCAACTCGTTCAATATTTGACATACTTGATGCATTATAAGAAAAAAACAAAAATTATTGTAGCAAATTTTATTTGTAATTTCCGGTTTCGCAGCAAAATAAATCTCTCACAACAGAAGGTGTAGGCTGCACTAAAAGCTGTTCAGTGCCTGTGAAGTTGAAAGATCTCGTTGTAGTTATTATGTCATTCCATTCACTGCTTTGGTTCTGGGCAGCTGCTGAATTCGTGTCATCATCAGAGTCACCAGTGCTCTCAGCATTATCATCAATAGTATCGCTAGAAGCATAAGATGTCGAAGAGTCACTGCATGTCCCAGATGATAAATCGGTCCCTTCATCAGAACCAGGTTCCTCTGCATCTCTAGCACTGCTTTTTCCATAAAATGTTCCAGCATTCATGGCTCTGTCGAAAATGAGAATAAATAGTAGTAGAAAAAAGTTCTATTGCAATTGAAACAACAAAGAAATAAATGAATTTATTTATTTTGCAATCACTGTTTTTTTGTAAAGTTATGATTAGTTCTTGGCCGTTACAAAGAAAAAAATTAATTTCTTGTAAAATAATATTTCTAACTCTAACTATAACTACAAAGAAATGCAATAAAACATAATAACGAACTGATGACGGCAAATAGGGAACAGTGAATGGTACCACATATGGCGCATGATGCATAAAAGAATAGTTACTTTCACTTCACACATCGTGTACCACAACTGGCGCATGGAGAGGCGTGACCACATATGGCGCATGATGCACAGTATAACAATGACATTAACCATCAACATCGTGTACCACTTGTGTCCCACGGTTTTCTTTACACTAGATGATTGCACTTACATTTATAGAGCAGCACACAACCTCTCACTCTGCTAGCTCAATGGTGACTGAAGATATACAGCTTGAAACGCGATGCAGGTGCGGCATCATGGCTGATCTCAGAGATGCGGTTAAAGTATTAAATATAGAACTTTCGGTTCTATCTCAATCTTAAATTTCTTTTAAAATTGAGGCGACTTGCGATAATCGCTCGGATAATTAGGTCTGACTGCAACTTAATAAAACTTGGAAAAGATTGGCTTCCACTAGAAACACCTTAAACCACGTTCAGAACAGAATAATGTATTCACAGAAATAATACTTCACGACTTCAAGCTTCTTCGCTCAACGATCTTAGAATTAATCACTTTTCTACACAATCAGAAAAACCGCCAAAACTAATTCCACCAATAACTGATCAGTATTCGCCACGTCAACAGAATCCACAATAAATTATCGCAACAAAACAATATCCCTTCTTTACTCTGTCAATCAATCTCTCTCTCTCCACTACGCACTTTTCTACTACTCTACTACTACTAACTCTAACTACTACAAAAAAAATTCCGTCACGTTATACATAAATCGAAAAAAACAATCAGAAGTCGCTAGAACAAAATCACGTGAAAAGAAAGAAAAGCATTACAAAGTTACGAAATAAAAGTTATGTAATCGGTCAACGAAATTCTTCAAAGAAGCTAGAATCACTAGATCAATCTGCAATTTTATTATGTCATAAACGATTGTGACGTAATAAAGGCGTACTTACAGCAAATCCAATTGCGAGGAAAAAAGGTCTTTTTTCTCAATCAGTAGCCGAGCGAACAAATAATACAGCACCATACACATAGACAAACTATTCTTATAAGACAAATTTCCTTATTCGTGACAGTGCCTTTCGCTTCTATGCAGTCATTCAAATCGCATTGCAAACCCACTACCATCAATACAAAGAAAATGACTCTACAGCTTTGATTACTTTACAACGGTTTGAAAACTCGCCATTTTGAACGAAAAATATCATCGGAAAGAACAAGAGATCTACTCTGTAGTAATATTGATTCATAATTATACAGAGTTATATTCTGGCTCTGCTTGCTCCACTATTTATCTTTATATTTTTTATCAATGGATTTTTGATCTCTCTCCTTCCCGAGAAATAAGTAACTATTGCACTTTTCAGAGTGTTAACTGCATTCCGCTTCGAAATCTATTCAACGTGACATTCGCCCTATCACAAATCTGCAGCCCTAACTGCGCTGTTGTCGATCCTTTACTAGGATCTTGACCTTGATAGATCATGACCAGACATTGTATAATTCATTGTTTTTTTAGGCACAGCATTTATGGTGGGCGCAAGATTCCTTATCATTGCCTGATGGGCCATCTTCAGTTCCACAACGTTCACTTTACCTACCCCCATCGACCTGACCATTCTGTATTAAATGGGGTTGATCTTGACATTAAACCATGTATGAAGGTCGCTCTGGTTGGCTTGTCAGGCGCTGGTAATATGTTTTTTTCTGTTGTACGGGTTTTTAAGCGGTTTTTTTAAGCCCAGTACTTAATAAATCAAACCTTAAGTTGATATGACTTGCTAGTAATTTCATGCATACAACTTGTGTTCAAACCCCGTTACGAGTCCTGCTGGCACAGAGAGTTTTCACTTTAAGCGTGACTAACTAATCGTGGGAAATTTACCAAGATTGTGGCGCAAGATCGCGTGCCACGAGTTCTAAGGCTTTCTAAAAGTGCTCCAATTTTTTTTCAAACGAAATGACCAAACATCCCGTTTATAAATATTTGAGTACCGGTAATTAATTTATTGAGTAACGTCTTTACTTTAAAGTGTTTTGACAACCACTTGGTGTTCGCGTAAGCACAGTTATTGGCTGGGTTATAACTACACAGCTTTTCTCCGACATCTCGAGATACAAATACCTGCTCGCCCCAACTCTTCTGTTTGACGCGATACCGCCACTGACGAGAGCGTCACGAAAAACTTTGGCAAAACAAGATTTTTGCAGAGTGTTATTCGTAAATATTGTTTGTTCTCTAGCATTGTAAGATAAGATTAGCTGAACCATTTCATTAATATTTCTAAAATGTACTTTAAAATATAGTGTATCTCTGTTAAACGAGAAGAAACAGGAAAATTATAACTCAATCAAAACGAGATCGCTAGATTGCTCTCCCAGCATGTCGTAAGAGGCGTGTCTTGGGTATCCACCAATGGCAGTCCGCCTTGCTGGTAGTGAGCTTACCAGTCATTCATGACTGGTTCGAAATGGGCTGTCATCTGTCTCCTAGCCTAATTTCAATTAGGTTGACGGCATAAACCTGAATTGCCGTTCGTGCCGTTCCTCCATCCCCAGGAAGAGGAGGGGTAATCGCAACAGCAACAACGGATCGCTAGAGTAAATGTGTGAAATGCTTTGTCCTGTCATAGTCTTGCAAAGTGTAGAAATTTTTCTTAAAATGTAGAGTGAAACTAAATATTTAGTTTCTCAACAAACCACCACCGAAGTAATTTTACTGATAATTTACTTACCAGGTAAATCGACTCTGGCTGGTTTGGCCGAACGTTTTTATGAACCGAATTCAGGTAAAATTACCCTTGATGGCGTGGATATCAAAGATCTCGACCCTTCATGGCTGCGAGGAACAGCCATTGGGTTTATTAATCAGGTATGAAGTTGTGGGTAAGCTTAGATCAAGCTAAGGGATGGGGGCATGGTGGAAGACCATGGAGCCCCAGAAGCCGGGCAACTCTCCAGAGCCTAGACCAGAGGTCGTAGAGAAACTGAGAGTCGCCAAAGAGCGAGCGGCGCAAGGAGTCCGTGGGACAAGTGCACAAGGACAAATCCGGTTCAAGGACAGTGCAGAATGAGATGAGAGGTGTCCTGGCGAGTGTCTGCAAGCGCTGCAAGAAGGATTGTCGGTTCTGCCAATCCTGAAGAGATAAGAGCTTAAAAGTAAGCTGTGTCTGTTGCAGCGAATACAAGAGAGAACACAGCGAGCGTGACGAGGGAGCACAAGTTCTTCGGTGGAAATCGAGGGAACCTGTGTGTCAAAGAATTTTGATGAGACAGTACGCCTTCAGTCCGATAAGAGTGGATACGAGAGAGAAGAGGAAAGAGGCTACAAGGAATTGCAGAGGGCGCGGGTAGCGCTCTCCGTCTGGCCAGCTCATCAGCCACGTCGTTCCACGGGAGAAACGAGTGTCCGGGAACCCATTGTAGCCTGATAGAACAGGAGGAGAGAGAAGACAGTTCCTGACACATCCAACTAAGAGCTTGAGGTAAAAGGAAAGATGGAGGAGAGAACAGGGTGCCGAGAGTCAGATAGAAGGAGAAGAGATAGCAGACTTGTTGGTGCTGCCGAAACCAGCAAAGAGCGTGCAGAATGGCACAGGCTTCAGCGGAAAAACTTTAGCATTGAAAAGGAAAGAGTGGCCACAGATAGAGCAGTAGGCAAGTACGCCAGATCCGCCTTTGCAAAAAGGAAAAGGAACAGAGCCGTCTGTCCAAAGCATCAGATCGTAAGGTAGGAGAAAGTCAAGATGAGTAAGAGAGGGGGATCAGAGCGGGAGCATGGAGAGGAAAGGGTGGACTCTACAGTGAGGGAAGGCAGGTTCCAAGAAGGTGAGGTAGGGCAACCAAAGAGAGCCTCCCTAGGAGAAGTCGAAGGAAGCATGAGCGGGTGAGTGGATGCAAAAGCTCTCCAGGAGGATCTGCAGAGTCTTGGTTTCACTTGAAGTCTGGCCGAACCTGAAATGGGAAAGGAGGTTGGGAGACGAAGAGCCCGCTTTTAAGATGACAGAGAGAATTGAGTCAAGGTGACTCGTAGTGGAAATAGAGAAGCCTCAGAGAGAAGAAGTGGTAGAGGGAAAGACAAGAGGCAGCCGGAGATGGCACGACTAGCTGCTCGATGAAGGCACGAATCAAATTGCACCAATCAACAACCGCCTCAACGTGGTGCGGTCCCCGACCCTGTTTGGGTTGAGTCGAAATGGCAGTTGGCCTTCTCGAGGATCGCACTTCCCTCACACAGCTGCTTCTCGTCTTCAATTTTTGATTGAAAACCAATTATTTGGTTGCGAAGCACAAATATTTTTTACTCGGCAAGATATTGCTGTAACCATTCACTTTTTTTAATCTTAATTGGTCATGATTTATTTTTAATGTTGTCTCAACGTTGTTGAGTTCTTTGGAAAAGCACTTGATGGCAATTTTTCTAGCTTGGCTGCAAAGTGTAATGGAACTTGGTAAATGCAAAGTATGCTGAATGACAGCAACTTGCCCCAGAGCTGACTTTGACCGAAAATCTTTTTCCAGGAATAAAAAAGAAACGAATTGACGTTACAGAATAAGAGAGTGTCCGCTTCGCAGTCGTTAGATCTTAAATTCAATTTCTTTCTCGAGTCATGCCAAAAACTTTAAAAATAATATTTGCAGCTTTCTTGCTTGCTACTCAGCAATTGAAGTAATGTGGCGAATGAAATGTGGAACTGCGTAAAATTTTTTCAATTCTCACTCATAATCAAGAATGTTCTGGCACCTAAAAGTGATGCAGTTTTAAAGCGTCATTAAAACCATTTTATTTTGTTGTATAATTCATAAACAAATAGCCATTACTATCACTAACTTGCATGTTTAATTGTTGAAAAGCGAATTTTTAGGAGCCGGTTTTATTCTCCGGAACAATTGAAGAAAATATCCGGTACGGTAAACATGATGCTACGAATAGACAAGTTATGCAAGCAGCACAATTGGCGAATGCGCATGATTTTATCCGCCGATTTCCGGCGGGTTATAAGACTGTGGTTGGAGAAAGAGGTTTAGCGCTATCTGGTGGACAGAAACAGCGGATTGCAATCGCACGAGCATTGCTTAAAAATCCAAGTTAGAGAATTCATTATATATTAGTAATCTAAACAAGACTACGTACTCTATAATTCGGCTTCACAATCTATCGTAAGCTGCTTTAAAAAAGGCCGTGTTTCTGAAGCGCCTCGTTTCTCACTCATTGTGGTGTCGCTTTGAATAGAAGACCTACTGCAGATTTTTGTTGCTTGCTTTGGCTGAGTTTTAACGTATAAAAGCAATCGCCGCGGCTTTGTGGCAAATGTTTTTGATGTCAAGACGAAAGGCCTGGTGATCGATACTTCATTAAAGCTACCTTGTTATTCGTCAGAAAAGGCCGCGAGAATTTAAAGAGCTGTGTTGGTCCAGCAAAATGTTTGGTTCGAAAGTGGGTGCGTAGTGGTAGAAATATACTGAATTTGCCCGTCTACGTCTGCGAAAACGCGGAGAGAAAGGGACGTAAAATCGAACATAGCAGAAAGATTGTGTTACGTTTTTATTAAAGTGATATTTTGCTGCTGTTTAACGTATTATAAAATTGCGTTTGGCAGTCTAGCTTTATATGAAGTTTTGTACGTATCAGCAATTCACGGGTGATACCGGAAAATTTGATCACTTTCGATTATTATCTGACCTAGTCAGATAACTAATGACGCCATGTAATAAACAAATAAAAGCGATTTGATTTTCATCGAACCATTACATTGAATTCATTCCCGTTAGCATGATATTTGAGCGTAATTAGAAGTATTTGCTTCTATGTCGTAATCAATTTCTTCGAGTTTCGTTGTGACAAAACAAGCAAAGGATGCTTGCGTTTATCTTCAAACACCATGCTAAATGGAAACTGGCATCCTTAAAACTCATCCTTCAAAATTTTTCCAGGCCTTTTGATCTTGGATGAGGCCACAAGCGCCTTAGATGCTGAGCCGGAGCGTTTAGTACAGGAAGCTCTCGACCACGTCACACAGAGTCGCACCACACTAATTATAGCACATCGATTGAGCACGATAAAGAACGCTGACCTTATTGCGGTCATACAAGGCGGTAGAGTGGTAGAGGTAAGTACTAGCAGAGATTTTATTGTTGTGTTAAGTGTTGACCTTTTTTTGAACGAAGGCACGGTATGACACAGTTACACTCCAGTCTATATCGCAAACCCAGTCGAGATCAAGTTAGGGGAAAGCGCCAGTCAATTTCGAACCAGTAATGAGTACAAATCGCAGACTGGCAGTGTGCTAACTTAAAGGTGTTAGTAAGCCTTGCTATTGCCGTCATTTTTCAAGCCACAACTCAAGGCACTGTGGTAACCATGTGCTTGATGACATCAGTAGCCCTTTGTTATGGAAGCTGCAGTGTTGCCAAATTAAAAAAAAACTTTTGTTCTAGATTGGAAAACACGAAGATTTGAAAAATTTGAAAGGAATATATGCAGAATTGATTAAATTACAAGAAAGCAACCGATAACTACAGTGTTTAGTTGTATTTTACCAAGACATTTCGCTACAGCTCTTTTTTTCGCTTGCACGCATGAGCGAACAGTGGGTATTGCTGAATACTTCAGCACAGACCGAAAGCAGTGGCCTAGTTGCATATTTTTGGGGGGCGAGGAAAGCGTTTAATTTGCATTGAAATATCGACGTTCGGATGATGCGTTGAGACTTGTTCTACATGTCTAGTTCAACGAAAGCTTGGCGAGTGCAAGTAAAAATTGGCTAATAATAGATTTTATAAACTGTGGCAATACGCTTTTTCCTGCAATAAACTTTTTGTGTCAGGACAGGGTACTATTCTCTGTTGACGCGTAGCCAGAAAAAAATGGAAGTGGAACGGCACCAAATATCTTATAATTTTACCATTTTCAATTGAAAAACAAGTATCTTTTTTTCTGATGAAGTTTTTGGCGCCAATTACGAATTTGACATTTTTCATTTCTTTACTTATCTCTGCTTGCTAAAGGTTTTTTCACAACCAACTTGTGTAACGGAAAGAGTAAGGATTACTTTGTATGCCTGATACAGAAGAGGATAACTTCAGTAGTACATTCTATATCTCCGAATCGCAATATAACAGCATAGAAAACAATTTTGGCATCGACATTTTCGAATGCTAGGGCTTTCGTCCAATCTCCCATCTTCGTCATCGGTTTTTTAAAAACAAATTAAAATTTTAGTTGTATGAAAAAAAATTTGTTAGTATCAGCACAGCTGACCTGCGAAAAGTGCTAGATGATAATATCAAAGCTCAATTTTGATCAAATAATAACATTTCCATCGGTATGGAAAATAGGCATTAAGTTATTATAGGCTCGGGTTGTATCATACAGTGAGATTAAAGGTCAAAACATTAACCTGTAAATAGTTTATCAATATTAAAATCACGAAAAATGATCACCTGCTTCACTCAATTCAGTGCAGCGCTCAAGTAAGATCTTTTTTAATTCCGGCCATTTTGATGCGAAATCCAAGAGCTCTTGCCGAAGATGTTGAACAGGAGATTTTGAACTGTTATTTGGCAAAAGGTTGCATATCATATTCACAGCTGAAATATAAATCCCATGAAGAACCGTTTCAAAAAAGCGTTTGGGATCGAAGTAGCTTAAGACAGCATATAACTTTTTATGCGTAACAAATCTATGCAAACTTTGAACCACTTGATCTAGAATTCTATTTACCTCGACCTCAAACTTTTTTATCGAGTCTGAAAGGCATTCATCCAAGGGCTCATTTTTACTTTTGCCAACCCGTTAAGCAGGAAAGCTACTTTCAATCAAGACATCACATCCACCTTCCTCCAAAACTTCATTGGTATGTTGAGCAAAATAATCGGTTTTTGTTACAACCACTGCGAAATCGCGATGAATCTGTTGAATATCCTTTTTCGTAGCTTCCACCATATTAAAAGCATTAATAAAACCCAGTCCAGAGGTCTGCAAGTACTTTGAAAGTGCAGAGGTTATCTCCATGTTGCGTAGATAAGTAATGGCTGTCAAAACATGTTGATGTCGAATCATATTATCTAACATGGCTCTGACATCAAACCGCGCTTTAACACTTAACTTTTCAGAAGTAGAAGCACAATATAGAACTTCAATTACATCGCAGAGCATGCCGCTAGAACCATCTTCAAATGTGCCAAAAATTTTTCGAAAACATTCGTGCTAAGACCACCGTCTAGTTGCTCCAATCAAGTTTGGCCTATTCTGAATATCATGACTATGTCTTCGGCTCATCTGCTCTTTCCACATGTCCATTGGCAAATATAATTCCCGAAAGAACACTCCAACCTTTTGAACTAATCCAAATAAAGATATGGATGCATGATTAGTCGTGGTAACATCACAGAGAACCAAGTTGCGAGCGTGGGCATAGCACCATGTGTGAATATGACCAGAAAATTCTTTTTCAAGAAAGGCTGTAAATCCATTATACTGCTCCGACATGTTTTGATGCTCCATCTGCACTATCGCAGATGCATTTGGAAACGTCTATGTTTTGCTTCTGCAAAACTTCTTTCAACAAATTGCACAGGTCTGCTCCAGTTGCCGAATGATTGTCAACAACGGCAAGAAGTCGTTCTTCGACGTTTTCCCCCACAAAGCGCAGAATAACCGAGCATTTGTCGGTTGAAGTTATATTTTGAGTTGAATCGATTTGAACTGAGTAAATGCCTGCTTCTCTAATCGAGTTTGAAATTTCTTCTTTCATTAGCTTAGATACAATAGCAATGATAGAGTTAACAGTAGTTTTGGAGATAAATGTATTTCTGTTTGTACGGTTATGCTTGTGCTTGTCGGGTTTGTTTTGCAAACATTTTTTAATAACATTTTCCAAATGACACTTTAGAATGTTATCCTGCTTCGCAAGAAGAAGTAACGTCTCTAAAAATGTTCCGTAATCAACTTTTTCATCATATAAAGTAGACACTGTTTCTGAACTCCCTGTTCCCCTATAGCTAGTTCCCCGTTTTCCAATCATTTTCCCACGAGAGACGACTCTGTCGAGAATTTGCCGTGTGTGCATGACCTGTTTGTTGTGTAATGATGTTTGACTGACAGTAAGTAGGTCTATCACTGTCTTATTACTGCTGAATTGTATGTGAGCTTCAACACATGCCTTGCGTTTTTGAGAACTTCGTGTTCGTCAATTCCTTGGTAAATATGTTTCCACGAATTGAAACCCGTTAGAAATTTGCTAGGGTTATGATTGCTACTAGTAGTAGTACCAATGCAATGCAAAGATTGCAAAATAGAGCTTCTTTCTCTTCACAATACGAGAGCCATAATCGCTTCAAACAACCTCTGGAGTCATCAGGTTGGAAGTACACATTTGTAGCGTTGAATTTGGTTGTTTCTGGTTGATGTGGGTGAAACTCGAAATATTCGGTTAGTTTATCTCGTTTTATAGTAATGCAAGAGGCTAGCAATGCACTTAGCAAACTGCAGACAGTGACACTGTTTCGACCTATCAGGTATCTTCAGTGCAGTTGGTGACCATGCTTTATTAAAAGCCTCTAGCTTCTTATTGGTCACCAACTACACTGAAGAGACCTCATGGGTCGAAACAGTGTCACTGTCTGCAATTTGCTAAGTGCATCGCTAGCCTCTTGCATTACTATAAGAGCTTGTGACCACTCGGCTGTGACAGCACTATTGTTCTAACAGTTGTTGGACTTAGTGCACGTGCGACAACCGCCACTCATTCATGAGTGATACGGCTTCGCAGAGGTTGACTGTAACGGGTTCGTGGAGCAGAGACCCTTGGGGTAGTCTCCGAACCCGAGACAGGTTGCCGTGAAGCTGAAGTTGTAAATAGATGAAGGAAGATATTTCCCACAAAATATTGTACAACAATGACAATACATAAGGCTTTAAATTAGTAACAACATTGAAACAAAATACAACAAACACATAAACGTATTTACACTATATACATATTTTACAGACATAACACAGCAATGAGACCTTTAAACGGTTGATATCCAAGATGGGATATCATTTTTACTTGTGGCTGGGACAACAACACATTTTCGAAACGGGACGTTTCACTTTACTACAGTGCATTTTTACGATTGCCGAGCGCACAAAACCTTTGGGATCCGGAAACGTTTTCAAAATACGCCCCAAGGGCCATCTACTTCTAGGCGTATTTTTATCGACAAGAATCACAATATCGTTCACCATCACATTACGTTTTGTTTCATACCATTTTTGACGATACTTTATGGTAGGTAAATACTCTTGGGCCCACTGTCTCCAAAAAAGGTTGGCAAAATGCTTGGCATGGCGCCACTTGCTGGACAATTAAGGAATCGCTATTCGCAGTATCAGTGGGAGGCATACCCGACGCCGGACAGAGCTGTAGTACATCGTTAGGTGTAAGAGGTCTCTTAATCTGTTCGATGAGGCGGTCTGTAGGCGTTTCTGTTGCAGACTGAACGACCAAATTGCTAACAATCTGCATCCCTTTTTCGAACAGAGGAAATTCTTCTGGAAGTTGTTCCAAACTTTCCAATTGTTCCGGCCACTCCTCTTCAGCCTGTTGTAGAAACTCTGGTCCCGACAACCACATGGAAGACTCAACGAACGCTTGTGCCTGCTTGCATTTTGTCGCCTCATCTGCGGGGTTCAACTTCGACGGGACGTACCTCCAACTCTGTATGTCGCTGTTCCTTTCGATCTCTGCCAGTCTGTTGGCAACGAAGACAGGAAATCTTTTATTGCTGTTATAGATGCTAAGCAACACGAAGGTTGAATCCGACCAGAAATAAGTTTTTTCTATAACCAACGACAATTCCTTTTTTAACATTTGGTCAAGACGCAGAGAGACGATAGCCGCCAGGAACTCGAATCGAGGTATTGTGGTCATGGGAGCAGGCGCGAGATGCGACTTCCCCATCAGGAACGAACAATGCACCTTGCCACTCTAACAGCAATGCGGAGATAAGATACGGCACCAGAAGCGTCAGAGAAATGGTGCAATTCATAGGTCAACTCTCCGTTCATATCAGAGGGCTTAAGGCAGCGTGGTATTTTCAACTCCTCCAAATAATACAGCGCTGAAATCCAAGCTCTCCATCGTTCCTCTTTCTTCTCAGACAAAGCGGCATCCCAATCATCACCGTTCATTTCTCACAGCAGCAACTTTATTTCTACTAGCACTGGAGCAACAAATCCTAATGGATCGAACAAGGAATGACTAGCTGACAAGATTCCTCGTCTCGTACAGGGCTTTCTTGGCATATCAACTTTAATTCTAAACTCATCTACTACTATGTCCCAATGCACACCTAGCACTCGCTGACTTGTTGTGCGTTCCAGCGATAATTCCTTGTATTTCTCGCAACGATCCTCCTCGGGTACCTTAAGAAGAGCTCGTTCACAATTTGAAAGCCATTTTCTAAGTCTGAAGTCATAGCTGGACAAGGCATTTCGCAGCTCGTTGGCCAAATCTGCGGCTTCTTCGCTGGTTTCTACTGACATAAGACAATCGTCAACATAGAACGCTCTTTGTATAGCTTCAATTGTTTGAAATGAACAATTCTCAGCGGGTAAAGCTGCAGTCTGTTTTAGACAAAAGGAAGCCCAACTAGGGGATGATGTTGCTCCGAACAAATGGACTGTCATCCTATAAACCTCTGGTCCTTTGTCAACGTCTCCATCTGGCCACCATAAGAATTGCAGCGCACTTCGATCTTCCGTGATGACTTTAACTTGATGGAACATTGCTTCCATGTCCGCAACAAGAGCGATAGGATTGAGTCGAAATCGTGTCAATACCACTGACAGACGTGAGAGGAGGTCAGGTCCTTGTAAAAGCTTGTCATTTGGAGACACTTCCATAAACTTTGCTGCACAATCAAAAACGACTCTTATCTTGTCTGGCTTCTTCGGATTCATAACTGGGTGATGGGGTAGGAACCAGGTGCAAGCATTTCGTTTGCCGTCATCTCTGACCTTTTCCGCGTAACCTTTCTCGATATAGTCTTGCATAACGCCCGCATATTTTTTGTGTAGCGATTCGTCCTTCGGGAGCCTACGTTTCAACGACTCCAACCTTTTTTCAGCCATTGCTCTGTTGTCGGGAAGGAAGACATTCTTATGCCTCCAAAGCAAGGGTAGCTGAAAGTGACCATTGACAATTTTGATCGAATCCTTCATTATTTTATGTGCCAGGCGATCTTCTCGAGAATTATCATGGTACAGACCACAACCGACTTCGTATTCGTGTGGAGGTAAGTTTGGGTCTACCCTTGCGTTTTCTGGAAGGATGACATGCATGCAAGTGTCCGTAGCATTATTGTTTCTCACTTCAGTGCAACACAAACAACGAAAAGCTGGGCCAAACAGCACCCACCCAAAAGAAGTTCTGATAGCATCAGGGGTTCCTTCCGGTCCAAATCTACTCTCCAGTACCCGAAATACCACAGACGCGTCCACTCCAATTAAAAGACCGATGGTCTTGTCAGAAAGCTCTTTAAATGAGATGTCCTTCAAGTGCTCTAAATTATTCAACTTGCTACTAACTGGCACTTGAGCTGCCTTTAAAGGAATGGCGTCTACAACTAGAACCTCTCTAAGGCTTATACTACAGTTTTCATCAACACCACTCACTAATAGCGTTATAGCCTCGGTCTCTATGGGGGTAGGCTGAACTCCTGATGATAGCGTACTTATAGAGATGGTCTGCTGTGATCCATTAGCGTTCAATTCATCAGCAATACGTCGTGTGCAAAATGTTCGTTGTGATCCACTATCCAAAAGAGCATAAGTCAACAGCTCTTTCCCATTGTGACATATCTTCACCGGAAGAGTCATGAAAAAATGACCACTAGAGTCTCGGTCCGAGTAGATATTCTTCGTAGCGGCGCACACTACCTTTTCACTATCGGCCAGCCCTGATGCGTTATCCTTATGAAGCAGAGTGTGATGCCGGTCTTTAGTGCATCCCTCTACGTTGCACCTTTGTTTAGATTTGCAGTCTCTGCTTGTGTGTCCAGCATCTAGGCATTGAAAGCAATGGCCTTGCTTCATCAGAAAGGCAATACGCTTGTACCTTCGCAATTTTTTAAAACGTGAACAGGCAGATAGTTCATGCTTTCCGTCACAAAAGGGACAAGTCAGATTTCCTGTCTTGGGAGTAAAGTCAGGGATAGCCGTAGTGTTTAGCACGGTTGCTGCTCTCTGTCCTACATGAAGACTCTGCTTTAGGTTTCCATAGGCTACACTACCTGTCCATACAATAAGTTTGCTTCTGCTGCCTGGTCTTGGACAAATCTCACCAACTCTTCAAATCTTGCTTGTCATCCTGTAGTCTTAAACTCATGATTCGACCACTTGGCCCAGTCTTTTTGCGTTTGTTCAGGAAGTTTTTCGATAATTCGTCGGATGGTGCCTAAAGAGTTTAAGGTTGCAAAGTCTTGTACGTCCCTCAACATAGCTACGCATTTGTCCATGAGCACTGACAATGTCTTTAGTCCTTTTGGGTCTTTCGTTTTCAGCCTTGGTGCAGCCAGGAGTTTCTGCTCACAATGGTGAGCGACAATGTGTGGTTGGCCATAGTCGTTATATAGACTGTCCATGGCTAGTCCATATCCAGATTCGGCATCGCGAGCCAAGTGTTCCAAGTTCTGTCTAATTCTCGTAGAACAATGTTGTAAAAGTAGACTAATTTTGCGGAATTTGAAGACATTTTCGTAGCAATGTGTGCTTCAAAACTACGTATGAAGGGCCAGTAGGTTAGAGGATCTCCGTCGAAATTCGGAATTACCGGTATAGGAGGTGGATAGTCCTGAGAGGTAAGGATTGGAATCGACGCGGACTGTCCAGCAGGAGCATGCCAGTGAGTTACCGGAAGGGGAACATTCCTTCAGTCTTCCTCATACTCCGGTTCCGCAAATTTTCTAGATTGCTTAGAGTTATTTGTAGGTTGTTCATATTGGCTAATCATGCCATCAAATTTTCTTACGTTGTTATAGCTTTTTGATGTAGCTAAATGATTTGCCATCGTCATGGCTTTGTTATCCTCCAAAGAACATTGCTCGTTCCTAGCCACAGCACTTTCAATGTTCTGTTCTGACCCTTTCTCCGCATTTCTTAAAGTTTCGCAAATCTGTACTGATAAAGGCGCAATAGGTCGTCTTAATGGTCTCGATCTGTCACCTCGATCGGATAAAGCTTCATCCCACGCCTTAACCTTAAACTTGGCCAATTCTACGTCCAACGCCTTTTCTTGTTCATTGGCTTTTCTTTCGGCCTCTTGCTTAGCTCGTTCGGCCTCTTCCGCTATGCGCGACCTTTCCTTTTCTTTTTCTTTCGCAAACAAAGCTAACTTTAACTTCACAAGGCTTTCCTTGCGCTTAAAGCTAGAGATTGAAGATCGCGAACTACGCCCTGAACATCTCGAATCGCCGTCTAAAGAGGATCCCTTCGACCCGGGTGCTGAACGGGGACACAAAGATTTTGTGCCAATAGGAGGCGAGTCTACACTTTCATACCAACTTTTAACCCTGGCGTCAAATTCTAATTTAGCTTGTTCAATGCTAATTCTTTTGGTTTGTGTCCCGGGCAATAGGTCTTCCTCCGATAAGAAAATGCATTCAGCCATCAAAGAATCGTAATCGAGGTTAATACTAGAAATTACGGTTTTCAAAACGTTCTTGTTCTCAGGGTTAAGCATCAGACCGTCAGATATTAAATATTTGTTTTCTAAGTCTTTTAGAGTTGCACTTAAGTCACGACTGTGGTGATCCATGATCGACAAACACTCGTAAAATAATTCTACAACACTAAATTTGCGAACAAAGAACGATCCTGTTATAGCCGTAAAAATAGACGTTTGTAAGAGTTCGAACAATAACAAAAAGTACAGTACCTTAATTGTTCTGCGACTATTGTCCAATTTCCACTTCGTTCAATCAGATAAACGATGTCAACGCTGCTGCAGAATATCTTCTTCAAACGGAATTTTCCGAGCAGAAATCGAAGCACCGGAGATCAATTCAAGTTGAGCAGCAAGGGCACGAGTTCGGATATCCAACGGGATGAAACGGAGAAACAACTTTTCTTTCTTCAATGGGACGAATAGAACAATACAGAATCAGCCAAATAGTTTTGGAACTGTAACTGATCAATTTAGCGAAGCAACAAATAGTTTGAAACTTTGGCGAAGCAACAATTAGTTTGAAACTTTGGCGAAGCAACAATTAGTTTGAAACTTTGGCGAAGCAGCAATTAGTTTGAAAATAGTTTGAAACTTTGTAACGGGTTCGTGGAGCGGAGACCCTTGGGGTAGTCTCCGAACCCGAGACAGGTTGCCGTGAAGCTGAAGCTGTAAATAGATGAAACGCGCTTTTCCTCTCGTCACGCTGTTATTGTCTGACTTTCTTGAATAAATCCTTTGATAAATTTTTATTGATAATACACAAACTGAAAATGGAAATAATGAAAGTGATAAGCAGATAGGAAAAAACAGATGGATTGGCGTAGCGTCGTTGGCTTCGGCGACGTTGGCGTTGTTAGCGGTGTAGCGATGTAGCGTTGTAGCGACGTAGCGTTGTAGCGGCGTAGCGTTGTAGCGGTTTCACACTATTTTGACCCCCAAGTACCTTCTTCCTTACTACAGCTCCAACACAATAACAATCGACAAAGAAACAGCTCAACCAACTTTTCTCTACGTTGGCATCTACGAGCTTTCTTTGATAGTCTTTTGACTTCTACTCAAACGTGCAGGTTTTACAAACAACGTAATCCTTCTTGCAACGTGTCTAATTGAGAATAATGTAAAGGTGTGTAGGAAGGCAGTTTTCGCAGCGTCGCTTTAGGGTCAACTTTGCCAATCCAACGACTAATCAATAAAAAACAATACCTTGAGTGAAACACGCATAACAACGGCTCAACGCGGGTTTGAGTCACAGATTGGTTACGCAAAAACTAGATTAAAAGCATTAGATGTTGCCAAATATTGTAACAATATTTACATTGACAGACCATTCACTGCAGTGGACCCAGAATTAGGTCCCACAAGTGTGACGGTCTAAGCTATGCTTTATTAAAAGCCTCTACCTCCTTGTTGGTCACCAACTGCACTGAAAAGACCTGATAGGTCGAAACAGTGTCACTATCTGCAGTTTACTAAGTTATCTCGTTTTGGTTTTACAAACCATGAGTGGTACGCTGTCACAGAAGGAATTACAGACTAATATTGTTGAACTTCTGAAACTTGAGCGGATATTGCAGAATAGTCTTCACTGTCTGATATTGCTGGATCGAGATTTACAGACTGGTGGCATTGACTTTCCAAAACTGGCCTTAGGGGAGCAGAGTATACTTCAGGATTATCTTGGCAGAGGCTGTCTGGTTCTGGTCCTTTGGTTCTGGTCCCCAGGACAAACTACACAAAGTAAGTGTAGTTTCAGCAACTGAAATCCAGTTTCTGTTTAATCAAAGATTGGAAAAAAATGATTTTGTCGTCACCTAGAGAATTAATTTGTATCCAACGTTGGCAAAAGGTTTTAAACAAACTAAATGGTGCAAACCTACTGGTGACTCTTCAGAAACACCCTCAACTAGCTAAGTAACAGCTACTAGTAACACATTGTATAGCCTACCTCTGACATTTTCCCAACTACGCTAAAACCTTATCAAACAAAATCAGTAGCTGCTGCGAAAGAACCGGTATTGAAACTGAAGTGAAAAGATCTGAGCTTTCCGATCCAAATTCTGAAGCTTCTTTAGAATGTCTTTTTAGTCGAAGAGCTTACCAACGGTTGAAGACATTTTCAGTCAGCCCTGTAAAGTATGTACGAGCTGACAGATGTTTTACAAATAACTAGCATCAGTCAGATCTTCAAGAGTCAAGTGTGGGCAAAAAATATGACTGCTTCTCCGACAAATCTTTATAGCAGGGCTACTCAACTAATTTTAATGAAGGTCCAGTCGGAGAAGTTTAGTATTTCCTGAGGCCAGTAGAATTTTTTATTTGCAATGATAAAAATGAAACTATGATTACCAGCACATACAGAAAAATACTTGGATTTTCCCATAGTCTACACTATTTATCAGCCAAACAGGTGATGACTTTTTTTTTGGAGATCACGTCAGGCGGGACAGCGCCTAATTGCAGCCGATGTGAAGCTGATCCCGTTGCCCATAATTAAAAAAGTCTCGAACTAAATTTGAGCGTCCCGTTTTTGATCAAAAAAATATGATAAGCCCAAATGAAGCTTGAGGTCCAGCTTTAACCCTTGAAAGGTCCGCCAGTTGAGTAGCCCTGGTTTATAGAAAGCATAAGCAGAGCCAACTACAAGCTCCGCAACGATGAGAGGATGAACTAAAGCTAGCAGCAGTGATTTAGCAATGTTGCAATGGCAAGATTTTAAATATAATGTACTGAAATTTGTTTTTTGGACAAGTAGCGAATAAACGAAAACGAGATGAACTAATCGCTGTTATAACTTTTCCAGAAGAAGTGTCGGTGACCGCTAAGGAGTTTTGATTCAGTTACCAAATAATGTAGGCTGCTTTTTAACAAAACTTATATCTGAGACTACAGCTTTAAACACTGGCAAAAAAGTGGCCTGGTTGACTTTTTGCAGGAGCTTGAGGTTGCACTCTTCACACGTTGAACTGTGCAATCCACGTTGACGAAACTTACATGTCTTACATCATTGCCAAAACAGAAGGAAAGAAGAAGCGGCCTGGCACTATGCTAAAAGGATTGTTGACGAGGTGCTTGTAGAATATTAGGAAATCGAACCTGGCCAAACTCATTTCTAGAGATGAATTGAAGATTTTAACTTTTAAAATGGCAGCTTTTCACTAATATTGGAAGGCAGAATGGTTCTCCGGTCAAAAAGACAATTGAAGCGAGGAGACCTCTTTTACATATGATCATATATTTGGTAGTTTTGATCTGCTAATTGGTGTTGGAGACTCCGGATAACTTTAATGCATCTTTTGATCTACAAGCAAGAACAGATATGTCATACAAAATGGCTTGCTATCGCTACCGCATACTTGCCGGTATGGATATGTTATGCATACCAACTGGATGATATTTAGAGATTCATGCTGGTTAAGCTTGCTTCCGTTATAGATTCAGTTTACATTCCTTCTTTTTTTGCTATTCATTTGAAACCGTCTGTCGCTGAGGGACTAGGAGTTGTGTTGTTCCAACGGAATCTTTTATTTTCTCATCATCAAGTAGATTCAGAAATCGCAAAAGTGGCTTTTAAATATTTTTACGGGCATGCACTTCAGTCGCTGACACCGATAAACGTTGCTCTAAGAAATGGCTTACGAGCGGGGGGATTGGGGGGCAGTCCCCATGAAAATTGATGGTATACATTTTTTGATTTACGAGATTTACGAGATTTACTCGTAATAAAAAATCTACGCAAGCATTAGCTTAAGACTTTTTTTAGAAAGCAAGAAAGTGCTTATTCTTTAGTGTATTTTCTTTTATTTTTCAGGGGGCTTGCCTCAAAACGCCATACAAAAATCGTTCATTCGGCATTCTTAATCAGACACATCAAACTTCCACCCCATGACAAATTTATGCGTACACCACAGGCTCTAATTGTATTTATTGAAGTATGTCCATACCAAGTTGGAGCTGTTAAAACGGTCATTTCCGGATTCTGTTCAAGTGCTAGGCTTACTAAAAGATACTGTACGTATAATCTCAGAAGCTTATTTTGCAACTCTTCGTAAGATTGCACCTGGCATAAGCTGCTCTAGAGTTCCTGCATCGTTTTGGAGAGGCATTGACAATAATAACGGAAGTACTTAAAGAATGATCAGAAAAATGAAAGAGTAGTGCAAAACAAGCTTATGGATGCTTTGTCACAGCTGTATAAGATCGATATGCGTATTCATGCATATTTCATTATAATAGAATACGTCCGGAAAATTTCAGACATGTCCGGAATTTAGGTGCTCTGTCCGGAATTTGCTCAAATGTCCGGAATTTTGCACAAATGTCCGGAATTTTAGTATTCAAGCAACAGAAAAAGCAGTTAATAAAAGCTGCAATATTAGAATCTAATAGTCACCGTAAGTCTCCCGTCTGTTTGAGCGGCCACTAGAATTGAATCAACATTGCCGTGATTAGCACGTATGGCAGCGAGACTGGTGATAATGTTTTTTTTTGGGAAGAACATCTTTTTTTGTAGTAACACAGCACGAACTCCAACATCTGCGACCGTTATTTCAGAGCATTATTTACTTAAATTGGCCCAAAATATTTGTTAATAAAAAAGCGAACTAATAACAACTTTTGTTAGCGTCGTAACAAAAGTAACAAACTTCAAACTTGCCAGCAAAAGGTAACACCTTTTTTACCGAAAGTTACAACTCTGCCAACCCTGCTGCCAATACTTAAAAGAATGAACGGTTGTGTCGGGAATTTTGCCTCATCAGATATGGTAACCCTAATATAGAAAAAATTTTAATTTGACCTAAAATCGCACGAACCGAATTAAAATTGTACGCCAACTGAATGTGCCAAAAATTATTTAGTTTTAAGTCTTAACTTTTTGCTGATTTAAATTTGACAAGAATCATTTGGCAACACATACATAAAAAAAGCGTTCAAATGTTTACAAAAGCAAATAACAGCTGATGAAGTAAGGTTGGAAACTATTTGTTATTTACGAGATGACTTCAGTATAGAAAGCGAATCTTATTCAAACCAAACAGTATTTTGTGACCTTAAAAAGCATTTTATTGTTCAGCTTTTTTTGGGAGCAAAGAGAACTTAATTTCCTCTAGAACGCATATAAAAAAATCGTATTTTCTGCAACGTTTGATGTAAATTTCACGCGTCTACGACATGTAGTTTCCTAGATATCAAAAAAACTCGTTGTGGATCTTGAAGATGACGTCATCACGAAAAAACAAAGTCATCAGCGCGCAAAACTTCATCAGAAAACAAGGTATTTGTTTTTGCATCTGAAGATAATAAAATTACTTAGCCCTCTGGGGCAGCAAGAGTGATCCTTGGCATGTCACCATTATTTAATGCCGTTGAAAAATCAAAATTAGAGGTGAGGAGTGTTTTTCTTTTTTTCTGGTGGTAATGTAAAACAAGAAGCTGTGTTTTAGTACGCGGTGCGCTCACAATGTTATCCCAAACGTCATACGTTGCCGCTCTGCTTCTGATTAGTAAAAAGAATTTTTCTGTTTAGGGGCACGCTTGTGAATTCCTAGCGTACAGATTTGATCGATGATTAAAATAATTTGAAGAATTTAAATTAGTGAAAAATTTTGTTCACGAAAATCGTCTTGGAGTCTTCCACAGCCTGTGACAGGTGGCTCACTTGCCACTACTTATATGCACTTTTGTTTTCTTTTTGCTTTTACAGCAACTTAACTTCGCTTCTGTTTGTGCGTACTTTCATGATTCAAATATTCCTGGACTACAGTTCTGGTGCTCGTCGTTGGTTACAAACAAAACGTTTACGTACCTCTCATTTCGCTTTCCTTTTTTCAGGGCCAGATTGAGCTCATTGGTAACTGTGAGTCACCTTCAGCGGAAAGGGCCCGATTTGTAAAAAGTCTTAATTTTTCTCTCTTTGAAAAGGTTTGCGCAATTTTAATAGATCTTCAACCTGGTGTCAGGTGATCCTTTGTTACCCTTCACTTTGGCACTCTGTGCCCCTTAATTCTGCACTGACGCAAGCAGACGTTTGCTTTGATCCTAACCATGATTGATCTGTTGCCCAAATTTGCCTCAAGGAAACCAATAGTGCATATTGTGACGTATTGTAGACTACGATATACTACAAAGGCAGTATATAAATAGGTTTCAAGCACTCCTGTTGTATCAGTATTCCCTGGTGAGCAGCGTAGGTGGTTACTGAAGCGAAATGCATAGACTCGTCAGGTAGGAAATGCTTAATTAATCAAAGAGCTATTACCAGTTTGCAGTAGCGAGTTATAGGAAGTTAGAATCATAAAGAAAGAGCGTTTGAAGCTTCGGATCAATGATTGCTGTGAGGTACAGGGTGCGACTACTCAAAGGGTCATGATAAAACATAGACTTTTGATATGGAATTAAAGATTTTTTGTTTAAGAGCACTTATATGACTAGGAATCTTTTCAACAAAAGTGTCCTTGGCTTCACTAGCCTTAGGCCTGCCTAAACCTTGAGAAGGAGGAGGAATGTTTATTGAAAACGAAAGCGTCAGCAAGAAATTCTTTTTTATAGTGTGGGAAAGGGTAGTTGTCACTGTTCCCCACTTCAATTTTGAAATCGCATTCAGCACTAGATATCGATGACGTGATTACGCAGTTATTTAATGTTACTTTCCATCATTTTTCCGCTTAAGTGCCTATTCTTATGCGAGATTTTGTAAAGACATGCAAATTTCGGAATGAAAACCAAAAAAATTACTGCCACTTACTCCTTGTAGCCTACACAAATGTTTGCCAACCTTTATTTGTAGCGATACACCTTATTTTGCTTTGCGCAAAATTTGTATATCCGGTTAAATTTGTAAAGTTTAAACGGCATTCAGCGAGATGGTATCAGCCCATTTTGAAGTTGATTTCCAAAAAAATTAGTTTAGTTAAGTATTTACTATACTAAAAAAGAATATGTCTTTAATTTAAAAACTGGTGCACCCAACACATTGGTTCACACATGGAAGATTCTGGTACAGCCAGTGTCGGCATCAGGTTAACAAACGCAGATCTAAACCAATATTAGATCCAGAATTATTAGGCCTACACAGACTAGCTTGAAAGCGCTTAAAGTTCAGTCCAGTACTTTTCCTTTTATTTCCGCATCACCAAGACAGTGCACATTCGCAAACGGTACAGTAGAGGAAACAGGAGGGGTAGCAAAGCGAAAAGACTTCAAGACCTGCAAAGAAAGAAGCAGTTATCAAAACACTGGGTAAGATCACACATGACCGTGGATCGGCATCATCTGGTTACTTGAGTTTCCTAATCTGTGAAATACAAATCATAAAAAAGTAGAAAGGAGCAATGTAAGAAAAATATAAAATATGCACTAGAAAAACAATAAGGATAATTTATGAGCTGTCCCAAGCAATCGAGCTCGGAAGACCAACAGTTTGATAAAAGATTTGAAGACTTCTTTTTTCTAGACGATGAAAAAATCCTAATACCTTTTCTCAAAGTACAGAAAAAAGCCTTTAAGCCTTCAGAAAAAATAATTTTTCCTTCCTTACGTTGACGCTGTGAAAGTTGAAGGTGCGCTTGGTAACCTCTGATCCTAATAGATAAAGAAACAGAGATGAAAAATTTGGCCTAATAAAAAACAACAAATTCATTGCTTTGCAAAACAAGGTTTCGGGTGCTGAAAAGGCGTTTCGAGGTCGGTTTAGAGTTGTCTAATTAAGTTTATTGCTTGATCAACGATTCTTTTAAGTGAATAAATCATGGAAAATGCTGGTCGAAAACAAACTCCGAGTAAAGCTTATAAATTAATGCTACTGATTTTTTTTGTTCTTGGAATTTTGCTTATAAGTGAGTTTTGTCAATAACATACAGTTAGCCTATGAGTTGACCTAAATTTTTTTCATCTTGTAGTTTTGCTTCTCACCTGTCCGAATAGTTATTATATTGCATTAGGCTTATAGGCTCCAATACAATAGTATCACTGTACTACTGGCCTTACTCTTGTTACAAAAATATTTTTTTATTAGCTATACTGTGGCTTGTTCTTCAAATCACAAAAAAAATTTTGCTAGTGGTACTGGATCATTCTGTGTTCAGACTAGCTTCGGAGTTCGATGGCACTCTAAATATTTACTCAAAGCAGTGAAGCAGAGCTAGGACAATTGCCGTGAAGTGTTATTACCGAGTGCAAAACTACGCAGTTAGCGTGAGATTTGAACGCAAGATCATTGTGTTCTTAATAGGTGGTCCAACTCACTTGTTTACGTTGCAGTCAACACCGTAGGTTGATTAAAAGGAAGGAAGAAGGCGTGGTAGTTTAGCCTTCAAAAAAACTCCCCTGATAATAGAAGAAAAAAATATAAAGTTTTTTATTTCATTTATTCCTTAAAATTGAAAAAGCTTGTAAAAAGCAAAGTAGGCTTTGTTTCTCCTCTTACTTTGTTTGCTAATATGATGAAAAACTCTTTTAAAGCTTCAAGTTATTTCAGTTGCAGTCGTTGTTATTTCCATTTACTTCGTGACCCAAGGTTTGCCTTTGCATGAAGCCAAACCGTGGTTGAATTCCAGTCTTCCTCGAAACCTTGTTCCGGTTCATTATGAGGTTGATCTGAAGCCGATTTTGACGCCTGACGCATCAGGCACTTTCTGGTTCAATGGAAGCAGTAAAGTGACATTTACTGTAAAGAAAAAAATGGATAAAGTGCTAATACATAGTAGAGATCTTGACTACAACAGCTTGAAGCTCACTTCTGAACAGGTAGGTATGCACTATAGGACTATCTTTGGTTTTTACTCAGTGGTCAATGTGAGGGACATATCCATCTCACAGACACTTTTTAAACAGCTTGTTGATTGTCATTAAAAGACGCGCATAAACTTTAACACGAGAACTGGAAAACGATTCTTTGGGGAATCACAAAAACTTAATGATGTATCCCCCACTTAAGCTTTGGGGCCCACTACCTTGATTGCTTAGGCAACGGTGCAGATAGAAATTGATTTTTTGGGGACTACGAGGACGCAAAGAATTCTGTTTTAGTGTAAACAACGTAGTAAATACATTGTTTTAATATAAACTTTTTGGGCACTTTTTTGAAAGGGGAGGTTGAATGTAGGTACTTTTTAGGCCCCTAGCTATGGGTAAGACATCCTAAAAGTGCTCTTTGCGTGTCGGAAGAGGTGGAGCATATCAGCTGCATAGTTTTCTAGCCTAGTGTTCAACTCAAGACTTGAAAACACAAGGTTTCGAAGTGGGTTAAAAGGTTTCTTTCTTCTGCAGGGAGCAGACATACCTATACTCAAAGATCGCTTATATAAACCAAACGACTTTCTTGTAATCGAGATGGGCCAGGATTTGGATTTACTCAATTATACTCTGGAGACAAGTTTCGTTGGAAAGCTTAGAAACGATAATACTGGCTTGTACAGAAGCCAATACAAGACAGCAGCTGGAAATACAAAGTAAGCTTTTTTCGGCTAGGTTTATCCTCAGTTTTCCGTGCCAGATTTCAGGCTTCACACCAAAGACTTTACGTCTAAATATAAAAATCAGTCAGTAATCGCGTTCATATGTTTAACAAAGGGTAGCTATGGAGTGGGCAATGCTTCCCTTTCAGGTTAAAGAACTTGACCCAGCATCAGATGTGAAAGCACATAGCTGTAAAAACGGAAAAGTATGATCTGATTGCGGAAAACCACCCATAATTCTGCTTTCTTCTCTAAAGACAGCACACAGGAGAAATTCCAATTAAAGTCCACTAATGTAATCGCCTTCCTATTACAATTGTACAGCAAAGGTTTCTATGTTTATCCATGTACTGTATTTGCTGGTGACATTGAACATGAATGTAGCTTTGAAAAACTGTTTTTTCAGACAATTTTTCGTGATGCACTTACCAGCAGCGACAACACAATTAGTGTAAGCCAGTGGTTCTCAAACTTTTTTTGTTGCGACGCCTTTGCAAAAGTATGCTGAGCTTGCGACGCCCCAGTCATAAAAACACTGCTACCGAAGTTCTATTTAGTTGTATCGCAACACGTAATGGAGAGAAGAAAAATCAATGAAGAAACGAAATATCAAAAAGAACCAATGGCCTATCAGTTAGTAATTTAGTTCAAATCTAATGCGACGTCACTGACGTGTGGACTTGTTCATTTTGGCAAAGATCGTGAAACCTTGAGAGAATCTTTGAAACTACCATTCATTTCTCTTTCAACGCCTATTCGTGATGAATATTTGAACTTAGTGACGGCCATCGTAAAAAATCCAGCTTCGTACAAATAAGACGTAGCGTGCGGGACAGGTATTCGCAAAGTTTCTTCGTCAAATCTAGGTATTCGTCATTCAATGAAATCCAAAAATTTGTCAGATTGACTGAATTAAACTTCCTTTTTAGGGACCTGTCACAGGTAAGATCAATGTAGTCTTCTTTTTCTTCTTCCGTGAAGGAAGATGTGATAGGTAGCACGTAAGGTTCGCGAATCCATTCATAGCGTAATAAACCTTCCAAAAAATAAAGTGCGAACTTCAACTCGAGCTTGGATAGATGTTGCACAAATACGCTTTATAAATCTGAAGGCAGCATTATACTTTTCTTTTCAAGCAGATTGGACAAAAAAGAGAAGTACTGAGAACTTCCGGACACATTTGAAATATCTTCCTTCCATAGAGACAGCTTTTTTGTGAACGCTGTGGTGTTATCTCAAATGTCGAATATATTTTTATTCACCCCTTGCATAGACAGGTTCAGTTTATTCAATTTAGCAAACATACCACACATATAATCTTATTTCAACAAAAATTCGTTCTCAGCTAGGCAATCAGCATGTTGATTCTTTCGTTTTTGCAAAAATGCGTGGAGTTCGTCCAGCAGCTCGTGGACTCGTTTAAATGATTTTACAAGCGAAAGTCACCTGGATGAACAATAAAACAGCAAACTTCGATGCTCTGCATTTATCTCCGCACAAAGTTTTTCAAACACTTTTGACTTTAATGGCCGTGTTTTGATGAAGTTGATAAGTTTGGTGACGATTTCAACTGTAGCACCAAGTTCCGGGATCAGTTCACGAGCCACCAATGCCTCTCAGTGAATCACGCAATGCATCCACATGGCCACTGGGGCACGTTCTTGAATTAGACTTCGCAGTGCAGAGCGACTGCCAGACACAGCTTTGGCGCCATCTGCCCATATGTTAATGTAGTTTCTCCAATCTAAGTTATTTATAGAAATAGATTTGTCGATTATATTGAAAAGATCAATTTCTCGGCAACCAAGTTCAATAGGCTTGCAAAGTAGTACCTCTTCTACCAAGTTTGCTCAGAGAAGTCAACAAAACACACGTAGCAAATTAGGTGGGCATCTCGACTGCCATCAGTTGCTTCGCTGTTTCGTTCTATCGATCAGTTGATCGTGAATGTCTAACGCCATGTCACCAATCCGACGACACACGGTATTGTTGGATAACGGTACTAACTTTAATTTTTTGGCAGCTCCTTCCCCTATTATCGTACTTGCAAGATTGATTGCAGCAGGCAGCATTATTTCCTCAGCAACTTAGCAATTCTGTGCGCAACTTGATAGAGTGCTAATAAAGCCTTTGATAGGAGTTGCGTAAATTTCGAAATGGTGGATACTTGGCTCTTCATATTATTTAATTTTCGAGCAAAAAAACTTCACGGTTTACTTGCAAATTGTGGATGTGATGATATCAAATGACGTTTAAGCAATAAAAATGATTTGAACTGAAGTAATGGCTATTAGGTAAAAATAAAAAAATTCGAATGTGTGAAGCGTGAGCCGGCGGAAACAGTACATTATTCAAGTATCCTTTTCTGCTCTCGATATTAAGAACGGTATGTTTGCTTAAAGTTACAAAACTGTAGTTTTTGCATTAAAATTTTCCGTTCTTTGCTTATTTGAGAGTAGTTTGGAACAGAATGACTGTGCGACGCCCTACGAGATTTCAAACGACCCACCAGGGCGTCGCGACGCACAGTTTGAGAACCACTGGTGTAAGCCTATGGCTGTCAAAGACCTTCAAAAGCATTAACAACCGACGGCTATTTTTTCAGAATCATGGTTGCTTCTCAAATGCAAGCAACATACGCCAGGGAAACATTTCCATGTTTCGACGAGCCGGAATGGAAAGCTACATATGACGTGTATTTGTGGCATCGTGGATCTAATTTTGCACTATCGAACATGCCAGCGGAGAAAACAGTAATATTAATGTGATTGTTATGTTAATTTGCTTTCGTTCAATATAGACCATCTTTAAACGGCCTGATATGATAAATTTAAATAAATAAAGTAAGATTTAAATCCAGCAAATCGTCAACATTGGGTACAAAAGATAATTACGATTGTACGTATGATAACATTTGCTAGGCCCAATGACATCAGACAAAGCCTCTTTTTGCAAGGAATCTGTCTGAGTGTCATTCTCTAAGACATTATTATCTAAGGGAGACACTTTCCCTTGAATGGTCACAAGTTAAGGCTATCTTTAAAGCTACTGTTGTTGTAAGATCACCAGCAACACTGCAGCCCACAATTAAGCGTAGATCCTTATTCTAAACAGCTTTTGCAAGGTAGTTACCATATTTGTAATCTGTAAAAGGTGGACAACATTTTGGGATTGTATTCCAAGAGGTATAATGTTTGCTTCTCAACTAATGTAGAAGATCTTTTATCGGAGGCCAATGTTCCAAAGCAAATTTTTGCCCATTTTCATCAACGATCCCAATTTTACAATCATGCTGTGGACTTTTATCTTCATAAGCGGTTAACTACAAAATGGAGAACATTTTTTTGTGTCCTCGAAAAACAATTATTTTTCGTGCAATTGTGAGCCAAAGGAGGTCGTATGGTGTCCCTATTGCAAAAGCTCGGCGATGCACAAACCACCCGAGCATTAAAGTGACAACCTCACAATTGCAAAGTCAGCGCTTTATCGCGATAAGCTACGTTGACTAAGCGTAAGCGCGATTAGTCGGCAAGTCGCCGATTGCATTCAAGTAGTTGAATGGCTGGAAGCAAATAAAACGTATTTCACCACATAATGGAATGACAATCTGTTTTGATCTATGAGGTATCATTGGAGCGTTAACGTTACAAGAAATGCATAGCATTGATTCGATATGACTTGCTGGAAGCAGACATCGCTTGCCAGGATGCAGAGTCTTATCAACATTTTCTGTGTGCGGTACAAGATTGCTCAAAACATATGCGATAAAGAAATATCAAGACTTTGAAATGGTCGTGATTCTGATATGCTCTCCTGAACTGGAATTCCATTTTATGTTTTACTATTTAGGAAAGCAAATCTGGTGGCTGGAATCGAACTAAATTTAAGCGAACACCAAAAATTAGTTCCTACCTACTCGCTTTCATTGTCTGCGACTTCAAGTATACTCAGTCGCAAACTAACACCACACCATCTATTCAGGTACAAGTAGTTTTGAATTCAGTTTAGGCCGTTCTAAAATATGATTATTTACGCTAAAGTTAATCTTTTATAAATCAATTTTCTCCAGCGCACTTCACAAGCGTCCGCTGTGGTATTCTTGTGTATTCCTTGAGAGTACTCTAGAAAATTAGTTAACAAAGCTGCCTCAACGGCACAGTGGTACAACGTCCACCTGGAATGAAGTAGGTTGCTTGTTGGTGATTTAACCCCGACCATTCACTGCTTACCTGCTTGGCACACAGCACAAAATAAATAGTGAGGAAAAATACGGGCAGGTTCACTCTCTGTGCCGGCAAAGTGATTTAACGGAATTTCTCCTCCTTTATGTGACAAACAAATGGTTGGATCACGCAGTCTCCCTGTCGTGATGAATAGGAATAAAAGTATAAACTCATACTCACAAACCACAGGATCTGCATTTTGCCGTAAAAAATAGCATCCTAGTATTCCCTTAACTGAAGTGTGATCATGCAAAGTGTCAGCTTTAACGCAATATTTTCAGACTCGAATCTACGCCACGCCGTATCAAGCTGATGCCGGAAACGTTAATTTCGCAAATGAGATAACACCACAGTTGTTGGAGTTTTACACAGAGTTTTTTCAAGTTGCATATCCCTTACCAAAAGCAGGTTGATATAGTTGCATTTAAAGAAACAGAAACATTTTTGCCAGCAATTGATCAAAACGAAATAAAAATTTATACAGTATTTTAACGGTTTGTAACTGCAATCTTGTTTTACCGCCGGGACATTTTTGATTTCGACGAGTTAATTCGATTTCATATTTCATCATTTACATTGCCCTTTCGCTGAGCACCAAACATGAGAACTGTGAATAACATTTCAAATTCTCTAGCATGACACGACAAGGGAAGTGAACCCCAGTCTATATACGGCAAAGTAAACTCGTCGTGTTTGATCGCTTGCATTAGTCGGGTTTCTACTTGAGCACTCTACAAAATAACGTACTTTTGAAAAAGCTGTTTTAGCAATAAGCTTTTCGTGACGCTCTCATTAGTGGCAGTATCACTTCAATAGGAGATGAGCTAAAGTGAATAGGTTGTTTTGTCTCATTGATTTGGACGGTAGGCAATCAAGACAAGCAAATGATAGCGCTTGCATTATAATGGGCGCCAAAGAAAGGGATTTAGCAATAGCGAAATGCGAAAAGAAATGCAGCAAGATTTGGGGTGACAATTGCAAAGTATGTGACAGAGTAAAATTTTGCAGAGTTTAGAACATATCATACTGCAACGATAAAGTTTTTCCTTTCCAAAGACAAATTATACAGCTAGGAAGAAATAATTTGTCCTTTTTAACGACAAGTCATTCCGCAACAACAACGCTTTTCTTTTCCAAAGACAAATCATGTAGCTATAAAACAGTTTTTCCCTTCTTAAAACAAATCATATAGCAACGAAAGTACAGTGAAGTGCAGTCTGCAAAATAGCGCTTTTTGTAAAGTATTGGTTCGTACAAAATATGTTTGGAAACGTTTGTGTAATTCGGAAGTGGCAATATTCGGTTTATAGCAAATTAAAACCTAGATCTACCTACAAATAACCAGCACATTTTACTGCAAACCAAATATCGCCGCTTCCGAATTACACGAACCACTGTTTTACGAGAAGCGCTATTTTACAGACTGCACTCCACTGTTTTTTCGTCGATGTATGATTTGTCTTTGGAAAAGAAAAATTGTTTTGTCGCTATATGACTTGCTTTTAGAAAGGAAAAGCGTTGCTGTTGTTGTATGGTTTGCTTTTAGAAAGGAAAAACTTTATCGTGGCAGTACGATATGTCCTAAGCTCTGCAAAATTTTACTTTGCCGCATACTTTACAATTGGCAGCCCGTAGCAAGAGGCCAAATTAGAACGCCGTAATTATCGAGACTTTGAGAGTGTAAACACACTCTTTCTGTGTGTATAACACCTGGCGCTGAGCTTTGGTATAAACAGCCTCTAATAGATTGAGGTGGAAAGAGCTGCGTGCTGTGGCCAGGATTGAAAATCGCCTGTTGCCATAGTATAAGGCACACTGTTCATTTTCTAAAAGATCGTGTATAAGTCTGACCAGAGGCAGAGTCACTGCTCGGTTCAGTGTCATTTCGTTTGCACAATCTGTTTTATTGAGATCGGCGTGGACGAGTCAATTGCTGTCTTAACCATTTAGGAACATATTACTTCATGCAATCCTGTAGTCGTTGAGATGTTCGCCCCACGTACCGACTGTCACAATGGCACTTGTATTCATATATGACAAAGTTTTTCTGAGTTGTTGGTAGAACATCCTTGCGAGCAACTGGTAGCATGCGCTTTAACTAAAAGACCAAGCGGGTGTTGACGGAACCATAGCAGCTATCTATGGCTAATCTGACTTCCTTTTCCAAAACTCTCAAACTCTCGAAGTTGTTCGATAATTAAGGTGTTTTAATTTGGCCTCTTGCTGCGCTTCCTTTAGCGCTTCGCTATTGCTAAATCTCTTTCTTTGATGCCCAATACGATGCTAGTTTTGATTGGCTTGTCTTGATTGCCTACCGTCCAAATCAATGAGATAAAACAACTTATTCACTCTAGCTCATCTCCTTTTGACGCGACACCGCCATTGATGAAAGCGTCACGAAAAGCTTACGGTTAAAACCAGCTTTTTTCATAACTATATTGAAATTCAGTACCACCAACAAGATTTTTGAAAATGACGTAAGCAGGAATCCTTTTTGCTGCATTTAAAAAAATGATTAAAGCAGTGGCTCATTTTGGCAAAAATAATTAAAGATCCAACGATCCCCTAGCGGAAGTTATGTACTGGTGTAGAGTAAAATGGAACCCAAACTATTTAACGGCACAGAACTGCAATGTAAACTGTAGGTTTGAGAAAAGCAGTTTAGCTAAAAAGTTATTTTATTGTGTTGAATGGAAAACATAGAGTAGAAGCGAAATATCAATCGCTTTTTTGCCGCTTTTTCATCAGCAATAATTTTTTTGACCCTGGACACTTTTTTAATCATTTAATCCTACGTTTTATATTTTAATCCTCTGATTAGGGGAAAATTTTTACCATTTTATAAAGAACATTTTTGTGTTTAGACAAGCTTCGGAACTATCGGTGTTGCTGGCCATTACATATCTAACACAATCCTGCAACCAAGCAGGGAAATTGCCATGAAGTGCTTTTCCGAGAACACAACGACGTGATTATCATGGGGTTTGAACTCATGATCATTGTTTCCATGAATGGCGTCCCTACCCACTCGACCCAGTTGCCAACAAAAAATCAAGATTAAATGAATGCGCTTTTATTGCTGAATGCCAAGCCCGAGATTTGTAAATACCATTTTGGTGCCTGCGGGGTAATTCGACGAGGGAATTTAATCCGTATTCTCTGTAAGGTTCGCAACTTGATAAAAAGCTTTTAAAGAAACAGACTTTTTCAAAACTATTGTGAGCCTATTTTGAAATCAGCAAATAACAAGAAGCAATGGCAGCGAATTCACAAATGTATGTTTGCAGATCAAATAGCTGTTCCAAGCGTTGGTGTTTTTAGTGCAATGGAAAACTGGGGTCTTGTGATTTATAAAGAGGCAAAGCTTCTCTACGACAAGTCAGCAAATACAATATTTAGCAAACAAGACGTGGCTCGAATCGTTGCACACGAACTAGCACATCAGGTCATTTTTCTGTTGCTAAACATTCATTTTTATTAAAAACATAATGGTCGTACTGCAACAAACCAAAACGGTTTCTGGTAACATATAATGTTGGTTGGCATGACAAAAAACAAGAGGAATTCTTAAACGGCTTGAGCCGATTTTTAGATTTTTTCCTTCTGAATCAATGGCTCGTAATCGTGAGATTGCGACTTCTACGTCGTCACGGGGTTTACATTGCTGTATTCTTGGTAAAATCTCTTTTCGGCAATATTTCTTACTTGCTTGTTTTGATTGTGATGGAAATGAGTTGTGTCACCAGAACTAGCAACTACCAAAGGGTCTGAACAAAACGATGTTCAAACAAAACCGCTATGATTTCTCATGGCAGTACAATAGAAATATGATGATAAAAATACTCAGAGCTGTTTTTAGTGGTTTTGCGGGACAAATCTGCTTCACAAAACAATTTCTTGCAATCAAGGGCGTAACATGGTTTGCAGTAAAGGGAGGAGAGGACTAAAGATTCCCTTCTCATTTATAAAACCTGCGGTCTCAGCAAAACGTAAAAATCTTTTTTCCACAACTTTGCTAAAGATTACAGCAGCATTGCAGAAGCAAATCCTTCTCATAAATATCCTTAATGGAAGCTTGATTGCAATAAATGACACTACAACAGTGAAGGTGGAGCAATATTACAGTAATAATCAGTGATAGCTGCTGTGCTGAACTTTTCACATTTTCATGTGAAAGTTTTCCGTAAAATTTTGCTCCAGGTACAGTGATGCTGAAATTATTTTTCATGTACTCTTTCTGCACGCCGTGAAAAATACTTGAAAAATAGAGAAACATGAAGGATATAATGCGACCTAGTTAGGAATAGCCTAATTTTATTAGGTTTTTGGTAAGATTCTGAAAAGCCCTTAAATTCCGAGTCTCCATCGCAAGGATGAGAACAGGGTGCCACAACTGCAACAGCAACAATATTTTGTTAGGAACCCCAAATAGAAGATAAGAACGGTTCTATTTTGATGAGTCACCCCATCAGACTAAAGCGTTTACAGATTATTAGTTACTCGAATAAAAATTTACAGATCGATATTTTCTCTGAGAGTATTTGTCAAGCGCAAAGTCATCTGTGCTTAAGTCCGACTTCGCGTTAAATTTTACATTTATGCTTTAAACAACGACTATATTTTGCTAGTGGTTTGGAAACATTATTAGTCCTTTGTGGTGGGATGAAATTTGGTTGAATGAAGGCTTTGCAACGTATTTGCAATATCTGGGAGTTAACAGAGTCGAACCGTCATGGAAAATGGTGAGAAAGATAGTTAAAGAAAAACTAAATGGACGGCACAAACTACTATAAGGTGTTTATTCATTTATGTGTATGATCCCATGCTCTGTTATCAGTCTTTTGTTGTACAAGGCCATCGCGACGAGTAGACTGCTTGGCCCCACCACCTGTCTGCCGCATAAATAAGGGGGTGTCGAGTTAAGCCTCTTACCCAAGAAAACAATTAGTAAACTTGCTGGCTCTTTTCCACGCTATTCCTGTCCTGCTGAGCGTAAATTAGGAAAGTTTTGAAAACTATTTTTAACATCTTCGGTGTAGATCGAAAAAAAATTGAACCAAGGATTACTGACTGCAAAGTGAACACTCCAACCAGTACACCACTGCGCAGTCGATAAGTTCGTAATGTAATAGGGAAATTGCACTACAAAAAATCACGTTTTCAGAAAACAATTTTTTTCATTTTAAAAAATCTGTTCAGAGATTTATTTTGTGTGGTTCAAATATAAGTCGTCATGCCATTCCAGACTTTAGGGCAGGGGTTCTCAACCGGGGTAAATTTGGTAGTAAAAATTCACACCTTTACCTACTGCAATAAGCATTTGTAGAAGTGAAACTACAAAAAAAAATTTTGGGGTGAAATTTTACTTTTGAAATTTGCCAAGGGTAAATGAGAGAATAAAGGTTGAGAATCTCTGCTTTAGGGTTTGTGGTGAGCCAGCTTGCAGAAAAAGTCGTAAAATTCTCTTTTAAAAAAATGCAATATCGGTAGTAATCACAAGAATTAAAATCTTGGTGATAAATTTTAGAACTGAGATTTGGATCCATAGTTTTTGTATTCTTTCAAGTTGAGCGACAAAGAAGAATATCTTACCACGTCGTTTTTTTGGTGTTGCATTTTTATCTTATTTGGTTAAACAAAATAAAATTGTAAAAATGCTGTAGAAATATAATGATCAAATCTAGGACAAAAACAGACTTCACTTTAACTGTCTCATGAATGAACCACTAAGATGTTAGAAATGGTTTTCACAGATCTTGCGTTGTGCCTATAAGTCTGTAAATAAAAATTGATTATAGCTGACTGCCTTAAGGATGAAGTGATTAGTCAGCTCGTCCGCGTTCAATGAAGTAGATTGCTGGTTTAAATCTTAATTGGGTCATATTAAAGAACTTCTTCAAAATATTTACAGGTTTCTTGCTTGTTTTTCAGCACGAAAAAGATAGCCGGTAAGTTCGCTTGTTCTGCCCTTGGAAAAGGCTTTTAATGAAATCTCGCTGCTTTTACGTAAGAAGAACAAAGTATTTTTCCCGCCACAATGACCCAGTCGCACTAAAGAGAAGCGATTAGAACATGTCGTCATACGCATAAATAAATAGTTGAAAAGCCAACAGTTGCATGGCCTGATATTTATGCATAGCAAACTAAAGTGGTTCTTTGCTTTTTCTTTTACAGACCGACCAGTTTGTGATCAAAGATTTTCATAAAGCGATGGCGGTTGATGGATTGTCGACATCCCGACCAATTGTGAAAGAAAATGTTGTTACAAAAGATCAAATTGCAGCCATGTTTGATGCTATTTCCTACGCCAAAGGCGCGTGTATTATTAGAATGATACGAGCTTTTGCTGGAGATGAAGCCTTTAGATTGGGGCTAAAAGTAAGCCCATTTCTTCAGATAACAAATTACACATTTTTTTTCTGTCAGAAAAAATTTTCACAATTATACGCGTACCACACACAAATTGCGTTGAGGCCTGTTTCAGAGTTGCCAGTTTCGCTGTTACTCCATTTTTTAGTTGCTACCGTAAATACACTGTAGGTTATTGCAAGCAAGAATTTGGAGTAGAAAATATTCTACAGTTTTATAGCATGGCTTCTTTTTTTTTCCAGGAAAGTCTAAGTGACTTCAGAATTCAGAATTATAAACTAAACGCTTACTGTCTTGCCCCCACAACCAAAAACATTGCTTAGACTCCGCCAAAACAAAACCGCAGAAGGACATATTTTGCATCATCAAACAAACTATCAATCATTGCCATATTGCTGTCATTTAAATACTAGATCAATGATATTCTTTTGCTTAGTTTGTTTAGTTTATTCTTCTGTTTTAAAGAACTTAGTTCCCTTATTAGACGTCTAGATTTAATGAAAACCTCAGTAGCCAGTAAATCTCTTGAGAATAAGACTTCACAAGCCACTCGCTGCTACGGCTGCTCACTTCTACTGCTGCAATGTTAGCTTAAGCGCGATGCCAAAAATCTCTTTCCAGCTCTTGAACTTATGCTGGGGAGTATTGTTCACTGATGTGTAAAAGCTCATGCCTTGCTTGATATTCATTTTCCCCCCTGATTGAGCAACCGCCACAGATAGAATGTTCAACTTCACCATCTGTCTGTCGCATAAGGGTAGGAGAACCATGTAAAGTGTGTTTTTCAAGGGATCAACCAGTGAACTTGTTGGCCTTCTCCTCCACATTCTTCTGTTTATTCTAAGCCCCGGAAAGGAAGCTTTGAATACCGTTTTAAAAAAAGCTTTAGTATGATCCGATTGCGGTTCGAACGACCAACTTAATGCATTTGAAGCGGAACGCTTCAGCTTAGCACTATGCCCTTGGAAAAAGTTGAGCATTTTGATTTTTTGTTGAAAACACTTTCATTTCATCTTAAACTTTTTGGTGAAATACAGAGACAAGGAATAAATTGTCGAAAGCTAGCAGAGTCAAAGTAGTCCTTAGCAAGAAGAGGCCTGCTTTATGTCCGACTTAATATCTGCTGAATTAATGAGAAGTGTATTTTTTTAATGTTTCAGAATTATTTGAATGACAACAGTTACATGTCAGTAACACACCAGCAGTTGTTCCAATACTGGGAAAAGGTAAGTTGCATAAATAAAATTAAGCTGAAATTTACTCAAGAGAATATTATACAAGCCAATAAGTAGTCTGGAAGAACGCATCTCCAAAAATTTTTAACATATCCTCCTTTCTTAAACATGTAAAATTAATTGAAGATTAGCTGCGCTGGGTATTGCATGGGAAAAGCATCAACCCAACATAACCTTAATAATCATAGGTGGAAGGGGTTATTGAGGACTTAAGCCCTTCTCAGCCTGAAAGCTTTTTCCATGATTCCATAATTTTTTCCGTGGTTATCCCTCTCATTTTTGACACCTGAAAATTCAGTTTTCAACTGTGTCAGTCCCTCCGAAGCATCTACCCGCCTTTTAAATTTGCTACCCCCATCAAACAAGAACACTTATGGAATTAACTCTATAAAATAATATATGTTATTTTATGTTGCTGCCGTATTTAAAAAGGGTCCAACCCCTAGCAGAAAAAAGTAAAAGCTTTGTAAAAAAAACTTTCAGGTTTGACCAAAGGAAGCTAAAGGGGGAGAAGCGTGAAACCTCCTAACCATATCATTTACAGTCATCGCCTTAAAAAAAAAATTTGAGCTAGCACCCCCTTTTTTTCCACACACCATCTCCTTACAAAAATTATGATTTCTCGCTTGAATAAAAGAGCTTTATTGTGAAAACGTTTCACTCTGATTTTCCGAAATCCATCTCATGCGCTCTTCGCTCAATTTTTTATCAGTGTCGTTCCTGCGGAGGCGCATCTCACATCTTGGCTTATGCTCTTTTCGTTTGGTCGATTAACTACAATTTGTTTCAGTTTGACGTTACTTGTTTTAATCTCTATTGTTCTTCATTCAAACAAAAACTTATTTTTCAGCATTAAGGTTTTTCAAAATATCCAGCTGCTCAGAACAGCGATTCATGAAATAAGTCTAATTTTCAATAATCTGTTTCTGTAGTAGTCGTAAAAAAATGAGCGGTAGTCTAAAACGATCATCATTTTGGCCCCCCCCCCACCCTTTCACTTTATGCTCCTCAATTTTTTGCTTTGTCGACAGCATTGTCCCTTGTGCTGTGTTTTAGGCTATCAATGATTCTCACAGTGGGAGCAATCCACCTGGAGGCTTTGTTAATGCCATGAACACCTGGGTTTTGCAAATGGGTTTTCCTACTGTATATTTAGAACGGGATTGCGAAAATCCCAATAACGTCCTAGTGACTCAAAAGAGATTTTTACTGGATAGCAAGTTGGATCTGGATCGTCCGTTAAGCAGGTTCGAGTAAAATTAACTAATTATTTTAACTATTTTTATTGCCTTAAGAGCGAACCTAATTATTAGGTATTGTGTAATTCTTAGGTTATTTTGGTGTTTGAAATCCGGAGGTTAACGATAAGTGCCGCTAACCAGGTGCCAAACTATAGATTTCTTGAAAAGATGGCAATTTGCCTCTAAACTTGTTGAATGCCCCCAAAAAACAACCTTTTGTCAAATTTCGAGGCAAATTTTTTGGGCGTCTGTAAAAGAGGTCCTTCTGGTTTTGAGTAATATGGTTAAGAATGGAAGTGAGAGGTGGACTGTAGGCTATAACCTATTCACACTACTTGTTCCTCAACCAGTACCTATGGAAAGTTTTGGAAAAACGACGTACGTGTCTATTGTTCTTTTTTTAGATACACTTGGGTAATACCTTTCTGGTTTGCTTTTCAAAGCAACTTCAACTCGACCCTAATTTGGCTTCTTCCTGAAGCAGGTGAGCACTCACGCGTGCACTCAAAAACTGCTTCATTTGACTTTTGCTTGCTTTGATGACGTCATTGTATTTTGGTGCTATTGCCAATTCAAAATTTGGAAATGAGAGTAACAGTAGAGCGACAATAATTTGTTTTTTCGCTCTGCCTACCTAAATTCGCAGCAATTTTCAAGATTACTTCTAATTTTTACCTAAAACCTTGTTTAGCTTTTTGTCTTCGCCATATATAACGCCTTATAAAATATTGGAGGAAAAAGAATGCTTTTAACCTCGGTTCGTGGGCGAAATATTGCTTCAAATTTGCTTTTATCGTCAAATTATCAAACGCCAAGGCAAACAACGCTTAAATTATTGCTTTATTCATCACACACAGCACTGGTAGAGAGAGCCTAAAATTTAGAAGGAGCTATAGTTGCATGGGGCTATATAGCATTTTGGTTTTAGGAAATCACCTTAAAGATCTTTTGTTTTGGAGATTAACTATTCAAAAGCAATTGCGTTGCACATTTTGATCACGTATATCTTTTGTTTCTTGATTTCTAAAATTGAAAACCTTTTTTTGAGGTTAACCACTCGAAAGCAATTGTTTTGGGAAGGTGAAAATTTAAGAGGCTTCAGTCCCCTCCAATCCCTAATTATTTCTGCCTATGACCGGAAATCCGCTGATGTGTTGATACTCCTGTTCCGAACCGTGTAGCAACCTGCACTTATTAATGGCTTTTTCATAAAGTTGCTCTTCCTCTGGTACCAGGCCGCCTTGGTGTTGAAGTGCATTCTGTTTCGTTGGGTCACTCCGTTACCAAAATTAATTCCTAAATACGAACTTGAGTATAAGGATATTGTAATCACATTAGCGCTGTGGAACATTGGTTAGTGTGACCGCTTCAAGAATGAAAAACTTTGGCTCGACTCTGTTATCGCATCATAGTAAAAACTAATAAAATTTGGTTGAAGGATTTTTGCTTGGCGCTAGAAACGTAAACGAAATATGTCTAGGGGGCTAAAAAAGCAGTAGGCAATAAAAATCACACAAAAATCGTGTGACATTTTATAATGCAAACTTCCATGTTGCAGACACAATTATCAACGTCCCTAAAAGTGACTTTGTTATTGGAAACTATGAAGTATTTGGTTACTATAGAGTGAATTATGACCCGGAAAACTGGAAAAGAATTATAGCTCAACTCAATGAAAACTACACAGTAAGCTCCGCATTACACTTCACTTTTACTTCAATTACACCCAGGTTCATAATATGAGGGTGGCGAATAGGTCACGTTTGAGCGCTTCTGTATTCGTAACATTATTGTCAGAGTGATGACCTTACTATGAAGGGAGTGATATTCCACCCTTAGCGACATTAATTTGGGTGTTACATTCTTGCATATTCGTCCCAAAGATAAATTCTACCGTAATTTCGCAGTATGTATATTTGGAGTGGCATTTTGCGAATCTGGATGTCAGGGCGTATAGTGGCATTTTCGGTTCAGAGAAAACATATTTTTTGAACAGGGTTTTCCTGATAGCAGTCATTCACAGATTTTAACGCTTCTGTCAATATTGAAGAGTTTTCTTTCTTGGCCCGTTTTCAATCTTGTAACGTGCTGTGGAGAGGTTGACGCACCTTTGGCTCCGCGACCTACCATGATTTTTACAGGAATGCTGTAAGAAATTGCCTTCAAGCACAGCAGATGAAACATTAGCATTACAAGGAGTGATAATCTAGAACTTCTTTCTAAAATAAAAGTTTAACCGTTTTTTAATGAGTGAAAAAAAGTAAAAGATGTCGTTTATGTGAAATTTAGAAGCAACATCTTTCAAAGTATCTCCAAGAGTCAATGACGCCATTTGGTTACACCAAAGGCTTTATCTAAATCCGAAGTGCTGAAATAAAGTATACTCCTACTTTAGAATTATTTGGTCTTTTTTCAGGTTATTAACGCTAAAAACCGCGGACAGCTTATTGATGATGCATTTAATTTAGCAAGGTTGGTAAAATATGATTCACATACATCTCTAAAATACACTTTTTCTCTCAGAAAGGTCATTGGATTGCAGCCTTAGTTGCTCTCTACGAACTTGGCAGTCTTGAGCAACATGCAGAAGCTCAAATATTTGCTTACCAATCCTGCAGGTCACAAAAATAATTGATCCATTTGGCTTCACTTTTATGTTTAAAAAAAATTAAAACTATGCCAAACAAAATAAAAAGTGTTTATGAAAAAGAAATGATCAAAGGGCTATTGTTCCACAAACACTTCGAGATTTAGAGTTTTCATCAAAAAATAAACCTAAAGTAAACGACAATTTTAGGTTTTCTGGTTGTCTTTCTTTCACCAAATCATTTTTAGTGACATTTGCTACCTTTCTCTTCTTGAAGAAAATTCCTGACCGTGTGTTTGTGTTTTAGGTCTGGGTCATTGCCTTACGCGACTGCTTTAAATCTGACAAAATTCCTTCGGCAAGATTTCAGTTACATCTCGTGGAAAAGCGCAGCAGATGCATTTTTGTTCATCAACAAAATGCTGGCGCGTTCGAAAGTTTATAAATCTTTTGCTGTAAGTTCTAATCTTTGTCATCAAAAAGGTTTTTTAAGAGCGGATTAGTTGATACGGCAGCTAAATTATTAGTCAATAAAAGTCGCTTACACCTTGTTTGCAATGATTACCAATCGACGTGGCTCTCAAATGGCCCGTGTATGGTATTTGACTTTATTATGATTTACTGAGGCTGCCTCTCTATACTATCATAGGAAGGTAAAAGGTCAAACGCAAAAATTGTGGGGTTTACTCCCTTGCAAATCATGTAAACTTTTGTTGATTTTAAAAAGGATTGATAGTTCTCACCACTAGTGTGTTGACTTTTACAGAAGTTAAATCTCTTCATCGATCCTTTGTCTTAATTATTTTGTATCTATCTGGAAACAAACCTGGTTTTCAGATTTTTAAGTCAGTAAAAAAGTGAAATTGCGCTGAACTTATTGAAGCAATAGTTAGCAGTGCTCCATTTAGAACCAATTCAGCGATTGAACGTTTTAGTAAAATATTAACTTGCCGGAAAGTTGAAAATAAAATTTGAACAGCATCGACTGTTTTTGTTAGACATATCTTTTGGAATTGATTGAACCTTCTTTCAAATTATATGGATGGAATGAGGAAAGTGGACACTTGAAAATGCAAGTTTCTTATTGCATAGCTTTCGTGTGCGGTTATGCCTATCCTGTTTGCATATCAATCAGGATCGTAAACTTTCCTACCGCAATCTACATTTTATAAAATTATTTGGGTTTTTATAGCCTGTTTTATGATTTACTAATCAGGTCTGCAGACGTCACTCGGCAGGGATGCCAGTCAGTTATGTCTGGTTAGAAACATTTCTTGTGCCAGCTGCGCCGGTTTTATTCAAATAACATTTCTGTGAAAAGTAGTGAATAGATGGTATATATGAGGGCATCACCCTTTCCTCCCTAATCCCAATCATCTCATTATGAATTATGAATGATCATGCAAACTTTCTTTCATTTCATGAATTCTATCCGTTCCTTCTAAGAAGTATGGGGTCATTAAGTAAAAGTCGGGTGGGCAACGTAATGATGATTGGTTTGCTATTACAGAAACAAATTAGTTGGTGGTAGGCTTATGACACCACTTGATGCAACCCTTTTCGAAATAACAGAAAATGATTTTACAAACTTCCATTCGTGCATTTCGCTAAGTCCATTGGAGCATAAATGTAAAATGGAGAATTGTCAATGCATTGATTGATGCATTTACAGGAATTAAGCGATGAAACAATAGGCCTGCTACTTACAACTTTTTTGTAATCATAGACCAAATTATAAAATTTAAAGGCTCTGGCTGCGCGTATTTGCACGCATCTTTTCTTGCTCTCGGCATAAACGGAGGGTAGGGGGAACTGACCCAGAGCCTAGAATCAATCATCTGCAACTGAGTTATTACGATAAGTTATGTCATGACTTTTAGGATCACATCGACTAGCTTTCATTAGCTAAAAAAGGGACATTTCGTTACTTTAAATTCCTCAAACAAGGGTTCCTCAAATGGGGCCTCGGCCTCCTTTGGGGGTCACGAGCAAAGGCCTTTACTAGAAAGCTTTGTGGAGGCCTTCACTAGTATTGCAAAACCCAAGTGATTTTATGAGCTATAAAGGTAATCTACGCGCTTTATATGCATGTTCACACGAATAACGTGGTTATTTCACAAAGTAATAGTATTGCAAATAATAAAAGCCCCTCCCGTAATTTGACGAGACCATCCCTGGACGCGTTTTGTCCTTTTAGACTCATCAGAAGGGGTTGTCTCGTCATCAGAAATCAAAGCCCCATATTTGCAATAATATGAAAAATGTAGTATCACTCTATTACAAATTCCTTCGCACACATTACGCGCGTGGTGCATGCTATCACTTTGGTACGGGGATCCCATCCGTATCGAAGATGCAGTGTACTACTCGAAGAGTTTATAGTAAGCGAGATCTATTTAAAACCCTTACCTCTATGAACATAGCACGTGATCACCATAACTTTATCATACGTTTATTTATTGAGTTATAAATGTAATCTACGCGCTTTATATGCATGTTCACACGAATTGCGCGGTTATTTCACAAAGCAATAGTATAGCAAATGATAAAAGGGTTTTAATTAGATCTCGCTTTCTATAAACTCTTCGAGTAGCACACTGCAAAACCCAAGGGTCACGATATTAAGTATTTGCCAGTTAAATTAAAATTTGTAGTTTTCATCATTACGTCGTAGCCCTCCCTTGTGACGTTCGGTGACGCATTTTTCTGGAACCTTCTTGAATTATCCGGTACATCGTAGCTTTGCTTTTAATCTATCGCATTACACAACTTAAATGATGAAGTCTTTATAAATAGTAATGAAATCTTGTGATAGCAAGTTGCAGATTGAGGCGTTTACAACTTTAAGAACTGTTTACAACTTAAAGAATGTCTGAATTTGCTAACTCCCTTTGCTACGTAATAGTGAGTCTGGTAATTTCAATTTTGCTCGCTTTATATGTATGCGATCGAAATTTTGCACTTCACCATTCTGAAGAACTAGAGTCAAGTTGGGCACGAACAGAAGGTCCGTATTGATGATTAGAGTTAACTCAAGGTGAGAGTTAGTTGCGGATAGAGATGGAATATCCGCGCTATATCGTTGTAATTTGTTGTCATTATGAAGATTGTGGTTGTAAAAGTGGTTGTAAGTAGTAAAAAGAGTTTGGTGCATCCTGCCCTAGAAAATGTAAAGTTGGTGAATTACAAAGATAGAGTAATTGTGACTGTTGTATTAATAGAAATTTAACTCCTTCTTCGTTTGAATTCTGTTTCAATTCTACTGTAGACCTTAAGTTTTACGTATGTTTAGCTTAAACAAAATTTTTGTGTTATCAAATGTCAAAAATTCGCAAATGGAGCAAGAGCTAGGTCTCATTTGGCTTCACAAAAGTTACTCATAACGGTCGTGATTGTGCGCAGTGTCTTCACTGCTCGGTTGTGATGTCAATTACGTCATTGCGACCCTCCAAACAAAAAACCATCGCGATGAAAAGCATCCCCAAAGGAAGGATGATGACATCAATGCTCAGTCTGCCAAAAGAGTACGATACAACGTGGAAGCGACGCTACCATATTTGGCATTTACAGTAGAGGAAAAGCCTACTTTTCAATGCAGCAACGAGGTGGCATATCGAATTGCAAAGTGTAAGAAGCTGCATGCTATCGCTGAAAAACTTATCAAGCCACGCGCAGAAAAAATTGTTAAAATAATGATCGGATCGGGGGCGAAAGAGAAAATGCAGCAAGTTTTGGTCTCTAATGACACCATTTGCCGACGGATTGACGACGTGGCTGCTAATGTGTGCCTGCAAGTTTGCTCCGAAATCAAGTAAAGCACGCTCTAGGCTAGTATTCAACTGGACGAGTCTATCGATAGCTCTTTAAAAGCTACTTGATCGTCTTCGCCCGATACGAAAAAGACAGAAACATAAAGAAAGGGTTCTTGTTTTGCAATACACTATCAGCCACAACAACTGCTGCTGATGTCAAAGCTCTTGCGGACTCTTTTTTTGAAATCAACAAGCTCAGCTGGCAGAATTTCATGCACATCTGTACTGACGATACCCTAGCAATGATTGGCATCAAATCAGGGTTTGTCACACTGGTGAAGAACGAATGGCTTCATGTGACGTCCTCGCATTATTCACTACACCGAAACACTTTAGCATCAAAGATTTTACCTCTACATTCGATGGAAGTTATGGACGTTGCGATCAAAAAGATCAACTTCATTTGTTCGAGGGCAAAAAATCACCGGCTCTTCCAACTTTTGGCCAAAGAAATGAGAGCGCAACATGTGAGACTTTTGTTTTATACCAAAGTCCGTTTGCTGTCCAGAGGCAAGTGCCTCTCTCGGTTGTATAAACTTAAAAATGAGGTCGAAATCTTTTTTCGAGAAAACCAAAACAACCTCCATGCATATTTTCAGAATGAAGAGCTTGTTGTGATGCTTGCGTGCGATGTATTCAGCCACCTAAATGACATCAGCTTGTCTTTGCAAGGTCGTAATGAAACAGTCAGCGACGTCAAAGCCAAGCTGGCTGGGCTAACTGCTCGAGTGGGAGTCTGGCAACCACGAATCAAGGTAGGGTCCACTACCTCGCTTCCTGTGTTGGAAAGGCGCCTGAAAATGAATAGAATTGATTTTCCAGATAACATCAAAACTTGCATAATAGAACATCTTGAAATCGTCTCTGCTGAGTTTCGATCATATTTCAACAACGACACGTTGCATGTTTCATGGTCCAGAGACCCGCTGAACACTGAAATTGACGTTATAACCGAAGAAGCTGAGAAGTTGGCAAGTTCAAAGTTTCGAATGCGATGAAGATGGCATTTAATAACAAAACGACGACTCCAGCTTTTAGTTGTCTCTTCATGATTCATATTTACTACTCAGCAAGAAGGCTTCCGTAATTCTCGTTCAATTCGCAACTAGCTACCTTTGCGATACCACATTTTCTAATCTAGCGTTCATAAAAACAAAATCCAGAAATCGCTACAATGTATGCAGTGACGTTTGCCTTGCTCGGTCCAAGATGGAGCCTAATATCAAGGGTCTCCTCAGACGAGAACAAGAACACGCTTTGCACTAACTATATTAATTTAAAATAAATTGGCTGTGATTTGTTGAATTCTTTAACTGTAATGCAATTATTCCTTTAGTTTCGTTTGCTGGTTTTTTCATTATTAAATGTGGCGAATAAAATAACTGATGGAAACCCGTTAAAAGCAAAACTAGGTATTTTTATTGAAGAGTAGGGGCCCACAAGTGGTCTTTGGAAGGGGGGCCACGGATCATGAAAGCTTGAGAACCACTGTTCTATAAGATTTCACACCAAAACTTGGCATTTTGGTGCACTTTGAAAAAGTGTTGAAGATGCCTCAAGAATTAATAGCATTCAGGCGCGCGATACGACTGTAGTATCAAGTTATTCTAACGTGTAGTGCACCAACAATTTAGTCGTTATAAGTTTGTACTTGCCATTGCATTATTAAAAACACAGATTTAAACTGGTATGTTTTAACATATCATTCTACTTTAACAGGCTGTACATCAGTAATGCACTTTATTATTTGCGTTTGGTTTCAAAATGACAATAGATAATAAGTGCAGCTGTTGTTTTTCCTGAATGGTACCAGGCAGCGTTATGACGTCATTTAATATTGTGGCAAAACAAAGCTTTTTTGAAGCAATCAAAACAAAAGAGAATGCTTTAAAAAACGCTTAAGTGTTTGATGTTGTTGTTGTTACTTAACCCTTTCCGAGGAATGGGAGCATGACGGAAGACGATGGAGCACAGAAGCTGGGTAACTCTTATAGATCGGATCAGAGGTCTCATGGAGAGAAGAAGTCGCAAAATAGCAAGCGGCGCAAACAGTCTGTGGCAGGACAGCGCAGTATGAAATGAGAGGTGTCCTGGCTCGGATGACCGCAGGCAATGCCAGACGGATTCTAGATCTTGGCAATTCTAAATTGATAAATCAGAATTTAACAGAAGGCTCTGTCCGTTGCAGCCAAGACGAGAGAGGACACAACCAATGTGTGTGAGGAAGCAAGGTTCTTCAATGGACACCAAGGGGACCCGTGTGTCGAAGATTTTAGATGAGACAGTAGGCCTCCAGTCCAAAAGAAGAGAAGAGTGAATATGAGAGGTAAGAGAAGAAAGATTTCATGAAACTGTAGATTGTTGGAACAGCTTACCTGGTCTAACCAACCTATCAGCTGAGTCATTTCCGGAAGAAATTAGAAACCGGGAAAAATTGCGACTTGATAGGAGAGGGGGAGTAAAAGATTAGTTCCTGCCTGATGTGTTGGAGAGTGTAAGATAGAAAGGAGGACTGAGGAAAGGAAAGTGTAGCAAGTACAGAGTGAGAGTCTGACAGAAGGGAAGAAAAGTAACAGGTTTTTGGTGGTATCGAGACCAGAGAAGAGGCAGCAGAGTGGCGCAGGCTTAAGCAGAAAAGCGTTCTAGGCAGCCGAATAGAGAAGAGTAGCCTCAGCGGCACAAAGTAAACAGCTAGTAAGAACGCCGCAGTCTTCTTAGTCGAAAGGAAAAGGGACATAGCCATCCGTCCAAATTACCAGATCGTGAAACGATAAACACTCAAGGTGGCCGAGAGCCTCACCTGAGCGAGAAAGAAGAAGGTTAGAGCAAGAGCACGGAGTGGAAAGAGTGCGCTCCATACAGAAGAAAGTTGAGTTCCAAGGAAGAGAGGGAGGACAAGAAAACAGAGGTTTTTGGGGGGAAGAAGTAGAAAGCATGAGCGGTGAAGTGGACGCAAAGATTTTTCAGGAGGATTTAGAGAGTCTAGCTCTCTAAGTCTGGCCAAACCTGAAGTGGAAATCGAGGTTGTAAGACAAAGGGCCCGCTCATAGGATGACAGAGCAAAATAAGTCAGGGTGACTCATAGCGGATAAAGGGACGCCTCAAAGAATGGATAGAACAAGATAACAGGAAGCCGGTAATGGCGCCACTGCCCGCTTAGTGAACAACGTGCATGGTAGCGTTGGTAACTCTGAAAAAAGATAACAATCTGCGTGAAGCATAAGTTAGAACGGGCCAAAGAAAAGCTTTGTGCAAAAGAAAAAGGCACTCCATGCAGGGATCCCAAGCCAAAGCATAGATGCGGTGTGAGGCCTTGAGACAAGGGAAGAACTTGGCCTATATCGAAGGCACATGTGCAAAAAACTAAAGAGATGACCCCAAGAAAACTTGGAGTAGAATCGAAACGGAGAGGAAAGTTTGATAAAGAGAGGTGGGCTAGAGAATGGCTTGATGGAGATCCACTAAAAAGAAGGCCTCATATTTGCTCACATTGAGAGGAAGGCACCAAAGTTCAGGCCAGTGTTTTATTCGAATCAGAGCTCTTTGAGTGGTTTCAGCAGGAGCAAGTACACACAGTGAGGGATAGTTGGCCAAGTTGTCAGCAAAAAGAGAGCAACTGACCGAAGAAAGTAGAGATGCAGGGAGATCGTTAATAAAAAGAAAAAAAGAACAGTGCCAAGCCCAAAAATGAGTTCTTGGAAATATCTCGACAGACTCGAAAGAAATGACTTTCTTGATTTTGAAAAACTATGTAAGCGCGCCTTCAGAAAGAAAAGATTGAGTGCTAAATATAGCAGGCATTTCTCGTTTGTCGAGTGTAACGATATTACAACCAAATCAAGTCCTTCTTTTGACAAATTTATTGTTCAAACTTGACGTTTCGCTCCCCTTAGTTACCGGGGAGCTTCTTCAGAATACGGTAGATGTTACCAGTGTAACATATAAACTGTACAACATAAAAATACAAAGACAACCAATATTTCTAAAGACTAAAAATTATTTACCAACAGGGCAGGCAAACGTAATAAAGAAAACATTGTTACATCACTGATACAGGAGTGGGCACAAGTAAAAAATGTTGTAAAATACATAAGACATTATTTATTGGCGACAAAAACACTATAAACAGCAGGAAAATTTGCACCATTATTGAGATTAATTACATTACATGAACAAGCCTTTTGATTTATGAAAAAATTTCCGCAACGCGACGCCTTTACGCATGTGACTCTGACTTCAGTATTTTGATATCATCCCAATCTATTCCATGATCGAAATCCATAACATGTTGAGTCAGCGCTGACTTTTTAGTGTTAAAAGTCTTGACCTCATCAACATGTTCCCGTTTTCTGGTTCTAAAACTACGTCCTGTTTCACCTACATACATAGCATTGTAATCCCGGCAAGAAATTTGATACACCATACCACGCTTTTGTTCAAAATTGGTAGCATCTTTAGGTTTACGAAACAACGGAGACAACGTGTGATGTGGTTTCAAAGCCACTCCAATATCAACTGGAGTCAAAATTCGGCTTATAGGTTCGGAGACAACTTGCACGTAGGGAATCGAAGTGAACTGTTTCAGTTTTTCTGTTTTTCTGATAGTATGATTTTGCAAGTATTTTACAACACTTTTTACTTAGGCCCACTCCTGTATCAGTGATGTAACAATGTTTTCGTTATTACGTGTGCCTGCCCTGTTGGTAAATAATTTTTAATCTTTAGTAATACGAGTACAAGTTGTCTCTATATTTTTATGTTGTACAGTTTACATGTTACACTGGTAACATCTACCGTTGTTAAGGATTCACCACTCGAAGGGGATGAATCTTCTATTATAGTTGTCACAGGCGGACGGCCAGGACCTTCCTCGCACTGTTCTCTATCCAACCACCAGTTTAAAATCAAACAGTAAAATCAATGGGTATATTGACAGAATAACAATAAAAACTTCGAATAGGCCAGCGCGAGAAAATTGACTAGACTTTTATCCACAACGATTGAACCAGCAACATTCAAGAACCAAAAATAGAATTTAAAGTAACTTCTTTTTCTTTATATACATAATTAGTAAGAGCCTGAAGCCACGCGTTTTGTGTGCTTAGATAACAAAGTAAAGTGCGACAAAACAATACGTGCAATAAGACTCTTGTTCTCAGGGCTGCAGTTCGATTATCGGTGAGATAAAAAATGGGCATTGGTGCGATAACAACCGTATTCTGAAGAAGCTCCCCGGTAACTAAGGGGAGCGAAACGTCAAGTTTGAACAATAAATTTGTCAAAAGAAGGACTTGATCTGGTTGTAATAAGATTGAGTGCATCGAACAAAGCAAATATGGAGGCCAACCGAAATAAGCTTGTGGGAAAGAGCGGAATGTCAGACAGAGTCAAAAGTTTTAGAGGGGTCGATAATGGCAAGGGGCATCTGACAGTCCGGCTTGAATTTGTTAAATCCATCCAAAATGGACTAAGAAGGATAAAAAACTGATTAAGAGTAGACTGAACAGAATGGAAACTGGCCTGGCGTTGAGAGAGAATGGAGTTAAACTCCTGGAGCCAGATCCAGCAATGGAGCAAAGGATAGACTAAGCTAATTTAGAATCAGATTTAGGAGAGAGAGAGACTAGAATGTATCGTGCCATGCTTTAGCCTTGGTTTTGACGGTAACGTAAAAGGCATGCCGAGGGGCTGAGATATAATCCTGTTGCTCTTTATCACTTCTGTAAGCGGAAGTAAAAGCCTTGAGTCTTTCCGTTACCGCTTCTTCCACTTTAGTTGACAATCAGGCTTGAGGTTGATGTTGGAGGAGACCAAAAGAAATGAAAGATTTGGCCGCATTCAATGGCAAAGAGGTAAAGAGCGCAACAGCAGTGGAAAGAAAAAAAAGAGGAGTATTTTTATGCTGAAGGACAGTGCGAATCGATGTAAAATGCTCTCTTCTTCGTTGGAAAGGATGTTTCTTCTTCCAGAAACCACGGTCCAAAATTTATTCTTTTACCATCCAGGATCTGCTCTTGAGCCAGATATCGTGGCATGAATCCAGCCGCCATGCCACCTTTTTATCATCTAGGATCGCCAGTCTAGGTTTTCCATCCGAAGGCCGGTATCGTTGTTTAAGCCATCCCAACGAGTTTTCTGAAAATTGGAGGAGATAGAAAGCTCATTGGGGCGGGAGAGTGAAGAAAAAGGGACGGTAGACCGAATTAGGAGGTAATTAGAACCCAAGTCTGGAACCACCTTCCAGGAGCAGAAAAGTGCAAGAGAGGAGGAAGCGAGGGAGATGCCAGGAGAGGAGCGACTGCAAAAGGAAGAATGAAGAAGATTAGGGATGTCAGAGTTATTGAAGGGAAGGTGATCATAGGAAAAGACCAAATTGAATACTTCTTTCCCACGAAGGTCTGTAATAATTCTTGAGTCCTAAAAGTGGTGATGACTGTTGAAGTCCCCCAGAATGAAGAAATTTATGGAGGAAGGAAGAGCAGAAGAGAAATGAAGTCTCTCTATTATCCGCCGAAAAAGAGCAAATGGGATAATCGTGGATGTTTAAGAAGGAGGGAGAAGGGAAATTTTTCAACAAGATGTTGACCCTTACGTAGTCAGAGTAGGAGTCAACCAAAGAGAAAAGAGGTTGAGAATTCAGAAAAGAATAGGATCTATCTGACAAAGATGATGGCAACGGCGCAAGTGCGCGAGTCATTAGTAGAGAGAAAGCCAGATCGAGAGTAAGTGCAATCATATTGCAGAGCAGAGTATCCAGGGATCCTAAAAGATGAAATGAAGTTGGCATTGGATTCCTGTATACAGATAAGATCGACAGCAAAAAGCAAAAGAAAATCAAAAAGTTCAACCTTTCTGGAACAAAGACCTCCTGCATTCCATTGGAGAACCCTGATCTAGTCAAGAGAGAAGAGGGAGCAGAGGAAGTGGAAGAAGAGCTGGAAGTGGATAAACAGGAAAAAGCGGAGGAAAGTTGGAAGGAGACAGAAGGAGAGGTTAGTGACAAGACAGAAAGGAGGGCAGCAGATTTGCAAGCGAGAGTGAGGGGAATAGTTGCATTGCCAAAGGAGTGGTTGGGTGGACTGTTGTAAAGAGTGGAGTTATGCGTGCTGGAGGAGTTGGGAGAAGATGATCAGTGTTAGTGGGCTGGGAAATCCCTGGAAAATTCGAGATGCAGCAGGAGGGACAGCTTCAAAAATGAGATCTGGAGAGCGATTTAAACTCCAAAGAAGAGAAGAAGATGCACTTTAAAAGTACTTATTTAGAGCAGCTGTAGCATTGCCCTGATCTGTCCCTCCTGGTCACATTGACGGTGCACACAGAACTGGTACAGACAGAGTCAGGTTTGGATAAACGTTTTTGCTTATGAGAAGGAAAATGAGAAGATGAGAGAAAAAGAGGCAAAAGAGCAAGAGACAGACAGGCCATTTCAGAGGGAGTGCATGCTGCCCTTCTGCGGTTGTTCAGAGGGCAGCACTGCAAAAATATTAGATTTGGAGGAAACTTAGGGTACCTGGGAGGCCAACAGCTATTTTGACTTAACCCGACAGGATCAGGAACCACACCACCACGTTGAGGCGGCTGGTAATTAGTGCAGTAAATGCTTAATCGCTTGTTGCATCTCCAATGAAGCTTAAGTGGTTGGAGAAGTATTTTTTGTTATCAAAAGTACCCTGTTAATGCCTCCCGAAAAGCTTTCAACACCGTTTCTACAGTCAGCTTTTTGATAAAGTGAAGGAAACGTATTTTGGAATCAATCGTTAAATATAACGTCACCCAAGTTCCACATGAGTAAATTTAGTTGAAGGTGTTAAGTCTGGTGCTGGCTTTTCTTTAAGAAAAAAGCCGTTTTCCTTCATCAAGAAATACGGATTTCAATAATTATTTCAAATAATGACGTCGCCATGGCGTCACAAACCTCTTTGAGCATTTACCCGGGGATAATGATCAATCGCGCCAAGTTTCATGCTTGCACGACGAGTAGTTTTGGAGAAGTTAAAACAGACACAAATACACACACACAGAGAATTGCGCTACGTAGTATGGATCAGTGTTTTCCAACTTTTTTTGCACTCCCCCTACCGCTTGGTCTGAAGTTATCCTTTGAGTTATCACCTCCCCTACAGTTAGAGGTGGCATTAAGCCGGTTCGCACGAACCGGTTCTTATAATTTTTTGAGCTCATAGAGGCGGTTGTTCAAAACATTTTTGCATGAATCTCCATTGCAAAAATTTCGATTGCCACAAAAAAAAGACTTTGCATTGTGTTGTGGAAACAATCATCAACGTTTTTCTATAGAACCTGTTCTCACAGCTTTTGAATGCCACCACTGCCTACATTCATTACATTCGGTTCACAATAAACACAATTAGCAAAAAATTAAATCGCTTTTTAGGGGAATCAACTTTTTGGCAGGGTCAATTTTCTCATTTCTGTCCCAAAACAAACTTGACGACCTTTTCCTTTTGAAAAGGGTTTTTCTGCAAGTCTTTGTCCAACTCCCATGAAAGCTGATTTTTCCTCCCTTGGTAAAGTCGACCTCCCTGGTTAGGAGCCACTAGTATAGAGAGCGCTTTATTGTGCTTTGTTGACAGAATTGCGCTTCAAATTATAGAGAGTGCTTTATTGTGTAGAATCAAATAAGGGAGAAATTCGATTGAAATTTTTTCAAGATTTGAAAAGACAGCACTTTACTAAATGCTTTCCACGCAGAACCCATCAATAGCAGAACCAGGTTCAATAGTGAAGAACTACTGGAGGCAAAGCCTTCATATTCAAAATACGTGATATCCGCTTTCACTCTTACCTGTAATTTTGAAATACCTTCACTGATAAGCAAATTGCAAAGAACTTGCAAAAATAAATTTATGCCAAAGTCATTTCGAATTCAGTGCAACAAATAACAAAGTTTTGTCGGCTCATTCAGCCCCGAACATCTTCTATGCAATGTCCCTTTCTGAAGAGGGAAATAAAGAGCACTACATATATATTATTTACGTACATGCTTGTTCATTCTTACCCTTATTTTCTCGAAGAAGGGAAAGCCAAACCATGCATGAGCCTAAGAGTTTCCATCAATTTTATGATCTCCAGTTCAATTGCTAACTCAACTGGTTTAATTTCAAGCCTTTACCAGGCCAAGTCGCTATGCATCTTATTTGACTTAGTTGTTGGGCGGCTCAACCGTCTTTTTCAAGTTAGTGTAGCAAAAAGAATTTGTTAAGTCAGTTTTTGTGGAGGGCATTCTGCTTGCTTGACCAACAACTTTTTCTTTAGAATGCAGCAAATTCTATCGCTTGATATCGCATGTTCGTACGGAAATAAGAAATGTCACAACACTGTGGAAGGACTATTCCACAACTGGCAAAAGAGTCACCGCAATAAAACGAAAAGGTAATCCACAATTGCACTTCAAATGCAGCAGAAAAAGTTGTTGATTTAAACTTTGTCTGAGCCATAAAGACTTATTAGAAAGGCTATTCAGTGGTTCCTGCTTGACGCTCAACGCAAAAGAAATGGTAAGGAAAAAAGCTGGCACATTTAATTTTTGCGCACTTGGGAAAGTACCTTAAACGAAATACCACTGGTTCTCCGTTTTAACGTGGCAACGTCTGTGGCTTTAGCTGCCTAAAGACTAGTAGCTCATAGAGCACGAGCTCATACGCGTGAATGAATGCCCGAAAGTAAAACTAAACAGTAAAATTAATCCAACGTCATATTTTTTCTATATTTATAGTGTGCCCCCCGACTTTCGACCTGTAGTTTATTGCCAAGCTATTGCTAACGATGATGGAGAGAAGTGGGATTTTATGTGGGAGAGTTTTTTAAAAGAAAAAGATTCTCAAGAGAAAGAAGTCCTTTTGAAAGCTTTGACTTGCACACGCAATGCGAGCCTGGCAAAAAGGTATTTAAAAACAAGTAACTCTAGAGTAACACAATCCCCGAAAAATGCGGGTAGCTTGTATCTTAGAGAAAAAAAGTAAACTTTCCTTACGAAAAAACGTAAATATTTTTTTTTTATTAAATAATTGCTTTGCTCAAAGCCTGATGGCATCTTTTTGTAACATGAAAATGCCGTACTTTTAGAAAATTTGTTTTTTGTTATGCTTGAAAAACTTTTTGATAGCGATACTTTTGCTGATTTCTCTTCAAAAGTAGCTCATAACTGCTGCTCTGCAAGTCTGCACACTGCCACTATTAGTTGGTTTTTAATTGGTATAGAATCTGTAATGTTAATTATTTTTTAGTGCAAGTATTGGTGACGGTATTGTGTCTAGTAGGATGTCTTATGCCTGGAAGAAAAACAAATTATCATCTCAAAAATTTCTCTTTCCATTTGGCCGGATTTCGTTAGTAGTGCGAAACAAGAAGCTTTTGACCAAAAGATTTTTAAATATTCCTTTGCAATTAGTAACGTATTGACCGCAGCAAATGATTGTCACAGGCTTTTGGAATATGCAAAAATAGAAACGCTCATTCCAAAACAAGATGGACCTTCTATGTTCATCAATCTTTGTAACAACGACGCCATTAGAGATGTTCTTTGGAATTTCATCCGCGACCAATGGGATTTCGTTTTGTCCACGTGAGTTGATTATCTCCAATTGCATAATTTATGAAGCTACTCAGGAATTGAACTCCATCATTATCGATAAAGAAATCACCTGATGACTTCAGAGATTAAGAGGAGCAACAGGAGCAACATCAGCCGACTGCTTGTTGTACGAAGCAAGAGCAGCATTTTAATACTTTGTTATAGAAAACAAAGGGGTTCGAGCTGTAAAATTTTAGAAACTTAGCTTCATGGGTTTCTAAAAAGTACTTATTAAAGGATATCGTAAGAAAAGTCTTTTGAACATCACCAATGGCCGTCTGCTTCACTAGCGTTGAGTTACCAGTCTGCAATTTGTATTTATATCCGGTTTAGAATGGGCTGGCGATTTTTGATTTTAAGTGGGCTGATTTTAATTGAGTTTAGGTGTTAGTTGCGAATTATTGTTTCATGCTCTGCCTCGATCCCAAGACAAAAGAGGGGTAAACACAACAACAGCAACAACTTCAAGTCAATATTTCATTTTTTTTTTGCTGACTGCATTGCTAACTCTAAATAATACTTGCATGTTATTTACTTAGTTACGGATCCGCCCTAATCAGATTCGGAAACATGATTCAAAGTTGTACTGCTTCGTTTTCAACGGAAAGAGAATTGATGGAGGTCAGTTTTCAAGCCGCAATCTTTTTTTACCTTGCGTCTGGTAAAAATTTTTACTGTTGTGGCGCGCAGAATAACACGAGTTCAGATCCACTTTGGAATTACAAGAGCCGCTAACCAGTAACGTCACAAAAGCGTGCGTCACCTAAATGGCCGAAAAAATGTAACCGCGAATATCCAAAAAATCTCGGAGTTCAGTTTTTGACAACCATCAATTAAAGATCGTTTAAAGAAATCAGGTTTAAATTTTTTAGAGACGAATCGCTGGAGAACTACCCTATAAAATAGAACCAAATGAAGCGGGCTCCCGTGTTAAGACCACTGCTGTGGGAACAAAGCATTTCTAAAGAAAATCTTGCCCCAACGCAAAGAAATTGCCACAAATTTTGACAAGACAAAGTCAAAGTCATACCGCAATTGAGGAATACATTGCATCTCAATCACTTCAAGAGGTCTTGGCTTTTATAATGCAGTTAGTCTAGCGTTTGAACTAGAGGCGTATTGCCCAGAGCAGCACGGCAAGTGCCGAAGCTTCCATCGAGTATTGGTCCGTCATCTTTCGACAGAATAGATCCTCCAGCTATGTACTAGTCGTAGGGGATTGTATACTACCAGTGATTTTAAAGCAATGCTTTTGGGTTATACAAAAGATCTTTTAGCGTGCTATAAGACCTAAATTATTCCTTGTGTTGTAGCTCAAAACTTTCTTGGCAAACAACACTGGATCTCTAGGATACGGCAAACAAACTTTTGAGCAAGCGGTTGAGCAGACAGAAGCCAACATCAAATGGAGAGAATCCTATGAACATATTCTATACGATTGGTTTACAAAAAACCAATAACTTGATTGCATCTAATCTTGCAACGAACTGAGTCTGGCCGTCATAGCAGCTGTATTTTGATTGCAGCAACAGCATAATAGGATACAACAGTGTTATTGACGACATTGGCCACGAAGCATAAGCTAATCAGAAATTTGGTTTGGTTGGTTTGCAAAACAGCTACCAATGTCAAAACAGGAAAAGATGTTAACTAACGTGTTTTTTGCTAAAAAACAGTTTCACAACATTAGTTTAAAGACGATAGGAACTCCCTCAACCCTTTCCATTTTTTTGACTCCCTCGGACTTGTATTTTCCATTTACTGAAATCAGCGAACCTAAAAATTTTAAGCATGGGGTGCGAATGGTTGAAGTGATAAATTGTATCGAAAAGGTTGTTAGTTTATCTTGAAAATTTCTAGCTCTAATTTGGTGGAAATATCTACAAATTTTTTTCTTATATTAGTGATAAGTAATGCTTACAAACAATGCACCTTATTGCATTGGATTCAAAACCCGTCCAACGCCAGATTTTTGGGGCGCGCACTTAGCTTTCAAAAAATTTATGCTTGACGTCTCACTGTTTCGATTATAGACCTACATCACATTACAGTTTTTCAGCCAATAGCGAATATTAGTTTTCAATAGTCTTACTTTTTTAGTAGGACTATTATGATTTTGACACTGTTTCAACCTGTCAGGTCTCTTTAGTGCAGTTGGTGACCGACAAGAAGCTAGAGGCTTTTAATAAAGCATAGCTTAGACCGCCAGACTTGCGGGATCTATACTAGATCCACTTGGTTGATGGTCTGTCAGTGCTCTGCGAAGCTATTATGATTTTGTTGTACTGAAATTAAAGGAAGGTGATATGGCGTCGCATGGTCCAAAGGCATTCATGATAAAGCAATTAGCACGGGTAACAAGTTAAATTTGTGATTTAAGTAGGTTGTGCTCAAGTCAACAATAACGAGCTTTGAGTATTAATCAAGTGTCTAGTACTGCTACAACGTGTACTCTTAAGTGTATGCTACTGTATGCTATTTTTTTTCAAATTCTGTTCCCTTTCGTCCTCCTCCTCGATACATCGAGACAAGTAGTTCAAGGCTTGCGCTGGAGAAGAACATAAAGAACTGCAAAGCGTATGTAAAAATATCTCTTTCAGACATGGCTGTTGGCTTAATTTTTTGATACAAGGCTTGGCTTAAATTGGCTTTAATACTTGACTTAAATTTTAAAGACAATACAAGTACTTGTATTAAAAAATTAGCCAACACCCATGCCAGAACGATTGACCTGAAACGGTTTTTGACTCTCCTTCATCAAATCGCAGAAAGTTTTATGATCATGACTTATAACTTAATTGCTGTGTTTATCACTTATCTTTCTTGGGATTGAGGCATGAAATAAAACGATTATTCAAGCTTATGCCCCATATGCGAAATCAAGCTAACAGAAGTGTAAAAGTCATGAATACAAACTAAAGACTTTTAGCTCTACCGCCGATTTACTCTAAAACCGACTAAGCAGCCTGCCTTTGGTGTATGCCCATAGTGGCTTCAAACAACGTGCTGGATGAGCAACTTTGTTATTTTAACCCAGGAGTGAGCAACCTTTTTTATTGGAGGACCAATTTGAGACTTCTTGAAAATATTGTGGGCCAGTCAGAGTGTGTGGCACGTAATGTTTCTATGCACACATAAGCCTCGAAACGGTGGCAGTGTTCATCCGAATAAATAGTGAAGACCTCTTTTTTGGAGATCAATGCAATTTTTTGTGTGAAAACTTTATCTTTTTTTGGAGATCGATTATTTCGAGGTGTAATTGATAGCTTTGCCACCCAAGGTCTCAAAATTCCACCTGGCCGCACGTTGCATACACTTGTTCTAATCAATGAAACGAAGGCAACTTAATGATTTTGCTTTAAATCTATAAATAGACAGCTTTATTTAGTTTCCAGTATGTTTTGCGAGGGACACTTCTAACTCGCTAGCAATTTGATAATCTTTGACTGAACTTTTTCAGTATGCGTGTGATATTACTGTGCAAAAGATACATTGACTAAGTTACATGCACAGTTGTCGCATTAGGAAACACACATTGCCGCATTTTCTCTGCTTGGCGGTAGTGCTGGTGGTAAAATTAGAGCTTATTGCTGCTATGCCAGCAGTGTTCATGACTGGAAAACAATTTTATTAACGCATCGATAATCAGCAACGTGTCGAGTGGGGTGAATTATCATCAGTGTAAGCAATGATCGTGCTTTCAAACCTTGCAATGACCACCGTTGCGTTTTTACCCAAGGCGCTTTACGGAAATTTTCCCTGCTTGATTGCAGCGGTAGAAATTCTTTGTGTCAACCTGTGAGCAATACCAGTAACTCCAAATCGAGGCTGAAGCCGACAAAAAGTCTTCTCGTGGCCAGAGAATAAAAATAAGTTATCAACTCTTCAATCGTGGCCGCTTCTTTTTGAAGAATTTTAAATTCGTCAAGTTTATCCCCTAGAAATCAATGACTTACATGTAGCTTATTTCTTCGCCCGCAAACATCCTTTTGTAACCGAAAAATTAGTATATGAATTTATTTGTGAAAAAACAATGAAAATATTGAGAATGCATGCTTCGCAAGCAAGTTAACAACAATTCTACGCCATTTTGACATTCTTTTTCAGGCTAAATCCTTCAAAGTGATGAAAATGGAAATAAAGCGAGACATGGTAACAAGTTTCAACAGCGCACAACGTAGGCATTCCAAGAAAGAACAAAATGACCGTACAAAGAATGATTTTAAACTTTTCTAAAGCAGATTGCAGTTATGTAATTTGAGATATATTTTGGATTAAAACCGATATGAAATTCTGCCAATCGTTTAGAAAAGTTTACAACCACTTTCTTTTACATTATCCACTGTCTTCTGAATTAATTCAAAATTGAAATCGATTGGTCGTGAAAATGGTAAATAACATAAACTACTTCTCATACTATGTAGCACAAGATGTAACCAGCAAAGCATTTTAAAGAAAAAATTTTTTCAAAAATATTTGACTTTCCAAAGACAAAGATTTTCAAAACTGTTATGTATTTTATCTGTATTTTTTACTTTCAAATAAATTACGCCTTTTGCAGTAAGTTGCTTGAAATGGCTGATTGCAACCTATAAATTGAAAAAAGGAAAGAAAAACAATTCCACTCTTTGATGATGATAAATTGAGGAAAAGTTTGATGTAAAAGCGAAAGAAAAAATGTTTTTTTTTTGAACAGCTAAATATTTCGAGTGAGCCAGAGAATTTTGAAAAGAGGTGGAAAATTACATCTTGAGCCCCCTCCCCCACTTTGGCTAAGCATGCAACTGCAGCAGAGTTAATAAAAATAAATTTGTGGCGCAGAACCCCTCCCGGCACAATTAGAGCCGCATAATGGATTACATTAGTTTTCCTCAGGATCATGTAGCGGTGTTCTAACAGGAGAAGCACAATAATAGAAGTGCGTTGCTAACACACCAATATATTTAGCCTAATCTTTTTCTCTGATTTCTTTTAAATTGCAAATACTTTCTCATAGCCATGCCTAAACGATGAAGACCAGTTAATTTTTTTGCTCGTTTTGGCACTTTTTCTTGTCTTTTTTCAGCCGGTACACACTTGCAAGCAACCGGAATGTCATATTTTCTGACGTTACCGTTCGATACCAAATAAACTGTATGCAAAATGCTCTCGGGCTTGTATTGGCTCAATACCAATCCAGTTCTGGGATCTCGGCATTCCTTATCACAAATGACAACAGTGCCATAATCAACGTTATTACAGAAAACTCGAGCGTAAGTCCAAGGAGCGAAGGTGCTCTCTTCCCGATCGTCCGAACGTTTAGTGTGACAACTAAAAACAAAACAAATTAAACTAACATTAAGCAAAAATCGGCTGCGTGGTTTTTGATTCTCTGATTGCTCTGGCGCCAATGTTTCAATTGATAAGGGTTAAAACGTCATCTTTACTGGTTTATTACACCTTTAGAAAAGCGACATTGCGTTGAATTTTTTATTACGTTCAAGAATTGTTCTCCGAAACATGACAATTGCTGGACAAGATTGCCTTTTTCCCAATTTGTCAATTGTTATCTAAAAAAAGACCATAATTCTCCATGCTTTGAAAAGGATGTCATTTCCCTATAATACTGCACATTTTTACGGTTTTCAAATGATTTTGGGAGGAAGATTGTATCCCGTTGCCCTTTCTTGAAATACGGACGAAAGTGTCAAAACTAAAAGTATGTAGTTACCCTGGTTGACTAGTTAGCCGTCTTGCTCCTTCTATAAAAGAACAAAAGATTGTTGATAACGCAATAAAGATGGAATAGTGGAGATTCTGAAAACAAAATTATGTTTTAGTTCAAGGTAATATTGCTGAATAAAACACCGTAATTTTTTGGTTTTAGTATTTTTATTCTTATAGTAGTCGATCGCATTTGATTAATCTAAAAGAAGTCGACAATTTAAAACAAAATGGCTTCTTGTAACTAAGAGGTGAAGACTTATTCCAGGCCTTCAATAACGTGCAATGCATATTTTTCAAAAATTTGTGCATCTGGTAACAATTTTAGGTTTTGTTTTATTTTGCCTGGTTATAGCTAGGGCTCACAACTCGAATTCAGTTAATCATTTGGCATCGTAATCGAATGAGTAAAAGCGGCTTTTGTGGCTACAATAATCTTGCAATCGAATCTCGGGCTGACTACGTTTGTTTCTTTCTTGGAAAAGGTACTTCAAGGCAATTTGCCCAGCTTGACCGCACTGCTTGAGGTAGAAATGCATTCTGTCAGCGGTACTGGCAAATCCGAAACGAATTTGAACCAGAGAAGGTAACTGGTCGGGCCTACGGCACCGGTTGCAAGTTGAGTCTAGTACAGGTCGGATGGGGCCGATTCCTGATCGGCTGCTTACCGGCCAGTCATCACCGGTCACAAATTCCTTTCTGATTCACATCAAATATAGGTTCGCTTGACAAAAAAAGCTCTTGAAGCTCGAGCTTCAATTGGCGAACCCAAAATGCATTTCATCGCAAGCGGCAAAATGGAGAATGAAGCTCGAAATCGATTTTCAGCCGATTGCGAAGAAGCATTTGTTGTGTTCAAAGAAGTAGACAGTAATAAGCTGTAGACAACACTTAAATTCAAAAATGCAGATTTCTGTAAACACCACTAAACAGCAAATTATGAAAACATGGAAAAAATTTCCTACAAATTTACAGAAATTGCCGAGATGCGGAAAATTTTGGAAATAAAACGACTAATCTATATTCTGTCTTCTTAATAGTGGGCCATTTATAAAATCTATTTTATTTATATTTTTTCGCTTACTTTATGAATAAAAAAGAATGAAAATGAATGAACGATGTGTTGTTAAACTCAATCGAATTATTTAATTTTATTAGTTTTGAATGATCTGTCAACTTTCGTAAATTTCCGTATCTCTGCAATTCCCGTCCTCCAGTTAGCTGTTTTTCAGTAATTCGGTAAACTCTATATCTTAGTATGAATTTTGGTAAATTTACATTTTGGGATTGTGGTGTTGCTCCAAGCTCAGGTCAGGGAAAAAACAAACTACGAAAATCACAAAGCAATCATTCATTAGTCAAAAGGTAATTTGTCAAAAGATCCGCAGATGTTGCACTTGTTTTGTTTCCCTATGTTTCGTCTCGTATTGCTTTTTTTCGTACGCAATACATGCTTACAGTTACAATGCAGCAGATAAAACTTCTATTAAAATATTGTTTGAGAATACATAAAAATGTAGCATAATTCTTTACAGGATTTTGCTATCTATCAGACGGTTGACTTGCCGATCAAAAAATTAAAAATTTGAGTGTTTTAATCGGAAATGCCCGCAAGTCAAAAACTTTTGGCCATCGATCGAGTTGTATTAGAAAACTGTCAAGCCGTACCATCTATGGTCTGCACACAGATTCTTCTAGAATAACCCACAGCAGTTTTCCCGTGACTGGAAGTTATAAAGGAAAGACTGTGCGGTTATTTTGTGAAACTCTATCTCAAAAATAAAATTCCTGAGCCCTATTTTTAACTCGCTGTAATTAACAGTCAGATTTCGAACTGACTTCAATCTATTAAATAAAATGGATGAAGCTTACATCTCTGGTCATAACTCTCTTCCCCCTCTACCAAAAAAAATAAATTTTAAGTACTTTGGGAAACTACAGAAAACAACCTTTCTCATTTTCGCCAATTGAATGCGTCTGCAATTTTTGTAAACTATACGGCCTTCTTTAAAAAGATTTATTTTGAAAGGGGGAAATAGGCTTTCTGACGGTCGCAACAAAGCAGATTTCACGCCGATTTTAATAAATTTGTCAGCTCCGGATTGCAAGCCATAGTTTTAGCGCAACGAGCTTAGTTTTTGGGCCATTACATTTACGAAGAGATACCACTCGAAATAAGCTTGAAAATTAGCACCCCAAGTGAAAACCTGAGGGGAACTTTTGTTTTAGACTAAAATCTTGTAAAGTATTTACCGTAAATAGTGCGGCTAGGTGTTTCCCTGGGCGAATGGCTCCCTCTTAGAGTGACGCTGCTAACGTGGGACCGAGTTTTGAAACCTTCCAATCTCCCAAGCACACAAATTTCAAGTAATAAAACACGCAATTTCGCAAAAAAAAGCGAAAATTGAAGTACTGTTATTTATTTTTTCTAATGCCGCCAATGAGATCGATTATCTTCAAGAGATAGAAAAGCAGTTTTGCACCTAAAAGCCTTGCACTTCGCGGATATAACTTAGCTTGTACTTACCATTTTGTTTGCAATATCTTGCCTTCAATATTTTGCCACTTATTTATTTGATCGAAATCGGGCTTTTTATACAATTTTCACTCTATAATTGTTTCAAAATTTTTATTTTTTCGTTTCTGAGTGCTACGTCACAATTTTATAGCTTTCTTACTGATAAATAGTGCAGTTTGCATACCGACAAAGGAGTATTTATTAGCTTCCCCTTTTATATTTGGATTTAAGCAATTATTGAGCAGTTTGAGGAAAACTATATATAACATTACAGAAAACTAAAAGACGGTAATTTATACCATCAAAACTTTACCACCTACTGTATTTATAGAAGTCGAAAGAACTTTTCAGAACTTGTGTCTCTACGATATTGTCTTTGGTTGAGCAATAAAACTAGTAATAACGAGCGTAACTAGGGGTGCGTAAACTTTTAAAACAGACGGGTCTATTTTGCTAAACTGGATTAAACCGCGGACCTTTTTACGACAAATGGTTGGAATGATTACTCGTAAAATCTTTTTGGAGATTAATTTCAAATGGGTGGAGTGTTCCAAAAACTTTCAAATAGATCGAATTTTCACACCAAAAACTTTTTGTTTTGAAGATGTATTACAAAAGGGTGTGGTTTCTACACTAAAGATATTTTTTGAAAGATGAATCGCAAATATGCAGTATTTTTATACTGCAAACCTTATTTTTTTTGTCGGAAAGATAAAATAACCCCATCCTTCATTTCGAGTTTTAAAAATGGAAAATTTTCGACTGCTACTGTTCTGGGTCCGCAGCGATGATGAGAGTAGGGGGCGAGTCTCTTTCTTTCGACCGCCTTTCCTTGGGCACAAATGCCCACCCGTATTATTACACCCTACGCAGGAGTGGCGAGCTGTATTTTGAAATCCCGACACTGCCGGGATTCAAACTCAGATATAATGTTTGCGAAGCGAGTACCTTAATCGCTACACCATCGAGCTCCCTTGGCTCGTGATGTCAGCAAAACTCTGTAACATTTTATTTCGCAGGCAGCAGATTGTGCAATTTCACACTTGACACATGAGAGAGAAGTTCTTAGCAGACCAAGGGTATCCAGATGCCAGGGTCGTAGTGCTGATTAAAGTATTTTGGAACGCCCCTGGTATAACCTCTTTTTCATCAAAACATAGCGTTGATGTATAGGAGTTGTAGTTTTACCAAATTTGCGTATGTTCATTGTATGTTCCAATGCGTTGAATACGCGTTTCTATTACGAAATTCTGTTTGCCGCATTCTAACAAGTAGTAAATTTGTTGAAAGTGATATCAAGCAATTTAATTGGAATATTATCGCTTGCAAACTTTGAAGCAGGTCAAGACAAATTACCCTTTGCTTAACGCTTATAACCCTAAGACAAACATGGCATAGAAAAAATAACAAGCAAACGCTGGATAAATTTATCCAAGACATATGAAGAAATAACTTCAAGGGTAGGTATAAAAAACTATTCGAGCCTAATTTTAAAAAAACGCTGTTTGGCCAAAAGTTTTCTTTACGTTGTTATCAGTGGCGGCATTGCGTGAAATGGGGAGAGCTAGAGCAAATACATTCAAATATTTCTAAACTTCGGCTGAAACAACAGGACTTCGTTATTACATTACATATTAGGGAGCATAGATTTTTGATATTTTCTTAGGTGTCAGGAGTAAAATTTTCTTCCACACCAGGACCGCATTCTCCTGGCCATAAAAGGTCATTTTTAAGGAATATGACAGAGGTTGTAGATTAAGCTGGCTAGAGGTGATGGAAAACGAATCCTAGGTAGCATTCAGAGCATGGTTTCTGGGTGAAAAAAGATGGATAGATGACAAAAAAGTCTTTTCGAAAAGGAGCATCAGGAGGCCTAAAGCGATTACAGGTTTTAATTCCACTCTCTCTTTATGCGTTTAGATACGGCCTTGATTGAGCGAAATACATTTTTGCGGTGTGATTCAAATTAAGACAGCGTACAAAGAATTCATAGTTTTTTCTCTTTTACACCACGCAGGCACATTTGTTTTGCTCTTCAAGACTTTTAATCAGGGTTTGCAATTTGTTTCGAATTATGTACTACTCCATTCGGAGACATAAATTTATTAGAGTGATAGTAATTATTCATAAAAAAAGATAATTCTAAAAGAATAAATTCAGCCGTGCCTCTCCAAATGTTTTCCACTCCGTTTCTTTCCGGTAACACAGTAAAGGTTTTTCTTTTTTGTCGCCATTGCAGGCTGAGGTGGTATTTCTTTTTCAACTTTTCCTTAAATTTGGGATTTCATTGATTTTACTTTTAATTGTTTTATATCAAAACAAGAATAAAAGCTAAAGTCAGAGCCTTTTCAAGCGACCAGAATACAAACTTTATGAAAATATTATTAAATCGTAAATTACATATCATAATTTGATCACACTTTTTGCTTCAGGAGATCAAAGATATCTCAAAAACTTTTGCCCCTCTTTGTTGAGTGTATTTCTCGACTACGCCTTTGGCTTGAACTTATTGCAAAACATTGATAGAAAATCGAGGGCAAATTTCCGTTCATTCTAGCGTTGACGGTATTAATAGCTGAATGCACGAACAAATTTCATTATTTATTTGGAAAAGAAATTGTTGTTTACATTATTTTCCGATATAATATTTGTTTCCAATAATAGTGAGCTACATATATATTTAGATTTTAAACTTTATAAATAAATCAAATGATTGAGTTAAGCAAATATATATAGCTAAGAAAACATGCACGTATTCAGCAGTAAGTTTTGAAAACGTTATTTGAATTTAGCGAAACCACATTGATATTGAAGAAGTAATAGCATCTTCTGTTTCTTTTTAGGAACGCCTCAGTTGTTTATTGTGCAGGCGTATTTTTCCGATTTAGCCATCGTTTGAGCTAGATATTTTTTTGCTCATGCTCTGATTGTTAGTCTTTGTTAAAAGGGGCCGCCGCATTGCATAGACTGCTTTACTTTGTTCCTTTTCCGCCACATAAAAAAATAATCCGTTTAATGCTTTCTTCAAGAACACAACCAGCCAACTGGACGGCTGTTTTTCTCACAATCCCTTTCGTCGTAAGCTTCAAGCAGGTCTCTATAAGTATCATTTTTAAACTCTGTTATGGCGCGAAAAAAAAACGGAACCCAAGTCTACCAACTGCGAACCGGACACAGGAACCACTACACCACTTATGAACTCACATAGCAACCTCTTCAAATACAACAAAAGCGGATTATTTTTTCCATCTTATTCCGTCCATTGAATAGGCTTTCATAATTTGTTATCTTTAATTTTCCTTCGCAATCCCTAAAGATCTTGTCTTTGGTTTTTACTTTTCCTATGCTTTTTTCTACTTAAGTTTAGAACAACTTAAAACTAAGCACCACACCACTTTTTCGTCTCGTTGGACTGAGAGGGGACGCCAGTGGCTTTTACAGTTTATATAGATACATGTATTTACATACTGCATAACAGGATAAAACCGCAACAGGCTGTTTTGCCGAAAAAAAATTCATAAGGTCATAAGTGTTTTTGGGCGAAATAGCCTGCTACGGTTTTGTCCTTTCATGTAGTGTTTTGAAATGTAATGATATTACTGCTCCAACATCGTTGTTGAGCACTTTTCAAGCAAAGTGAGCATAATCTACTATATAAAGCGCAATTCTGTCCGTGCGTCTGTGTGTATGTGTGTCTGTCTTGACTCCCTCAAAACTGCCAGAAGAACAAAGATCAGACTTGGCATGATTGATTACTTCCTCAAAGTAAGTGTTACAAGGGGGTTTATGATGTCATGATGACGCCATAATTAAAGATAATTTTTTTAAACTCCCATTTTTGGATCGAGGAAAGCGATTTTTAGCTTAAACGAAAGCCAGTACCTGACTTGCCAGCTTCAACAAATTTTACTTCTTGAGGATGTCACTTGACGTCATAATAATCATTTAATTGTAAATTTGTTTTCGTTGTTTACTCAAAAAATATTGATTGCAGAAATGTGATTAAAAGCTTTTTTGGGAGATCTAAGCAAGGTGCTTTCGTCAAAAGAAACTCTTCAACAATTAAAGTTCAATTGGCAATGTAATAACAATTCTTTATTTATGCATTTTAAGCCTTCTAAGCATGCTTCTTGCTTTTTTTGCGCTCGCTTGAAACTCTCTGGGGATGTCATAATGCTACCTGGTACGATCAACACGCTACCAGAGATCATCGTTTGATGATTTTTTCAAAACTTGCAACATTTTTGCAAGATTTGTATATTTGAAAACTGATTTGTGATCTTATTTCTCAACCGATTTTCACAACTTTTTTTAAAAATTTAAGAGCAATTTAAGGAAATATCTTACATATCTTCTCCTGCATATCCCCCATATCTGTTGAAGCAATTTTCTCTGCAACTGGGTGAAGCAAAAGAATCCGTCCGATTTAATATTCTTAAACTCAATATCACTAATGGAGCGGTGCTATTGTAATAGCTTAGCTGTAAATAAATAATTTCGGGTTAGTTTGCTCTTTCGCTGGATGCGTTTATGCCAGGACTAAGCAAAATGAGTACAACCAGAGGCTTTAGATCGGACCAACAGTAGGGATGTACGAAACGAAATTATTTCGAAACTTTGTTTTATTTTAAATTAATTTCCTTCGTGAAGAGTTTCGTTTCGAAATCCAAGCAATTTCCTCTCGTTATGCGCTCGAAATTAAACCGTGAAAAGTTCGACTCATCCCGTGTGACGAACGTGCTTTGCACCAGAGCGGCATTAAACGCACCGAGTGGCCAATTACCATCGTCACACGGAGTTTAGAAGAAGGAAGATGACACAGATGAGTGACGATAAAAAAATTCGAAATATTTCGAAACGAAATTTCGTTTGGTTTCGAGCCGCCTATCATTGAGTAAAATTTCGTTTTGTTTCGTTTCGCGCCACTACATTTCTTTTCGAACACCCCCAACAAATAGGCAGCAGCTACGAAAAAGTTGTACATAGTGTTCCTCATATTTAATCAGATATTCCTAAAAATACGTATGCTAAGAATATCAAATCAGATGGCTGCGTCGGCTTCAGCCAATTGCAATAAAAACGGTTTTAAGAATTAGATGATAAGTAGCTCGAGGTGCCTCTCCTACTCACAACTTCAAAATTATGCTTCCATGTACTTCATACAATGAACAAATAAAACTTTTTAAAATCGTTTGCTGGGTCAATTGCGAACAACCTAATGTACCAAATGGTACGTAGGAATTGAACTTTTTTTGGTATGCTTTCAATTCAAGCATTTGCTTAATTCAACGGATAAACGTTTGTTAAGTTTAAGGATGCCCACGGTAAAAACAGGGCAAATAAGACGTTGCTAGGGGCTCGATAAACTTGGGAGACGTAGTTGGCGTGCGCAATTCCCCGAAAATGTTTTTTCTTATCCACTGCGTTTTAAAAACGATGATTTTGTTTCCGAACGAGATTTTGCCATATGAGAAAACATAAACTCTTTGTTGCTGTTTTCACAATTATCCATTGTGAAAACAGCAGGCTCGGCAGGCTGCACCAATATTGTTAACCTCGAGATTACTGATGAGAGCCCTGCCTGGTAAAGCAGGCTAATGCAACTGTATATGTAATGTAGAGAAGAGCTAACTCACTGGACAGAAGTATAGTTTCAATTGTGATTAAAATGTTCACAACTTAACGGTATTGCAGTTAAAAAAACGCTACAAATATTGCATAAAGATTCATTTAAACAATTCTGTTTAGAAAAATGAATCAATTGCTGCAATTTCTTCTTAGAAAGGGGAATTTCTTCAGCTGATTAGTTTTCACGCAAATATGAATTTTTTTGGTTTTTGGTGGAAGACCAAATATACGTATGCTCATTTAGGATCTTTTGTAGAAAGCCCCCGCCAAAAAAAATGCCAACGTCACTTAACCCTAGCCCTAACCTTCTTCGTCAACCATGGAACGGTGAGTGCTGCAGTACTTAAAACGTGGCGGGGATGTCTTTCTCAAATCTCACATTTTTGCATTAGTGGCGGGGGCTTTCTACAAAAGATCCCTCGTTTAATCGATTGCCTTGAAAACTTCCAACTGCCGTAGCTGTTTCTAAGGGCGTTGTAAAAGACACAAAAATATTTATGTAAGAATGTTTTTTAATTTTGTTTACGGAAATACGAGGTTTGTAGGATGTTGAACGAGATTTCAACGCGCCGAGTCTGCAGAAATGTTGAAATAGTATTACGGTACTGCTAGTAAACAAATTTTGCAGTTGACGCGTAGCACTTATGGTAAGAATAGAAACAGGTGTTTGCTTTTGGTTGTCGTGTTTGATTTGTAGGCTTGACTGGGAAGGATATCACAGAAATTTATTCGCTCATCTGCTGAGCCTGTGGGCCAGCTTGATTTTAATTTACATTGTTCCGTTGAGCCTATAGCATTAGATCTAAGCCTTGGTCATTGTCGATAACAAAAGCTCGGTATGATTTGTGACTATTGTATCAACAAGTTATAAAAAAAATAAAGTGTTCTACTAATAAACAGCTACTTGCTTTTAAAGTCAAAAAGAACCGACTGCTTCAAGTAAAGAACATTTTAGAATGGTAGCGATGTTGTGAAAGCAAGTTGAAAAGCTGGAATTAGGCAAAGCTGTTGGTAATGAGAAGAGAGTAGAGATAAAAACGTGCTTTTTAAATTTTTTGAAACCTGGCGACCAGATTGTTAAACATTTTTCCTTTGATGTTTACTCCGCCGATCAAAGGCAGTCAGGATTTTAATTCAAGGAAAAAAATTAATAATGGCATGTAGTGGCGCCACCTAGTGCTCATGACACTACGTGAGATCTTGAAAGTGTCACATTAAAATTAAAAACACAAAACAATTTCTCATATTTTAGGGGTGTTATCTAAAAAAAATCTTTCTAGAGGTAAATTTTCTCAATTTCGTTGGTGTTTTCCGAAACAAAAGAAATGAAGTCTTTTATCAAACAGTTAAACAAACTTTCAATTATGAAAATGCTGAATCATGAGATGATGGATAGAAAAATAGATGCCGCTTTTTTCTCTTCTTTTTTAGGTTTTTCTATTATTTATTCACAGCCTTGGGTAAGGCAATCATTAACAGAAAGATCGTCTAAAATTATATTCAGTATCAAGAAATTATATCAAGAAGTAAGAAAAGAAAGTTTATCTAAGAGAGTTAAAAAAGGCTGTATCTATGATTTCTAATCGTTTTTCTGTTTCTGGTTATGAATTCTTTTGATAATATTATTATATCCGTACACTTCAGGCGAAAATGTTTTCAAGTTAAGTGATTTTGAAGCCAATGGTTAGTGCTAAATTGAGGGAGAGCTGGATGCTCGTAATCACGGCCCGAAATTAAAAACGCCTTTGGAAAGTATGGTCGTACGAACTGCTTTTGCTTCAGAAGAACAGTAAATAAAGTTTCACAAAATGAAAAATAAGGCTCGAGATCGTAAAAGGGTCCATGTCCAAAAACGAGGGACCGATTTTAGGATTAAGACCTTTTGTTTACAGAGGAACTGAAAATTTGGAAAAAGAAGCAAGGCACCGATAAAAGGCATCCATTTTTTTAAGTGATAGCCCTGGCTCACACCTGATTTCGGCCAAGGATGCAACCATCAAGATCACTTTTTTATTGAAAAAGAGGGTAACCTCGAAAAAATTGATCGAATTTTGAACTTCCATTTTGATCGGAAGGTAATGGAATTGGTGCTTCAACAAAAAGACAGTCTTTAACCTTTCTCTAACCTGCATAGCACGAACAACTTTTGCTAAGCTCAGGTTAGAATCCGCGGTTTTTAACATTTACCCAACAGTGAGGTCGCCTGGAGCTAGAGGTGCTGACGCCTCAGTTTTAAACTTGCATCACTGCAATACCGTACAAAAGCATGGTGACGTCATAATGACCATCAAGCGTTTAATCTCGCTTCCAACCAATCACTGCGTTCCACTTACTTGCTCACCTCTTCTCAAAAATTTATGGCTTTACTTCGTAGTTTATAGCAGTAAAATTCTAAAAAACCATCACCAAATAAAGTTCTCTGCCGTATTTTTTTTTGTTTTTTGTTGTTTAAGCGCATTTCAATCCGGAAAAGTTGAGATTTTTAAGTGTTTTTGTCGCAGTACAGAAGAATTGACGATGGTGTAAAGCCGAAACCTATTTTTTTTTACCTGTGCTGATTGATGAATTACGGATGGACTTAAAACTTTGGCCATTATTTTTACTCCAATCATTTTAAATCTGGTCGCTTTAAATTATATAACATCAACAGTAGTGATATCAAACTTTGAGGTCGCAGCAAATGCGTAGGATAAGTAGGAAGTAGATTTTTTAATCCGCATAGACTGGTGAAATAACAGTAATAAAAACACTGACCAAAATATTACGTTAAAAACTTGACAATGTTTCAATATCTACATGCGATCTTAAAATAACATGTTTTTCTTTTTTTGAAGCCCTTGTGCCCATAAAAGCTCCTGAGTCCAGACAATACCTGTGCCTTACTTGTTGGTTTTGGCTTTAATCTTACCGGTGGTTATACAATAAAACTACAGACATCAACATTTCCATTCTTTCGCTCTAGGTGGTCCGCGAAGCAAAGCTGGAAATGAGAAAGTGTATACAATTCATTGATGCTGCTGATGTTAAAGCACAGTTTCTTTCTTAAAGGATTTTGATTTACTACCAGATTGAGTTTTGTTTTGACTAGAATTTTCAAAATTTTACATTAAGCTTTAGCTTTCAGAATTAGATCCAAACAACCGTCTTTAAGAAAATTATTGATGCTGGTTTGGCTATTATGTCAAGTCCGAAGTTTGCTTTCCTTGTTCGCTACGGCCATTAGCGTATTCTGGAGGGAGAATATAGAAGACAATGAACCCTCCAAACAGTATGATAGAAACAAAAAACGAAAAATAGAAGTCTTTTGGGAGATGGAACTCTCTGTTTCAAAAATTTGATCTTCAAAAAACAGTCTTCATGTTTTTTTGGAAACTAAAATTATCGCTTACAAAAGGTTAATCTTTAAAAACAAAGTCTTCATGTTTTTTAGAGACCAAAATTCGCAAAAATCTTGTTTTAAAACTGTTTCTCTTCTACAATCCTCTGCCTTCCGTTCCCAAAATTTGTTTCGAAAAACGCCAGTGGCTATGACTCTTATTTTAAATTCGTTTTTTTCCAAAAACATTGTTGAAATCAGCGAATAAGGGAAGAAGAATGACAAGCACTTGCGTATTTAAAAGATTGGAAGAAAGGGCGACGGTCCCCCATGGCCCATACGGTTTGATAGACGCGAGAAATGTAAATATCTATTCGGGGACTCAATTAGCGGTTAAAAAGTCAATTTCCAAAAAGAGATCAAATGGTTCAAAAAGTTTTCTCGCCCTCACACAAGTTTAACCTCACTTATTTAATGACAACGCTTGACAATATGATTGAGCTCCCTTAATGCTTTATCACCCACCAAAGTTTGTTTGCAAATACGTCGCCGCTTTTATTGACAAAAAAGACAAGTCGGTGACACAAATCGTTGGACATGGCCAAAAATACCCATGAATCAATCGTCCAGCAGACGCTTCCTGGTTGGAATTATATTTTGTGTTAAGTATTTTTCGTTTGATTGTGGTTGCCATAACAAACGATATAGCATTTCTCCTCTCCCCCGCTGAAACCTTTAAATCAGAAAAAATTCAGCGTTAAGAAACTTTAAAAGAGATAACTACAATAATAATTTGTCCCGTTATAGTTAATGAGATAGCATTCATTTGAACATTCCAGTTTTAACGGTCGATAGCTTGAGTTCGAAATGGTTATCGATGGTGTCCGGCAAGTTCCCAAACTTTTCCTGAATATGTCAGTCATAACCGACCTCGTTTTTGTTGCTCAGCAAAAACTTTTTGTAACAACAGTGTCTATGTAGTGTCGAGCCTGATAGCCTAGCCATTTCAACTGTCCTTTGTATCAGTAAATGTAAAGCAAAGTTTTTGTGATTAAATGTAGACAATGCCGTCACTAAATTCCTTGCCAGTTGATATTGAGAATGCATTTCAATGCACTCGAGCGGAATCCATTAATTAAGTGCTGCTCTTGCGTAGTGGGTGTGCACGTTTCAGAAGCATAAGTGAAAACCGGAAGACGTATAAACTTGCAGAGTTTTGGCTTCAACAGCGAGGAGATCATGCTACTCCAAATTATTTCAAGCTTGGATGACACAGCGACAGCTTTTTGGCCTCGATCATGAGTATTTGCACCGGGTTGAATCACTTGCAATCCAAGGTATTTAAACTTGTTCGTGCGTTTGGGGATGTGATCATTGATTTCAAAATTGTTGTCGTGTGAGAGATGAACCGTCATGTTTTTCTGTTTTTCTTACGTTTGTGTTGGGTCTAGTGACTGCGGCTAATACTTTTAATCGGCTTAGATCAGGGATTCTCAAAGTTGTTGTTGTCGAAATCCACTTCTTTAAGTTCTGTGTACATTTTCGTAGCTTCAATCTCACCCGACTTATGGTGCTGCGGCCCACTAGTAAATCATGGCTAACCGGTTGAAGAGCAGAGCTTAGGATGAATTTGGGCTTTCTCAAGGCTTTTGCCCAACAACGCATTATCATCTGCAAGTTCTATATCAAAACCACTGGGATTCTTGCTGATACAAAATATATTTGTGGCTTCACGTGATTCCTTAGGAATCATATGTCTTAGAGAACAGCCCTCAAACTGAAAAAATTCTTTCATATTTTAAAGTTGTAGGTATCGGTAAATATTATTTTTGCACTCACTCCATACCCAGTGGCGTATTTAAAAAAATTTTTTTGGAGGAGCCTGAGCATTAGTTAGCTCTCTTTTATTATTCAGTAATTCTATTAAAAAGTAAGCACAGTTTTGTTTTGTGGGAGGCTATGTATTTTGTCCATTTTGGTCTCCGAAACACCATGAAAACTTTTTTGTAGTTAAAATTTTTTGGAAGTGAGAATTTTGCAGATTTGGTCTCCAAAACAACATAAAAGATCGTTTTTTTGAAGAACAACTTTTTGGAAGTGACAATTTTTACCATTTTGATCTCCAAAACAACAGACAATTTTTCTTTGGAAGATCAACTTTTTTTTGTTTTATTGTTACATTTTTTGATTCGCTCGAACCCCTTGAAGGGCTATTGCCCTTTGTTATCCCTTAAATACGCCACTGCCAATACCTACATCTTTCTGGTCAGAAACGAAATTCGGTCTACGTTTTTGATTTAAGGCTGGAGGGTTGCTTTTGTGAACTACTTGAAATTGGTGAATTAAAACCAGCCTGGGACTGTAAGAGTAAAAAGGGAAGGGGAGAGAGGATTTAAAAAATGCTTCCCTGAAATTTTTCAAATCGATTTTTTAGAACATCCTTGTTATGATAATATTACTTTTCTCGCCCCTCCCCCGAATCAAAATCGTGGCTACGGCCCTGAGCTGGCATACAGCTAAAGCATATTTCGTAATCCACAAATTAAATATTTCATTAAAAACACTTATCTTGCTACCTTGCTAATTCCACAAGGTTATTGTCATAGCTTTTTTAAAGAACAAATTTAAAAAATATGTGGTTGTATTTTTATTGTTTCACAAATGAAGAGCTCTACAACTACACTCTTAAGTGTGCTTTGAAAAAAGAGCCGTTGAATAAAATCACTTGAGTTGGTCTTTTCTTTCTGAAATTTCCCGCAATGAGGTATTCCAAAAGCCACTGCCACTTTATGACGGAATACACAGAAACTGTGAGGTAATCAAAGACAATTGCAGTCATAATTTATGCTGCTGCAAATGTCGAATTTGCTGGTAGCAAGTGAAGAGCAAGGTCAATTTTTAAAAAATTGAGCAGTTGATGGCATGTAGTAAGCCAGCATTTTTCAGTCTCTTCAGAGTAGAGTAAATTTCCTTGCTGTTGTTTTTGATCACAATATTACCTCGATTACTCGAAGTTACCATGATTTGTTGTAAAGATATCATTTCTCCGTTTGGCCTATTATCGCAAGTCTGGTGGTTCTTGAGGCTGAGCAGATTCATAGTACTGAGTAGTGGAGCTAGATAATTAGTAGCTGAAGCTTGGAAATCACAGACGTTTGTTAATTGGTCCATTTTTTATAATGACTCGGTGGTATACTACTGAAGCAATCTCACTTAAGGTCTTTTGGTTAAAGATGGTCCTACTAACAGGCCTGTGAAGTTCGGGTACAGAAAATCAAGGCGTCGAACCATTTAAAAAATGGCTCTAGTTTGGGTTCGGATTCAACAAAATTAATTTTTATCGGTTTAGCTCCGGTTCCGGTTCAATGCTTTATAAAAAAAAATGCGGTTCAGCTTTACCAGGATCAAATTTTAGAGGTTTGGCTTCTGTTCAGGTTCAAATGTTAAAGGATCCGATTTGGTTTGAGTTTAAGGATAAAACTAATTTAGAACTACTGTTTAGATCGCATTTTTGCTCGTTATTATTGCATATTTTGGCTGTTTTACTTTTCGTTGCCTTTCATATTTTTCTTGCTTTCTATTTCTCAAGGAACTTATGATGATGAATTTAGTTGGCCAGGAAAGTAAAAACTAACCGAACTCAACAAAAGTTTGACCAAGCTGATGACTGTCAATCTATTGCCTCACATAGCAATAGATTCAAAAATATAGCAGTTCTTTTAAATCGTTTTGTTCAAGCACATAAAATTTGTAAAAGCGGAATTAGTTTAATTTAAACCTACCCACGAGAAATTAATTACGACTCTTGAGTAAAAACTAAATGTTTTTTAGAAGACTTGTGCAACTTTTGTTATACGTAGAAATGCGACAACAAATAGGGTAAAGTCGGGCAATAGAAATAGAAATGAATCCCCTCTGTTTTCTACAGTAAATCATAAGATTTAAAAGAAACAAAAGGCTAAGGGTAAATAAAGAAAATCTTAGCAGCAAAATTTTAATTTTGCGTTGCTTTCTTGTATTTACGTCGCATAAAGTTCCGGTTGCTGATTTCATTTTTCGAAATCGTTTTTTTGGATATCAGGCACGGCCAGAACGACTCTACATGCACTTAAGGATTGCCAGTTTTCTGAATGGTTTAGGTTCAGCAAAATATATTTTTAACAGTGGAGGTTCAATGCTGTATAAAAATTGTGGTTCAGATTATGTTTGAACTCACGAGAGTCAAATTTAGAGGCTCGGATAGGATTCGAGTTCAGGAAAGCAGTGGTTAATACCGGTTTTCGGTTCGGATTCCGTTTGAGGCCCTGGATAGCTGAATAGAAATATGTTTGAAAACATTAGTGCCGTATTTAGTATTTAGCTTCAACAGTTCAACTTAATTTATTGAATATAGTTGACAGCACAGAATATCTTAAAGAACAATTTTATTTACATTAGCAGTACGTACTTTATCTATGTTGAAGCAATGAAGTTATTGCGCTACAGTTTGGTGTACAGTCGAGTTCAAAATGGCGTAATACTATGGAGCGCAGCAACCAAAAATCAATTTTGAAATTAGATTAAGTAATGCTGTCCGCCTGATAACATGGAGCACGAAGTACGACCACATGAGTAATTTGTGTTTTTTGGATCTTTCAAAATTACATGATATTAACAAATTTAGAACTTTGCAAATGTGTGAATCAATTATCTGGCAATCTTGCAGTAAAACTCCAACCGGTGCTGTGTTTGGCAATTACATCTCTGAATTAGAGCTAAATCACTTTTATCAAATACTTGTCAACGTAAAAGAAAAGCATGCTTGATTCAGGTCTCAAATAACAATTTCGCAAATCGATTGGCGTTTCGGGATTCTACAGTAAGTTGTGAGCTCCGCTCGATAAATGTACACCTTTTGATTTACCAAAATAAAACTCAAAGAACAAAAAATCTTTGCTAATCAATCAAATTCAAGAAAAAATAAAACCGTATGTGTAGTGTAAAATAGAATTTGTAAATACGCACGTCCGTAAAATAATTGTGTCCGTATTTGCGTAGTTCGGTATTTGACTGTGCTTATTTATACTCATTCTTGATTTTGGGATATCTGATTGAACTTGATATAAAATTGCATAGACGTGCTGCTTTAAAAAACAAGTTGTATCGCAGGAATAATTTTTTGTCCTTTTTCGTGCTCTTGATATGTCAAAAGCATGATTTTTTCAGCAAGTTTTTACTGGGAAACTGTCGGGTTAATGCAATATTTCCTGGCCACCTCATAACACTTATTAGTGTATAGTATTTAAGTCTCTTTCACTTTATTTTTTGGTGCTCATTTTTGCCATTATTTTAATTTTTCTTTCTTTATGCTTTGTATAGCCAAACTTTAGCTTTCCTGTTCGTTATGTATTGGCTATTGTTCGCATGGAAATAACAACAGTTTATTTACTTAAGCGTTTTTCTCATGTTGTTCACATGGATGTCACTTGACACCTTGTTGTTTGGATTCATATTTTTTTTGTTTTCGTGGTTTTTGCGGTGTTCGACTGACTAAATATTAATAACTTTGCTTTTTTATTTCAGCTGTTTAGGAAGAATATGAAAAAGTTAAAAAACATGTTATCATTATTTGAACAGTATGACAGAGAAAGTTCAACAAGCAGGGTGTATAAGAAATTCGACCTTCTCTATTCTTTTCAAAATGTTATCAATAAAAAATACTGAGTGTGCGTTATGTTTGAAACTGAAGAAATTAACGAAATAAATATACTTGGGCAGTTTTGATGCGCTTTTTTTAACGTAAATCTTAATTCCAGCAGGCGAAATTTTCCCGCTAGGTCTTTTCCGTCTCCACACGATAAGTGTCAATTCTTCCCAACATTCAATATATTAGCTTCGTCAAAACTAAGCGTTATAAACGAAACTTTGATTAAAAACGTTTTTCCTTACGTGACAATAACCTTATGTTGTAGCATCTGTCTACAATCTACTACACAATGAAAGATTTACGGCGCAGGTTTTGCTGACGTCATTTAAATCAATAGACCAACACGCAAGCATTGTAGGAGCGACGCTTATTGGTTTTAAATATGATTTTAAACTCACAAGTTTTGTTTAAGTATGTCCAAGTACTGCCCTACAACCTAGATCAGTTTGTTTGCTGTAACCAGAAACAACCAAGTGTTTTTGAGCTACGTTTAGTTATTTCCATTCACAATAGATAATAAATTTTTGGCTTATTTTGAAGTGTTTTTTAAAAGTATCAGCAGTACAGCCTTTATTACTTGACAGAGCTAAGTTTGACAAAATTAGGAAACTTAAAATCCAAGTAACAAGAGCTACACCTAGAAAAGGCCTTTTTTAGAATTTTTTGCTTGTTGACATTCGTCAGATAGATCAATGTGGTTGGGTAAAATTTATTTTTGCGAATTTTTGCGCTATATTAAGTCAGCGAAACATCTCAATTATTATTTTAAGAAGAAAATTTATTTTTAGATGATAATTTGGGAACTTTTTTTCTTATGTGACTTTTAATCAAGAAGCTAATGGCTGTGGACGCTATGATTTCTCGGTCTTTTTATGATGCCAATGGGAAAGGTTTCTTGAGTCTGCATCGAGATGGCAGCAAATTTTCATTGAATTCAACAACTACCAGCTTTACCCGATTCCAAAATCCGTCTAGGGTGCGGTGCAGTGGGCAAACAGTAATCGCACACCCTTTTGGAGGCTTGCCATCAGCCTCTTCTCATTACCACACGTCATCTTTTCCGTCGCTTTTTGCAACTTTTTCTTCAGGAAAGTCAAACAATTTAAATAATAAAGAAAAAAATGATGAGTTACAAGGTGAACATCAAAGGTAAACTTTACGTTTGTTTTTGCTTGTACTAACTTCAACTCCTTTTCGCTTCATGCCAACGTGTCAGCCGGAAATTGAATTGGACTTCTATTTAAAACTACTGTTTTCACCTACCGACATGCAAAAGAAACTTTTTATCTTTCCAAAGATATACAAATTATATTTTCCACTCACATATTGGGGTGGGATGGAGGAAAGACATGACTACGTGTATTTTTATGCCTACATGCCTTTTTGGTTACTTCCAAAATAAGTAAAAAATCTACTTTTATGTATCAGTATGACATAAGACAAAAAAAGCAGAGCATAAGCTCATATGCATGAAAGGATAATAGGTCAATTATCCTTTCAAACCTGCAGAAAACCTAAGAAAATTTTTTATCGATCTTTGTTATCTATTTGAAAGCATCATTTTTGCAGAACTATGCCGAAGCCACCATCCGGTTTACTCACTTCTACTAGCAGTGCTCGAACCAATCACGCTTCAACAAGTTCAATCAAACCTTCTTCTCCAGTAGTTTCAAGCCAGTCTCGCACGAAGCCAAAGTGTCGCTTGATTTGGAGGTACCAGACTACTTTCTTTGCTTTGCTGCATACAAGCTGAATTGAAATATCATTTTATCCTCGAGATTAGCAGATTATCGACAGTGGCGCTGAACACGGGACGAGTTGTCCAGAATTGCGTCGGAGCTTTCAACGTTACGCATAGCTGCTTGCCATCACTTCCGATAAATTTGCTGCTAGTTGGCAACCAGCAAGCAGAGGAAATTATTGCAAAGTGTCTTTACATATGCCACAAGAGGCCGTACCAAAAATTCGATCGTGGACCGTAAAGTACTTTCCGGCATACTCCATCACTTATCGTATGAATTTATATATTTTTTTTCATCAGAAAAACACACACTTCGCCGTTTGGAGTGTAGAAACTGACGCCTCGAAGTTTGCAAAAGCTGCATGCTTGGCTAGCTTCGACTTCAGTTAAATATTCGTTTTCAGCTACTGCACCAACCCAAGCTTAACCAATCAACAGCCGCCTCAACGTGGTGGTGCAATCCCCGACCCCGTTTGGGTTGGGTCGAAATGGCTGTTGGCCTTCCCGAGGGTCCTAGTTACCCAGGGCACTCCCCATTCATTTTTTCGCTGTGCTGCCTCCTGAACGACTGCGGAAGAGCAGCACACAGCTTTTTTCAAATCGGTCACCTCTTTTCTCTCTTCTCATCCCCTTCTCTTTCCCGTCCTTGTCTTTTCATTCTTCTCCTTCTCTTGATGAGCGGTAACGTTCATCCCAACCCTGGCCCCATCTTTCCTTGCTCAGTGTGCGCTGGAAATATGACCTGACGGGGCAAGTCAGTGCAATGCCGTACCTGCTCCAAATGGGTCCATCTAAGGTGCTCGCAACTTTCCCTCTCCAAATTCAGAACTCTTGGCAGCTCTCACTTTTGGAGCTGCCCTCCTGCTGCGTCCCTACTGGTAACACAGTGACTTCCTCCTCGGACTACCTCGACCTGTGTACCTCCAACGTACAATCTGGCCCCCTTTGCTAATGCTGCACTCCCGCACCACCCTCGTCTTCGAACCTCTTATCCCCCTTCTGCCCATTTTGTATCTTCTCCCTCTACCCACTCACCACCGCCATTTGCTCCTGGCTGTCCTTCTACTCCTCCTGCTTCCTCTCTCCCTCCTGAATTCCTCAGGGTTCTTCAATGGAATGCTGAAGATTTTTGAGCCAGTAGCACTGAACTGCTACACTTTCTTTTGTCCCACCCCGTTGACCTTATATGTATCCAGGAATCCAATCCTAACTCATTTTCCTCTTTCCGGATTCCTGGATTCTTTGCTATGCGTTCTGATCACAACCACTCCCGGTCTGGCATTCTCTCTTGTGATACCACGCACGCTAGCGGCGGCGTCATCATTTTCCTCCGGCAGGGCTTATCCTTCTCTGAACTTTCTACTTCCTCTCTTTCTTCGCTTGATCCCTATTCTGATTACGTAGGGGTCAACATCTCTCTTAACAACTCCTCCTAGCTCTCATTCCTTAATGTTTATGCTCCCCCTATTCGCTCTTCCCTGACGGATAGCAGAACTAGTTCCTCTTCTTTCTCCATTCTTTCCTTCTCCAGAAATCTCTTCATTGTCGGGGACTTCAACTGCCATCAACCCCTCTGGGACTCAAGAGGTACTTCCGCCCCCCGCGGGGACGAAGCATTCAACTGGGTCATCTCCCCTGACCTCCTCCCCCTCAATGATCCTAACATACCTACCCTTCTACATCGCTCCTCCTCTGATATTTCCTTTGCTCCCTCCTCTCTCACCCTTTCCTGTTCCTGGGGGGTGCTTCAGGACTTGGGTTCTGATCACATACCAATTCTTCTATCTGTCCCTCTCTCTCCGGTCTTTCTCCCCAACGAGCGTCTCCCTTCCTTCAATTTTCAGAAAACTGGTTGGAATAACTTTGCCTTCTACTTTGACCCCCGTTGTCCTTCCGCAGAGGAATACTCGTCTCTTTCCTCCGCCGCTGCTCTCTTTACCTCTCTGGCACTGAATGCGGCCAAATCTTCCATTCCTTTCGGCCGCATCAAACGCCTTCCTAAAGCCTGGTGGTCTGCTGAGGCGGAAGGAGCGGTTAGTGAAAGACGCAAGGCTTTCACCGCCGCTCGCAGAAGTGATGAAGGTCGCCAGGCTTACATCTCCGCTTCTCGACGCTCCTCGTCAGTCATCGCCAAGGCCAAGGCTGAGGCATGGCAGACGACTTGCTCTTCTCCTTTCCCCAAATCTAACCCTAAATCTGTATACTCTCTTCTTCGCTCTGTCGATGGCTCTTCTTCCTCATCTTCCTCCTTTCTTAATTTCCCCAACTGTTCTTTTCGCAGAGAATCGGCTTCGGTCTATGCCACTTACCTGAGATCCCACTTTTCTGTTTCTCAGCCAAAGACCCTAAGTTGCAGAGCCAGAGGCTACCTTTCTGAGCTCCGCCGAGCCACGTGCCCTGTGGAGTCTCACTCGTCCTTCTGCTCTTCTTTATCTCCCGCTGAATTTTTTACAGCTGCCTCCAACCTTTTCTCGTCCACTGCCACTGGTCCAGAAAAAGTTGCCTATCCCATGCTAAAGCACCTTCCTCGCTCTGGCATGGATTTTCTTCTTTACATCTTCAATCTCTCGTGGACTTTGCATTCCTTTCCTTCCATCTGGAAAACATCTTCTGTTATTCCCATTTATAAGATGGGAAAGCCACTCAACTCTCCTGCTTCCTTCCGGCATATCTCTCACCTCCTGCATTTCAAAGCTTTTTGGACGCATCATACTATCCCGTCTACTCTTCTTTCTGGAATCTAATTCCATTCCCTCTCCCCGCCAGGCCGGTTTCCGCCCTTGACGGTCTACACTAGATCAAATTCTGTACCTTTCTCAGTCCATCTCGAATGGGTTTAACAAACCCAGGCCGGGCTCTCGGACGATCCTCTCTACTGTTGATTTCTCGAAAGCTTTTGACTCTGTCTGGCATCCCGCCCTTTTCCACAAACTACTTTTGGCTGGCCTCCCTCCTTGCTTTGCTCGTTGGACTCAATCTTTTATTTCTGATAGGCGCGCTTGCGTGGTTTATCAAAATCACAAAAGTCGTTTCTTTCGAGTCCGTCGAGGTGTTCCGCAAAGATCCGTTCTTGGCCGTGTACTTTTCTTTCTCTTCATTAATGATCTTCCTGCTTTTCTACCTTCTTTCGTCAGCTGTTCTCTTTACGCTGACGATCTGGCTATTTGGTCCTCTTCCCCCTCGGTCCCCACTGCGGTGGAGGCCACACAAAGAGCTCTGTTTCGATTGGAGCGCTGGTCAGAGTACTGGTGTCTTCCTCTCAATCCGATCAAATCAAAGCCCTCCTTCTTCTCAGTGGATCCCCACCAAGCTAACCTCCAGCGTAACCTCCTCTTACTCGACTCCCGCCTTCGTTTTAATCCAATTCCTGCCTTTCTTGGGGTCACCTTCGACCGCACTCTTTCCTTTTCTAAGCATGTATCTTCGCTGAAGGCCAAGTTTTTTCCCACGTCTCAAGGCCTTACGCTGTATCTCTGCTTCCTCATGGGGACCATCTAAGGAGTCCCTCTCTCTTCTGTATAAATCTTTTCTTTGGTCGCTTCTCACTTACGCTTCACCCGAATGGTTTCCTTTCCTAAGCACTACCAATTTCATCAAATTGGAACGCCTCCACCGAGCGGCTAGTCGCGCCATCACCGGCTGCCTCTTGTCCTCCCCTATCCCTCTGCTTCTCTCCGAGGCTTCTTTACCTCCCCTACGAGTCACCCTGACTCATTTCACTCTTTTATCTTATGAGCGGGCTCTTGGTTTCCCAACCTCTTTTCCTATTTCAGGTTTGGCCAGACTAGGAGTGAGGCCAAGACTCTGCAGATCGTCCTGGAAAGCTTTTGCGTCCACTCACCCGCTCATGCTTCCTTCTACTTGTTCTAGATAGGCTCTTCTTGTTTGCCCTCCCTGTCCTTGGAATCTGCCTTTCTTCACGGTGGAGTCCACCCTTTCCACTCCATGCTCTCGCTCTGATCCCCACTTTCTCGCCAAGGTGCGGCTCTCGCCCACCTTGACTCTCTCCCCCCTCATGATCTCGTGCTTTGGACTGACGGCTCTGTTCCTTTTCCTTTTGGCAAAGGCGACTTCGGCGTTCTTGCCAACTGCTCTGTATGTGGCACTGAGGCCACTCTTTCCTTTTCAGCAGGCCCAGCATGTTCAAGTTTTTTCGCTGAATCTTGCGTCCTTCTGCAAGCTTTTTGCTGGTTTTGGCAGCACCAATAAGTCTGCCTCTTCTCTTTTCTTCATCTCTTATATGACTCTCGTTTTGTCCTGGCCACCCTGTCCTCTCCTCCATCTTTCCTTTTACCTCAATCTCTCTTTCAAATCTGGCAGGAACTGTCTTTTCTCTCTTCCTATTCTATCAAGCTACAATGGGTCCCCGGACACTCGTTTCTACCGGGGAGCGACGCAGCTGATGAGCTGGCCAGAGGGAGAGCGCTACTTACGCCCTCTGCAATCCTTTGTAGTTTCTATCCTCTTATCTCTCGTATCCACTCTTCTCTTTTCTCCAACTGGAGGCATACTGTCTCTTCGAAATTCTTTGACACACAAGTTTCCTCGATCTCCACCGAGGAACTTGCGCATCCTCGTCACGCTCTCTGTGTTCTCTCTCGTCTACACTACAACAGACACAGCCTACTGTTAAGCTCTTATCTCTCTAGGATTGGCAGAATCGAGAATCCTTTCTGCAGCACCTGGGGACACTCGTCCCAGACACCTCTCATTTCATTCTGCGTTGTCTAGCTACGGACTCTTTACGCCGCTCGCTCTCTGGTGACTCTCTTTCTCTTTACGACCTCTGTTCCAGGCCTTGGGGAGTTGCCCGGCTTCTGGGGCTCCATGGTCTTCCACCATGCCCCATTTCTCGGAAGGGGTCGGGCAACAACAACAACAACACCCAAGCTTTTTGGGCTTAAGATTTACGAGAATTTTCTTTTCCTTAATTAAAAGCTCGAGGAGGGGGAGCGTCATTTGACCGATAAAAGTGACTGATGTAGCAGACATAGGTATGAAGTTATGATTATAGTTATATTGAATAAATTTGCTATATAAGGTGTTGCTTATTTAAAAGTTCAATAAGAACTGGTACAGAGACAGATCATTGTGTTTGTTTTATGATTTGATATAACTTATCACAGCTGAATATTTTTCATTGAGCGGGAAGCTGACAGCTGTTGTCGGACAACTGACTGTTTTGGAAAATTATCTTTGTTGTCGGTCAACTGCCGGTTTGAGAAAATTCCATAAATTTTGTCGGTCAAGTGACGTCGATCCACAGCTTGGCGATATTATTGATAGAGCATGATAAAAGTGCAGTTAATTTTTCGCGTGTCAAAACGTATTTGCAATAATTATCACGGACAATTATTCACTAAACTCATGCAGTTTGTGAAAAGCAAACCATGCTTGACACCAGTGACAGCAAGCTTTAACTTGGTTGGAGTTTTTTAGCAAAACACTTGTAGCAAAAGTGCTTGCAGAACAAACTATAGTATATCGAATGTGCCGTCGGTACTGGCAGATTCTAAACGAATCTGATTTTTGGACATAAGTTTTTCAAACCCTTGCGGTTGTTTTGTCACCGAAGAATAGCAGTGTTAAACTCATTTAATCAAGCTGTTTGTCTACTCCAGGTATGAATAACCTTTTTAATTGAACGGGTCACACATATGACCTTAATCCAGAAAAAAGCAAAAGTGGGTCATACGGTTATCGATATGTCGTAAGTAGGTTATAGATTTAACAAAAGTAGGTCTTAGATTCAACAAGTCAATCTCTAAGAAAAAGTCTTCACTTTTATCTCGGGCCAAATTTAGCGGCTGAGTCTCAAGAAAAGTTCTCACCGTAATAATTTCAACCAATTGATACAGTAAAGTTAAATCTACAAGAGGGTCAATCAATTACCAATAATTGCTTTGTGGTTTGCCATTCCTGTTCTACAAGTATTTCATATTGTTTTAGCTCCAAGGGTGTCAACACGGCTCGTCCCAGCACAGCTGGGCCTAAATATGGCGTCGGTGTTGTAGCGAAAGCAGAAACTGAAAAGACGAACAAAAGAATAAAAAATGTTTATGAAGGCGAGCCGAAACAACTGAAAACCAGCACGTTAGACGGCAGGAAGAGTCGGTCCTCCCACCGCAGCGTCACAGCCACAAGGCAAGCTGACAGGTAGGCTAGTCACTTTGAAACTTAATTATGTATTGTAGGTCTGAGTTTGGAAGGCGTAACCGCTTTCATAGATGGGCATTTCTTCTGAACTAAAACTTAGCGAAAATATGAAAGCAACTACCTTCTGCCAGCCGCTTTCGTTGAATATGTAGTTGGTTGGATTATATTTTCAGTGTGTACTTTGACAGAAGCAGCTAGTTTGACTGCCAACTATTGACTATTTATTTATTCGTTTAGTTGGTGCAGAAGTAACGCCTTTTTGTGAAGGTAATGTTTTATTTTACTCGGCATACACTGCACTAGCCCGAGCAACTTCGAATTCGGTCTGAACACAAGTTAACTTCTATAACTGTGATGAGTATCCTGCGACCAAAAGAATAAAGTACATTATTCTCGTTGTAAAAAAATCGGCCTAGTCGTATAATTCCAAAGGGCCTCTGGAAAATTGGTTTCGAGGCAAATCATCCAATAAATTTAAATAGGGGTTTTGCGCTGTTAAATCGCACCAGTATGTTTTAGTGCATTTCTCAGTGCAATTGTTTTTTGGCTAGGAGCTACTAACACTTTTTTATTTTTTAAGATTTTGGAAATTCTCCAATAAGCAAATAGACGACAGTTCAACGAGCGACTCGCGCGCGTCACCCCGCGGCCACAAATTTCGCTCGACGTCTCTCATGCATTTAAATAGCTCAAGTCAAATCCGCTCGAGTGCGTACCGGAGCCGCCACAATAGCCTCAGTTGTCGTTTTCCTCAGTTTACAAAAAATCACTTGGATTCAACCAAGTCTATTTTGAAAGAAAATGGGACTACGATGAAAAAGCCTCATTATAGGCCATGGACGGCTCATAAACCGGTCATCAAGCGCACCTCAATTCTGAAACACCTAGAAAAAGAGCCTAAGTTTTCCGACTCCAGTTTTAAAAATTCATCCGACTGGTCTCGGGATTCGAACTCGCCTCTACGACTTTCCAATTTTCGAAATAAGCCACAGACCTCGACTCTCCCCCGAAGAGAAAGTCGTGTTCGCTTTAGCGAGGATGTTTTTGATATTAGCAGCGCTATAAAAAGCTCCGACACTACACGACCAAATGTGAGTGCACCTATGAAAAAAAAGTGGATTTCGAAGCTGTCAGAGAGCGATTTGAAGAACGATAACCAGCACTCGTGTACCACTGAAACTAGCAAAACCTCTGACAAACCTTTCCCCGTCCAACAATCCTGCAGATGCCCAAAGGCCACCGAATGTGTAAAGAGTACGACCGAGTCGAACTTGGAAAATTTTCGAGAGAGTGACAACACGAATCGAACTACGGACTTCTTATCTTCAGATCAGCTTGCGATGCGAGAGTCGATCGAGAAAGTGCAAAGATGGATGAAAAGCCTACCTAGACACTTCGATTCCATTCATCATGTATCCTCGCCGGTGCAGCAAGACTACTAATCTCCATTTGTATTTGGAACATGGCTTAAGGTGTACTAGACTAACGATGCATTTGCAGAAAGGCAAAAGCCAAGGTTTTAGATTCAAATCTGGCTCCAGATTGATGACAATTAAAAGACGTTGCCGCAAGATTAATTTATCAAAGTCCACACATAATTTGTTGATGGCAAACAATCACAGTATAGCTTTAAAAAAGCTCTTCTGCCAGAAGCATTTCATGACGCTCTTATGTGTGGCGATATCGAGTCAACATAGAAGTTGCCTATTGTAGAAAACATGTTCTGTTATCTCGCCAATTTACTCAAGTTAGTGGTTCCTCACTCCTTTTGTAGTCGCCAGCCCTTTAAATAAATAATTAATTAATCTTACGTAGCTTTTTTAAAATTTTGTCTGCAAACCGATTAGCATACCATTGATTCTGAACGTGAATTACGTAACTAATAGAGCAAAGTTCATTGTCATTATTTTATCGTCTAGACCAGCGGTCACCATCCGGTTGTCCGTGCAACATTTTCGCTGGTCCGCAAACAAATTTGGAGATTATTTTCATTTTTATATTTTCTTAATTCTATTCAGGCAACACTAACACGAAATGCACAGAAACGAGAGAATGAGTTAACAAACGAAAAAAATGAACAGATCAACTTGCTCTTAACTGGGGCCTACCTCTCATAATTACAAAGTTGCCAACCCCTGGACTAGTCTATTCGAGAGAGATTAGCACAAGCTAAAAGAAAAAAGGAATATGTTTATATTTTCGATTCATGGTTTTTAACCTTTGCGAGCCAAATTTTCTGGGGCGATTTTGACGTGCTTTTATTGGCATTAAATACGTGCGAGTTCTTTCTAAAAACCAAAACAAACCATACATTTTCTGAAAGCATATCTAATTCTCTTCACTTTGCAACCAATGTTTACGCACACGGTCAGGTGATCTTGTATCATCAAAACGACATTGTTGGAAGTGTCAAAATTTCAGAAGATTTCTTTATCTGACATGATCAACCCAACTCCTATTTAATTGTCTGGATAAATCATTGTTTTCTGTCGACAGAGAGCGAGTAATCTGCTCATTGCGAAAGAGGAATTCAAAATATGTAATATAATGCAGGCTTTATGGCATTTTTTCGAAGAATACCTATGTGTTGTTATACAAAAACTTATTACTGAAATGGGGTTTGTTGAACATGAACAGTGATAGTTATTGCAAGAAACATCCAAAATGAGTGAAATTGCACAAATTAGCTGTTGAACAGCTTTGTAGTATATCATTTACTGAGTTTATAAAATACCCCAAATATGCAAATGAGATCACTTGACGACTTTTTTATGACCGCAAAATGTCGATATTTTGTTAACTTTGTCTCTACTCAGAGCAATTAGAAACACAACAAAAACATGCATGTTTAGTTTGTGACAAAAGAAAGCTGAAAATTTTTCTGCTCTGTTCCAACACTAGTAATAGTACACAACTTTAATACGTCAAACCCTAAAGCAGTTGCTGTGTTGGTTTAGGCAGAGTGCCACCTCACATTCCTAACGAGCAACGAATGACTCGGAAGGACGAGGTTTCTTGGGCCTAACTTCATCGGGGACTTCACCATGCTCTTTCCGGCATTTATCACTGACAAATTTACTGCAGGCTTTGCATACAGCCCTGGTGTGCAAGTAGCCTGGGGTATGTAAACCCATCCTATCCAAGCGAGGTAAGTTAACAATAGCTGATCTTGGTCGGCTAACATGCCTGTTGCTACGAGTAGCTTCCATCAACTGAGTCACATACATATCTCATTTGCAAAGGTCCAGAATTAGACGAAAGAACTCTTATTACCAAAATATGAGAATTATAAAGTGCTACTTTAAGCATGTAAAGAAACGCACAACTGTACCATCTGTATGATCTTTTACCCAAGCTGTAAAATTTTCTTGGTTGATCGTTGAAGTCGATCTCACTCATTCTAATATCATAATCATGTAGCAGTGGAGGACAAGCAACATCCACACCTCTTGCTCCGCCGCGCTGTTTCACTACAGCATTTTCTTCTGATATTCCAAGGGAATAGTGAGGTTTATGTGTGGTAGACTGGACGTACACAGGCTTGTTATCCAACCAAGACAGGGCGAAGATCGGGCCACTCATTATCCTTTGTTTATAGCCCCGCTTGCGCCTGCGCGGATTGTTGATTGTTAAGTTCCCAGAAACATTTCTCCTTCCTTTTTGCAATGTGCCAGACATAAACTTCTCTTTTGTAGAATGAGGAGAACAGTTTAGGGCTTGCATAAAAATTATCTACGTACAAGTGGTATTCTTTATATTCGTACGATTGAATGAGATCATGTACAACTATCATGCCTTGACCAACTTCAGTCTGACAGCTAGCCCTGTCTCTTCTGTACACTTGGAGTGGAGCAACGTTGACTGTTTAAGATTCTGCTAGGGCCCACACTTTTAGGCCAAAGCGAGAGCGCGGATAAACTTTCACGCCCCTTGAAGGGTATTATTGCTTCATCATTTAAAATGTTCTATTTTGGTACATGCAGATTTTCAAACTTTTCTAACTGTAACTGGAGCAATGGCTTGACTTTATAGAGTTTATCCGCCTCGCGATTACCTGATTGAGTGCATATTGTTTATCACAAAAATGCAAATATCACTACATATCCTTGAATCTAGAGCGTGAAATTATCTTGTTGAAGGAAAGGGCATCAAAATCCCATCTTTTTTTTTTCCGGTATAAATCTATAGCTGATAGTTTTATGATGCCAGTTGCTATAACTAGACCAGAGATACTTCACTCCATTAGCCTTTATTATTTTATAGATCATTGCTAATCTCTGTTGCAGCATTCAAATATAACATTTCACAAAGAAGTTTCCAAACCTTACCGGTGAAAAATTTTTCAAAAATTTCTGGTTCAGAAACATCTATGTAGCGTTTTTGGGGTTCAGTCTTTTCAGCAAATTGTCTGTATGTTTTGTCCTTGATCTATTGCTGCAAAGAAACCCACGCATCTTAGATTGATTTCTACAACTAATATTGCTGCCACTTCTGCACCTAGACGTTCTACGACCACCATTTCTTCCACAAACATCTGCAGTGGCTTTTGATGTGTTTGAAGTTACCGACCCGTTCTCATCAGGATCTTCTTCAACTTTGTAACCAACGTCTACATCTGCAGTGCTAGTCAGAGTCTGCATGTTATTATACGCAACCAAATAACCATCAACATCAGGATCTATATCATCCTCTTCTCGCAAAGTCATCTCTCTATCACAGAAGTGATTTATAGCTCTTATAGCATCATCAGAATCATCAATACAATGAATATGACGTGTATTTCTCGCCATTATACAACACCGATCTGGAAATATACCCTATCATATCAATGATTATTGTAAGCACAAACTCAAAAAAACTAGCATAATAAAGCCCGCTGCCAATACACATTTGTGCAAGAAGAATCGAGATAAATTTTGACTGAAATTCGTTCTAGAGAGCTTTCCGCTCTACAAATTTGTTATTTGGTGTCGTATTAAAAAAGAATAGCCAGATGGCCAACAGAAATAAGCCAGATATGTGGCATTAACTATCAGATATTAAAAGCATTAGTAGATCTTAGATTATCTGTAATCGACTAATGGTCATATCAAAATAGGTATCAGCAATGACCTAGGAACCAAAACTTCTTTCTGTAATACAAACCATCAGCTAAATCAACTGGTTTTCAATTTACTGAAACTTGTCATGACAATCACGGATCCAGGTTAAGATGCACTTTTCCAAGTCTTCTTGTTTGAGGAGATACCGTGTCAAGTTAAAATGCCAAGAAAAACTGGATCAATAGCTTCTTTAAAACTGTATTATCGAAAGTTGCCAAAATGTGTTGCGCTTAATTTATATACTGCATATGGCCCTATATAGGTGTGGGTCTGAGATTACACAAAACAATTTTTGAAAATTTGTTGGCGCTATACTTTTGCGGAGATTTGCATGTTTTTGATATTTGAAAACAGCGCTTAGAATTTTCCTCTCTGAAACGGCCTATCACAGTTGTTCCCAACCTTTTCAGTTTTATAAAACTTTTTGATGATTTGCCTAAAAGTTATGGATCTCTTTAATGAAACCAGTTTTAATACTGTTATCTACAAGTGGTCTCTACTGGAAAATGACACAAAAAATTTTGAATTAAAGAGCATAAAGAATGGCTAATGATTATTTATTACGTCATAGAAAAATTTAAGAAGCTAAGTTTGCAGTAAAAATAATCAAAGTTTGAGCATAAACACTGAAAATAAGGAACGGAGGTAAAGTAGTTTTTATTTTAGTATCTGAATATTGGCATTCGGTTTTATATTTAATGTTCAATTTCGCAATTTTTTTATAGAGCAAAGAATCTAACTGAGTTGAGTTCAAATAAATTGAGTTTTTTTCTAAAAACATATCTCCAGTGTATCTTTTTAATATTACAATGAGGGCAAAATCTTATTTAAGAGGTAGCGCCTTAATAGGATTTACCCATATGATTTAGAATACCTTGCTTGCTTTTTATAGACATGCAATGTCATCTAGAAAAAGAGCGCGCAATTAAATTCTATTTTTTAACTTTTGTTGACTCGTCCATAAAACGATTAATCATATAAATCTAATTTTAATTTGACATCAAATTATGTTTTTACCAACAGTAGCCTCTATGTTAGTGTATAAGTCATTTGCTAAAAACACCTCATTTGCTGTTCTAGACATTAGTATAACATTGCACATTAAAATTTAGCTTGTCAAGTTTAAAATTTTCAATTATTGACAAAATTGAGGTTGATAAATAAGATTTTGCCATAATGAGCTGCAAGAAGAAGCGAAAGTACAATGATTCATACATTAAGTATGGGTTTACTTACAGTAATACTGTTGGAGAAGAAAAGCCTCAATGCGTGATTTGTTACGAAGTTCTCTCTAATTGTTTTATAAAGCTTTCAAAACTAAAACCACATTTGCAAACTCGTCACTTCAAGTACTCGCAAAAAAATCGAAAGACACAAATCTCCCTCAAAATTATGAAGCTTGATTCTGATGGAAGGTTACATGAAAACAATGCAAATACTCTCGAGGCTTCTTATGCAGTATCTCTTGCTATTACCAAAGAAAAGAAATCTCACATTATTGAAGAGACGCTGATAAAGACATATGAGAAAAAAATGGTTGAAATCGTAATTGGAAAGGAGGCCGAAAAAAAATAGCTGCTATGTCACTGTCGAACAATACAGTTCAAAGAAGAATAGCAGATATGAGCACAGACATCAAAGAACAAGTTGTAGAAGAGATTCCTTCAGCACTATTTGTTTTCTTCTCGATTCAGTTGGATGAATCAATGAATGTTAAATCTTCCATTTAGCTTATAACTTTTGTCAGATATATCCATTCTGGAAAGCTGAAAGAAGAATTTCTTTTCTGTACTGCTCTCAACAGTACAACTAAAGCATCTGATATCCTTACAACAATGTCTACTTTTTTTGAGAATAGTAATCTCTCCTGGGTAAATTTTTGCGGTGTTTGCACAAATGGTGCACCCGCAATGATCGGGTCAAGGTAAGGATTTTAAGCACTTGTTAAACATCGTGCTCCAGCTGTAAGAGGTGTTCACAGTATGATACACCGCGAAGCTTTGGCATCAAAAACTACCAGAGCCACTATCAAATGTGCTTAAGCAGTCAATCAGTTTGGTCAATTACGTCAAAGGTAGCGCTTTAAATTAGCGACTTTTTAATGAACTGTGTAAATAAACCGAAGCTGAACATAATATTCTTCTTTTTCACACATGAGTACGCTGGCTATCGAAAGAAAACATGACAAAAAGAGTCTTTCGACCTCCAATGAAATCAAAATATTTTGCAATAAAACGCAGGAAAACTAATTTCGTGGCATGGCTCGATCATGTTGAATGGCAGTTGAGTCTGGCGTATCTTGTTGATATTTTTGAGCAATTAAACAAACTTAAATTGCTCATGCAAGGCAGACGCACTAATATTGTCAAATTAGTTGATGCATTGAAGTCATTTCTATGCAAGCTTCGAATTTAAAGCAAAAAGGTATTTGATGGGAATTACTCTATGTTTGAATCTATTTCAATGATGCTGGAAATGGTGAACAAACAGATGCCAGGGTTATTCCAAGAAAACATCATTTCTCATCTGACAGCTTTAGAAGAATTCAACCACTATTTTCCGGAAGTGAGTGACAAAAAGCTGCATTTGGTAAAAAATCCATTGAGATGTTATGTTGATAGCATACCTGATGAGCAGCAGGATGAGTTGATTGATCTGCAAAATGATTCCGCAACATAGAAAACAACACAGTTGAAGAATTCTGGATTCATATGATTGGTTCATATCCTAATGTTGCACTCCGCGGGCTTTTGCCTTTCGTTTCGACATATTCATGCGAGTCCGGTTTCTCAACAATGCTTGTTATCAAAACTGCACACAGAAACCGCCTTGAATTGGAGGATGATATAAGATGTGCTCTGTCAGAAACTTCTCCTCGTATGGATAAGCTACTCAAGGACAAGCAGTATCAAACGTCCCACTAGACTTGATTTAATAACATCTTGAATAATCTTGTTTTTGTAGAGTTGCGCTCGATTTGTCGTCTTTTGCAAACTAGACTACAATGGCCAGCACCGCAGTTCCATTTTGAAATATTTTGTTTTCATCTTATGCACGCAAAGTTTATGAACCCAAAAATCATTCTGTGAACCCCTGGTCATCAAATTGCTTTGCCTTTGTGGCCCACGTCAAAACTTTGTCACTCCAAAACTTGCCTCTAAACCTTTTCTCAAAAAAGTTACAGTTAATTGGCAATTGCCAGTTAGTCTGCTCACCTTATTGAGGATGATTTTAAATCCCAATAAAATATGCAAAACTTCGGTTTAGATTAATTTAATTGGCCTGCAAGAGCTTGCAGTCACTTTGATGATCATTATCTTTTGACTTAATGTCATTCCATTCTCTTTTGATAGTCTGTTGCATTGTTCTTGAAAGATAAAATTAACTTTCTTCACTGCAATATTTCAATGAAGTGTAATTTTAATCCAAATCGAAAGACTTCAAGTGCTAGTTTCTAAGCGCTTGTTCGTTTAAATGAAATCTGCATGTTTATTTTTGAAAAGAATTGAGTTTAATCTGAATAAAGTTTTATTGCAAATTTCATTTGATTCAATAAATAATACACAAAAGTACATGACAAAATCGAAAACATTTCGCTTTCCAAAGTACAAAACGCGACGATTTCCAAGTAGCAGTGACACAAACGTTAGTAATTGATGTCTGCAGGACCAAGTCTTCGCAAAGTAATTTACTTTTTGGCTGCTCCTGGCAATAAAGCAGCATTAGACTATTTTTGGCGAACGATCTTCAAGGAATTGATGACAATTAGATTATGTACTGTATGAGTCAAGTTTGGAGTCTACAATGACGTCAAAATCCAAGGCAACAGCGTCATGGCACATTGTATCACAGTAAAAATGAAAAAAATATAAAACAAATCACGCCAGTCAGTAAAGTTGTCAAATGCTTGTTTCCTTTACAAGTCAAATTAAGACAACGCAAGTACCACCAAGTGGGCATTAAAAACTTTCCAAAGGCAATCTGAGCCATTTGTTTTGGAGGACGAAGTTTTTTTCATCCAGCCCATACACTAGAATACACGGATCGTGGTTGCTGCAAGCCAGACGAAATGTTGGTCCTGGACTTGACCAGATCCTTTGAATGGGATTTTCCAGAAGAGCGAGCAACTGGAGCTTTTATTGACGGATTTAAACTTCTAAAAACAACGCAATGTCTTCAATATCCCTTCAATTAAAGGTTGAGAGCGACATATTTATTCAGTTGTAATAAAAAACTTTTTCGGTTGAGCAAAAGTTTACTTGGGTTCTAGTCAGACGAGGTTGGGAGTTGTCAATAGTGCTGGCGCAATTCAATTCTGCCACACACAAAGAGATTTGTCGTAAAGAGTCTCCAAGGCGCAATACGCACGCAGACACTGAACATCCTACCGTTAAAGTGTTTAACCGCTTTAGATTATCATTAACAGAAATTTCTCTTACCGTTGGGGAGGCTGGAATGACGTTGGCTTCAGCTTGGTTTCTATTGACTGAAAATTGTTTGCAGATTTCAAGTTGATTGGATTTGAAGCTGCTCTTTCCCGCACAAATCCGTAATTGAGCGGAGCAAGTTTTGTTTTTGAGTCCGCGCTGATGTTAAGTGCAGTTGAGTTTCGAGAAGGAATTTTGTTTTGTTGGGCTTGAAGGTTCGCGTTTTTTACGGATACTCCAGCGGCATTAGGAGCTATAAGTTTGGAACTCCGAGACATTGGAGGATTTCTAGACAGCACTGCAGGTTTTGGGGCGGATTTTTCAGGGAAAAGACTTTTCTCCAAGCGGTTCTCAAGATGAGGTTTCATTACTTCAAATTCCTCCGCTTCTATATCGGATCCTATAAATTCGGGACCTTGGTCTTTTGCAAGGAAGTTAGATTTCCTTTTAGAAGTTTCAGAAATTAAACTTGATTTGGAAGAAACATTTTGGCTGTATCCAAAACCAAACATTTTGTTGGTGACGTTCCGCCTGTTTTTATCCGTTTTTTGATTCAAGTTCCTATCCAATGGTTCGATGACGTCACTACCATGATTACTGGACGATCCAACAAAAGGTATCGAGTTGAGACTTGAACCCGTTCCAAATGAGCTGTCTACTCCAGCATTTTCAGCACACAAAGGCAATTCCCTCGTTTCCTACAAAAGAAAAAAGACATTACAACATCCCTCTTCGCGCTCAGCTTCACTCAGTAGTGGATATTTGAGATTTATTTAAAAATCGGTTTCAAATAAGAGGGAAACTGTATAAAAAGGTCTTTGATATATGAAAAAGTCAAAATTGAAATAAAACGAAGAGTTTAGCCTTTACATAAGTTCATCAAAACTTACCAAGATTGGTTCGCATGGATCTTCGCGCTCAGTTAAACCTTGAGCCAATTCCGCTTGTACAATTGAGCTCATGAAAGCTTGCTCAATATCTCGTTGGTAGTCAGATAACTTGTTTTTTTTTAATTCTTTCACTGAAAAAAGTTGACAGTAAATAGCAGAAGCATAAAAAACGTTGCAAGTAATCTGGAACCAAACCAACTCAAAGACAATTTTCAACAACCGTTATTTGACACACCGGGAAAAGACTTATTCATATACTAAGAATAACTCTTGCTTCTAAAAACAACAAAGACCCTATACAGCATTCACATTTCTGTCTGTAACCCTTATGCTATAAGGCTACTGTGCTGCATGATTACTACTGCCAGAGTAGCGAGCTTATAATGGTTGAGACAGTTTTCATCTACCACAACTTTTCTTTATAATTAAACGCGCTAGGAGAGTTGAGAACATAACTTTGAATCAAAGGACTCGACCTAGAATTACACACAAGCTTTTTTTACAAATGTAAAGTCTTTACAGGAAAAGAATATGAAACTTAATATTTGCATACCAATCAAGCGAATGCAAATTGAATAGCGGGAGATTAGCATTAAAACACATACTGCATGTATAACGTATATAAATATAAAGCACAATACCTTGATTTAAGTGATCTTTGTTCTTGGAAAAATCATCTATACTCGAATGTTGGTTGTTGACATTTTTCATAAAGCGTTCCAGAGCATTGCCACTTGGAGTTTTCTGCTGTTTTTTCGATGTAGGTCGACTTCGCTGTATCACAGAAATTCCTGGATTTTGAAGCATTGCAGATGGCACCAACGTAACTTCGGTAGTAAAAGGCACATTTGATTGAGGAAAGGTTGTAGCAAACTCCTGGCAAAATTCAGTGTCGCTCATCTCGACTTCATCAGGTCGTATGGTATTCTGCGGCGGAGGCAAATAGCTTTTGTGATGCTTTTCAGCAATCCAGTTCTGCTGCTTCACGTCTTTAGCAGAAGATTCTGAATCAGTGCTTGATACCGTGTTGTTATTGTCGGAAGATTTTGAAAGTACAAACATCTTGCTTCGAAGGGATTCAATGTCCTCCGGGAGCTGAGACTCCTCGGCTTCCGACCTTTCGATTGTACTGCTATCAGCAAAACCTTCATCAGATAAAAGTTCCTCGGAGACTCGCCTTGACTCTTGCCTTTTATTTTCTATAAAATTTCCAGAAGAAATGCTATCAAAAGACAGATGATGCTGAAACTGTGTCTGCTTCCGGAAGCAATTGCCATCTTTTCCAGGAGGCAGATAATCGTTTTCAATCGATAAAGATGATCTATTTCCATTGGTTGTTAATTGAGACACCAAAGGAGCATTTGAACGCCTGTAAAAATAATTAATAAATTTTTTAGCCAACTATCAGCTTTGTCTAAGTACTTATCCACAATGCCTGTTGCTAAGGTACTATAACGAACCAGCAGCATTACTCCATTGTCGTGCCTTTGACAAAGAGAATTTATGATAATTTCCCCTGCGTGAAGGCTAATGGTAACTTCTAAATTCACTGGCCAAAGACTTAAAACGATAATAATTCAAAAATAATATTCACAGATCTCTTTTGGCGTTTTGCAATGAGATAATGTGTATATCTTATATATCATATAAGCACATTTACAATTAATATATCCTGGCGCTAAAAACGCATCGCAGTTAAAGTGCCAAAAACCATCAAGATGTTTCATTTGTTTAGTGTGACAGCTATTTCCAAAAGTTGGTTTTGTAAAATGTACATGATTGCTATTGGAATACATTCAGCAGAAAATAATACAAAATTATCTTCTTTATTCTTACTTTGGCTCTGCATCCCCTTTCTTGCCCTGAAAAGATTTTATCGATGGAGCTCTGGTAAATTTTGCCTTCATTATATTAACTAAAGATTTCGATTGATTTCCGCTTCCAGATCCGCTTTTCTTGCTTTCTCCACTAAGTGGACCGCTTTTACTGCGCTTGGACAATTTAGACTTGCTTTGTTTCGGCGGTGTTTTACTTGCCCCACTTTCATTCGGTACCAACGCAATGCAAGACGTTTCTTTTTGAACTTGGTTTGAAACTTGTGATAGTTGCGTTAGGTTATTTGTTTTTTTCTCTTCTGTTTTTGTCGCATGCTTTGCGCCGAAAGCGTTTTTCTTGGGCGCACGAAAAATTGGTTTTGATTGTGAGATGACAGAATCTTGGGGTTTGGTATCGGGCTCCAACAGCATTTGAGGTGTTTTTTTGGGTAAAGCATGGACCTTTTGCGGGATTTCCAAGCTTCGCCTTTTATCAGGCACATTAAATTGCTTGATGATTTCTTTTGTTCTCTGTGAGGCGTGGTGCTCGATCTTGCTCAATGCGTCACTGCAATTTGGTTGTAAAACGTCAGACTTGCGTAATTCCACAGCTTGCACAGTCTCTTGTTCAACAGTTCTTTTCTCAGAAACTAATGATTTAGCAGATGTTTTTTTCTTCAGCTGACTTCGAATAGGCTTCAATGGTTTTCCTTTGCCTGAAATACAATAAAAATTACCATGAGTAACCAAGTTTTCAGTTATAACCTTGTCAGTCATCACGCTGTATCACAATATTTTCAGTTGCAACCATACACTAGTCCTGGTGACTTTATTTCACAACTGCGTTAAACAAATACTTTCACTTTTTAATGCAACCTTGCAATGGCATCTATGCAATATCAACAATCACTGAGTAAGCACACTCCTTTGCTTTAACCCTTATCGTGCATCAAATTATATTACCAGACACAAATTTTTATTTGCGTTATTACTCTACTGCTTAAAACATTATTACTCACTAAGTTTGTCAGAACTATTTTCGGCTTGACTATCCTCTTCCAAAAAACTGTTTTTTGGTGTAAAGCAACCACTGTCGTTTCTGACGTCATCGTTTGGTGACGTCATCGCAATCATCTTATCGCATGTTTCACACAGTTCATCCAAAGATTTTTCAAGAGAGATCTGTTAGCAAGATAAATCATCATGTAAATAGAAACGGCTTCACAAATGCTTTTTCGTACTAAAAAGCTTTCCCTGCTTGGTGCTCAGCACGATAGGAATTGCGTCAAAAAACCGGCAAGTTCGCCAATCGCAGTGGCTCATTCTGACTAAATAACGGAGAATGAACTCATCAGACGCATGATTGAATAAATTGGATTTATAGCCTGTTGACTGGGCCAACTACTTCAAACTGGACCGTTGGAATAAAGTTGCGTCATAAATTACAAAAAAAACTAATTTTATCGCGTAGCTTTGTCTCGAAACCGCAAGATTGCGTGTTTGAATCCATGGCCGATCCATAACCTTATTGAAACAAATACTAAACCTCTGCGCTGCGCAAACATGCTTTGATCAACAGAGAGGGTGATTCAAATCTAATCTATCACTAAAGTAAAATTACAAACAGCGAAAGTGTCTTACGTCAAAATCGCTGCTTTGTGAGAATGTTTCATCGTCCTGAGTTTCGCTTTGCCACGTGGTGGTGCTATTGCATACATCGTTGTTGCTCGATTGAGTGGTAATGAACGAATCTGTATTCGCAAAAGATGAAATAACAAAAAGCTTTTATTATACGCAGTATAACGTGCATTATAGCCTTAAGTATGTCCAACGTTAAGCTTCTTGTCATTAGCAAGATGCATCAGCAGTGAGAATCAAAAGCGATGTGCTGGGCATCCAACCTAGGTCCTGATTTTACTTAACTTTGGAAAACAAACAAACGGGGCGGAAACGTAACTAAACTTACCGTGGGTTAATTCTTCACCTGCGGCACTTTTTTCAGACTTTTCGCTGCAAACAAGAAAAATTTGATCAAAATTTATCTAAATCTGCAGTAAATATAAAAGCCGGCACAACGTTCTTGTAAATCTATCACAGAACCATCAGTTTACAATGACAGCACGTCCGCCTAACTGGAATAAGAATTTTAATCAACAGCAGCTTCTCTTTTTGCCTATACTTATGGTTGCAACGTAATACCATCTTCGAATCCAAAAACCTTGTTTAGGAGAAGAGAAAAAAGGCATTCGTCCAAAACCCTGACATTTGTATAAGCCAAAAACGCCAGCTCTAATCGTGATGTTACGAGTTGTATTCTTCTGAGGTTGTCAAAAGCAATTTCCTAATTTGGTTTCAGAGCTAGCGGTAGTAATGCACTTTGCGGGCAATACTACAAGAAGTACTTCAACTGCTGGACTGCACACAAGTTGTTTTACGTATAAGTGCGCGTAATTATCACGCCTCAGTCGTATTATGAGAAGGACAAAGGGTGATGGCTCCCAAAAAACAGTTAGAAGCAGAAAATGTAAAAATTGATGAGGCAAAATTCTCATTTTCAAAAAATTAATCTCTGAAAAAAAAGGTTTTTAAAGTTGTTTTCAAACCCAAAATGCCTTCCAAAGTAAGATTTCGCTTGCTGATTTAGCAGATTGCTTGATAGTAACGTTCAACTTCCCTAGTACTATGACTACCCCCCAGGCACCTTTCCCACAAAAAAAATGGTTTCTAAATATTCCAGCGCTAAGCCTAATCATGAATTACCTGCTGTAAGTGACAAAATCAAAACTCGTTTCTTTTGCAAAGTCACTGTCATCGTCACTAGATGCCGCACTTGAGATTTTATCTGTTTTTGGCGATGCAGTTGTATCTGTCATCTGGTGATCTATCACACAAATGAAATTTTTTAACTATGTTCCACCCACTTTGTTTGCGACAGAGCCATGCACTATTTGTGATAGATGATAAAAAAACGTAGGAAATTATATCATGGAAAAAAAGTTTAGCCCTAAATGCACAACTTAAAAGTTGGGGATATCCATTTGGAGTCGGTATAGATAGCATAAAGTCGTTTATTGCATATAAAACGAAGAGGAATTGTTTTAAAATACTCCGTTTATCAATAAAGGCTCATTACATACGCCTGAAAATGCTTATCATGAAAAACCCTTACTGCGCTACCACTCCATTTTGTTCTCCTTTTTCCAAAAGCAAGGTCAGTGATTGAGTGTTGCAAAAGATACCACTCTATAATTACCTGTATTTTGCTTTAAAACGTCTGAATTCTCCACATTGGTATCATATAAACTTGATGAAGAGCGGTATCTTCTCTCAAGGTATGTTGCTGGTTTTGCGGTCTTTCTTAGTGCATTTGGTGCTTGTTGGCTTACGTTTGAATTCGTTTTTTCAATTTGGTCACTGCAAATTGATTTGGAGGAAGCAGGCAGCTCAACCAACTGATTGAATGATTTTCGGATTTGATTTGTAGTGCTTGAAATGTTTCCTTGGTAGCGCTCCAAATCGATTACAAGACTTGATGGTCTCTGTTTTTCGATTGGACTCGAACTTGAATCTATGCCACGATTTGCCGATTGTCGTTGCGTGACGTCATGACGCATTTTTAGATAAGATGACGTAATATTGCTAGAATGAGTTGCTGGCATTTTGCTCGACTTCAAATTGTTTTCTTCAGAATAAAAACTGTCGCTTAACGACTTACGATAGTCAGAGAATGACAATTTTTGTGCATCGGTTGACTTTCTGGTGACTACTTTTCGCTCTGAGACCTCTTGTACAGGAACCAGGACTTCGTCGGTTTTCTTTTGGTGAGTAGACGCTGAAGCAGGTTCAACGGGACTCTCTGGAATAACAGAGAGTTCTTGGCTGGAGGAGTGGTGTTTGGGTTTGTTTTGCTTTTTAGAACCGTCTGAAACCGAGTTTGTTGCGTTATTCGCAACCATTTGGAACGCTGCAATCAGTTCAAGAGCAGCAGCCATGTTGGACAAGTCACATTTCGGAAAGGGACCTGCAGAGTTAGGTCGCAACTGTTTGAGAGCTTTGGCAAGGGGGTCAAGGCTTAAACCGCTTTCAAGTGGGGTGTTGGATAAATGTAAATTTCCTGAAACAATTAAAGTGGCAATTAAAACTCATTCCAAGTAGCTATGTTGTGCAAGCATTATACATCGACCGATAGGGCGTTAAAGGTTACAAGTCACTTGTAGCATTGCTAAGTGAAAGCTATATTTAGCTGTATACTCGAACATAATGAACCAAAGCTTTCCATTCTATAATTAGAGCTTAATTACCTAGGTCACGTTTATAGGTAAATCTTGAAAACACACTGTTAACAACCTTTATCGACGATAAACAAAAAGCAAAACATTGCTCTCCACAAATAGCAATTACTAATCTTGGTGGCAACTATCGTCTAGAGCAGTGGTTCCCAACTTTTTGAAGACCAGCTTGATACAGCGTAACTCCCTCAAATCAATAACCGGTCAAAGCTATTTCTAAATATCAGAAAAAAGGTTCCCAATCGCCGAAATCTTCGATGTTTACCCACATTAATGTTCCTCACTCACCACGACTACAAACCTATATATAGTGTACCTTACTGCAGTATTCCGTGATAACTCAAAAAATGTCTTCTGAGGAACCCTGCACGTCCACAGATCCCCAATTGATAACCACTGGCCTACAGCGTCATAAAAAGCTTTTGCCTTACGTTAGCCAGGAGTTAAAACCCACATCAAATGAAAATACTCTTTTTTTACTTACCTTGAAAGGAAGGGTCTTGCACTATCTTATCACAGTTTTGCTGTTCCACCAGTTTTTTGTTGTTATCAGCAAGTTGTTTAACCTGCTTTCGAAGATCATGACACTCGTTGATGAGAAGTCTCTGGCTTTGTTCCGATTCTACAACTTGGGCAACAACCTGAATATATGCATACACCAAATCAAAAAAATTTTAGCGTTTTGCCATAACTTGAAAGCACCTAATAATTTCATTCGTAATAAGGAGAAATAGAAATATAGAGAATGATATACAAAACTGTGCAAAATTTACTCAGTTATGATAAGAAAACGTCTTGATGCTTAAAAGACAATTGCAGTTAAAAAGCGCCAAAACATTGCATAATCTTTTTTTTTTATCACGTATTATATCACAAAAATTCACTGCGTCAACTCTGCTAGTTTCCCAATGTTACACAGTAAAGCAGGGATGGGCATCCTATGGCCCGCGAGAGTATTTTGTGCGGCCGGCGAACACTTTTGAAACTTCAGTAAATCTGAGTTACGATGACAAGAGGGGAAACAAATGCCGTGTGAAAGAGCCAAAAAGTTTACACGTCACGATTAAAAGAGCATATGTCAGTTTGAGGGTGATGATCTTTTCCTTTTGGAGACCACCATGTCCACACCCTGTGATACGACATTGTGAGGTGGTATGACCTTTTTTTTAGGCACCATTACTTTGGACACGATTTTGAGCACTGGCTCTTGGCCAACCCCAACATGGTCAATGCGGCCCTCCAGCTAAAAAGGTTGCCCACCCCTGCTATAAGGGATAGAACAAAGCTTCAAACACATTAGTAGTTACTAACGCAATACACTATAGTTATCATATTCTATATTCTATAGTTATCATTACTTATCATTACAGTTATCATTACCTTATCATATTCTATCTTTTGTTTTTCAGCCAATTTAATAAGCTCTTTATTTTGTTGTTCGACTTTTTTGATACGTTCAGTCAAAAGGGAACAATACCTTTTGAAATCATCGACGTTCTGAAAAACCAGCACGCTCAATCAGAAGAAGAAATGTCTTCTAAAATGTATGTTCTCTGCTTGTTAGCAGAACACTATTCGAACAGCTATTCGTACTCTCAGTTTTGTACCGACAGCTAAACCACGAACCTTTGGATTAAAAGTGAGTTGTTCTATAAAATGTAACCACCGATAAAGCAAGTAGATATGATAAAAATCGAAAGGTGGTGTTTATAATCAAATAATGAGCAAATTCACAAAGCTTCAGAGTTTTGCTTACCGAAAGCATATTTTGGTTGGTGTCAGTCGGAGACGGAGGAATTACTGTTTGGCTGGTCTCAAAAGGCGACTGCTTTGCAGAATGTTGCAGAAAAACTTCAGTTAAATTCGGTACACTTTGAAAATTTGCCAACTTTTCTTTTTCGAAAACAGTGATGTAGGGTTGGAATTTGGAGGTGGTGCTCTAAAAATTTTGTTTATGTAAGCTTGTAAAGAAGTAGTTCACTTTACTTTGTTGACAACGGAAAGAACAGCTGCTTGTAGCATTTTAGATTAAATTGAGTCTGCGTTCACACCACCTTTTCGGCAAATTTTTTTTTTGATTGTTGTACTGTATACACTTCGTCTTTTTCGTTTTAATATATGATTTGAGACGATATTCCCATCAACTAAAGCCAGTTTAGAAATGAGCGTTCCTTAACTAATAACTATGGTTGAGTGCGACAAGTCACTGGACTTACAATCTGGAGATCGAGTGACCTTTACAGCAGCATTTCTTCACCTGGGGGTAAATTTCATTATTCTACTCCAATAATCAAAAACTATGGGCACAAAAAAGGCGTAAACTTAAAAAATCAAATGTTTTCGGAAGTGAAGCCAAGAAATTTAATTGGTGAAGGGTAAATAGGTTGAAAAAAGATTAGCAATCATTGCTTTAGGGTATAGTATTTTAGGAAATGGCACTTTACTGCCAAACGCCGTTGTTAGTAGCAGCGCATGCGGTAGAAGCGCTCTGTGCCGGCGGTACCGGCAACGAAGCAGGTTTTTGACTTTGAAGGGGGAAAAGTGGAGGTGAAATCTAGATATTGTAGCTTCTTACTTCAAAAAGTTTTCTGTTTGACTCTGTCTTGCTGGTTTGATGTGGCCGAGAAAGCCGCAAGGCATTGCGCAGCGACTCTTCAACTTGATCAAAATCATCAACTTTGGCCTGAAATCACACGAACACTTTTTCAACTAACGTGATCAACACTAGAAACACAACAATTCTTGGATTACATTTCATATTTTGATGTGCTGGAGAACAAGCTTTGTGAAAAATTTTGTTGCAGTTTTTTTTATGCAGGCATATATACTTACGGTAGAAGCGATATAAGTAGTGACTACTTCATTAAAAGTAAATTACAAAGCATGCCGAAGGAAGTGTTGAAACTTGGTTCTCAACTGGCTGGTTTTGAGCTACATAGTCACAACGTTTAGTGAGCAGAATGTCCAAACTTAGTCAACTACAATCGTTTCTAAGTAATTATGCAGAAGTTATAACCTGACAAAATGCGTATAAAAAATGTAGTAATTGGTCTGTCGAAAGCGCAAAGTCACGTTGCAGACAGTATTGTCAGCACTATTTATCACTGGTCCACACTGCAGACAAAAGTGCTTGCAGCCCTATTTAAGGTCCAGACAGTTATAAAGCCAACATACAAGTTTCAAAACTTTTTATTCCGGTTTTTAAACCAACAAAAGCACATAAAAATTCCCTAGAGAGCATAAGTTGGGTGGGCATTAAGCCGGCGTTTCCAAAGACTACGTATCTAGGATATGGTAGCACACTAATTAGCATCACAAGTTAACATTTAAAATGATAAGGTATAAATAAGTTCACATACAAAGCAGTTAAAAAGTTCACGCTTTCACAGAAGAAAGCCGGCTTAATTGGCACAAACAAAAGCACGCGCGTTACCATTTTCCAAATATGGAAATACAAAATGAGGAAGTGCAAGAGTCAATTAAAAAGATTTTACCCGACAAATGCATTTTCAAAGGTAAATCCAAAAAACAACGGAAGTCTCCGCAACCAAAAGACCTCAATTCAATAACAAAAAGTGGTGGTTCGTCCTCGCTTTGACCGCAAAATTCTTAATATACTGATGGTGCAATGCCAATGACATAATTAAATGCACTTCTCAGGAAGAGCGAACTTCCTCACCAGGTTTAAAGAAGATCCTAAAAGTGCCAAAATAATAATATTTCGTCCAAAGAGTTGAATTTTAAAGTGTTTTGAACAACAGAGCGCTGCTTATCGACCTAGAATTTCCTCTCCTCTAGATCTGCTGCTGAACACTGCTTTCTCGTCAAAACTAAAGTACCAATATGGTTTTCGAAATGCCACTCTTTCAAAAGCGCTCCAAAACTGTCTGAAACTGTAAAAAAACTAGTTAAAAAAACTAAACGATATCGGGAATGCGAACTCACTTTAGAAAGCTCTTCATAATAATAATTCTAACTGTTTGCAAAGAGATATGAACAGGAAATGGAATGTTACTAAGCCAAAAACAAACTGGAACAAAAAAAAGGTTCTGAGCAGTTGAAACCAAATGACTGACTTTAAAACAAAGACTATCTTCAAAAAAACGTTAGAAAACTTCTATGCAAAATATTCCTTCCAACTAAACTTGAAAGATTTAACCCAAAGTCTGCTCTGTCATAAAAAGTAATTTTGGTATTTCGGAACCAAAGGTTCAACATGTTGCTGTCCGTCGAATTGCATTTCACAAACCCTAAATCAAAAAGTAGGCAAATAGCACTTTCATAAATTGTTTCACACTAGCATTTGTACAAGCGAAGCTAGCTAAATAAAAGGTCGAATAGTTATCAAGTTTGAAAGAGCAATGGAATGCATTAAATACCATGTTGCTTATACATAGAAGATGCTACGTAGAGTTTATGAAATGAGTCTATTAATCAATAAAAATTTCAGACACTATTTAGCGCTTAAACAATGATTCCCAAAGTTTCAGTCTTCCCCGTCAACCACTCCTTAAGTCATTTAGTTTATTTGATGCTACGTTCGTTTTTGACCACCTTCACTGTTGTAGCCAGCAGCGAATACTCCTGCTCATAATTTACCAACTTCATTCCGATACCTTAAGAAACACTTGAGGTATGAAAATAGCAACGACAAATAGTCAAATCCTTTAAGCACACAGTTCGTTTAAATAACTTTGCAGCTTTTCGGCGAGATCAATTAATCACGAATAGTTTTTTAAGAAATGTAATTAACCCTACTTCGCAAGCATCTACCGTGGCAGATGAAGAAACTCCGTTCTAATCAAAGCAGAGATTTAACTTTAAGGTAAAATCACAAAACGATGTCCAGTTAAGAAAATAAACTCGTTTTTATCCTCCTGTTGTGGGTTATGAAAATGAGGGTTCACAGCTGTTTTTTAGCAATTTAAGGAGATCTGTCGCCAAAAAAAGTAAAAACCACCTATTTAAACTATAAACCGTATGTTTAAATTCAGAATAAGCTTTAAAATGTGGATACTTTTAACTTTATTTGTAACAAAAAACAATGTGGACAATTTGCTCCAACGTGTTACGCAAGTCAAGCCACGTCAATAGACCGCGACAAATACTTGAAACTAAGCACGCCATCCGCGCAAGTTTCGATGCAAATCAGGCCCACGCCGTACAAGCAAATGTAAGTAGATGCTATTAACCTATTGTGCAACTCTGGTTTGAATGAGAATCGTTTTTAACCATTACTTGCACAAAACACAAAAATTTTGGACTACAACAATACACATCAAAAGTCGTCAAAATACAGAACAATCCAAAATTGTCAACGCAAATGCAGATAAGAGAATTTACTTTTAGTAAAACGAGAGAAACAAGACCAAATGAAAATGTCTTGTGAAAAAAACGGTCTGGAGAAATATGCTCCAGTGAAAATCACTCGCTTACTTTTGACTGTCAATTACGCGCGAGGCTCTGAGTAGTAGACCAATCTTTGACGATTTGTCAGTGCTACTCGCACCCCACAAAAACCAAAATTAAATTTGATGCTGCTCTACACGAAATTAAACTACCGGTACTAGTGCTACCACAAATCACTTACGTCGATTTGTGGCATGGCGAAGTCGCAATTAATATCCTTTTTCTTTTTCGGCTGCACAACTGAGGTAGAAATTTCTGATTGAGCTTTACGAGCTTGAACTTTCTACAGTGCAAAAGCTGAACGTTAGCCCTTTTCTTACCACTACATGTTTCAGTTGTCTATTTTTATTCAATTGCACTGTATAAGACTAAACTAAACCATTGATTTGACATACAAAAAATTGTCTAACTAAAAAGGTTTTTGAGATACACATATGTTCGCATATGGGAACATTGGTTGGTTGCAGCAAAAAAACTCAAAAATAAAAAAGCACGTTTGTAAATGTTTTTTTTACTTTTTATTCAAAATTACAAGCAGGATGCATCTTGGTACAGGTCCCAACACATGCTTTTGCGTTTAAAACAAACGCAACTCATGCTTTTATTTGAAGCTCGCTTTCTTCTTTTGGTTCTCTCGGTCAGAAAACCTATTTTATCCTCCTCTGCATCATCTATATGTTCTTTCACTTTGAGCTCACCAGCAGGTTCAAAAGCCGTTTCAAAGTCTTCAGGAACTTCTTCCTTATCACTTGCTTGATCACATTCATCACCACCAGCAGGCGGGAGTAGAACTACACTTCTTGGTCTTTCTATTGTTTCTACTAGGTTTCTCACTTCTGGCATACTAGTAGCATGAGTTGCACATCTGTATGAAGACTTATAAAAAGATTTTGGGTTCATATTTCTTACCGCAATAAATAAAATCAAAATAGCCAAATATGATAGTACAGTGATCCCTCGCTACTTCGCGGATCACCTATCGCGGATTCAGCCCTTTGCGAGGTCAGCCGATTCGCATAAATTTTTCTTTAATATTGAGTGTTACTTTCTTATTTACTGTAATATTTCGTGTGATTTCTTAATAATTGTTTTTATTGTTTCAGAATAGTGAACAGTATTGTAATGGGAGAGATAAATAATGGTATAGGAAGGGTTTTAAATTTCTAAAATACATAAATATATGTATAAAAATCTGTGATCCCACTTCGCGAATATTCACCTATCGCGGGGGGTCTTGGAACGCATCTACCGCGATAAACGAGGGATCACTCTACCTTTAACTGAACCTGTAAGCGCAAAGCAATAGCAATTAAGTTTTATAGCCTGATGCTTCAAATAAAGTTGCAGGGCAGCAATTGGATGCATGTCAATTAGAAGTAGTAAACGATAAAATCAAACACTACATTGAACAATTCCTTTATCATCCACAGATCTACATCATGTACTACATCTACTCCATTATCAACTACACATAAAGTTCAAAATAGCTTGAAAAGTTTTAAGAAACGCTTTTCAATCGTATAAACATTTAACGACACACTTTTGAATAGCTTGATTTCAAACGTTTATTATTTTATTTGCGCTTTTTAAGTTTTTTCGGGCTGCAGTCAAATATTCTGGTAGTTACGAACAAATTGTCCACCTACATCATGATGATACAACCAGCCTAATTCCATCACAGCCTAAGCTTAGGATATAAACTAAGCTACAACTACTGTTACAAGTAGCTAATATAGCTACAATTCAACATGTCCTGTCAGAAGGTATACATATAAATATCACTAACTGTTCCAATTGAGCCTAGTATACTGAAGTTATATTTTCATCCTCAATAAAACTTACGATAGCCAAAACCGCCAATGTTCCCATATGGGAACATTGAAAAAACTGCTTCATATCTTGCAACTAACAAGCAAATTGCTAGCAGCAACTAGTATGTCATGTCAAGAAATGTGTGCTTTTTAATAAAACACTATCGCCAACTCCCAAAAATGTTACCCGAGCGTGATATTGCCATGCAAACTGATCACGTGATTAAAGCTTATTTATCGGCATTTTCGCCTTTGAAACTTCTCAAACAATGCAATAAATCACACCAAAAACTATAAAAAATTAAAGAAAAATGTTTCCTTGTATCACTTTTGCTTTTTAATGCTACAAAAATTAGTTTTTTAAGAAAGAAACACGCGATCGATTACATGTTCCCATAAGGTAACATTGGTAAGAAACGGGTTAAAATAGCTCAAGCAACGGCAGTGAGGCTGAACAATTATACAACGAAGGTTTTTGCTTAGATAATTGCAGTAAGCCACTGATTCTTTACTTAGTTTCTAGGTACAGAACAGTGTTTCACCAGTTTTCACACAAAGCAAAACTCCAATTTGATTTCTTTAATCATTTATGACGTTTACTCTCCAAATTGCTTTAGGTTAAAGAGGTCACCATTGCCAGTAATAATCAAGAGCTGGCCTGAATTAAAAAACGAATGTCCACTGCCCATGACATTAAGCCAGCTTGTAGAAACAGCTAAACAAACATGGTCAATAATGCCTGTTGCATTGGCAAAGGGACAAGCAAAGTTAAGGGACTTTACTGGAACGCCGAAAAAAATTGAACAGAACGCGATCTCACAAGATTTCTAGAGATTTGGGAGAGGGGGAATGAAACTTAAAAAATGCAAAGGATCTATTCGAAATTGTTGTTGCCCGAGCTTTTTATGAGGACGGGAACACAGCTGAAGAATATGAGGACCCTGGAGTCGCACTGCCTGAACCAACGGTCTAAATAGCAAATATGTCTTGGTCATTTGTTCTTAAGACAGATAGAATAAAACGATAAAACATACGAATGGACAAGCCGTTAAGTCTGAAGTTTTTCTTCGCAACCTAACTCTTAAGTTTACAGCTATACGAGCAGCGACAGCATTTTTGAGATCATCAGATGGTTACTCATGGGTCAAATTAGTATCGATTTCAACAAATCACCATACGTTGCTCTCGTATTGTAGGCGATTAAGTATACAGACTGAATTAAGTCCAGAGTGGCCGTCACGGTTCTTATGCGCTCCGATGCCAAAGTCGCGTTGAAGAAACTCGTTCAAATGAAACCAAGTTATTAAGTCATTGTATGTGAAATCAACCAGTAAACTCTGAAATTAAGCACATAGACCACCTACATTCACATTAAAACAATCCACAGCACTGTCGACAATTTTTACTTATTAATAAGGAGCTATTTGCATTGTTGTATCAGCAGTTATGCAGCGCCCAAATTATTATCTGTAACTCGGCACACTGTGATAAGTTATGTGACGCCACATCTGGAAATAAAATTATACAGTTCTTGGAGGCGTAAACCCATTCCCAGCAAGACAAGTTAGTCCACCATTGTCTGGATCGCAGGGCGTGACAAGTTTGGCCTGGTAGCAGTGAGCAAAGATAGATACTTCGTCTTGTGTGCGCTATTCTTAAGCAGCACTACGCAATTGCATTTCTTAAAATCTTGACCTTTTCTAGAAAAGTCATTCACAAGACAACGCAGAGCATTAAGCTCGAAATGTTATCGATTAATTCAAAAGCGACCTTTGAGGTGCGCGAAAGTTGCAAATTAGAAGCCGGAAAGTCTAACCTACCAATTGCCAGTCTATTTATTCATTGCAACAACATCGTAGAATCACAATGCCAGTTTATTTTAAGATCTTTGCTTGAGAAAAAGCGCCTTTTAACTGGCAGCTCAGCGATGCAGTCTCAAAATTACCGGTTACAAATAGTCCTACCCTGGGAAGTATATTTCTAAATGAATAGAATACTCAAGCGAATTTAAAACTTTACATCATGACGCAATCGGTTACCGACAAAAGAATGTAATGACGTAATTATAAGACCTAATACACGATACACAAAATATCACTGGGTGTCAGAACAGGTTGCGTTGCATCTGTGACGCTGTCAGCTAAATGGCTAGTCAACCGCACAAAATAGGAACGTAATTTTAGATTTCGTTCCGCTTCCAGCAATCACATTCGACACGCGACAACCCCTCCACCGAGTTTACAGCCACGTTCACAGAGGACCTAAAAACTTATTAGGGGGTGGTATTTTGAAATGAATAGATTTTCATTTATTTCAGGTAGGTAGCCTGCGTTACGCTGCCCACAAAATGCAAATGGATACGATCAATCTTGATGAGCAACCAAGCCACATTTTTGAAATAAAACACACTTGCTGCAGTTTATGAAAAATTTAGCGATGTTGTTTATGTATTATTGATGAAAGCAACGACAGCTGGGTTCATTTGTGTGAAATAATTGAATCTCCAATGCCAAAAAAAAACACGCAAAAAGCTGTTTTGGCGCGCTCAAGACGGAAGCTTAGCGCTTGTTGCACCAAAAAGCATATTTGCAGACAGATGTAAAAGTACCTGTTTGTAATGCACTGACACAATTATTTCCTTATGTGAAACAGTTCATGCGGTTTAGCAATTTTAGCTTTCTGGTACACCACAGAGCGGCAATGCTGCTCGAATAACACAAATTAGACTTAATTTTACCAGGACTTCGTCTGGTTCGAGAGTCGAGTAGAGTATGACTGCCGATAGTTCAATGGGAAAGCAAGGCCAAATTGCAAACTCAAAATATCTATAGACTGACAAAGAATTTTACACCCTATGCTTCAAGAAAATATGTAACTAGACGCTAGAACAGTGCTCTTCAACAGGGGTTCAGAGGAACCCTAGGGTTCCGCAAAACATATAGTTGTGTTCCGTCAGTTTCAAGGGCTTCTTGAGGAAATCGCAAAGGCTCTTCGTTTATTACTAGTATTCATTTCTTACTGATTTCTTATATGTAGTGGTGTCCGTGTATGTAAATAATAATGATAATAATTAGTAATGGAATCTTGAGATAGCAAATAGCAGACGTAATCCTGTTTACTTGAGAGAAAAGACCTTTTTTATATTTTAGAGATCAGCTTTAATTTCGGGTCCCTACGGGTCCATATTGGGCACCTAACATTTTCCCTAAAAAAAACCCTGGTTAAAGTATACAAATATTTTTTCAAGTGTAGTACCGAAATACATGATTTTCTTACAAGGAATTCTTGATTTCTAAATTTTTGTTAGTGGGGGTTTCGTGACGAACGCGAAAGTACATCAGGGGTTCTGCGATGACAAAAAGGTTGAAGAGCACTTCGCTAGAGCCTTTTCAATTGCCTCTTTCATAGACCTGGACTGAACGCATTTTATGTTAAATGCACCTATTTATTCGTTACTCTTCTGGCAAACAGTTTTATTGGCAAGTCTTCAGATGCTTGAAACACAAATAGTTGCACAGTACATCAGCACCATCTTACTGCACGATACTAGCAAGTCCTCTTGCATAGATTTTAAATACAGCCATACGCCAACAACAAGTTGATTAAAAGCCCAGCTAAGCAAGATGCAACCAGCAATTAACTCATCCATGTTTGTGGTACAAGCACTACGTAGGCTAAACCACTCAAGAAAATTACAGTGTCCAAAGCAAGAAAATTAGTTAAACAACACAACTTAAAGCTGCACGACAAAACAAGTGTACTCACATATTTATCAAAATTTAACACAAAACGCATTAGTTTGATTATAAACGAGGCGTTTGCTGGTAAATATTTGGTAATTGCCAAATCTGTCACAATGGTAAGGCCTTGAAGATAAAAATACTGGCGTAGACTGCATCAAACCACTTAAATGCAATTAAAGTTGACAATTTTGAACATTGCACGACTTAAGAATCTTTGGCAGCCCGTTGCTGTACCTTGATGCGCAAGCGTAGTCTGAAGCACGCTTTTGCTTGTTTGTTTATTTTGGGGAAGCAAACGCTTTGTGGCTGATCATCAAACAGCATGCCAATGAAAATGAGCTTTTACGTCTTAAGGCAGTGTTTCTAAGCCGTCTTTTTGTGCGACCCAAAATTGTTTGAAAACCCAATTTGCAGCAATGACAGCGACCATTGCATGAAGACTTTCTTTTTTGGCGGTCATTTTCTTCAAAACGCTGATTTGGACAACTTTTTTTTCAATCTCCTTAAAGTGGACACCAAGGCATCGTATTCATAAAAGATAACTAACTTTTCCTAAATAAATAAGAGTGGCAGAACTAATTGCCACCCAACTGTAAGGTCTTCGCGAACCATGATTTGAGAACTCCTGTTTTAAGGCCGATAACTTTTCTTGAACCTATGTTTTGAGATTCCCAGGCATTATGTCTTACGCCACAGCTAGATTTATAAAAGATGCCAAGTTTATACTGCGATATTTAAACAATTCAGCAACTCTGTTTTCATTTATTTCAATTGTAAATGCAGTTACTCACCATTTAGGTCCACTTTTACTGCCTATAACAACAACTGCTGGATTGATTCTGAAAGCAAAAACAACAACTATTTGCACTCACATCTTAGATATACAAAGTTGATCTCAGCTCTCTTTCTTAACAGCTCACCACAACGCCTTGGCAGTGGATAATAATCAGTAATAGATTATTAAAATCTTAAGTTATTTAAAGAATAATTACATGGCTAGCCAAATTGCACCGTAGCTATAATGCTTATCAGCTTTTCACCACTATTGTTCTGCTTTTAGCCAGAGCGCAATAGAGCTGAGAATACCACTTAAAAAAGTTGCGGCCAACCAAGCCTTGCCTACGAGTATCAATGTTATAACAGGGACGAGCAATCTTTAATGCAAAAAATCAATTTCACTTTATTGAGATAGGTCCTAGATTGAATCCTCCAAGGTTTATCGAGTCAAGACCTTTTGTTTTGTAGATCGATCTCTAAAATGTAATAACTCATCTTGTGGTGATCGAACACAAGTACGCTAGTTTTTTAGGTGAAACGCTATTTGGCCTCAAAAGGGCTGAATTTCAACGGTGTGGACCCTCTTTTCAAACATCAACAGCAAACAGTGGAGTGAAGCAAAGGCCTGAGTGGGTATCATACTGTGGATGAGGCCATATTTTTAAACAGGCCGCACAATTTGACGACGCTGGTCACGGTTTTCATACGCCTTAGACAAAATTAATTTATCACCTTTTCAAAAGCAGCCGATTTGAAAATTCTTCGGCCTTTGGCAGTAAAAATGATTTATTTTGCAATTCACATACAATAATATTGACGGTAGACGATCTCGAAGAATGCAAATTTATACTATGATCAAACCCTGCAAAAATTGAAAAATGATTCAATCAACTAAAATTTTCAATAGTAAAATTTACCAATTACAACCGCAAAAAAATTGAAATATAACTGCAGCTTTTTTCCAAGTTTAAAATCTTAAAATCTTTCAATGCACCAATGTACTGCCTAGCTGATTAGTATTCAAAAATTACTTCATGAAGCTCTATCGATCGGCCTACCATTCTCTAATTTGAACTGTCATGTCTATTTGCAACATTCAACTCTGAGCTGCTGACGTTATAATAATTTCCACGAAAAACGTTGCAACAAAACGTGTTTTTCGTCTTGCGACATCACAAGTCATAATTTTTGATTGCTTATAATCGAACATAGAACAATTTTTTCATGATTTTGAAAACTGCCATTAGTAGTGAACAAGAAATTGAACGAATTGTCTGCGAAAAGGCGGCAATAAAATCCACAGACTGCAAAATCACTGGAAAATGAAAAGCGGTAAGCAAAGAAAGAAGCTTTTGATCGCAAAGCTTACTATACTCTTAATGAATGACTGGCAATTAGAACTCATAAAACCGTGCTTGTTATAGCTGGTCGTTTTTTGACGTGTTAAAGCTAATACACCTCCTAAAGTGCAGTTATGCAATCTAATAGCACAAAAAAATTGAAGTTTTTTTTAGAACAACAGTAGGACTTAATACAACAAGCTATCAATAATGTTGATGTGGAACACGACTTTACGTAGAGTGATAACTGTTAAAAAGGTTTTTTAGAAAAGCTAATTAAAACCACGAATTGTGTCTGCTCGAATGTCGCAACCACATGTTTATCGATCTAAATATGGTTTTATGACGTTATTATCTTATTGTATACAGTAGTGTGATCATAACGGTAAACCCGCAAATCATTTATCTTTAATGAGCACATTAAACCGTAATTGCTATGCGATACAAATGAACGTTGTAGAAGTAACAAAACTTGAGTGGGACCATTACGCCCCCACGATGCATAGTAAACGGTAATTATTCTACATATACATAAAGACTCTTAAATGCTAAAAGGTTTTGGGAAACGTATACTGGTTTTGAAGGGTTAATTATTTTCATTTTAGGCAAGCATCGCTAAAATATCATTTACAGTGCTCTTTGTAAAGTCTAAACTGCATATTACACTAAAAAGCTAGGGGCTAATCACCAAAAAGCCATTAGGTCATCTTCAAAGTCAGTGGTCGAAAGCTACAGGTCTAGAGCAGCTGGAGTCTCCTAGAGTCTCCAATAACATGTGTTTACACGGCCGCCTGTTTAAACAAGATTGGCTTTAACAAATCGATAACTGTTTGTTTTAACCGTGTGGTCTAACAGACGGTTAGACCACACGGACACACAAACTCTAAATATACCTTGAAAAACAAGATAAGCTTGGACACATCTAAGATCAGGCCAAAAAGCTTACTAAATATCAATACTCCCGCGTTGAATTATTTCAACAAATTTACTTAGGACAAGCGTCAATACCAGAACTCAACACTTCAATCACTGTAAAGTTGTGTAAACCAATAGATACTTTAAAGTGAAAACATACTTAGTGTTGTACATGATTTTTCATTTTTATATACGAAATAGAAACTGTTACCCTTTCATCTCTCAAAGTACAATTAATAATCAAACTAAATATACAATTTATTTCTGTAATAGGACTATCAGCAATGTGTTGATACATTTCGTGAAATTAGCACGCCATTATGCAACAAGTCGCTAACATATTTCAAATCAGTAGCCCTGAACCGGTTGGCTGCAGATTTCTTGAAACCACAAAAAGATCGTTAAAAGACCTCATAAAATACCAATTACAACATTCCTTAAACTTTGAACGTAAGAAGGTTAGATGCAAAGAGTAAAGGCCGAAGTAGAACTGTACTTTGAGCACCTATAATCTATTCTCGTTAAGTGATCTTTAGTAGAGCGCAACGCTAAGTTATAACTAACATGTAACATTTTAAAGAAACCTGCAAAACAAAAGCAATCTCTTGATAAAAACATATTTGCTTCAATCTTACAACAGCTGTTAGTTCAAAACGATGATGTTGTATCAGAGATGCTGTACTGACCGATGAAAAACTGGGCATTCACAGATCAATTTGACAACTATCGTCCAGTGCCGCAAGAACCAAGGGCATTTTCTGAGTCTGCAACAACTACTCCAGCATTAAACTGCAATTACTATCTAATATTATACCTTTTTCCTAACCTACCAACAGCAGCAAACCACATCCTTTGGCAACTTGGCTATGGCATTGCTTTTATCGATACTCACTATTTGACATGTTCTTTCAGGCGTCTAGTTTGCCGGACATTTAAGTAAAAGCGAAACCGCTGTCATCGCTTTGACGCAGTTGTTTGCCCACGTTCCCACACTTCTGAAATTAATCCCGTTTTTGTAATAAATATTTCAATACTTTTTACTCTTAAACCGTTGTCATGTTACTTTCCTTCAATAAAAATCAGTAAAACGACGCTAAGCAATGAAATAAAACTCGAAAAAACTGCTAGCGCGCCGCAAATGCGAAAGAAAATTGCACATCGGCTGTTTCACTCAGGTGCTGCATTATTTATTTGCGCGCTATATCGCTGGCGCCACAACACGGTCTCGAGGCCTTTTTATCACGGAACCAGCAAATGATGGCAGAGACTATGTCAGAAAAAATGAAAAAATTCAGTCATTAATGATCAGAAAAGTTACAGGCGTAGAGAATACTTTTCAACTGTGCAACAAGGCAGCAATAAAAGCATTACAAATGTATTGCATTGGTCAGTTGCATGATTTGACTATATATTTCAATTATTAGGTCTTATTCGTGTAGCCGGCTTTTACCTTTGAACGCCCTATTATTGATAAACGTAATATATATGACCTATTGTCGACTGTCGAAAGCTTGTAAAAGAAACGCTTGAGTAGCTGACCAAAAACCTCCATAGCCAGCAGGTGTTACGTTTTAATATAAATCGCCCTTTTTCGTTTAGCAGAGAGAACGTTTACGTTCTAATTATCATCTTTGCCTTATCTGGGTAACTATCTAATATTATATCGTTTTCCTTAATCGGTAAGTGAAAAGTTAACATCCCTTGCTTCTGGCTATAAACACCGATCTCAAAAAACTTCACCTATTGTGAAAAACGAGATCTCAAAACGTAAGACTCTTCACTTATTGCGAAATCATCTATAGTTATTTGACATGACTCGTTAAACTTAAATTAAACCACAAGATTTGCATAAGTGTTACTAATTTCACTTTTAGCAGTCACGAAAAAATTTTTACAAAGCTAAACCCGCCTTGATTACGCCAAAAAAAGCGAATACCGCGCAATTAAGAAAGCGTATATACGCGCATTGAATGCATGCAAAATACTAGGCATTTTAAAATAGGTGGTCACGCTGGAGTTAACCATCTTTACAGCAGTAGCCGTGTGGCTAAGGTACATTCAGAGATAGCTCCCCAGATCGCTCGCTTTAGTCTACATAAGAAAATTCCAGCACACGAAAAGTTTTTTTAAGTTAATAATTCAAACAATAGTTTTCGAGTTTTCAAAAAAATTATCAATAGCCAGTTTGGAAATCTCAAACTTGCAATGCTTTTTAACCTTAGCAATACGGAAATGATACCTTCAAATCTCAATGCCAATCTCCTTAGCTTTATTAAAGTAATATTCTAAAATAACACTGTCGTAGAATAAAATCAAAGAAATAAGGATAGGCGACCATTGAAATAATTGCGCAAAAGTAGCGACCAACAACCCAAATTGAACTTCAATATTGCTTCCAATAGGAAAGTATGCGAAATGACGTATTTGATCACATCAACAATTGCGGAGTGCCGCCCAATCTAATGACACCACGCCAAATAAAACGGGAGGTGTATTGACTGGGTTTTCGTTAGGTTAAGCCACTCTTACAAAAATGACTTTGTACTCAGTCTGTACTGCAGTAGTTTTAAAAAATTGTAGGTTATTGTATACGGTCAAGATCAATTCACATCTTATCTAGGCTCAGGGCGGAACTTAAATATTAGGCACTAAATAGCAATCCTAAATATTAGGCATTAAATAGTAATTACCAATATCGAAGAAAAAAGTCACGCCCATGTTTAAAATCATAGTAGCTTAGATACACCTGTGACAACAACACCTTTAATTGCCTTAATCTCTTTCATTTACATATTGACTGAAAAAAATCTACCCTCAAATCAACTCCACGATTATCCTAATGTGATAGCGCATTACGTAATTCATTTGTTCTGATTGAAAAACGCGAAAATGAAGTGCAATTGAAAAAAAGCTATTTCTCTACTCCTGTTGCTTACTTTCTGCACGGGATTGTAAGAGTACTTTTCAACCGTCAGCCAACGCAACAAGCACGTTTTTCTCATTAAGAATGTATGTTCCTTTAACAGCTTGTTACATAGGCTTACTATAATAAATCTTACTTCTTAAACGAATTAAGTACTTCATAAAAGCAATTGCCATTTTGGCCCAATCACATTAGATGTGTACTATTTCACGACTCAAAACTATAATTACCGTAGTAATCATGTGATGGCACACTTTTTTATTTATTATCTCGTAGTACTCTAAAAAAATAAACTTCATGGCTACTTAACGCTTTTGTCTCTTAGCGTACTCTTTTTACCATCATTCGGCTAGCAAGTTCGGTTGGCCTAGAGCTATAGCGCTAATAACTGCAATATACTTCTCGGCAGACGCGTTGGTGACAAACTGATTGAGATGCCAAGCTTTTCGTTCTGAATCGACAAATACTTTTTCGTGCCATGCGACAATGGACTCGCACACAAGCTAGCGGTCAAAACCGTAACGATGACGTCAACAACACTATTTTGCGTTTTTGCTCGATTACGCGGATTTTACGCATCAAAATTTGGCTTTGCCAATCATTTTTGTCCTTGACACAAAGCATAAATCATCAATCACCAATATGCTAGTCTATCAGGCTGTTAACGAATTTCATTTGAATTAAAGAACTTCATTTGCTCACCAAGCTGAAGCGATTTCCTGTATTGATTTCGACTAGTGCAGGGCAGTGCAATCTTTTTTGCAGGTGGGTCGTTTTTAGACTTCTTAAATATTTCAAGGCCCAGTCATAGTTCATAATCCATGTTGTGTCTACGCACAAACAAGCTTTGAAGCGCTGGCTGAACGGACAATTTTCTGAATTTTACGTATGTGGATCTTTTTTTGGAGATCGGTCTTTCCGATATGTCAGTGATAGGTTTTTCAAGGCCATCAAATTTATCGTCGCAGGTCACATTGAAATTCTTTCTCTGGGCCATCAAATTTCACGTCGGGGGCGACAGATTGCACACCCCTTGGAAAAGTACACTTTTCCCAATAAAAGGAAGAATTTGTGTAAAATAATTAGCAAATCCTATCGAAAGTTGGAATAGGCAAGCGGAAACTGCCAGACTCAAACTGGTAACTTTTCGAGCATAAACTGTTTTACTCTATCGGTAATCTAAGCTAAAAACAACATAATTTTCGACAGTTGGTGACCTAATTAGACGAAGGTTGTCACACCACATCCTAGGATCTATAGTACTTTTTTTCCTGCGGATGTAAACGCACTCCGTCTTATTTTCTATCTTTATTACTCCTTCTTCACATAGTTCTGCTGCTGCTCGTTTTGTAATCTTTTGATCTAGGCTGAGTTAAACCTGTATTGTGACCAAACCATGTTTTGACAACAATGATAGCAATCACGTGATATCGGCTTGTTGATTGATCTTTCCAAAAGAAAACTTCCTAATCTAAACATTAGTCATTGAGAACCCGACAATTTTTATCCGAAAATGAAAAAAAAATGATATAATGTCTCATTTAGGCCAACTCAGCCTTTCCTAGTGAGCGTTACATAAGAAAGAAAGGTAATGAAGATATCAATTTCATAATAAAGACTGTGGAAGTAGATACTATTCCTAAAAATTTTTGACAGCTAAATGATGAACAGAATTCGTGTTATTTAATCTTAGATGTGTATTCGATGACGGTGCTTAATTTTGCGATTACAATGACGCAACAACTATGTAGTCAGAGCTCCACAATCATTTGTAAAACTCTTCCAAAGAGCTGCTTAATTTCCTGAAGATTCGGTTAGTAAATTTGCAAATATTGATTTTTAAACACTTTTTTCATACAACACCTGCTATAACAGTGGTTCTTTTTTTCCTGCGCCTCACTAAAGTATCGATTCTTCTCTTCAAGCCTCCCATCAGATTTTAAATAAGCGCTAAAACAGATTTTGTTTTTGATCTATTTATTGATTACTCTAACTTTTGGCATTAGTGAGATATTTGACTCTGGCTTTTGGCTACGGATCTTTAATGCATGATTTGATACCAAAGAGTGCACAACGCAATTCGCTTTCTACTCTCAGTACGTTGAAGTACTTGGGCTTAATAGCTACAAACGTGGGCAATGTAGTCCCACCAAGATATATGGATGCAAACATCGTCAGAATTTGAAGAACCTGTTTTGAAACAAGAAGGTAAACAGAAAGGCAACTGGCCGAGAACGCCTCAACATCATTTCTTTGAAGTTTGGTTAGCTCTAGAGTTAAACTTCAACTCAAAATGCTCTTCTTGGCTTCCGTCAAAAATATCGATCTTTGCGCTAAATAGATTTGTGACGAGCTTCCAAGTTTCTCGCTGCCCATTCACATCTGGAGCCTATCGGTTAAATTCTGTTTTCAAGTCAGTTGGATGAGTTCTTAGTTCTTTCTTTAACTCAGCTTCAATATTTCGGTTTGCAAGAGCAGAATCCAAGTTGTTGAAACTTGCTTGAATTTCTCCTTAAATTCGACTCTTCTAGAAGTCGATGAGTGATTAAATGATGTCATGGTGCTTACTGGTATCAACATTTTTTTCTTAAAGTTTGAGGTTGCCACTATTTCTACGCTTTGAAAATGCCCACGAGGCAAGCTAGTAATAGTTGAAAACTTTTCTCTAATAGAAAGCTTTTGTAAAAATCTGCCTTCTGCTGTGAATTTAGAAATGTTGTGACTCCTTCTCATATTTTATGACGTCGTTCAAGCATGATCGCCTTGGAAAATTATCTTATATTCGTGTGAAAGCGCAAGGCTTTTGTTACAGATTGCGTGGCCTTACACAGAAGCTGAAACATAACACGACTGTTTAGGACTTTTGCTCTTATATATTTGACTATCTCTATAGCTCTTTGACTATCTCAATCGAGCCTCGCTTCATTTTCAGCTGCAAGTTCGGGATGCTAAGGCCATGCGATGAAGTATGCAGTGTGCACCTACATGTGTACAACAAATGCATTTTTTACTGGCGCCTTTTTAATGAGGCCACACCACAAATCAAACGATGCACATTGCACACCATCGATGCACGTTACACACCTCTGCCAGTGATTGTCACAAAAGTTGATCTTCTTAAAAAAAGTGTGGCCCAACATCAAAAATATCTCCTGGTGTTGTATGACTTTGCATAAGGAGGCAGATAGCGTTTCCTTTTTCACGACCTTGCTGGACATAGAACGAGCACACAGCAACAGCTGCGAACAACTGCCAAATTCAGTCACTTCATTACCCTGAATAGCAAAAAGGGTAGAATTTTTTTGTATTATTAAGCATTTATCTCTAATGTCCTGAGACAGTTTATCAATCCTTCAATTGACTTTATCGCTTAAAAGTGAAATTTAGTAAAGCCTGATTGCATCGTCTTTGGCTAAAACTGATCTACTATATTGTTCTGTTGCTGGAAGCAAAGTTGGCTTTATGAGAATTTAGCCTACGGTACGATTCTTTCTGCTGTTTACAACCAACATGGTAATCTCGTAAGAAGTCTGTACAGCTTTTGAAGATTACAGTGAAAATGACGTGGAACAGACAAAAGAACAAACAAAAAGCATTATGCGTTGTTGCAATGCTTGCATTCAGTGAGAACGTGCCTTAATAATTCTCACCAAAAAACAATTATTTATCATTACTTTCTTGCAAAAAAATATGCGAAGCGGAGCAAGGGTTGCTGGTAAATATGCTTACAAAAAAATACATTTTTCAGTTGGACGCAAGGCTCGCGCTTCCTCTGGGAATTATTAATGCCCACCGGGGAGGCACGCCCCCATGTTAAGAACATTGTGTGTCTGCATTGTTAACTTTAAAATGCGCGTCAATTCTTCGTAAAACAGGAAGTTGATTACGTTATCAATTCATTAAAAGAATAACAAAACGGGTGAGAAAATGTGAGCAATAAAGGTTATCCGGTATTCTTTGACCTTAGTGTTAATATAATGCGTCATATTTTCTTTGTTTAAAGGTCGAAAAACTTTAAAAAACTAAAATCTGGATACATTTCACGGCAACACTGGAAGAGAAGCATTTTGTACCATGTATAAATAAACTACCCACAGCAGCAGTAGTCTTTTAAAAGGGGGCCTCAAGCAAAGGAGAGAGATGCCAACTTTCTAGACATTATTGCAAATCTTTGCACGTTTTATGCAGTCATCATGCAGTTCTCTCGGAAAGCAAGGGATAATTTTACATCATAAGTACACGAATCTAAAAATAAGCCAAAATAATTAATTGCTTTTCTTGTTTGTCAATTTCCTCAAAACAAAACACGCCTAAAAAAAGCTGCTCAAAATAAGCAAAATTGTAGCATCAGTGGAAGAAAGATGTACTCTTTTTATAGCTTCACGATGCAACTCATCCATAACATTCTCAGTTGAAACAAAGAAGAAGCCAATCATCAGATTTAATGGGCAATCACACATGATCAAATGATGAACCTTGTTTTATCGTTGTGAAAGCAACTACACAAGCGCAATCAGCTAATCGGCAGCTGTACAAATACAATGGCATAAGTTTAAGCTATACAGCAACCACTTGTGGTCAAACGCAGCGGTTCATAACTTTTTATGGGCGCGTTTTCATTTAGCATTCATAGAATGCTCTCGTACTCTTGCCCAAAATGATTTATAGAAGTATACAAGAAATGTTTTAGTTTCTACGAGGAGCATTGTAGGGGGAATCTTTAAAGATAACTTTGCGTTGGCTTACATGTAAACCTACGGAACTACCGGCAGGCTTACAAACAGCTAGAAGTGAGTAATCGCACCGAAAATTGTAGCGGTGCTCCTTTCTACGAAAAAGGGTAGAACTGCCTCTTTTTGTTTTTAATGAGGAGAAGCACTTCCTATCTGTGTTATTTGGTTAAAACAAGAAGGTGTATTTCCTCCTCGCACTCCTCTAACACACTATTTTACCCAAGGAAGAAACGCAATTTGTTAACTATTTCAGCAGCGCTGCAAAGCTAGGTTTAAACATAGAAATGTTGACAATGTTGTTTATCTTTGCTACGTCGCAATCAATTTCAAATAGTGAGCTAAAATATAGAGTTAATTATGGGGGTCACTTATTATGGAGCAAAACGAAAAGCTAAAAACGATTCCAATGGAAATCGTTTTTCACCTTTCGCACTACCAGTGGTGTTGCAAGGAATGTGCTGTGTGTGCGATTTGCACAGGACAGCCACTTAAAAAGGAGGGGCATCTTTGACTGAGAGAGACAAAATTTTCGTTGCGTCTGAACACAGGATTCTGACAACATTTATAGTTAGCTGGAACGGGAATGGGCCAGCGTATTTTGCTTCCGCCCACGATGATCAAAAGCAACGCTACGCCACTCCATAAAATTCTAGGATTATCAACTCCATTTACGAACCACAAATAAGAATAAACTTTAGTAAGAAGGTTGCCTCTTGTAACTCTGAGTAAAACTGGCGCAGCGAGACGACTAATCACGAAAAGAGATTGAAAAACACAAAGCAAAGAAGTGGCAACCGCAAGATAATTTCAAAAAATGAACGGAATTGCCGCTGTTGCCTTTTAGCAAAAACAGAAGCAGCGTTCATTTTCTGTGCCCCTTGCTTATGAACGTACAATCCAATGATGCTCCAACATCCGCTCCAAAAATTGAGCAAGCTCCAAGTCATCTCAGTTTATGCGTTAAGTACTTAATAGGTGAATTCTGTAAAGAGTCGTAACATGTTGCAATAATGAAGTGTAGGGGCTGCTACAGAGTTATAGATAACAAATCCACGTTGGAATTAAAGATTTATTGATAAGAACCTTTCGCAGTCGTTTCAACAAGATAATGTTTTGGCTCAAGTCAAATAAAGAAACAAAGAAAATAAACTTTGGGCCATTTTTATTTTACAATTTTTCGACATATTGGAGTGGGCCCTTTTGTGCAAATTTTAGATGGACCTGGAGTTTTTGCTTCGCTCGAATCTTTTTTAGAAACCAATTTGGAGCGTCCCCCCCCCCCTAAAATGATGTAACCCGGAGTATAATCACCTTCTTGATCACTCCAACCATTGAGCCACGTAAAGTGTTTTTGTGTATTTGGTTTGCAAAAACTGGAGCAATCGCAAAAGTATTTTGATAAAACAGAGCAAACTAATAAACAATAATTCAGAGCATGCTCATTAGTAGCAACTTGAGAAGGGAGAGGTCAAAAGCAGCCTAGCCTAGTCTTTCTAATTAGCTTAGTTTATGCATTTAGAGCCGTAAAAACTCTACGGTAATCAAGCACTTGCAGCACACAAAAAACAGCACCATTAAAACAGTGCAGTACCTCAAGGAACAAGTTTGCAGAGATAAGAAATATATACCAAAGACTGCGAAGGACTAAAAATATTGTTGAAAAAGAAAAAAAAGTGACGTCAGTGTCGCATGAAATACTCTAAAGTCAATCAATAGGTGCTTGTTCAACTCATCAAACACAAGACAAAAGAGAGCTTGGGAAATTGCGAAATGATTGAGAAGTACTGCACAGACGCAAGCTCATCAACATAGAGTCTCTGCTTTCAATCTCGCCAATCGAAAGCTTTAGGTTGATTGTAACGACATCCCAATTTTCGTGGTAACGCACAAGACTAAGCAATTGGCACTCGTTGCTATTTTTGGCACACATCCGTCCTATAGGAAATAAGGAATAGAGGGTCACCAAGTATCTGTAAGAAACGTGATTTCCAAGCATCATATTAGTAATCGCTCTCAAAGTAATAGCCAAAGCAGGAATTTTTGGCTTCTAAAACGTGAGAACAAATCTCTTTTTCTTTTGCCAAAGTTGGAAGTGGATATCAGGATTTGTTTTTAAGTTTTATCAGTAAAGCATGGAAAACACCGATACAGGTTCTTATCACTGCAAACTATAATTGATTGGCCTACCATATTTTCTGTCTTTAGAAAAAACTTAAAAATTGTCTTCTCTTGATAATATTGGCAAAAGAAAGAGGAGCAAATTTTCGAAAAATAGCTATTTTGGGACTAAACATGCCTCTACTGTAGAGCCCCACAAATTTTTCTCAGTTCGCGGAACTTATTTTGGACAAAAGCTGTGGATCTCTAACATGAAACACATTGCTCTGATCACATAAAAACTAATGCATTTTTTTGATTAAACTTCGTTTTGGTAAAAAGCTTCGTGTACTAAATAATGAAACAAAGCCAAGGCTATTTTTAGATTCACAAAGCATTCACGGAAAATTATGTCATAAGAAATTGTGATACTCGATACGACTTTAAAAAGTTTCACACCAAAATGAAAATGCCACCACAAACTTTTTCGAAAAGTGCTACCCAATAAAAATTTTCCCCCAATTCAATATTGTTATTTTTAAAAAAAAGAGTGTAGCCTATATTTGCTCAACTGTTGTTGGAAGTATTCTCTAAGCAATAAAGAAAGTAAGATGTTCAAAAATCGTCACCTCCTTAAAAATTACTATCCCCTAAAAGAAACAGACAGTCCTCCTAATGAAGCCCATGTTCATAAGCTCCAAAAGTGGAAGTGATCTCAACCTACAGAAATTGATGACGTAATATGCCATACTTGAGAAGCAGTGTTTAAATGTGGTTTATTTCAAATATGTGGCAGTTGGTTGTCTAATCTTTGAACAGGTTTCTTAGCTACAATAAGCTATGCTTCATTTCTACGGTTTTAAGAATAAGTTGGTACCCGTTAGTGCAATGGATTTTATTCTTCAATAATATTGATTAGAGCAAGATCAACGATAGAAGCAATACACTTGATTGCGGATCATTTTATAAACGTTAAGCACACTTTTTGCACTATTTTTTGTTTGCTAGAAGCATAAGTGAACTTACAATGGCTTTTTGTTACGCGGCCGTTTTTGCTACATTATATATCTATTACTAATAAAACTAATCGCGACTAACAGAATGTTATTCCCCGAAAACTTCGTATATTTTCGAAGACTGCTTTGAGAAAAATCAACAACCTTGGATGAGCACTTACTCATCATGAAATTTTAACAAAATATCCAATTTTTTTAATTGCATTGTTAAACTTCAGACTTGTATGACAAAGGCTGTTTGCCAAAACAAGTTGTCCAGATCGGTTACGAACTTACAAATTTTTTCTCGTCCCGGTGTACTTGGCAGACATTTGCTGCGTGCAAGAATCTGGTAAGCAGAGAAAATCATCGTAAAATGTTCTACTTTTCGGGCACAAGAAAGCAACAGTCGTGTTGAGGTTTGAATGCACAATCCATCGACCACGTTTGCCATAAAAGCTGTGCTCCAGCCCATTGCCGGCAAGGTGTATATCCAGAAGATTCTTGAGTGACACTCAGCAATAGGTGCAGCATTAAAAACTTAATATGAAACTGCAATAACCGAGTTAGGTTCAAAAACCTGACCTGACTTTAATAAAACCACCCGATCTTAAAGCGCCAAAACAGATTGCACAGCCCAATTTCACTTCCAATATTTAATTGAAATGAAACAAACAATTTTAAACGTTTTAAGCAGGATTTCATTTTGGTTCGTAATTTGAGTTTGTTTACATAATCTACAAAGGAAATAAAACGAGAGATTATATTATTGATTTACAATATTTCAATGTGAAAAGGTGTGTATGATAAACTTCAAAATGCGCAAAACTGGTTCGGTAATCCGAATTAACAGCAAAAACAATTGACGAACAATTCCTCCTTTGCTATGACGCAGGCAAAATTTGTAGAATATTTAGATTAAATTTACTTATTATAACTTTTAATTTCCGCATTTTAATCTAAAAGAAGAAGAAATGAACGTGAAAATAAGCAAATGCCATCATTTATGGAGGCTATATTGGCTACTCTAACATGTGAAACTACATCATAATGACAAGAAAAGTTATGTTTTTTTGGATAGTACCAGTTCGTGTACAAAAATAACGAAGTATACCTAAGTTAATTGAGAATGCTCGAACATATAAATCAGTAGCAAACGGTAAACTATGCGTGAAAATGATGATAGGGCAAACAAACATTTTCTTGTTATAAAACTGTTAAATAGTTTTCAAAACCCTGTTTTACGTAAGAGTTTTATTGCGTACTCATCAGTAACTGTTTCTCGTCAAGTAGAAAGAGCTACAAATGACTTCGCCTCGAAGTTTGTTTTTTTTTATATTTTTTTTGTGAATTACTTGAGCGTAAAGAAAATTGAAGACCAATAGAACCTACCTTACCACGATTTGTTTTAAGAAAAAGTCGATCTCAACTGATGTAAAATAATTAACCTAAAGTGCTAAATAACTTTTAGGTTTTTACCTGCCTTGTACCCATAAAAATTTTAATGGACTTTATAAAGCATGCTATCAGTGAAGGTCATACCTCTCCCTATTCCCCTCCAACAATCCTCGGTATGCAACCACATGAGTTAACCTACCCACTTCAATGTTTACTGTATTGCTTTTGTTTACTGCAAAACGCTCTTACTAATCTACCTCAAAAGTAATATTGAGAAGGCTGACTTAAACATTAAAAATTTCTTTGTAAACATTTCAATGAAACTCTTGTTGATCTATCACATTTAAGCAGGATTTTATAAAATCGTCTTAATTGGCCATTAAATAAAATACACAGATTGAACAGGCGTGTTTGTTTCAATCAAAACTAGCTCACTTGTTCACTAAAAGTCTAAAAATCAAGCCAGCAAGTAATTTGGTCAAAACTGAAAGAGTAAGCTTATCTGTTGAGAAAGTGCATTACATTGTTAAAATTAACCCCGAGCCGCTGAATGAATACAGGTGCATCAAGTGTAAGCGTATTAGGTGTCCCTGAATAAATATGAATTTAAAACTGCATTTTCTTGCTTGTTTATTTTACGTGTAGTCGTGAAGAATAACTTCTTCCGCTTAAAGTCAAAACATAGCCTGTATTCACACTTTTATACAATGCAAAGGATAAGCTGCTATAGTTATGAAAAGATTGTTTTTCACGGCATTACTTGGGGTGTTGAGAATTCAAAAACGTGACTAACTCTAATTTGGACTCATAAATTTTTGTCATATTACCTCTAAAGCCTTTAGGAATAAGCCGGTTGCATTTTACCTTCTTGCTAAGCTTATGAGCTAACGCCTAAAAGTGCTACTACGCGGCTTTAAAATGTAATTTCAATCTTCTGTTAAAGCTTTTCTTTAGTAAGTAATCTAACAATAACTATATCCATGAAATTACATTTCACTTTTGATCTATTGTACATTTCATAATTCAAGCCTCTTCAGTTACAAATGAGACATAAACATTGGTTATGAATCAGTGAATATTAGATAAAATAAAATTTTTATAAGTAAAGGCAACTTTTGAGAAGCTTAAAACTTCGTTTTCTAAGTTTTATTTTTTAATAGTCTACACCACAGGACGAAATCAACAGATTTTCTAGTTGGAAAAGCTCAATCAAAATTGTTTTCTTGAGAAATTTATCTAATAATTTAATCTATATAATGCGTATACAAATATTTCGTTAAAGTTTTTAATTTGATTGTATAATATAATTATAAAGTAGCGTTTTGTGACCACATGCACACTGCTTCCCGTTTGAAACCAATAATACCGCATGCCAAGCTAACTAAATACAGTATATCCTTAAAGCGTCAACACAAAAATGAAACTGCATAATTAATGTTGGTAATTCTTTGACGCTGATTGAAAAATCACTTTCAAATTTATTTATTTTATTGTCACATGTTTTTATTTTCCGATAACGGAAAACCTTGCTTCGGTTACCATAAGTGTACAGCAAGCATGTTTTCGAATCCGCTTTGTAGTTTCTATGACTGCTAGCAATGAGCATTTTTACGAAAAATTTCCCTACTGTGCCCCTCCAATTGTTCTACAGGGTTGAAATCGTAAGGTTCGAACGCAGGTATATCGACACCACAAATGGTGCTCGGACCCACCCCATAACCGTGTTGTCGACGGATAAGGTAAAAGCAATTTGCTTGATGTAATTTAAAGACTCATAAACAACATGAAAGCATTAAAATAAGAAAAGCAAATGATTTAGTGCTGTGCGCTACATTTGGGCAGGTTTTCTTCAATCTGTTGTAGAAGAGAGTTGGGGCAAGAGGCGCAATCCCATTCTACCAACGATAGTGCATAGCTAGAAAAGACACTTCGAACAATTAGATCTTCCTGCCTCAAATCAAGTTTCAAAAATTGTCCCCTCCCTCTGCTCCGTTTTCCATTTCTCCCCACCCAAAACAGTTTACTTCTTGCTGTAGACTTTAAAAACTTTTTAAGTTTTTGTGCAATTTTGTTTTCGCTTTGTTGGCAATGATTCATTTTTCTATTTGTTGATGATTTTTTGTTAGATTTTGCCAACAAATATGTGAATTTTTTTATGATAATAGAATTTTGAGAAAATATTTACCTCGATGAACAAAAAAAACAATAACAGAAATTGTATCTACCAATGATTAACTTGGAGAAAAGTTGCAAAATAAGTTAAAAACACTGAAAAATGCAGTGGTCACAAAAACAATCGATTTACGACGCATTTTGCTCCTAGCATTATATTTGGTAGTAAAACTTTAGTAATCTAATTAAGTTTTCAACTTTGTACTTGATCGACAGCTAATTAGTAAAACGAAAAATACAAAGAAATTGCCATAATGAGGGTTAGGTCAGTCAACAGTTGCTAACTGAAAACAAGCATGTTACAAGTAAACCATATAAGGAAAGCATTTCTGAGTTTGACCGAGCTTCGCGTGCGTAAACCCCGCGAAGTTGTTAAACGACCCCGAGCTCAAGACTTTTGACAAAAATTCTAGCAATGCTGTCGAATAATCACGTGATCAAGATTTTGAGTTAAAACTGAAAAAGTTTCAGAAGAATGCCGTATTCTGATCTTCAAAAAAAGAAGGGAAAAGGGGAGGGGAAGAGGAGTAGTTTCTTTTGAAAATGGCAATAACATGATTTGCAGTTTTTTGACAAATAGAAAAAATTGACCCAATTTTCATCCAATCTAACTTCTAAGCCAAATCTTCTTAATTTCAATAAACTAATAAAATTTTTTCCTTACTATGATCTGTATGATCACAAAAAATTATGTTTTTCTTTTTGATATTAAATTCCCATATTTTTCATGAAAATGACATCGAAGATAAACCACCGAGAATCGAGCTCATTTTTGGCATCCCATGGGCTGCTTGCTCTACGCGATTGCGAAAATATCGCATATCAATCTTTTGAGTAAATTTCTGAAAAAAGTTAGTCAAAATTGAAAAAAATTCCGTTGTCGAAATGCATAAATATCTGAGTGACTAGATTGATTTTTGTGTATATATAACTTATGTTATTTTTCATTTACCAGAATCAATCGCAAGTTTCACTAGACCGATTAACGTCCAATTTTAATCATGTTGTGTCGTTTCTCCAAATCTGTTGAGTGCAATTGCGTAGCAAAGATTTTTGATAGAAGGACATCATTGTGGTAATTTGAGCTAAATTAGGGGGCATGGCAGAATGCACCTTTAAATACGCTAGGTGCTTGCGTGCATATGGCCAAAATTTACCTCGTTAAAACGGAACCAAAAGAAACGCTCTGACTCCACCCAAAATTCAATCAAGTAGATGTTTAGGTTGAAGGGAAACGGTATTTTATTTCAGATCACTTATGAATGCAAATCGTTAGCCCCACCAGCCATCATTAAGGACGAGGCGGATAGCAATTGGAAGGCAGCCAAATGTAGCTTTTTACGACATGCTTGGAGAGCAGCCTCACTATTGTATTCCAGTGAAGCATGGCAGCAAGAAAATTGGAACAAAGTCTATCTATGCAATCGTCAACGTGGAGAATTGTGCTTGTGGCCAAAATAATGGAATAGTGGTACACTTCAACCTAATGATGTTAAACTGTCTGTGCTGTTGTGTTCTTGAGAAAAGCATTTTCGATGATTTCTTCAGCTTAATTGATGAATGCTACCGAGCAGTATTTTTATCCTGAGTAAAAACGATAATAATGAAGCTTAATTTGTAAACTTTCCTGCATAGCTGGATGACTCCACTTTCATATCCTGTTGTTCAAAAGAAAACGCGAAAGATAAAATTCAAAACTGGTATAGAAACGTGCATTTTAGCCATTACGGAACAGCGAAAATCCGTAAAGTTACTTATAATAATCAATCTGGAGCGTAAAAAATAGGGACTAGGGGAAGGAATATTCCCTCTTTCATGAAATTATTGGGATTAAAAATTTATAAAGCAAAGTTATAACTTGGGAAAAACTTGGATATTAAAAGCTTAATTTACTTTGTTTAAAAAACATTCTCAAAATTGAAATTTTTTGTTTTACTTTTGAATGCCAGTAAACTCCATTTTTTGTGCCCTAAATAAAAATTCTAACCGTGTCCCTGTTACCACTCTATATAAATCCGCAGGGATTTTGAACTTATTGCATGGCTATTGATTACAAGTTCGAAACTCACGTAGGCGGTGATATATTCTCAAAAGACAGTAGAGATGACTTCATTTTAGAAACATGTAAATCAGTAGGCGTATTAATAGCTAAACAATAATCAAATTTTAGTTTCAAAATGCTAAGTGAACTACTACCAATGGTCTCTTTCCACAATTTCATACTTTCCCACGATGCTACAATCGAGAAAAAAGGAAAAATTTAATAAAAATCAATCAAGAAAATTTTATTTTGCGTAGGTTTACAACCAATGCGTTTCCACTTGCCTACTAATTGTAGGGTAGGCTATTTTATTCACTATATTGTTGTGTATCAGGTTGTCCAGCAACGCAAGCTTGTTGTTTGTTTGCAGGATTGGGGTGAAAATGCATTGTGCCGCCAGAACAGGAAGCTAGTCTAAACATAAGCCTGTTCTGAGCGTAACTGGACAAATTTTTCCGTGAACCAAGAATAAAAATATAATAAATAAGTAATAGATCATGTCCTACAGTCATGTGATAATCTTTTTTGGTTATATTCAGAACAACTGATGCTAAGGCCTACTTCGGAGTGTTACCAATACTGCTAACGTATTGCATTTTTATCACAGGCTGGAAAAATTTTCTTAAAGTGTCTTCACGTAAAGACACAACAACGTTGTCCTCGTTAGATATGAACGCACGAACATTCTTACCAGCGACCGTACTCCAGCTCAGTTTCTGACTGATATAGGGCCAGATGAGAACGTCCCGCTGACTGTCAGTTTGTTGCAGCTTTGTTTTGTAAGAGCGAGGTCCTGAATTTGAAACTCAGCAACAGTTGCATATAATTCTTGTGATAACCTTGCATTTGACATTTCACACCGAGCAAAAAGTCGACTAAACATAAAAAAGTAACAAAATATTAAAGACAGCAAATGCAATTCGCTTTTTCCAGCCAAATATTTAGTAAGAGATTTGTTCACCTACTTATCCCCTTAGACAGCCTGCTTGACGTATATTCTTCTCCCAACGAATCATAGCACCAATATATAATGAATTGGTTGTGGCGTAGGCTAAATGCTCTGATGAGACCTCACAGGTCGAAAAAAGGTGTTAGCGTCTGTCGTACGTTAAACATTAAGAATAACGCATTAATTTACGTGATGATATGTAATGGCTGCATTCGCTCAACCGTAGATCATATGGCCAATTTCAGACTTCTTGAATATTTCGTGGGCCGATCAAAGTTCGTCATGCATGTTGTTTCTACGCACAAACGGGCTTCAAACCAATGGCCGGTAACTGTGTTTCTCCAAAATGACTATGAAAGATTTTTTCAAAAATTAATACTTCCAAAGCAACATTTTTGCCAAATTTTTGATCTTTTTTCCTGGAGCTCGGTCTTTCCGAGATGTAAATAATAGGTTTGCCATTCAAGTCCACCAAATTTCACGTCACGAACCACACTTCAAATTCTTTCCGCGGGCCGCACGTTGCCCACTCCTGACTTAAACCATCGTTGCTTGCATTATGGATCTCGAACAACATAAACAGCGAAGTACAGCGAAAACATTTCAAGTATTCTAATTGGCCTACTATGTTCAAATCATGCTCTTACCTGCCGAAAAACTTACTCAACCACAAAATAGCCTTTAGGCTCTAGTTTTTGCTTCTGTCGCTGTTTTTGCATTATTGAAAGCAACTTCTGAATTGCCTTGGAATAACCTCCACTTTTGACCTTTGCGCCGGTTCATGACAGCGTATACTCTTGGGGTTATTACGACTCAAGCTGAGATTATTTCTTGATGATGTAACAGCTTAATGAAAAGTGTGAGATTTAGCATCCTTTTTGTTTATATTTTTCGTGATAAAGATTATTCAAAAACAATTAGGATGCGGTTTTAAAGCATAATGACTTAATACGTAATCATCGAAAATAAAGGTTATGCGAGTCTGACTGACAAAAATCGATAACCGTAACAACAGGCTTGTCAAGAAACGATTAAAAGCCTCTGCAAAACTCCTTTCTGCTCAGCGACTCGTGAGACCAAATTTAAAGACGGTGCACTGACGCGGTAGTGTAGTGGTCAGAGCACGCGCTTTCTTCAGCGAGCCATATCAAAAGATCTAGAACGGTATTTACAGATTTGCTACTTGGTGCTCAGCAATCGGAACGATGTGAGAAATGAAACAAGTAAACAAACTTACTCAGTCACAATCAAGTATGTGCTGGTGCTAAAAACAATTGCAATTGGAAATGGCCAAAAAACTGGATGATATTTCATTTTTTGAAGTTATGTTGTCAGCTCAATGCACTTCTATGACATTGCTGCTGCTAGGCAGGCAATTGTCGTAAAACGTATTTTCTACGCAACAAAGCAGAAGTCTTGAAGACCTTAATATTCTACATAGGGTGCCCGCGATTTGTCGAGATAAACTACATTGCCAAACGTTATTTTGCAATTTCATTTTAGAGCAATTAGCACAATGGAAAAGGTCTCTCATCTTGCGTGGCATTTTTGGAAGTGAAACACTAGCAGTGTTGTCTCTAAAAAAATGGCGCAGCTTGAGACAGTGACATCCGATTCTGACTCGAAAACTGTAAGCCTAAATTTTTCAAAAACGACACACTTTTCCAACATGCGAAAAGATACACGCTTTTTCAAAAGAAAGAGTCTGTAAACTGTTGGTGATGGTACACGGAGACGAGAAGTCTAATTTCAAAATTATATTAAATTATCGCTTCAGTTTCAAAAATTCAACAGAATTTTACTTTTGAGATATTTTCATTTGGTTTGTTTTATAGTAACAGGAAATATTACAGAGTTTTTAGATGTATCAATACACCTCTACGTGTGCACTATGAAAGATATTCAGCCAGTGTGTCAAACCTTGCATTGCTCTTGCAAACATGTATACATCAACTGTAGTAGTTACCTAGTGACTCGATGCTGTAAATCAATAAGTCTCCGACTTTGGTTCGGTAGACCACCGAACATGATTCCACAAGGAAAAATCCAACGGTGTAATGTCGGAGGAACGAGGCGGACGAAAAAAGAGCTGTCGCTGCCAATCTACCGATCTGGAAACATTTCTTTGAGAAATTTGAGGGCGACCAGCTTCCTTTTTTGGTAGCACGGTATCAGTCTCCATAAATTTTTTATGTCATGATCTAAATGTACTGTCAAGAGAAAAAAATCTTGAAGTATTTCCCTTTTACTATAAAACAAAGCAAATAAAAATATCCCAAGAAATAAAATTTTGTTAATTTTTTGAAATTGTGGCGATAAATTATGAACACTCTATATATTTCAGCCGTGCCGTCGCTAGTGAGAGATAGTGAGCGGTCCTCTGCGAATATCTCGCAGACGTATCTTTGAAATGTAATGTTATAGATGATTGGTGACATTTTTCTTTTTTTTGAAATTTGAGGTGATATTTTTCGAATTTTCTTCGGGTTTTTTAAGCTTTTGTGACACCACTTTACATTTTACATCAATATTTTGCAGTTAAGAAACAAAGAATCCAAAACTTTCGGCGTATTTTTTGAGCTACCTTGAATTCAATTACAAAATTGTTATCTCGATCAAAAAGTCAATGGAGATTCGATTCAGAATAAGTCGAAGCCAAATTTGGAAGCTTCAAATCGGTAAGTGTGATGTTATCACAGGTGGGCAAACCACGAAGTACGTAATTTCTCAACTTATCTTCGCAACTATTTTATCAATTCTTATGTCTTTTGAAAACCACCAAAACGAAAGCATTTACCATAAGATGCATGTGTTTTTTAGGAAAATAGTTGCAAGTAAACAAGTCTGCAGTTGCTTGCCCGATTGTTTTCATTTTAATTACAGGTCTAGTTTATCCCAGACAAGCTCATTATTTTAAAACTTTTCACGGTGTCAGAGACTTCAAATCTTTACTGCTTGCTTCACTTTTTAGATGGTTGCGTATAACCCTCACTACGTCACAAGTTGTGATATTAAGCAAAACAAGTTGCAAGTTATTTTGATGTTGACAAACTGTGTCAAATTAACTGGCTGTAAATGGCATCATCATAACTCTACTGTGTAACCTATGTTTTTTTATAAGTGCTTGAGTCACACTGACATAAGTGCTTAATTGAATCAATTAAGTAATTTTCCACTCAAAAATCATTTTATCAAAATTTGGTGGCAATTTAAAACAACTTGGTTTACTGCTGTTAATATTATAAAAGATTGCAAAGGCGAAGTGTAAGAACAATATCCTGTAACTGTGATTCACTTTAAAAGTATTCAAACTCAGAGTGGTCAATAATGCCCTAAGTTTCGACCCTGGCGTGCTTTTGCGAAATTGGCCAATTAAAACATAACGCACTTGTATAGCGATAACAATCGATTAGTTATGCAATGAAATCTCAAGATGATTGCGTTGTTGTGCTCTTGCAAAAGGCATTCCACAATGACGTTTTTCTTCGAAGATTTTAACTAGACGTCAATTAAATGAAAGTAATTGGAAGCACTTTCAGCGGAAGAATGAAACTTGAAATCTTCGAAGAAGGTCTGGACAACTGTCCTATGCTTTGCGCCGCTGTCGCAGTGCCATCAATCTGAAAGACAAAAATACTATAACAAAATACAAAAAAACAGGTTGTTATGAAATTGTCAAATTTTAATTGCACTGAGTCATTTCAGTTGAAGTCTTTCTTGATAACCAATCGTACTAGTAGTCATGGTCTGTTTACTTGCGATATCTTCCTACTGCAGGGGTGGGCAAACTGCGGCCCGCGACGAACTTTTGTGCGGCCTCCGAAAGCCTCAAGTAAATAATTTTAAAAAATCAACTAACGTAGAAGAAAGTGATTGGGTGCATTTTTTTCACTGATAGACTTTGAAAATTAAATGTGCTTGCGTTTTCAAATGAATAAAACTACTCTGATTCATTTATCTAATAATTGTTGGTTTTTAATGTTATACCGAATTCAAAAAGCAAATCAATTAGAATAATATACCAATGCGTTCGTTAAAAAGTGCGGCCCTCAGCTAGTTTCCGTGACCGCGATGCGGCCCGCAAGCCAAAACAATTGCCCATCCCTGTCCAACTGTATATAGTGTTTTTTTGTATCTGCTTTATTAGTAGAAACTTGCGGTTGTAATAGTATGTCTAATAGTATTTTAGTATACGCTATTTCTTGTGAAATAAACCCTTTTAGTAGTCTTGTAAGAGTGATTTTACAACACAGGTTCCATCTCCTCAAGGCTTTTACGGTATTGGAGTCGCGGGAAAGATAATTTACGACAACTACCCGTACTTAGTTGGAGGCTGGTGGTAAAAATACTCTGCGGCGCTACCAATTTCGAAGCTGGTTTATACACAAGTAGTTCTATGCGGAACCCAAAGATTTTAAGACAACTCAAATGTATCAAAACAAATCACAAAAAACACAGCTAACCGAAGTCACTATTACAGCAATAATATCAAGAAAATGGCGAACAACTGAATGCATTTCAGTTTAGATTGTTTACTCTTTTGCATGCAGCTTAAAGAATACAAGTTTGTTGCGTTTTTGCTAGGTTGAGCTGCTGTAATTATGGGCTTGGTCAGTAGCGGCTTTTTCCTAATATAGAGATCACTTTTAAACAAGAGGATTATTCTTGTCAGGACCCACCAACGAAAAACTAAAATTCTTTCAAAAGTTTCTGGGATATTGAAGTATTAAGCTATTAAGGTTAAGAAGTCAAACGGAAAAATAGAGTAGTCAAGAAAAACAAAGAATAAAAATGTTAATCTCTCTTTAATTTAAAGGCTGGTTCCATTAGGCATAGATTGCAGGCGTAGCGTGAAACAAAGAATTTTTCGCGCCACGTCTGCAATCTACGCCTAAAGAAAACCAGCCTTAACTAGGCGATGCACAGTTTACTTTTACAAGGCAATGGCTTTCGATTGAATTCGATTCCGGCATCGCCGTTGGGCCGAGAAAGATCAAATGCCGCTTCATCGCGACAATCATCTGATGCAGCATTCTTCAACCTTTTGCACGTGTGGCCCATAAGCAAAATAAACTGAGTTCTGCTGTTGGCTCATTTATTTTTCTCCCAATATCTGAATTGTTTTCTTAACAACAAAAGTGGTTGGCAGAAGTTAAAATTTGCAGTTGTTTGAAATTCTTTTTTTTTAATCAACGTTTTGTTAGCTTACTTTCCCTAAATCGTGGTTGATAATTCATTTTAAGATCCACTTAATGTTGCTGTTGTATGCAAACATATCTTCTTACTTTGATATAGTTTAGGAAATTTAGGGTCCATGCCAATTCAACATCTTTGTTGTGGCCCGCTAGTGGTTTATGACCCACCGGTTGAGAACCTATGATCTAATGGCTATGGGTCTACATCTCGCGATAGTTGCCTGGTTGGGTCCTTGAGAAGGCAATTTACTATGATTTCCTCTGCTTGGCAGATTTAAACAAGCAGAAAATCTATTGAAAGTAGTAGCAAGCAACTCAAGCGAAATATTGGAACTTGGAAACTCTGACGAAGGTCTCCTCGGCTATTGTTTTGTGTTTAGCTCCACTGGCGTACAAGGGAGTGGGAGGGGATCCATTTGTATGCTCTGAGTGAAACGATTTTTAAGGATCATTTAGCATTTTACTAAAAGCGAGCGTTTGAAATTTCTTTTTCATTTTTTAAAATGACACTCGCAAGCAAGGATTTGGTGAGTTTTTTGCTCTGCTGCCAAGCCAAGAAGGAGGGTAGTCATTCTCCCCTAAATACGCAAGTGCTTAGCGCTGCTGTTGTAGTCCTGAAGGTCTGAAGAACAAAAATGTAGCCAAGTAAATACGTGCAAGATTTCTCTGTTGTAGCTTTTGCCAAAGGTCCATCACGACGCAATTTCTCTGCTTGATTGCAGTGATTGTGACAGAAATGTTTTATGCCAACGCTACCGGCAAATGTACATTTTGCTCCCCTTAAATTCTGGAAAGCATCTTCAGAATGTGGTACGGAAATTTTTCAAACAGACAACCACAAAGAAAGCGAGACAATTGGTAATACTAAACACTATAACTCTTTTTGAAAGCAAACAACAACATCACCAAGAAGCAATGTTACGTCGAGCAATCAAGGGTGTGCGCAAAGTCATGGGTAATAGACTCCACAAACGAGCAATGCTTGCTAAAACCCCCCACTCCAAAGCGAAAGTAAGGATTTCTTGTAACTAGAGAATTAGATAAATAACTATCGATTATATATCCTAACTCCGGGTAATCTAAACTCAAACAATGACTGTAAATCCGGGTTTTTGGCGCTAGCGTTGCACTGTTTTTGCGCTTCACATTTTGGGCTAGTTGCGTCTTGCGTTATATGTGATAGTCACGCGCTTGAGTTAGTGGCTTCCTTCGTTATTATTTATTATTGTGGTAATTTCCAATTTAGTGCTTCCGTCTGATCCACTATTACCGGCAAATCAGTTTGAGCAGGCCTCGACTTAATTCATTCTTATAATTTTTTTAGACCAGATGGTCGCGTATATTTTGAAGAGTAGACAACCTCATGATGGAATTGATCACTTGTCAGCAATAACTGCAATTACATTAAGTTTCTTTCGCGTTAAGTGACCGACTTGGTCACTTCAATTATCTGTGCTTGTCGAAATACTGAAAGACGTTCGCTTCGCCAAAGAGAAAGCGTTGGTAAGTTGTAACCCACTGTCGTTGATATGTGTTATATTTGTAAATTGTATTTATATTGTTAGTAACGTAGCCAAATCAATTATTCTTGAGAATTGTTACGCAGCCGGAATGTTTATAATAGTTGGTGGATGTAATATGTTGCCGTTATTTTAATTACAGTTTATATTTAAATACAGAAAACCGCTTTGCTCCAATAACAAAAAACGGAGTCAGCGACTCTACAAGAATCAGGCAAAGGGCGAAAGAGAATTTAGAATTCTATAATGACAAAATCAAATTTAAGTGGAATGTAATCCAGCAGCTAGTCTTATCAGTTTGAAGCTATACATATTTATGTATTGCAAGCGTAAAATTATCTGCTGATAAGACTTATAAAGCATGTAAATTATTCGAAAAGTGTTAGTTTTTACAACATTGACTCATAGGAATAGTGTTGAGCGCATTTTCGCACAAAATATTATCCAAGATATTCGTAGTTTACTTGAAGCCTTATCGAAGGCTCAATAAGTAGTGGGACAAGTTGCAGCAAGGGTTCTGGAATTCGGGATTTTCGTCAAAGATTTTTTGACAACACTAAATAACACCTGATTAGATATTGCTAAACCAACGACGCATTCAAAGATCAAAAAAGTAAAAGATATTAGAGCACTCATCATCTAAATTTGCTTACAAAACATATTTTATATTACGTGCTGCTTTGTACGAAATGATACAACAATGTTGAGGCCTTTGTGCGCTAGCACAGGGAGGATTTTCAAAAAGGGGAGTAAGATGAACGATACTCGAATTAAGCCAATTTTTTCAAGGCGAAAGGGATTGGCGCGGTGGTGTAGTGGTCAGGACAATGGAGCATCTGCTTTGCATTCGATAGAGCTGAGTTGAATTCCTGGTCGAATCATACTTAAGACTACAAAAACGGTACATACACATTTTCCGCTTGGTCTTTACCGGTAAGAATAATTGTAATGAGTAGTGGTTAAAAAAATGTAATTGCTTTAAACGGTCTGATCCCGTAGTCGTGTACAACGAATGAACAAACACGGAAAAAGGTTGAGCGCTACCCTTTCAATGAAAAAATGTGCGAGTGTTTATCATACAATTACGAGATACTTTAGCACGAGGACGAATATGATTAAGGGAAGCCTTTGGTTGGTCGTATTAGAACATTGTTGGGTTCAAACCCGCTCCCGAGTTAAGGTCTACCAACTTGTTGCGCATGCGCGTGATCCTCTGGAAAAATGTGTATATGAGACCAAACGCAGTTAAAAAGAAATAATAAGTTTAAATATAAAAAGAAAAATGGTTTTGATATATCTTTGAAAAACTGCTTTGTCTAGAGCTTTTTGTGACGTGGTGTATCGTGACAAATAGGATGAGCAAAACCAAACAAGTTTCTGACCGAATTCTCAAGATGTAAAAATTTGTCAACTCAAGCTCTTCCCATTTGACCCGATAACACAACTGATGAGAGCGTTTCGAAAATAGTTTGCGAAAAAACACTTTTGGTGGTGCTGTTTTAAAGTTTTGCACCACCGACTAATAAGTTCTAAATGTGGCTTTTGGAAAAAACTTACTGCTGGTTTTGCGCGCAATACACTCTACTGCAGGGGTGGCCAACCGTGGCGCATTGCATGTTTAGAGGTGGCGTATTCCAGGTTTAAGATTTTTCGGGCAATTTAGGTAAGTGTCCTTTCATCTGGCCGAAAAATTTGTCACTCCAATAACATCTCCAAAAAAAAAAAAAAAAGTCCGCACTTGGTTGGCCTCACGTTTGGTGGCATATTTAAGCCAAAAGTGATGGAAAAGGTGCAGCGAAACAGGGGATGAACTTTTTTTTTTGGAGATCACCGCTGAATATGGCCTTGTTTTGACTTCAAAGTATAAATATATTACTACACGTTTGAGAGCAATGAAAAGCTATGAATGTTTGTGTGGCGCATCTTCAAATGAATGCTTGTGTGGCGAAAAATTTTGGCGCATGGACTGAAAAGGTTGGCCACCCCTGCCCTACATTTATGGCGCATCCGACACGGGTTGGTAGAAGAGTTGGCGCTTTGCATAAAAAGCTTGGCCACCCCTGCTCTACTGTATAGGCGCGTACGCTGAAGGGAGAAAGCGTATTTTTATCTTAGGTTAGCAATAATACTTCAGCTTATTTCTACGTTTGAAAAGTGTATTTCGTTTACATTACTAAGCCTACAGAATATAAGCAAAGTTTTAAAACGTTTGTTTTTTTTAATTCACGAAACGTGAAATCATTTGTTAAGGATAGAATGATCTTTTGTAAAGTTTAACTTTCTTGGTTATCAATAGCAACACTTAAAGAAACCGCTTGTGCTGTAGGGAAACTTTTCAAACGTTATAAGCCGTTACAGCTGTGAAGAAAATCTTTTAAGTTCAACTAAGCAAATAGTTTTGTTTGGCTAAAGAAATCTCTTCCGTTATAGCTTGGTCATGCAAGCTATTTTTACAAGCCACGAAAAGCTCTTTGGAAGGCTACGTTTGTAGGATTATACCGCAGCTCTCCTGCTGCGGCTAAAGATCAAGTCGAGTTTTACATTTTGATCTTGTAGTCACAGGAAATTTGTTTGTGGGTGGCGCTAGATCAGAAATCAATTGAACTCCGTTTCGGAGCTGCCATGGCTGCACGTGCGGAGCATTACTGTATAATAATCAGAAGCAGTGCAATCAAACTGAACATTGCCACTAAGTTCTTTTTCAAGGAGCAACAACAAAAACAATTGTGAGGTTTGAGCTGTTAGTCGTTGCCACCATGAACGGCATTCCAATTCGCTTAACCCCATTACCGGTTGAGCAAGAACAGTAAAACTTGACTTTTGGCGTAGTGCTGCCAGGGGAGTGCCTTTTTTGTAGCGTAACAACGGACGCATAAGCGTAGCGCAAGATTGCAGAAAGTAGTGCAGACAATTTGTAGCGTATAGCGGGTGTAAAAAAAGTTATTTGTTGCGATCAACATGGCTGAGCTGCCAAGCGCAAGTTATTCAATAACAGAAATATATTTCAGCAGCGCTATCTTGCGGTGGAGTACTTTTGAGCTGGTGCTAACGAACAACGTCGCAGACGATACGCTAGCTTTCAAGTGTAATACAGCAAACTTTTAAATGAAATTATCTTGTTTTTTATTGTTCTTTTAAAATTTAATAAAATGCGTCTAAAGCAACTAGTTTTGACTTTGGAATTTCTTCCGACTTTGATTTCATGTCCCAAACAGGTGTCACTACCTTCTTCTTGAAACCAATGTTAACGATGTTATCTTGGTTCCGATGACGAACTGAATGCCTAAAATATGATTTAACTGTGAGGATATGTAGAAGCTGAAGGGAGAGTAGGAGATGGCGGGAGGTTTTTACCTCATGGAAAAAGAAGTATTTTCCGAAATTTGTGTGTAGTGCCACTGGAATTTATAAGAAGCGAACTCGAATTGTATCATTTGGTTTCCGAAAAAATTATACGGGTAAATATAAAAAACTTGCGGTTTAAACGTATTTGAAGTTGCTATTGTCGACTGAGTTTTTCTGATATTAAGATTAGAGAAATCAAGACAATCGAGTTCTTGCTTTTTTTTTATACCTACTTGGATGAGACGTCGTCACAGTCGAAATAATTGATGTTGAGACGATGAGCGATTTTCTGAGCGAGCTCTTCAAGTTTAGCTTTGCTGCATGATAGAGAGGTGAGATGTTGTTCATCCACGCCAACAACTTTAAAAACGACCCTGAAAACATGCTTTGCTCTCCATGACTGCGTGGTAGGTAGCCCAAGAGGCCTAGGTCTACGTAGAAAAATGATTCCGCTATCTTATCAAAAAACCTTTAGAAATTGAATACTTGACAAATATTTAAGATAGTTGATTCTTCAAAAGCTGTTTAGTAGTTTCCTTTTCTTACATCACAAACTACATTTACAGTAACATCAGAGGGCTGGCATACAGTCAGCAGAACCACTAACATGAGATTCATTCCTAATGGCATACTCAAGTGAATTATTAACCTTATCAAAGAAGTATTTGACTGTTCGGAATTCTGCTTTGAATACATTTCCCAAATTGAGAAAAAAGGTTTTGTAAAATTATTGCAATTAAATTGAACTTCTCTAACACATGATAAACAGAGGGTAAGTAAGATTTCAAAAAAAATCTGACGGCTTTCAAATTCGTTGTCATTTATATGTTGTTGCAGCCGGAGCAAGTCTTAGCTTGTCTAAGGTTTGGATGAAACAAAACTTGACGAGCAGGAGAATAAGATTTTCTGGCAATAGAGTCTGTGACATCCAAAGCGGTCTCCAAAAGATTGTCTAAACTTTTCAAACTATAACAGCGTTTATCTTTCATTATGTATCAATTGAAGACCACTCATCAAAAGTGAATTACTATTAAATTTTAAAGACGTGACGGTAGAATGTTGCTCCCCATAAAATAGTATCACTCGATGAGACTTCCCTCCGTAAGTGAAACCTCTTGATTTAAAACACTTAAGAGGCTTGAATCTTTAGTCTTCTTGTGAATGGTTTAAAACCTTACACATAATAGGTCCAATTCAGGCTGCTAGCTACTTCTTTTAGGCGAATATAGATATTATTGAGGTCTCCTTTATATTCCAGCTTTGCACCGTCGTAAACAAAATAATAAACTCCCTCTTTTTCGATTTCTATTCTTTGAGAACGTTTGCTACTGATTATCACTCTGAAAAACAGTAGTTTCAAACGAGATAAATATAACAGGTCCAAAAATCAAGACTCTAAGCAGAAGCTTTGATTAATTTTTGATCTTAAATGTGATTTTGACCTTCGGTGAACTTTCAAATATTTTTTTGTTCCCTTCTCCACTTTTGTTAAACCTAAATCATGACTGCTAAGCCTTTTGCGGTTGCGTGAACTGAAAGAGATGCGGTCATGACTGGTAGCAGAATAAAGAAAGATAGACAAGAATGATGTTTCCAACACCTTGAAACTTGTTATTTTGAACAAAGAACATAATCGATTTATAACAAGTTTGAGGTTTTATAATTTCAAATTTATGGCTGTGTTTATGACTAGTTTTAATTGTTTGTAAGGGGTTAAGAATAGGGATTGTATGCTAGAAGAATGTCTATCTTTCCGTCTCCTACCCTTATATATGGTCTTGCTCAAAACAGTAAAGTTTTTGTTACCTCCAAAAATATACAGGGTGTCCATAAAGTCCGTGTGCACTTTAAAAAATTTATAACTTTATTTACATTTACGATAGAAATAATCTGTATAAAGAATTGGATAGAAAAAAATCTATATTTTTTAAGGTTTTAATGAAATTTTATTTACGTTTTCCCTTGTCCTCCATCATTAGCAGTACAAAGGGTTATACGATTTTGCTGTTCATGGAAAACATTTGCCATCTGTTTTACAGTAACTCCTGAAATCACATTAATTATTTTAATTTTCAAATCTTGTAGTAAACTAGGTTTACGTACACAATTGTTTTCACATGTCCCCTTAAAAAAATTCAATAAATTAAAATGTTTGGGAGCCCAAGCTCTAATGCTGCACGTCTTACCGACTTTCTTGGACTTGCTGCAAAGGAATCTTCTACGGATGCAGCACTTTCGCCGCTGAGACATTGCCTTACAGACCGTGGCTTATCATGGACAAATCCGGTCTCTTGAAATTTTTTTATCCATTTGGCAGTAGTGCTCCTATGAGGTGGTTCTTTATTGCATTCAATTCTAAACTTTCTTTGTAGGGTAATAGTAGATTTCCGTTCAGCCAACCAAAAGACTTAGTTTACTTTTTCCTCAGTTGAAGTCATGGGTCAAATTAATTTTCTAAAAAAAACAATTATTTATCTAGAAAATGTTACAAATTTTATGCTGAAGAATTATTTAATATCTATACTTCAAACCAGGTGCATGAAACTTCATAACACTTTTTGCAGATTATATCTATCACAAATGCAAATAAAGTTATAAATTTTTTAAAGTGCACACAGACTTTATGGACACCCTGTATATGTTGCTAAACCTGCCAGCATTGACATTTTTGTGTAGATATCTCGCTTTGCCTAATTTTTGCCGTGGTTTGAAAAACCAGAAACGCATTTTCAGGGCTGAAATCTCTCTAGGAGAGGCGAAAGAGGTTCGGCTTTGGTGGAAATATTTGAGGGAGAAACTTCAGCAGGCTAAATACAGTCACGTTCAATCGATGGATGATATATAAACAAAAACTGCTGACTTCGGCATTTTTTGAGTTTGGTCATGGTGTTGCAGACTTCAGTGAAATAATTTGTTTCAGGAATTAACACATCAAGACTTGATGATATCTCAAAAGCAAGGCAAAATTTAGGGGGAAGTAAAATTCTCCTCCTCAAACCAATATTTGAATAAGGCCAAACGGTTTAGTCAGTGTTGGGTGCATAGCAGCACTGAGTTTACATGCCTCAAAACCTGTGGTAAAAATGTTTCTTTGACGTCAACTTTTTTGTAGAAAACATTTATTAATTTGAAAAAAATTATCTGAGAAACATAAAAATAGAGTTCGTTTCAATGCAGGTAAATAGCACCTCTAGACCTATTCCGGTCCTAGGCCGTACTCAAAATTAAACGAAATAGAGCATAACTTTCCACTGGCGGTTATCCAATGTATAAAAAATTGTGAAGCGTTAAGTTGAAGAGTAGAAAGTGTTGGAAGTGTCTCATTCAAAAATCCGAAATGCAGAACCAATATGCGAATTAGACCCGTAAGCTCCAACTACTTACTTGATCAACCAAATAAATGTGAATACAATCATCGTATCAAAGACATTGTCTTCAAACTTTTGTTTCGTGCACCAGTAGATAGTGCCAATTGTTGTGGTAACAATCATCCCAACAATGCCGTAAAAAAAGTCATTGTTTTTTGTTTCAAAAACGTAATCTAAAAAAGACGTTCTAAATATATTTTAGAAAAGGTGTTGCTGTTGGCTGCTTCGTTGAAACGCACACTTGATGTGCAGTGGTTTTCTATTAACGAAACGTAACTTCGTTGTTCTACATCCTAAGCCCCAGTCGAGTAAACAGTTTAAATCAGTGGTTCCCAACCGCCGGTCCGCGTAAACTTTTTGCCGGTCCGCGAAGTATCTTATTTTCTGCCAAGATAATTTTAATATCGAATCATAGCCATTGCAAAGATGTTACTCTCTGTAAAATTCAGTTTACGCCTGGCCGATTTGGAGCAGTAAAACTAACGTATCTCGCCTTTCATCGTTGATACCGCAAAATTCTTTAATAATAATCAAGGTAAACCTTTCGATTACCTTCTAATTTCATGTTTGACCTAAGTTTTGTTTTGTCATAAGTGATTTTGTTAAAATTGCTTCGACATAAACTACGTCTAGCGTTCTAAAAGTTTATTGATGGAATGCTGTGCAAAGTATTTTTTTACTTTTGAGATGCTGTAATAGCTTGTACTGTGACACTGAAGAAGGATTAGTATGGAATCAACAAAACAACAAGGTATTATGGTGTATTTTAACAAAAAAGATAAAACTAAAACTTCTGAAACAGATAATTCTCAAAATGGAAATGAAGCTAGTATTAGTAGGGCTACTGTAAGTGTAGAGCAAACTACGAAAAGGACATGTGCAGATAAGTCAAATGTCACAGGAAGAAGTAAGAAACGAAAAGGGGAATTTGTCAGGCAATACGATAAAAAATACTTGGAGCTTGGTTTTACTGTAGCTCCCTGTAGTGAACAATCGCCACGGCCCTTATGTTTAGTGTGCTCCCAAATTCTATCAAATGACGCTATGAAACCTTCCAAACTTGCTCGTCACTTCCATTCAAAACACAACAATCTTAAAGACAAGCCCCTTGAATATTTTGAACGACTACGCTCTAATATGAATGACCAAAAAAAACAAATGAAAAAGATGACAACTACCGAAAAATCTTTTCTACATGCATCCTATCTAATTTCCCTACAAATAGCTAAAACAAAAAACCCTATACAATTGGGGAAGAGTTAATAAAGCCGTGCATCTTATCTGCGGCCGAACAAATTTTAGGTCCTGAAGCAGCTCGAAAATTTGATGGCATACCACTCTCCAACAATGCAGTTTAACGAAGGATTGAAGATATTACAATGGACATTGAACAGCAGGTAATAGAGGAGGTAAAGAAATCACCCTATTTTGCTATTCAACTCGACGAGTCAACTGACATGAGTAATTGTGCCATTCTTCTATGTTTCGTGCGCTATAAGGGAAAAACAAATTTTAAGGAAGAATTTCTTTGTTACATTGACTTACCAGGACGTACCACCGGGTCAGAAATATTTAGGCTTCTTAACACGTACTTTAGTGAGAAAGACATAAACTGGGCAAATTGCATCGGAGTATGTAGTGATGGAGCTGCGAGCATGACTGGTTATCGCTCTGGTGTGGTTGCAAAAATTAAAGAAGTTGCGCACAAAGAAATGCTGTTTACTCACTGCATCATCCACTGAGAGCATTTGGCTTCAAAGAAGCTTTCTCCTGATTTGAAAAACGTGCTTACTAAAGCTGTGAAAATTGTTAATGCAATTAGAAGTCAACCTCTGAACTCCAGACTCTTCCAAGCATTGTGTGAAAGTATGGATTCGCAGCACGATCATCTTCTTCTCCATCCAGAAGTAAGATGGCTGTAACGAGAACGAGTTCTTTCTCGCCTATTTGAACTTCGTGAAGAAACAAAACACTTTGTGAGAGAAATGAACTCCCCATTAGCAGAATTTTTGTTAGATGAGATGTGGTTGTGTAAGCTTGCGTACTTGGCAGATATATTTGGCCGTTTGAACCAGCTTAATACTTCTCTGCAAGGCCCTTGCACGAGTATCTTTGTACGGAGAAAAAAGACTGATGCTTTCAAACAGAAGCTGGCATTTTGGGATAGTCTTGTGCAAAAGGCAGATACAATTATGTTTCCAATTTTAAATGAGCATTTGGCAAGTGCTGATGTTAACTGTAAAGAGTTACTGAGCATTGTAAGTCAACACTTAAAAGAGTTGGCTAACAGTATTGACCATTATTTTCCGGAACATGAAGATCCTCGACGTGGAAACCTTTGGATTAACAATTCTTTCATCGAAGATGTCAACACATGCGACCTTAATCCCCATGAAAAAGAAAGTCTGATTGAATTATGCTGTGATTCTACTTTGCAGTCCAGATACAAAAAAGAATCATTGTCGCAATTCTGGATATTTCTTGAAAACGAATATTCGTGTCTAACTCACAAAGCAATCAAATTGTTGGTGGTATTTTCAACTAGCTATTTATGCGAGAAATCTTTTTCATCGCTAACTTTAATTAAAACAAAGCAAAGAAATCGGCTGGATGCCGAAGCACAGCTACGTGTTTCAGAAACTTCTTTTATGCCTCGCTTGGATCGCATACTGACAGCAAAACAGCAGCAAATTTCACACTAACATTGACTTTGTATGTAAATGAATTAACGTTTCGTTGTTTGAGTTAATTTGATTTCCATTTTGTTGTAATTTTTCGTCCTAAATACATAGCTTATGCCAAAATCTTGCAGTATGTTACGCAACGACAACTTTGGTTAACAGAAAGGCTACAAATATATGTTCTACTCACTACGGATCTTTTGTTGCCGGTCCGCGAACATTTTAAAAAATTTTTACCGGTCCCCGGTGTAAAAAGGTTGGGAACCACTGGTTTAAATAGATTATAAATATTTCAAAGGAAAAAAAGAACTGTAATGCTGTTGTCTTTTTTCTTTGTCAAGACGATTATTTCATTCTATTTGCATTACCTGTATGCCATTGTGTTATACAGACTTTTCCGTTTATCCGGACTCGTTCCTGCACCAAGTACTCAGGAAAGATGAGGATCAAGTGTAAATTGCGCCTATTGTTAAGAACGTTCTTTCATTTTATTTGCACTATTATATAGAGTACTGTTTATGCATTTGTGTTATTTGGACCTTTTCTTTGTTTTTTATTCTTTATGCGGTTTCTGGGCCATTCAGTCCGGAAAAACAAGGGTCGAGTGAATAAAATAAAGATAATTTTACTTCTATTCTTCGAAACCAAAAATAACCGTTGTCAGATTGTTTTTCAACCATCTAGTGTTTCGATTTTTAAAATACTGTATGAGAAAAATCATTTCAACCCATCTCCCCTGGCTAGGGCTATACTTTCCACTCTGCCCATTTACCCTTTTAAATGCTAGAACGTTTTCAATTGTCTTACGCTCGTCCTCTTCACGAAAAGGGTGATAATAATTTCTTCTCATTTCACTGAGCAAGCGTCTTTCCGGACTCGCCCAAAAGTAATCTTTCCACTGATGCCAGTTCAACATCATTAGTTTTGAAATTAAACTAAATATTTTTGATTTTTCTGTAGTTTATTGCAACTCTTTCAAAAAGTTGAGGATGTTCACTTCTTATGACGTAACAGAAGCAAGTGTCATCATACAGAAGTGAATTTCAAAATTCTTCAGGATTTGAAGTTTGGAGTGTCGATGGCTTTTGGGGCGAACTAAAAACAGACATGAATTTGACACAAACTTCTGTCCTACCTAATACGAGACTAAATTTTTTCCAAATAGGTCCTTGTGTTTTTACCCCAACCTAGTTCATTTACATCAGAGTTAAACAAGCACATAGCGTATATCTATGCAGCGCTTGGATTTGTGCGTTTTCACCGAACCCACTAACACTGTTTTGAATCTGCGTTGCATTTTGAAGCATTTCGCAGATATCAAAAATTGGCAGAGGCCACAAATTTCTCAAAGGTCATTTCGCGGAGGTCTTGTGAAACCGCTCTTATTTGGAATGGCGTCTACAGTGTATTTACGCTACAAACACACGATTAAAAATAGAGTCTTTAGTTTGTTCTCATCGCCCGCATTTTGGCTTTGTTTTCGAGTGAAACAGTTGAGATGCAACAGCCATCAAAAGATAACATCACAAGAAGTTGTGACATGACAGTGGCTTTTGACGATGGTTTTAATTCTTCTTCTTCGTCGTCGTATGAGCTATTTGTTGTGAGCTTTATGCTGGAAGATGTATATATGGGTTGCACTGCATTAGCGCTCACGCTCAGTTTGCATGTCTTCAGTTAAACTGGGGCCACCACAACGGGTAGACTGCTTGTCTGCCACATGAAGATGGAGGCATCCCGTTAAGTGTTTCGCCCAAGGACACAACAAGCAAACTTGCCGGCTTGTTCTCCACATTATCCCTATTTTGCTGAGCGCCAAGCAGGGAAGCTGTGAACACCGTTTTTTAAAGTCTTTTGGTATGACTCGACTTGGTAAATGAACCCCAGGTCTACCAACTGTGAAGCGGACGCTCTAACCACTACGCCATCGCGCCGGTATGGTTTTAATTAAGTTTAGGGAAAGACATAAAATTGACAATTACAACGCAGCATAATTTTGAATATTTAAGTTGGAGCGTTTGCTAATCGCTTGAATATAGGAACGGAGCCAAAGTTTTAACAAGTTTATCAAAAACCGCATAATATATAGAAGTTACATCCAAAACAATGCAGTTGGTAAAAAACCATATAATACAATATTCCATATAATACGATAGTAAAACATATAATACAACTAGCCGGCTCTGCCGGGGTCGTCCACACGGCTCCCATTAGTAATATCGAGGGTAAGAATACCAGTTAAGCGGACTGCGCCGGCAACATCCAATGGAAAGTTGTGAAAACGGTAATAAAGAGATTATGTTTTTGACATAGGCAAATCTTGTTCCGAAACAAAACTAACGTTTTTTGAAACGCAATTGATTACAAAAAATATTACGGGGAGTTGTGCATTAAGGTCAGCAAGTGCTTGAAAGTACAGGGTGGGCCGTAAGTCGCGCACCAAGAAATTATGTGGAGTGTGATGTGAAACAATGTAAAGTTAATGGGGTAGAATATCTTTTCCTTTTTTTTTGATGTGTAATAAATGTTCTTTCATAGAGTAATTTACCATTGTTTGAATGTATCAGTCATTATATCTGTCAAATTTAATTATAATCAAAGTTTTTTTAGGTATGATTTGCATTTAAAATTTTTTTCCTTTAATTTTCAAATATGTCTTTAACAATAAACGAGCGAGTTGAGTTAGTATTTATGATCATTTTGAGCATTTGTGATTGTATCAGCGGTTATAACGTGTCATCAGTCTTAGATAAGCTTGTTTTAAATAAAACAACGTTTATATAATCAAAATTGTCTTAAATGTTTTGGTGGGCGACTTACGGCCTACTCTGTGTATAGAAGTTGTGGAAGGGCGGCAAGACCATCGATTGGTATTTTTAGGAGTAAGCTGTTAAATTCTAGGCCCACTACTTGTGACTTTTTTGCAACTGTAAGCGACTTGTGTGAGCAAAAGCCTCTGGCTGCGGATATGCTGCTTCTGCCTGGCATAAACACAGCTTGGGAGGAGGATATTAATCCGAAGTGAAGCATTCAGAATGAAGTTAAATATTGCAATTGCAGGGTCCCACCATCGATTTCGAGGTTAAAAATATTGGATCAGACAACTGCTTCACCCAATTCATTTTTGTGAGAACAATAATAAAAAGTTAATGTTTTTTCACATAGCCATTTCTGGCATCAAAAACAAATTACAAAAAATGCATTTTAGGGGGTTGCGCGTGGAAAGTTTTTGAAGTCTTTAGTAACACCTTCTTCGTCCTGTTTCCAGCATGTACTTAGGTAGTGGACTTCCTCACTGAAACAGCCAATCATTTTGCAACATTTTATCCGTTTGTTTCACCACTTGCATGGAAGCATAAATGTGAAGTTATGAAGTGGTGGTGACATACAAGCAATAGCACTCAAGGTCGCCTCAAACGCCCGGATCGGGGGTCAAGAGCATTTGTGGAACTCCACTCAAAGAATATTGCTTGAAAAAGTTGATCTCGAAAAATGAAAAGTTTTTGAATTACATTTAGATTGAAAACACGTCAACTTAGATTTGGAAACTAATGGGTCTCCAAAAAAAGATCAGCACCCTAAGTATGCGAGTGAAAACACAAAATCTTAGGTTTTCAAAGTATTGATCTCCAAGAAAAAGGCAACACCTGTAAGTTTCCGATAAACAGTATACCATTATGGGCTTTTCTCCTCTCCCTTGCCAACAGTTAGTTAAAAGTTGCCCCCTTTTAAGTTTCGGGGGGCCTTGATTTAGGTTGTCACGCCACTGATAGTGTCCCACAAGCCTTCACCACAGAAATTATTCTAACCTTTGTCACAAATTCAATTAATTGTACAATTTTCTTTGTTGCAGTTTTAGTTTCAAATAATTGGGTAAACTGTTTTGTTCATTCTTATTGTCGAATCGACCCGCAAGTTGATAAGCTAGTTGTAAAATGGTCGCAGACCAGAACTTGGACTAATTAATTAGGTTAACCAATAGCACCGGCTTAGTATTAGCGGGACAAATGAAAAAAACGTTTTGATGATGAATGAAGTTATTATTCAACAAGTAACACGTGAAAAAAGTGCAACACAATTGCGCAAGCCTATTTATCAAATGTATTTATAGCTGACAGAAGGGGTGTGACATCATAGCATGACGAGTGTCGAATCACCTTTGGTTTGAGCAACATCTGTTGGCTGTGAAAATGCAGTAAATAAAGTAGGCAATCATTGAATCACGACAGTAAAAGAGGTAGCATTAAGTACATCCGATTGATTTTTCGTTTCTTTGCCAGCAGCTTGCGGATATACAAGCGTAGCCGTGGAGAGAGACAAGAGCTATGGCCCCTACAAATATTTTTGGAGTCGATTTCTGTAATAAGCTATTTTATAATGAAATAGCAATATTTTTGCGTCTGCTGCCCGATTGATTATAGGGATATTATTTTTTCTATGCTTTCCTCTAAAACTTTGAACTTCATTTTGTTTACTCGAATTTGCTATCATCAATAAAAGAGAATTTTTTGTTTGCATGCAGTCAATTATAAACTGAAGTCTTAAAACCACCTCATGCGACTTACTGTGCCAAGTTCACCTAAAAAACTAAACAAAATTTATTAAAATGATTTTGTTCAATCTTCCTTTTCAGAATACCAAAAACTTGTGGAAAAGTTTGCCCCGATCCCTAAAAATATTTTTCTATCAAATTGCATTCTGTGGCCCAAATTGACGCATACGCTTCCTACACCAGAGAAAATATAGTATTTCAGTGATATATTGCAGCGCTATGGTAGCCTATGGTTATTTTAAAATAGTACCATAGCATCGTAGGGCATGCATTAGAATAGACAACTCATTAGTAGGCTGACTCATAATTAAGAATTTATTTCCAAATACAAAACTAGCCTGGGATTGTCAAGTGCCGAAACGTTTAAATCTTTGAAAACCTTAAAGTTTTCACATTTTTTGAAGACACTGAAAATTGAACGCCTCGTCCTCAGCTGTTCTGTTATAGGCTGACACATGGCGTAATTACAAAAATCATAAGTGCTTGTGGTGATAGTTATAAGCTCGCTTTCGTTAAGAAGATTAGCAGAGGAAAAACATTTATTACAAAGAATCACAAAGGATTGACGCATGACAGACATCATATCCTATTCGTTTGGCTTGCTTTTCACTTTCTTCGATTGCAACCATAATAAATAGTTTTTTTCTGCTATATGAATCATTTTTACTTCCAAATTCTTTTTGAACGAAAATAAATCTCCTTTCCTGATAACTCTAAATCAATACCTTTTTACCTTTTTGGCGTCTAAGAACTGTAATCTTAGTTTTGCAAATGTCGGGGAGCCTCATTTAATTAAAATGAAAAAACTGGTAAAACCAGAAAAAAAAGCATGGACCTAAAGCTATCACATAAACTCGACCTATGCAGATGTGTTTGGCTGCACGGTTTATGTAACTATGCAAAAATAATCACTGTCTGAATATTTAAATCAAAACTCAAGGAGCTCCAGCAGAACCCCTAAAGCTCACGGAACCCCTGTAAACATTCCGCGGAACCCCAGTTGCGAATTTCTGCTCTAAGTAGTTTAGCGATGTAAACGGATTTTGATCAGTAGAAACATTTCAAAAATACAATTCGGTAATGACGTAAAAATTAATTCTCAAAAGTTCAAATAATTTTCTCAGACACTTGAAGACTGAGTAGTGTCCTTTTTAGAATCCTCTCCGCTTGGTTCACCTTTTGCTTCTGCTGCTGTTTCTGTACTTTTTTTTTCCTAAAAATGTATAGAGATTAATTGATTGCTGGAGCAAAATTTAAATGTAGCTTTAAAAAAAGTTACTTTATCAGCTTATCACTGCACACTAACCATCGGCCGCATTAAGTCAAAAGGAAAGAACTAGAGCAGGCCAGGACTAACCAACTGACAGAATGCAACTGAAATGCGGAATTTCCGAGTGCTGAAACTGGATCTCTTACTCCAGAATAAATAACCGCAGAGATAGTCTCGGAAATGTTTTTTAGCTCGGAATTGTTTAAACGTTATTCCGTAGTCTCGGAATTGTCTAAATGTTATTCCGTAGTCTCGGAATTGAGTGCTAAAACTATTTTAGCACTCAATCCCAAAACCAAGCTCTATTTAAGTAAAGTAGCCAAAGAAAGATTGCACAGATAAATTACACGAGCAAAGCAATTGCTCATATAGATATTTGTTGCTTTCGATTTCCTTTAAATTTTAGATTCCGCTAACTTTCTCGTTTTAAACGAGAAAGGTAATTGCTTCAACTATTTGCATAAAGTTAATTAAAATTCCAGTCATGGCTATTCAGATTGCAAAAGAAAAGCTGAAAAAGCGGGATTTAAACCGTAGCTTTGATCAAAATTAGAATCTCCTCTTTCTCATATTAACAAGTTTTAGAAAATTTTGTCCTCCGCGTCATTTTCTAACTATATTTATATACGCTCTTGAACAGCATTCATCTACGTAAGGTATTTACTTTTTGTCCAAATTGAAGAACTATGCTCAAAAAATAAGCATCGGCAATCACCTCTCTTACCGGTTAGAAAGACTAAGCAATATTTTTGTATTTCAAATAAGTATAATTGACCGGCAGAATTGATAGCTTCTGGAACAAGGCTATTAGACTTTTGGAAAACATGTTGTGACACCAAGATCTCATTCCTGATACAGCCCGCAGAAATAGGGCTGAACAGCCTCCGCTTCCACTCTTGCAGCCAGTCACCGCGTTTGCTGGCAACATTTTTTGTTTGCCCTCCAACCATCTTAAACTGAAGATCTTTAAGTTTGAACCAAATGATGTAGCTTGGAATCGCTCTCGTGGGGCTTTAAAAGATTTCAACCAGACCTTCGTTGATGCGTTTGGCATCGTCTGTTACAGAATAGCGCGGAAAAAATTGTAAACTTGATTTAAATCTACTCGTGGACATGAGATATGACAATGATCTTACAGTGTTAAAGTTTTTAACTAAGTTATTCATAGAAACGGTAGGAAAAGGATTTGAACGCGGAATAGGACTTACATACAGTTTTTGTTATAACTGCTTGCTTTTCATAGTTTAGGTTTATCAATTATAACAATGTACAAAAAATTGATTTACCTCAACTACTATTTCTTCCAAGTTGGCAGCGTGTGTACTTTCTCCTGCTTCGCTTTTATTTCTACCTTGATTCTCACTGCTAGTCTCTAGAAATGCCCAAAAAGAAAAAATTCCATAAGCAAATGTTGTCCCTACACCAAGGAGAAATACAATGAGTCCTTTGTTCACAAATGTGACGGGAAATGTCTGAAAAACAAAGAGGTGTAATTACAGGCTAGTTATTTCTAATCAAGGCATCTCTACACTATTGCAAAAGTAGGAACGTTTTGGATTGCATTATTATCTTTCTTATTCTCGAAAAAGCAAAAGTGGTATTAAACATAGGGCAATTGCACACCAGCACAGGGGTCGTGACACTAGGCAATTGCACACAAGGGTCGTGACACTAGCACAGACCTACTTCTGAGTTTTACAAGTTTCAGCAAATTGCTTGGTATCACTTTCAATAAACTGACAGCTTGCTAGAATCTGTCCAACTGATAAAATCATTAATTTTTTTTAACAGTATAACAACGAAATCGTTATGAGAATTTGAACACGCGATCAATTATGTCATATAACCGCACTTCAATTTTCACAATTTCGTTGTGGACAGAAAAAGCTCCTATGGTCGGTTCACACAGGCGAGATTAGCTTTACTCACTGGAATTGACAAGTTTTTCGGGAGTTTACTTCTGACTGAGTGCTTTCAACCTCGGCCGGAAAAAAGGTTTTTGCCTTTTGTGATGGGAAACAAGGGGGTTAAATCTCCCAGTTATGGGTTTTGCACTTTTAAACAAAACATTACACTTGCACGAAATCATTGTCAAGCCGCGACACATGAATTTTTTTCTTGGCTGCGAAATGCAAGCTTGGAGTAGAAAAGCTAATCACATATTAGGATCTGTTTTTGTGTTGCATCCTTTTAACTCCTGAAGTACCGACGAGGTAGCAGAGAGGTTAGAGCGTCTGTTTCGCCATGGGTGTACCTGGGTTTAATTCCCATGTCGAGTCATGACGGCCAATTTAAAAACAGTATTGCAGCAGCCTTGCTTGACGCTCAGCACAAAAGAGCCAGTGGAGAAATGGCCAGTAATTCATTTGTTGTGTTTTTGGGTAAAGCGCTTAACAATATGTACCCATCTTTTTGTGGCAAAACATTCTATCCGTTCCGGTAGCCTAGTCTTACAGAAGACTAGCAAAGATAACACAAGTTCATACGCATTAATAAGTGAATAAACCACCTGGAATGATGAAGGTTTTACAGACACTAGTGGTTGTTCCAAGTACCTAGACATTATAAGCTCTACAATCAATCAATCAACAATCTGTCTAAACAAAAGAAGTCAAGAAGTTCTTGCTCAATGATTGACAAGGAATTTTATTTTAAGTTTAAATTGAAAAGTAAAAAAATTCTTTTTAGGGGAACCAAAGCATTGTATGATATGAAACAACAGATCAAAATCAAATATCAGCTTTTTTTGGTTAATTGTTTCGAGGACTTAAATATAAAAAGGATACAAGCTTTGCATTTAGAATAACGAGAAACATATAGGCGAAAAGTGCCATGACTTTTGTTTTTCAAAACATGTTGAAAGTCGTTCATCTCGGTTACCATGACGACTACATACATTAAAACAGAGAAAGAGTGATCCAAAGCTGAATGCAGAAAAAGTGGTTATCTACCCCAAAAATAAAATACTCTGGGTATGAAAATCGTATTTTGTTCTAAAATTTGATTGAGTGTAAAGTTAAACAAAAAGCAAACTATGCCTCCGTTTCATGGCCCAAATCCAGATTTTAACATTTAGTGGTTTGAGCATCATTTTTTAAGCAAATAATATGTATCACCAATTGAAACAAAGAACAAGGCACAAAACACTTTTACACATATTTGTTATAACCCTTTCCTCAAAAATTGATTTCGGTACCTCAAATGTAGCAAAGAAAACTATGCAGACACTGTAAGCCACTGTCACAAAAAGTCCATAAATCAGTTGTCCCTGTGGGTAGATTATTGACTTGCCGAATAAAGAGATGATGAAAAGGAGGAGGGTCGTGACCCAAGCGAAAGATGCGATCCATAGCAATGCTTCAGAAACATGACGCAAATGAAGCCCTGCATAGAAAAATGCTTTTTTTATATTTGGTGTGGCACTCGACTCCACAATACACTTCAAGGTTTAGAAAAATGTCACCCCAAATTTGTTTGTATTATAAGATAAAATTTATCCTTCTCAAATTCTACATGAAAATTTTTTGGGGGAGTGGAGGGGGTGACATTTTCATTGAAACGAATCCGCTAAACTTTCACTCCCAAACAAAGCGTCTTCCAGCGCATGCTGCCTCATAGCGATGTTTCAGCCAATACGTTTACAAAAAAATCCAAAATCTTCTTAATATCGAGCAGCTGCTTTTTCGGGTTGAGGTGAATTCTGCTGCGTTGGTCCTGCTACGTCTATAAAATGCTTTTTTCAAATTCCTTTTGCTACACCATTTAAAAAAAGACCGCTTGGCCAATTAAGAATTAAGTGGGTGAGTTACATAAACGACTGGGCTTGAAATTAGGTCAGTTGAGGTAGCGAATCTAGCTGGGAACCGCAAAGTTTATGAAAAAATCTACAGGGCTCCTTTCCTGAGACCCTCTTTAAGATCAAGAAAGTCGGGTTTAGATGGACAAGACGTTAAAAAAATGTTCATTAGTATCAAATAGCCACTAGCAGGTGAAGTTACTGCAAAAATGACGCCGAGTTCTCTGAATATTGAACTCGTATCTTTTGAGACGGATTTATCGCGTTTTTTCATGTAAATTGATAAGCTTGTAGTACCACAGGCATTTTTCCAGGCAACGCATTTGATTCCGAGCTTTCTGTTTCAAATCTTGCATTTTTATCACTTACCCGAAATGGTCAGCATCAAGGCGTCAAACGTAAGACAAGTTATTTAGAGCTGCATCAGAGTTGCAAAGTTTTTGCGTTTTACCTGCTTGATCGACAAGCAACTAAGAAGCTATAGGGGAGCGGTCTTTCAACACAGCAACTTCATGAGGTCTAAGCTTGCGATCATTACCGGCGTAATGGTCTATGATGGTGAGGTGTCCACTTCGCAGTCTTTCGGCTCCGGTTCAATTCTCTTGTTGAAAGGTACCAAAGGTTCAAAATGTTATTTACGGATCTCCTGCTTTGCGCGCAGCAATACAAGAAATATATGTAGAGTCAAACATAAATCGAATTTTCTCAGTCACGATTAAAATTATGTCTTGGTGCCAAAAACCGTTGCAGGCGTAAAAGTGCCCAACAAACTGCATTGTATTTTATTTTTAAAATGTTGGATCACAGTTGCCTTGGAAACAGAGCTCCGAATCACACGAACACATAGTAAAAAAAGCAAATTGATCATTTCTTACCGTTCCTTGCTATTATACCAATTACACCTCCACCGTTTCCCAAAACAAATATTTGAGCAATTGCCCCGACTGAAGTGAGAAAATATATGTTTATATGGCAATGTATTTTCATATTTTTATCATTAAAAATGTTGAAATCACTACTGCTGGAAAAAGAATCTTACATAATATCCTTTCTTGCCTATCAATAGTGTGCACTTTGTATTACAAACACAGAAAAACTAAATATTTTTTTGTCAAGGAAATGGAATCAAGTCCCTCTCAAAAAGAAGAAATATTAAGACTAAGTTTATGATGAGAACCTACTGAACCCTGTAAACGCAAGTGGTACGAAACCAATAGAGGGCTGCAAAATGTCGTTGCAATGTTTCAATAGGCATTCCCGTTAAGGTTGGCGTAAATAATGGGTTTGAATCCGATGCTTCAAAGCAAACAACGTTCATCGCACCCATGTCCCATGCAATGTAGCGCTCTGAACTGTAACAAGGCTTTTCTTAAAAGTTTAACTTCCGTTTGTTTTGAAACGTTTCCGGCACGGTTCTGCTTTCTCCGCTTCCTAGGTTAAATTTAAGTAAAGCGAAGGTGATGATGTCTTTACCTTGCTCTTCCTAAACCATGCGAAATTTGTCTCAAAACCTCTCTTGAAAATAAAGGCAAAACCGTATTTAGGCGGATAGAATAAGTTTCCCAAAAAAAGTTATTATATGTGACAAAAATGTAAATTGCTGAAAAAAGTAAGATCTTTGCACATTTCAAATAAGGTAAGTAAAGCCACGTGGCCCTAAATACATTTTTTAATGTAACTACTGCCTCACCAATTATATAATATTTTTATTTTGCTGATACTCAGAAGCGCAAATACAATTTTTATAAAAGGAGCTAGACTAAAAACATTGTTGGGTTCTTAAAAAGTCTAGGAGATTTTTGCCCGCTTAAATTTCTTCTGCTTTGCACTCTTTCTGTCACCATTTGTCAATGACAAAGCTGAGATATCACTCGGAGTCGAGAAAACTTTAAACTTAAACTACAAAGAATTTTTTGACTACAACAAATATCATCTAGTCGAAATGAAGACCATCATTGTGGTTCAGAGCCGGTGTAAAACCTAGTAAAATGATATTAGATCATAGCAGGCTTCTATTATAAATGACGACCTCCAATAAAGTCATAGCATGAATCGGAAACAGACTTAATCCATCGTTTTGAAAGGCTGAATTTAGACTAATTTTATAAATCGTTTAGCTTATTAAAGGCTACTTAGTAGGCAAAGAACCGAGACATGATAGTTTTTTTGATAAACAATTTATTTGGCTTTTTAATATATTTTGCCTGAGCAACGCTTTAATTATTTAACCCTTTATTAAGTGCGTAGCTTTCTTTTCGCTGGTCGACCGTACAGTGCGTAATTATTTTAAGCAATTTTGGGTGGATAAATTCAGTCGTCTCTCACGTTTTACCTATCGGAGTTAGAACAAAACAATCCATTAGTGATTTGTTCAGTATGATCTTCTTTTTCTGAAAATGCAAATATTAGCTCGACGTCACGACTATGACGTCATAGCTAATAGTTTTTTGTTATTTTAGCGGTTTTCTGCCACTTTTAAGCATGAGAACAATCTTCTTTTTCTTTCGGCTTATTCCCGATTGGGTGTTGCCACAGCAGATACCTGCATTTTTATGACATGGCAGATGCCTTTCCTTCCAACAACCATTTTTTTACAGCAGTGGTTTCCAACCTTTGTGATGGCCCGTACCCCTAAAGTATCTTGTTATGTTCTCACACCCCCAAAGTATCTTAACATATGACGAATTCATAACATGTCCCGGGTCAAGATGTGGGCCAATTTTGAAGTCTGAGCTGAAATTGCATGGGTTGACTTTTTTTTTGAATCATCACAAAAATCTGAATGACAATCTCGCACCCCTGGTTGGGAATCCCTGCTCTAATCACTACACCACCGCGTCGGTAAAGCATGAGAACAATAGAAACGTGAAACAAATCACGACTACATCAAAAAAGTGCATTGCTTTAAAAGTTATAAGTTGAAATTCAAGATAAACAAACAATCAGAAGTTATGAATGCTGAATATAGCTGACAAAAATAGTGATTTCAAGTTTTCAGAAAAATGGAAGCTTAAGAAAAACATTGAATTATTTTGATAAAAACCACAAAAGTACAATTATCAAGATACAGAGACCGAGTATATGCATTAAACATGATGACGAGATAACTCGTCACTCCCATAATATCAAGATACCGCATCTATCGAGTGCAAAGTGATGGGAACCTGCCATTACGAGATACCTCGTCATACGCACTGTAAGAGCGAGTTTTTCATGACAAGATATCTCGTCATACGCACTCAACTGGTTAAAATCTTGACGTGAGCGGTGATGCTGGTATGCAAGTGCTGTTATGGGGAGCGGTTGACTTAATGCATTATTTAATTTAAAATGTCTATAGACCAAAACCAAAGCCTTACTAAAAATCTTTAAAGGAGGAATTTTTCAGCAATTTTTGTAATTCGAAACGAAAATTAAAGTTTAACCAAAATTTCAATTCACAAGTTTGTTTCTCTCAGTGATTTTTGAATCTTAAAGTTTGCATAAAATAGCTTCGATTTTTAAATATAAGTTGATTTTATTCAAATAGCCTAAATTTAGTAATTTTGTTCTTTGTTAACAACAAATTAAGAGAAAGTTATTGATTCAAAATTTGATTGTAAATTAAAAGAAAGATATTTTTGTAATACATTTTTGAATCTAGATCCGCTTCGAAGTTACCGGCACTGCTGGCTCCGTGCGTTTACACCACAAGCCTGCAATCAAGGGGGGAAATTGCCCGTAAAGTGCCTCTCCCAAAGACACAAGGTGGCCATCGCACGATTCGAGCAGACGATCATTTTCACCATTGACGACGGCCAAAGCCTCTCAGCCACGTTGCCAATATCTTTGTTGGAAAAAAATTTATGCTACACGCCTATTTTACTCTCAGTATCTCAACATCGCCATTGGGTTCAAGTAATTTAGGGCGCATGACCTCTTTTGCTCGTCCTGGCTAAGCCTGAGAATTGACGAAAATTGATTGACTGATTGACAGAAATCTAATGACATTTATCAGTTTTAGTTTGCTTTTGCTAGAAGTTTCCATGACAACCGTCACTTTTATCCCGGTTTTGTACTTGAAGTACTTTTCAGTCTTATTGCTGATATATTTAAGCTACTGCGATCTTTAGGGTGAATTTCTGACTTTTTTGTTAGTCCCTTTGTGATTTGCGTTGTACAAAGGGTCGCCAATGCTACAGGTCTGTTTTCACAGCAGTAAAAATACTTGAAAAATTCCCAAGTTTGTTTGAAACTTAGGTGTTTTTGAACCCGTCATTTGCATTCACTCATTCAATAGAGGCGATAGTGAAGTATAGTGACAACATTTTTTGTTAATGATTCAATTGGAAAATGAAGAGCGATTAACATAGCAGCAAAACGATCGGTTTCAGAATAGGTAAAAATCATAAATGCGGATGAAATTTTTGCCCAAGAACAGCCACTAGAATAAAGAACGAAGAAAATTTGTTCATAATATTGATTTCAGAAAAAATAAGTTATCGATGACTTTAACATAGTCAGGGCAGGGAAGCAAATCTTTTTCTACCCCCCCCCCCTCTTCCACAAAGGATTGATCAAAAATTATTAGGCATTGCCTAAAACATTGTCTAAAAATATGATCATTATGCTGAACATGCTAACTTAAGCTCAACCTTAACAAATGTTTTTAGAATTCGATAAAATTCCCAGATTCTTGCTAAGATTTTGTGAAACTAAAAAGTGTCATCACCAAATACGATCTATCAAAACAAATAGCCCCCCTTCCGTAGTTTATCGCCTTTTGAACAAAGTTGAATAAATGAGTTTACAAACAGATAAACCAATATACGATCACAAGCGATGCTGTGGCGTTATCACCCAAAGGTAAGCTTTTTAGATTGTGGATCTCATTTGGCAACCTATAGGTCTCAGTTCCTTTGGAATTGCTATAAAGCACAAGCTGCAGTTTTCACCGCCACGTCGCACTATCAGACCTTCAATGTTTTCAAGCGACAGCAATGCGCCTAAATAATTGAAAAAGAATCATTGATTAACGAAAAGCTTCCTTCCTAAGACGACACATGGTTGTCACCGATATGACCTGCTATCATTGTTTTATTTACTGAGCCACATTGTAAGAGAGAGCGTGGCGTAACGGAAGCCGGTTGTTTGTCACAATAGCCTCGTAAATTGCGTGCACATGCGATTTACTCAATACAGTTGCAACATGTCTTGCAGTTAGCACAAATAGCTTAGAGTTGTTAATAATTAACATAGTTGTGTTAAACTATGTATTATTATCTGTAAGCTACAGATTACAGCAATGTAGCGTTAGTAGCATGATTAGCACGGCAGACTCGGTTGCGATATATTTGTTATTTAGTTAGCTGAAACCTGCCCGCTGTTCTCGGCATAAATGAAATCCGAAGAAGCACTATATGTGATTTTCAGTCAAGGGAGACAAACTAGTAACCAACCGCCGTCTGATAGAAAGTTTGATTTTGGGAAAACTTTTGGATTGACTTTTTCTGCCTCGCGGAGACAGTAAAACAGGTATTTGGCCGACTTCAGGAAGAGGTCTGCTTGTCGGCCACAAGGCCAATTTGGATGAAAAGCCGTTCTTTGCGACAATAACGGTGGGTTCAATAATACCATGGGGACATTTTAATATGTTAGGGAAAGGCGTTTTACGATAATTTTCTCACTGAATGTTTGCACTACTTTTGGAAAAAATGCGTTCTGGCAGTAGTACTGGCAACTGCAAAACAGGCCTGAAGACAAGTTGCTCTATCACAAAGATCTAAAGCTTTTTTAGTAACTGGATATGAAACATGCAACTGAATTAATGTGATTGGTATTTCTCATTTTTTTCCTACTTGTCCGGCTCTGCCTACAGTTAGTTTTAACTTTTGACGAGGCAAGAATCCGTGCCGCTCTGGGTGGACTTTAAAAGCATCAACCACAATTTATAAACATATTTTAGTTTTTTTTACTGGGCTACCGGTAGAAATCATCATTATTTGTCTACCAATCAATCATTATTTGTTTACAGACAAATGTGCTTAAGTGGCACTTGGGACAAATTGTCCCCTTTTGCTTTCGATCTCTTTCTAGGCTAACTGCACTAGCTGTAGTACATTATCGTCAACCGATTCTTGGAACATCAGTGTGATAACAGAGAATACAATTTAAGGACAGATCTGCTTTTGAGTTGTCGATGAAGCATTGTCATTTTGATATCACTCCATTTGTTGCATACGAATCAACAACTTTTGGTCAATTTTTATATTCCCAGTCGATGCTTTGTATTGCTACCAACCTGAATCATTGCGGTAAAGTGCGTTTTAAAACGCTACCACTCGCGGTACTCATACCAAGGTCAAACTCACCACCCGTTGAATGCGAGCAAACATCAAATGACAGAGCACAATAACGTCACCAGGGTGTTATGGTTCTCTCCGAATAATATTGTTGGAGAAGGTGATGATCTAGCAGACGCCTTGTGACCAATACCAATTGGTCGTTGACACTATCTGTAACATCTTTCAAATTTGGGATGACGCTTTTTAAGTCCGTTGCGGATGCCGCGGATTAAGTGATGCAAGCTCTGGAGCAGCATCAACTGCCACGGACAGCCAATAAACACAATTTTTCCTTTTACAGAAACTGAACGTTTTATAGCAGCAGGGTGCTCAGATTTTTAGGCAAAACCTGTGTCGTCGGAGAAATGGCTGCATTTTTCTTTTTTTCTGCTCTGTATTTTGTACTGCATGGATTGCAGACAGCTGGTTATTATAAACTTGATCAAAAAGTTGACGTTGTAATTAAGGTAGGCGAAAATATTGATAAATGACTAATATAGCATAACATTCAATGCTCAACAGGTGTTGTTGCAAAGACAATTTTCATCTGCTAGCTTTACATGCACCGATGTTTGCGAAAAGCACAAGCTTAAGTGAACGTGATTAGTGTTTTCAAATTACAACCGTGTACCACAAAGCAAACTAAATCTAAATTTTGCGCAACTTCTTATCTAGTTTCGCTAATCGGAGAGGGCATGGTTTTTCCCGGGTGACACTGCAGGGGCTAGCACTCTGTACCACGTCTCCAAAAAATTTATCCTTGAGTTCATGAAGAACTATCAAGTATTTAATTGACAAAATTTGAAACATTCATGCAATTGTTTGTTAATAATATCTTTTTTACTATGTTGTGTTTCAAACAATTGAATTATGTAATATATTTTAGAAACATGATTAATATGTAATAATCACGCTAGAAACAACTAGTTAGTATTTTTTAAAATATCGCAGTGACGTTTTTCGAAGCCATCCCGAACGACACGGTACACTAATTTCGCTACTGAGCTTATTTACTTGTAAGATGCCATCTCTTGTCTTGGTTAAAAAGAAAGGACTGCTACGCCAGCCATTCTTTTTATTATTTTACTTTCTACCTTTTGCGTTGTATATTTATTCTCCACAGGGGCTCTTGGAGATAACATCTTTAAAATCTTCTGTATATCTCAACAAAGTAATTAAATTGAAATTGACCACGAATTACTGGAAAATGTAAGCTTCAATTACTAAACCACCAAAAATATTACAGTGTCTTCCGATTATCTGTCTGATATTATCTGTTCGAAGCAAATTCTCAACCATGAAGGATCTAAAGAAGAACTCTCACGCTTTCTGGGTCCTCATTGCTCTTTGTTTTTCCGTGGTTGCTGACGCTGCGCTTGTGTTTGGAAAAGATACAAGATTTTTTCTTGCTGGTAAATGATCCTTAAACTCATAGCATTCAGTCATGATGGTCCATTTATTGGCACAAAAAAGGTACATTGGTGACATTGCCATCGCCAGGGCAAATAAAAGAGAGCCCAAAGCCAGAAAGGAGCGTAAAAAATTTAAGCAACTATGATTTTCCTTACAAAAAAATCTGTGGATGGTTTTTAGGCGAAGCCTGTAGATGTCGCTAAAAGAAAAGCCTTACTGGTTGTTGATGCTAGGTTTTGTTTCTTATTAAGCAAAGAAATTTTAGTAAACTGATTAGGAAGTGGAGGCGGACTGCCTGATGCTTTGTTCCCCCTCAAGGCGACGAACTGATTAAATGGCCTGAAATAAGCACCATTGTTATGCTGTAAAGTTTATTATATCATACATCTTTGTTCACACGATTCCAAAAGCAAGAGCGTAAACTTATCCATGCCAGATTGGATTCATGACGATTAGGAGTGTTACTACCCGTTTTGGGAATACATTCCCAGAAATAAACACCTAAAAAATGTGCTTGTTTCTGCACCCCTTTTCCAACAATCTTAGCAAAGCTTGTCATTTTTTTAATTCCAAAAGAAAATATTTTAATCCAGGCGTGAGCTATCTGCAACCGTCGAGGTGAAACTTGGATGTGTTTTTACCTGCGTCCGCAAGTTAATCTTCCCCAAAAAGGTCTTCATCTATAAAAACCTCCGCGCCATGCACTTTCACCGGCGGAAATACGGGTTTAAATAAATATAAATAAATTTTTACGCCTGCGCAAAAGGTCGCTCACTCCTGTTGTCACACCTACATATTTGAAATTTCAGTATAGTTTAGAATAAAATTTCAAATTCAAACTTTAGATTGACTTTAAATAAAACTTCAGAATACCGATTCAATCAATTCAATAAATCCGTCGTTTTAAGCTTTATTTAAAGTTATTCTGAAGTTTTGCATCTCGAAACAGCTGTTCACTTATTTAAAGGCACTGTTTTCAGGTTTGGGTCTTTTTATGTTGGCGATAATATGCTATCTGCAAGCGTTTGGTTGGAAGAAATTGAAGTTGTATATTTTACCAATTCCATGTGCAGTTCTTACCTCTATGTATTAGTAAGTGCAAAACAGGCAGGGGCGCAACCTGGACTTCGGCAAAAGAGGAAATCTGAACAAGGGGTGGAAGTTAAATTTCTACATCACCTAAGTGTTGTCGGTTCTTTTAATGTATAGCTTAAAATTTTTCTTCTTTTATCACTGATATTTGCCTTCTTTTGCTCTCTGCTGGTTACGTTTCTGGACTGTTAATAGATATATCTCACAACTGGGAAAAGCGTTTTTTCTTCTAGACCTTCTAGACTAGACCGCTTTTCCAGATTTTTTCAAATCACCACCCAATTTTTCCGAACTGACATCGAATTATGGAATTGCCAACGATTTGCCAAGTCTTCGCCTTTTCTCAACATGATTTTTTTCTTTTGGAGATCAACTCTGACAAAACAACCTTTGCCCATTTCGGTCATTCTTTTTTGGGATCAAGTTTACTTCGAAATCTGTCGCTACTGCTTGAAAGGGCTTCCTGGAGCATCTGTGGGTCGCGACTCACTAGTCAAGAAGCTGTGTTCCAGAAAACTTTAAAACTCAAATATATAGGCTAACGGCAAGACTCTTTCTTAGAAAATTTAGTTTCCAAAAAACCTTTGGTGACTGCTTTTGCTGCTGGTCGTTTGTGTCTTCAAGTTATCTTTCTCCTATGTAGCAAAAAATCATGTTGGTTTGTTAGCAAGCATAACTCAATAAAATAGCATTCTTGCAATCGAGTTTTTGCGACTACAATTCCCATATGAGTTCTACGTTGATGCAGTCTACTTTTTAAAAAGGCCCTAGTCCAGGGAAATTTTCTCTGCCCTTTTGCATTGCTTGCACTAGAGCTATGAAAAATAGAGATACTCAGCAGTAATGAAAGAGTAAGCCTACTATTTGGCTACTTTAATGCCAGTCTGAACACAAGTTGTTCTCATTGGCGAACTCAAAACTTTTGGAAGGAGGGAGCACAAAGGCAAATTAAGCGGACTAGTTGAATATGGCTCAAAGTCATTTCCCTATATGCGCTAGTGGTTTTTTTTACATCACTTACAACATAATCGAAAACATTTTACCTTAACTAGAAAATAGATTAAATCTAATGAACTGTTGCACGCAGCAGCCAATACGGTTTGGTACAATGTTTTTGGTTTTTGTACGAAAATTTTTACCCGCTAGGATATTTATTGCACAGTATAATTGCTGTTGGGCAAACATCCGGTTTTGTCGGCAAAGTACGAACCGCAACCGTATCCGACTTTGCGGATAAAATTGTACTACACACCTGGTATGTAGTTTGGGGACAAAGCCGGATGTTGGAACAACAATGCTTACTGTGTAACACCAAGTGTTGGAAACGAGATTCTTGAAGTCGAGGCCCAAGTCGAGTCATGGCTTTGATTTTCCCCAACAGAGGCATCACTAGGTAAATAACCAAGCGGATGAAAATTATGCTCACAAATGCATCCGAGAAAACTCGTTCGAAAAGCAGACAAAATCGTACAAAAACGCGTGCTGCGTACATCCACTTTAAAATAACCAAGCTGAACTGTTTTTTTGTGATTGATAATATTCTTTATTCAGCTACATATTTGTCATGGCATCTGAAGTTCCTTTTCAAATTATGATCGGCTGTTTGGTCTACTCTCTCATAGGTCAGGTTGCAATTTGGCGAGCTTGGGCGCGAGTAGATTGGAAAGATGTTAAAAAAGGTAAGATTTTCTTTTTTATTGCAAAGCTGAGTTGAATACATGGCAAACGCATTAAATTCACATCTTAAGTTTAGACAATGGCAGACGATAATTTTTACTGTTCTTTGAATACACGGAGCAATTAATGTCCCGACTTTTCTTTTGCGTCCAACTCACGTAAAGCTTTTAAGTGCATGTCTACCATTCTTGCTTATATTGGAAAAGAGTGCAAAATGTAAACATAAATGAAAACTTTTGTTGACAGCAAAGGCGCATCTTCCTAACCGCTTGCCTTGGCTATTTTCTTTTTTTTGTAAATCCAAGCTCGAGTTTGCACGTCTGTTTTAACATTGTGTTTTATGCTTTGGTAACCATTACATTATATTTTAGGAGATACAAAAGATCTTCTAGCAGCCATAGGTGTCATATCATTTGCGACTTCTGATTTTTCTCTCGCCATCAACAAGTTTTCGTTTCCACTTCCGCATAATACTTATGTTATTATGAGCACTTACTACTTCGCGCAATATGCAATATCTTCGGCTGTTCGAAATAAAAAGAATAAAAAGAAATAACCGCTGACTTTCTACCAAACATCTCAATGCGTCATTTATGCTCATAGCTCACTTTGCCGGAAAACGTTTTAGATATTAAGCTGCAATGGCCGTAAATAAATTGCTCTAGATTTTTTCAAAAAGTCACGTTTGTATGTTGGTCAGTCTTTACTTTTTTGAACCGAGGATATTAATAACGTATTGATACTTCGAAGAACAAAAGGCAGTAGTTTTGTTTTTTCAAAAGATCTGAAACCAATTTTGGAAATATATATTGACTTTTTGAAAATATTCAAACTTAACTCAGGGTAATAAATTAATATTTTATCTTGTGATAAAATCTGCAAATCATATCTGTATCCCACGTACGATTGCAGGCTTTTTGTTATTTATTTCTTTATAAAAAGATTATGATTATAGCCTGTATTTATTGATTTAGATGCGTATTCGCGCTTCATATTGTTGTGCCGTTTTATGAAATAGTTTCTATTTGTATCTTAGAATGGATTTAAATCTGATTGTTACTTCGATGGATCAAATATCTGTTTTCGTTTGCAACTTGTATGTTGAAAGTATTTTAACCTTTTAGCTGTAAGATTCAATAAGCTTAGGCAAAAGAAAAGAAAGCAGAGATTAAATTCTTTAAAATGTGAAATTTTGAAAAAACAGAAGCTTTTATTTGGCAATTCTACCTTTTAAATGAAATAAATACGTTTACCCGTTTTAAACGGAATTCAAAAATTGACTTTTGTTTGAAATGAAATACAGAGAATGCAGTTTGCAAGGTTATAGCATTGAAATGTTTTTGTTTATGACTTGGTACCGGCAGCCAACTCACTCAGCTTTATGTTTCCTTTTTAATATCACCATTGCTGCTGAGTGTCAAGCAGAAAAGCTATGAATAACATATTGAAATATTTGGTAAAGCAGCGACAACCTTGGAGTATCGACACATTGCGCATACACCTATGCGCCATTTTCCTCATTGCGAAGCCAAGAATGGTCACAGTGAAAATTGAGATACACAGACACATAATAATTTCGCATTTCTTTTAATGTTAAACACCAGATAAGAAAGCCATGAATGAAATATTAGTAAGTTTTTGGTTTGATTGAGCGACGAAGAAGTTGAATTACAATTTTTAACTGATAAACCAGTGCCTCTTTTACAACCGTGGTTGCCAAAATTTATTTTTGTGATCCAATTTGAATAAAAATCTGTCTTTCCATAGTTACAACCTTAGCTCTGATTTTTTCTGCTCCAAACAAAAGTGAAACTTTTCTTAGGAGATAAAGGTTTTTGAAACCACAACCACTCGGGGTCGCGATTTACGGATTGTGAACCATGGATCTATAACAAAGCTTTACCTATTACGTTCGAACAGAACAAGCAAATTGCCGAGCCTTAAGGTACACAATTGCTTTCATGCCTTTTCTAATTCATGAAATGAAATAAACAAATCAATGATTTAGAAAAAATTGTAGTAAGTCCAATAGAAACAATTAAATAAAACAAAAACTGTCGGGAAAGCTATTCTAGCAAATTTATCAATGGTAGTGACATCCTCAATTCGAAGGCTTTTAGTCATCGGAAAGGACTCCTTCGCTTGTGCTACGTACTCCTCGTATCTCCCCCTAAAATCCAGCTTTCGTTTCATGGTGAGCCTCGCTTCAGGCAGTCGTTCTTTTCTCCAAACACCCTAACACAAAATGAATTATTAATATACGGGCTACAGATAATTCGTTGCAATTACGCAGTAGCACTTAATGACGTCATTGCTTTCTGGTGACGCCATCGCTAAAAAAGTTTTTTCAAAACTCAATAAATAATAATATTTAGAAGAAAAAATCTACTTCGCTATCTATAAACAAGCTGATGCTACAGCAACCACATACAAAAAATCATTTCCGAAACATTTTAAATTAAACAAAAATTACACGAAATTTCCGTTTGCTGATTAAGAACTCATCAGAAAACTCTACTAGAATAGTAGTTACTCATAGTTAATTTTTCACAATTTTTGTTTTAACTAAAGTGTTTTGAAAATGATTGATTGCATACGGTTGCTAGCATGCAGAGTTGGACAACTAGAAAATGTTCGGCTTTTCCAAATTAGATTAAAATTAAAATTAGAGCATAGTAACATTTCACAAATTAGATTAGAATTAGAATTATAGCTACATAGTTTTTTCCAGATTAGATTAGAAGTAGAATTACTGAATTCGCAAAAATTTGGAAATTGAATTAAATTTCGAATTAGAAAGAAATATAATAAAAATCCAGTTCAGTTCATATCAAATCAGAGTTCATTCTCATAGGCATGAAAATGGCAAATGTCTGTACACCAAGATTGGCTCGTTTCACACTATGCAGTTTGCCTGCATGGCTAAAAACTCTTTCCGACGGAGCTGATGTTGCAGTCATGCCTAAGAGTTCTCGAGCAGCAGCCTTGAGATGAGGAAAACGATTTTCGCTTTTCCAGTGGCTCAAAACATCACAGTCCATGCTCTCACGCTCTGCTGCGAAATATCTTTCAACTTCATCCTTAGAATATTTTCTTTGTTTGACCCGAAGCAATCTTTCTCTTTTTTCTTGATGTAGTTGACGGCATGAAAGAGAACAAGCCTGTGTTAGCCATCTCTTTTTCTTCGGAGTCGGACGAGTTGTTGTTCTCGTTGTGGTTGGAACTAGAAGGTCTTTCGCAGCTATCAATTTCAATGGCAGCTTTTTTTTAGGAGCTCTTTCGTCGACTGTATCAAAGCTTCTTTCAGTATAGCTCTCTCTTCGTCGGTTTGCAGCCAGTCGGCTTTAAACCGTGGGTCTAAAAACGTTGCAAGTCGAAAATCTTCTTGATTGAGATAAGGGTTCAACTTCACGTTAACCTGATCAAGTAAAATACGAGGCAAGATTTGGCAGATGTGCGGTTTCAATATCATCGCTTTCATCGACTTTTTTAGGCCGATGACAACAGCACACACAGTGCTGATTGTTCCTTTGCTCTCTCCTTCAACTTGAGAAATTGCGGCTTCAAATGGTCTCAGCACGTCAATCAGTTTTGTAATAAGAACAAGCTCTGCAATGCTTAATTGTAAGGTGCTCTTTTCCTTCTCAGACTTTGACAATTCTCCAACGGCTGCATTCAATACATCTTTGCCTGCCTTTGCAAATGACCGGAGCATTTTCATAGACGAATTCCATCTCGTCTAGTTTTTTGTCACTACGTAAACATTCTTCTGACGAAGAAATTCGCTTGCTGTTGTACTGGACCGTAGTGCTCTGGCTACCTTCGATACTTTAGTAATCGTAAAGTGGATCACCAGTCGCTTCGATAGTTGATCTTCTGATTCACCGGGTAGCTTGCCCTTTATATTTTCCAGAGCCTGCGCGATACTCAGTTGCATTGTGTGAGCAAAACACGATACCTTTTTTGGCAGCAGTGCTAGAAGCGTATTGAGGTCTACTTCGGGGTCTTGGAGATTTCTCTTTTCACTAAAATGTAAGTCTTCATCACTCTTCATCTCAGCAGCTTCTTGCTCAAGTGCTTTCATATCTATAAGCGTCAATTCAAAGACTTTTTTTATCGAACTAGCGCTGTCGCTTATAATGCGTCTAACTTTACCATCGATTTGGTATCTCATGACCACATCGTCATATCTGTTGGCTATGTTGACAGCACTATGTCCTACAGCAAAATGTTCGCAGCACAAAAGACGAGACTTCAGGTCGAATTCGTTGTCAATGAAGTGCGCCGTAAATCCGATAAATGAATGCATTTGGCGGTTGGTCCAAATGTCAACGGTGACATATACACAAATCAAATCTTTCATTTCAGTTGTGATGCTGTTGACGATGAGCTTTTCTGTAAAGGGAAGGTGGGTCTCTTTGATTGTTTGCCGATGAGGGATTGTGTAGCTCTCATTGAGTTCCACGATAAGTTCGCGAAAGCTTGGTTTGTCGACAATTGAGAGTGGTAGTGATGCACAAGCAACGCTCTTAAGTAGAAGCTGAGTTATTTGCCTGTGCTTTGGATGCTGCTTGAAATACTTCCTTTTACTGTCGCTCCAAAAATGTTCAGTTATCTTCGGCTGAGACTTTCCTGTTGTTGCTCGAATTTTCGAGGTTGATGGACAGAAACGATCGCGGTCCTTTGCCTTTTTTACAGCTTCTTCAGCTTTGGCTTCCCTGTACTTTCTACTTTCCTTTGGGTGCTTGCAAGACAGATGAGACTCCTTGGACAAGGAGTTTTTGAAACCCTTGTACTTGGAGTTTTTTGCCTTCTTCACGCAAAGAAGACACTGCGCAATAGGATGTTCTGGATCTTTATCGACAAGCTCAAAGTAAGGGCGAAGTGATTCTGGGAGTTGGTTCCCATTTTCTGGCTTCTTCTCATCTTCGGCTGAATGACTTGAATCAAGGTTAAACTTCATTTCTTGTGGAGATTTGTTCATGCTAATATTTAGCTCCATATTATAATAGTGAGTATTTATTTTTGGTACAAGGACTGTAATTGTTTTAGTCTAACTGTAAGTGTGTAGGTATATAGGTGATGTATTTTAGTAATATAACAGCCTAGTATGACATACAAAACAACATACCGGTATTATTACTATAGTATGGCTACGGATACCCATAGCCTTCAATTCCAATTTGTGCTGCTGAAAAAAATCTTCAAACAAACAGTTTTATTAATTTTATGGAATTAATTATATTTTTACATAGACTCCATACTAAATGTAGTAACATTACAGCAACCTTGAACAATTTGTTCTTAGTTAGTCCCATCTAACGTTAAATCTCATCGTGTCCTTGTCATGATATAATGATAATGAAAGTTGTTGCTAATGCACGCCACTAGGCTATACAAAACACCTAGTTCTAAAATTAACAGCCAGACACACTGTGTGTGTACCGGTAGGCCTACCCTCCATTCACTACCACGTTGCCAGCCTGCATTATATCGTAACTGACTACAAGCTACTCTATCACTATGGCTACTATTCCTCACAATAACTACTATGACTGTACGGTGTAAGCAATGCTATTGGCGGCTTGGCACTGGTTTTCTCTGCAAGCGGGATATTCTTGCATAAGGTATAACATGCTGAAAAACGCCGTTGGACAAAGTAGCATTTTCGGGAAAACCGGAAATTAGATTAGAATTAAAATTAGAGCATAGAAACATTTCACAAATTAGATTAGAATTCGATTACCGCCATTTTGCTCTAATAAGTCTAATCAGACTACAAGAATTATCTAGTTGTCCAAGTCTGCTAACATGAGCTTGCTAATCAAAAGAAAATACTCTCCGCATCTGCATGAAAACAAATTTAAACATCGTTTTGATCACTTTTAGATGTGGAAAAGAACGAGTTCGACGACTTCGGTTACAATGTGAGTATCCAGTTAAGACACAGTTAAACACAAGAAGTTAATTTCTTTACAAAAGTACTTTTAAGGATGGCAATATCCAATGCCCTATGCGTTCTTAAGAGTTTTTTCCTACTTAACAGCAAAATTTGTGAAAACTTTGCTTTTATAAAGAACAAAATGAAGATTATTTTTAGCCAAAAGAATCACACAAAAGAAATTAACTCGACAGAATAACAGTCAAAAATAAGAATTAGCAATAAACGCAACAACACAATGAACTACAGAACAGAAATTTTACTGAAAAAATAAAATGTTAAAGTTGGACTCGGTTTCTACTTTTAAAAAAATAGGAAATCTACAAAGAGTAAGTGGGGTTCAAAATACGCTTTTTCCGGATATCTGTACATTGCTTTTTACAATTTTTGTGCTGATTTTACTCTTCAAATGCAATTTTCAGGCTTTATGTTTTCCATGGGCACAATAATAGAGCCAATGCAAGTGTAGTGCCCTCGGGAAAGACCTTTTACGATGAATTCTTCGAATTGGCAGTAGGCCGTTTAACAAACAGAAAAATTGAAACTCCGAAGCAGGTCTGGACAATCGTCCTTTGTTTAGGACAGGCGCTTCTATAGGACTAGCACAAGCGCAATGTTTAGACTCGGACAAGCGCCTCTGTTGCTGTCCTGCTAGTCTATCAAAAAAAAAATCGAAGAAATGAATTCGCTTGTATGCAAAATGCAAAAAATAGCATTTTTAGTACCCCTATACTACTTACTTCCACTTTTTGCAAATCTTTTTTTTTTTTCTTTTTTAGTTTTTTTGCTCTTTTCATATTGATGTGATGAATATGGTGAACTAGAATATATTCCAATAAACCAAAAAATACGAAGATAAAGCAACCAATAAGAAACACATCTAACGCTTTTACATCAGGAATTTTTGGGAGGGATTTTCTTGAGTTGCTGCTAATTTTTGTCATGGCAAGCGCAGCTGTTATTCCTGGAAACAAACTCAATAAATTAACTTTAAAATAACTACAGAAAATTCACAGTGTTGCTACCTATCCGGTCTCATCAGTGTAGCTGGTGGTCTACGATTGGTCAGAGGCTTTCAAACAAACCATAATCTAGAACTTCACGTCTGTGTCTTAAACTACTAGCAGATCTATTGCAGCAAAAATTCTGGCTGCACTTTGCGTAGCCGCATCACTCGTGTCTGATTAGCAGTTGTTGAATGTGCACTACGTCTAGCATACTGCTAGAACAACAGCGCTGTTTCAGCGCAGTGTTTGCAGTGTTGTAAATTTGTACAAGAAGCCAGCGATTCACTCTGACATTTCAAGATGATAGTATTTAGAGATTTTGATAGACAAGTTAGTTTTGGAAAGTAAAGTTTTGTCAAATGTAGGAGACAATAGCTTTTTTTCGATTTCTACCATTAAAATTCAATAAATATTAGCCGTATTTGGGTGTTTGAAGACAAGTCAAGCAGGTTCTAAGCAATGGCACTGCCGCAATCTATTTAACAGTTTAGTGCGGCTGTTTCAAGCTTGTTCTGTTTCAAGTTCGCAGTTGAACAATTTAGCAACAAATGAAGAAGTATGTTAGGTGCCGACAAGCCTATTTCGATCTATAAGATCTTTTCAGTGCAGTTACGGACAGAGAAGATTTGTGCAGCAGAAACAACTAGATGAGAAGGCGTGTCAGTTTACCACGTGTTGCTCCGGCTCGAAGAGGGAACACATGGGACTAAAGAATCCCACGTTTGTTTATTGCTACTTCTCAAAACACAAATAAAGAGACGTTAAAGAAGCCATCCCCGACTAGCAAGGGCCAGTTTACTCTACAAAAGGATGAAGACCTTTTTAGAGACCTCGTTTGGCTTAACCCCCATCCCCCCTTAAAAAATCTTTGTTGTACACCTTGTTCCAGCTTTACCAAACAAAAGAAAAAGTTCTTCACAAAAAATATAGGGAGCCAGAAAGGGGCAAGTTTGCAAAAAGAGTAAGATTTCTTTGCATTTCGGGAAGAAAATTAATGGCTAACTATGTCTAAAACCATGATTAAGAAGAGTAAAATGGAGCTTAAGCTCTTTTCAAAATTTATCGCACATTACTTTTTTAAGAAAACTGCCTCATCAAAACCATTGAAAAACTTTCTTTTGGGGGGCTGGGGGAGAATTGCTCGTTTTGCAAAATCAATTTTGTAATGTCGTTCAAGCTACAAACCGAGGGCAATCCTGGCAGAAGTGCTTTCGTGGTTCAACCAGAAAGAAATCCAACTTAAAATTGTGAGGAGAGAAGAAGGAAGATATGATTGCAAAAAGAAGAATCCAATATTCCGTTTTAATTTGAAATTCAAAACAACAGCAGCGTAATTACCTGAAATAAAAGTCATTTTAGCTCGTTCCTCAAATAAATATGCATATTCGACCTTAAGGATTAAATAGTTATTTGATGATCAGAGCTTGGATTGCGGGTGAGGATCGTCGATTTGAATCACATATGAAGTTAGTTTTCTCCGATGCTGCTTTGCGATGACAAGCAGCATAATTGAGAGGCTTGGAGCATAACTGTGTTAAGTCGTATTGTCACGCTTGAAATAATATTGAGTTTTGGGTTTTATTGAAGTTTTTTTTGTAATATCAGTAATGCTAAACCATTCACTAAATAGTCAAATAACGAAATTTGTTGCACACTTGATCGCAAAAAAGTCCGTAAAACTTGATGATATTGACTTGACCCAACATCCAAGTTGTACACTAATTTTTCTGAAGAAAATGACTCAACATAATCTTGCGCCAAGCCTCGAAACTATTTAAGGAGAAATCTCAGTTTTCTGTGCCTCTTTAAACCCTTCAAAATCTTGCTCATAAGGTTTTAGATTCAAATTTCGAAAACCGATTGCGTTTGCCATTCGCTCATTCAAGACGGTAATTTGACGTGGTTTTAGTGGAAAGGAAAGAGGGAGATGGAACGAAAGGTTTAGAACTAAATCAAATGCATTCGGCGCCTGGGTGTATTCACAAAAAAATTTTCTCGAATTGTTAGTGCAAACTCAAATTTTCCCAATGTCTGAGATACTTTCTAGAAAGATTTCTCTTTGTAGTCAAGGGTTCTTTTCATAAGGCGTATCTGACTTCGTGGACGTATGCCATTGGCTCTGCCTTAAACAAAATTTAAAAAGTTCACAAGAAAGATTGTTTTAAACCGGCAAGCTGCTATTTTTTGAAACCGTTCACACACGTTTGAAAACATACAATGACGTTAAAATCGAAAGCTCCCTTTTATCTTAGCCCTCCCTTAACTACCAATTTCCTCCTTTAAAATCAGCCTCTGATGAAAAAAACCGACATCAGCTCTCCCTCAGTTAAACCATAGTAGTTGACAATTTTTACTTCCGCTCTGACCAGCAGCTGTAACTTACTTGATAATGAAATCGGCTAACTGCAGCAGCTTATTACTACGTTAGGGTTTCACCTGTTGAAAATGTTTTATTTTTTATATAAAGTTGAGCATCCTCTAATAAAAATTGAGTCAATCTGATGTGCTCTTGACCGGTCAAAGCTTTATTTTCTCCAGAATAAAGTCGAAAACGTATATCGTCAAGTGTGTAGCTGTCTGAAATGATGAAAAAGCTGATATTAATTTGAGAGCATAAATAAGCGTATTTCAGTTTATTTTGGCCAACCGCTGCACATATCTCACAGAGTGACACGGCCAAAATGCCAATACAAAATTATTTGATTGTAGAAGCTTGATTAGAAGGCAACAAAAAGACAAAATAAATGAAACTGGAATTAAAGGAGCACACAACTGCGAATTTACCTACGTTTTTTGTCTGTAATTTGTAATGGATGCTGATAAGAATCGAGATACCTTCATGTTATTTTTTTATCTTCTCAGTCTTTCTGCTGAAAACTTTGGTTTCTATTAGTCTTCGGTGCTAAATTTTAGAAAAGCAGCAGTTTGGGCAAGCATGATCTTTGGCTAGCCTAAATACGATGCTTCAACTTTGGCATGAATAAAAATTTTTTGATGCGAAATTTTCGAAAACTTTATTTCTTCAGGCCAGCTGGATTGATAGCTGATTTTTGATTTAGTCAAAACAAAAGCTTTGCCAAATAAAAATGCTATATTTCAGTTGATGCACAATTTGGTTTCATCTTTAGTCGATGGATATTTGGTTGGACACTAGTTTTCAGTGGCTGATTAAACGATATTTTACCAAGCCGTGAGTAGAACGGTGAAGATGCTTAACAAAAATTTTTAAGCAGTTACTTTTGAGCAATATTTATTTGTATTCATAACTGGTTTAAAATAAATTGCCACTTTCTCTTGTGTGCACTTTCAGGAATGGGAATATATGTCAGGGTAGCTCCTATTCTGCTCCACATTAACCCCTCCACCGTTGGAAGAGAAAGGGTAAGTAGCCGCAGCATTCGAGAACTTCATGGTTCAAACGTAAATAGCACTTCTTTTAATATAGCAAACAGCTTGCGGAGGAACATTCAACAGAAACATCATCGCGATGCTATTGTTTTAGAAATGAACAATTATTTGCTTAATCCCCAGTCACCCAGGCCATAAATTGTGGACCAAGAGATCTCAATTGTCTGATCATATAAGACAGGAGTGTTTATGCAGAAGAAAATTGGTTGCTGAACAGCGATATTGGTGTCGATTATCTAAGCCAAGATCATATCAGGGAACGATCTTGGTTCTGCATGTCATTTTGACGCCTCCCCTTTTTTTATTGCTTCGATGTTTCCTTCTTAGATTTCTCCTGAAGCCCTTGTCAGTGGCATTGCAAAGTTTTACAGATATACAGTATTTATTTTAAAAAGTCTTGCAAGGTTGATATCCTTGCAAGCAGTGTTTGTTGATGAATAAACTCCTTGTCAAGTCAAAAAACTTTCGGGGATATTTACAACTAAGAGGCACTGCGAAATAATACAATGTACAATTCATGTATTTTAATACAAATCAAATCCATTTTTATTGATACGTATTCAATCCATTAGACAAAATATATTTTTACGCTAAACATTTTATGACCTATTGTGGAATATTGTGTTCCCACGGAGGTAACAGTGTAGTTGGGCACAAAATCAAAGTTGGAGGTGCATCAAAAAATTGGTGATTTCTCAATGAAAAAAGCCTGTAACCGTGTTTGAGCCAAACGTTTTGAGTACTTTTGAACAAAAATAAAAAATAAATTTAGGAGCAAACGATTGGGATCTTTTGACGATTCTCAGCAAAAAAACCAGAGCCAGTATACTGCTTATTTTAATTAGGACGTTTCGCTAAACACTGCCAGCATTGTCAACCAAAATAGTGCAACTGATTACTTTAAAATTTGATAAACTAAGGTCAAGTGTAACATTTATGACGTGACAATTCAATTATGAAAGAAGAAAACAATAGCTATTACATACTTTAGGGCCAAAGTTATTTCGTGTTAAAAGTGAGATAATAACGAGGAACAACAATAAAACAAAATTTACACATTAAAAAGGTATAGTGGGTGTGAAGCTTCATCTGAGTTCAATTGTGGCGGCAACTTTTGAATATATAACGTTTCCTTAATACGTAATTTTCGCCAATTAGTTTCTTGAGCCAGTATAAGTGGATTATGAAAGTCGATTGTGTGGTCTGGATTTTCTTGTAAATGATCTGTAACGTCGCTTTTTCCAAATGTAATCGGGTCATGTTCTTCCAATCTTGTTTTTAAATTTCGTTTACTTTGTCCAATATAGGTCTTTTTACACGAGCATTGAAGTTTATACACTGTGCCAGTGAGGTGTAGTAGAGCCTGTTTGTCCTTATTTCTGAATAGGTTTCCAATTGTTGATACGCTGTGATTCGTCCGAAGGCTAAAGTTTGCTTTTATTTTATTTTCTAAAAGATGTTTAATTTCTTTCTCAATTTGTTGCGATGTTTATTTTTAGAGAATAAAATAAAAGCAAACTTTAGCCTTCGGACGAATCACAGCGTATCAACAATTGGAAACCTATTCAGAAATAAGGACAAACAGGCTCTACTACACCTCACTGGCACAGTGTATAAACTTCAATGCTCGTGTAAAAAGACCTATATTGGACAAAGTAAACGAAATTTAAAAACAAGATTGGAAGAACATGACCCGATTACATTTGGAAAAAGCGACGTTACAGATCATTTACAAGAAAATCCAGACCACACAATCGACTTTCATAATCCACTTATACTGGCTCAAGAAACTAATTGGCGAAAATTACGTATTAAGGAAACGTTATATATTCAAAAGTTGCCGCCACAATTGAACTCAGATGAAGCTTCACACCCACTATACCTTTTTAATGTGTAAATTTTGTTTTATTGTTGTTCCTCGTTATTATCTCACTTTTAACACGAAATAACTTTGGCCCTAAAGTATGTAATAGCTATTGTTTTCTTCTTTCATAATTGAATTGTCACGTCATAAATGTTACACTTGACCTTAGTTTATCAAATTTTAAAGTAATCAGTTGCACTATTTTGGTTGACAATGCTAGCAGTGTTTAGCGAAACGTCCTAATTAAAATAAGCAGTGTACTGGCTCTGGTTTTTTTGCTGAAAAAATAAATTGCTAGTGAATTAAGTAAGGCTCCGCAATGCTTCCCCAAAGTAAAACAGGTCTGCACGGAGTCCAGTTGAATAACTCTGCTTTAAAATCTATTAACCAAAATCATATAATCAAGTAATCCACTAACAGCTTTCAAATTCGACCCAGCAGTTTTGTTCATCAAGAGGATATCGAGCCAAATCCATTCTACATTCTAAGTTTGCGGTAATCCTAAAAACACAGAGTTCTTTCAAAATTTCTGGATGTTGCAATAAATCAATTGCACCACCTGAGATATTAAACGGTAGTTAACCACAAAGAACTGCTTTTGAATTTCGCTTAAAGAAACAGCTACAGCTGTAGAATTAGTTATTTTGATCAAACCTTTTTGGAGCATCAAGGATGCTTTCATTTAAGACATTGTATTATGTCAGGTTTCTAAATTAGCTTTAGCAGCAACTGCTATCCATCATGCTATTAGCTCAGTTATTTAGAATTTTTGCTAAGTATAAATTTAATTGATTTGCTGTTGATGCAATTTGTCGGTTTCAAAGTTCTGGTTAAAATTCATCAAAGAAGAATCAATAAAATCAATGCTTCATTTTCGGACCTAACACCGATTTTGTCAAACTAAATTGAAGCAAAAAAATGCTCGACCTAAGTAACATTCAGCTGTAATTAAATGAAAAAATCAATTTATTTGTGCAAAATATGCCAAAGAAAGATCTTCACAAATACTCTGCATGTGGCTTTTGCTCCCATCGGACACTTCCAATAGAGAAGTATAGAAATATATGTAAAGCTAGTCTGTTGTTATTGTAATTATACTTTTTTCTTTGATCACGAGAAAACCTTTGCGATTATTTATAGAATAACTTGTGTTTCGATCCGTTTCGAATTTGCTATTGCTGCTGGCTTGGCACATTTTTATTACAAGCCAACAACCAAGCAGAAGATATCGCCGTAACGTGCGTTTCCGAAAGGCACAGAAATGCAAATCCATGCCAGCATTGAACCTGTAATTTCACGATTATGAACCAGCACTTTACAGCACTGAGCTATGCTGCCGTCCACAGCCTTTGTGTTGGCCACTGGCGGAGCAAATCTTTCCGCTTCTCGTCCATAGCTTAGATGATCCCAAATTTCATAGGTTCCTCAGTCAGGGATACAGCTACCATCAAGTTGCTTTGAGAATCCATCAATGCGTTTTAAAAACAGGGGTCACTGGTTTTATAATGAGGCTTTCGCTCTGGATCCACCACTGATCGACAACCAAGCTAACTTACTCAACAAAGTTTATAACAATAAAAAATCACAAAAGTAAAAGGGTTGAAGATATTGAGTTGAGATTGGTGTTTTTCTACCCTCCGAACACGGGTAACCTTATGTCAATTACACCAGAACAAATTGCACAGACAAGCCATCTAGTAGGAAAAATGACTGCTAAGCACTTTTCCCAAGAACAAACAAACGTACGGTAACTAACGTGAGATTTGAATACGCGACTTATCGCTATTAGTCGCTCAACCTATTCGACCGTTCTTACTTAGGTACGTGAAGTGACGATTTTCTTGAATGCAAGAGTTTTTACGCATCGCCAATGTGTTTGCAGGTTATCGGAAAGATTTGTAATCAGAGCTTCCTCTTCGCCATTAGTAAACCAAGAATCAAGTTTCTCTTTGAGCCAAACCAAATATTTAAAAATGCTATCTACAGATCTCCTACTTGAGGCTCAGCAATAGGAATAATGTGGAAAATGAAATATGAAAACAAATTTACTCAGTCATGCTTAAAATTTGTGGTGGCGCTTAAAAACTACAAATTGCAATTTGTAGTTGAAGAACGCAAAAAACTGCATGGTATTCCTTTTACATATGATTGAAAAAATTTAAATCCATCTAAATCTAAAGCTTTGCATAAACATGTTAAAACTTTCCTCTTTCAAAAACATTATGTTAAAATTTACCGCGATCCATATGACACTCTGCCTTTTGGGCCAATTTTAATCATTCGATTATTTTTCGTTATTTGATGCATGTATGCGCTTTTATCATTTGAGAGGTAGATATCTGGAATCTGAAAATGAAAAGCGCACATGAGATCATTTAATAAATCACTTTAACCAAACCACATATCGCACATCTGTTTTGAGAAGATTGTTGTGATACAAGCTTTATAAAACCGGTCACCTTTCTGGTTTCAAAAAAATTTTGACTTTTATTATCGCCCTCTCTTTTGGTACTTGGAGTCAATAACTAATATTATCTTTGTGGAGTTTGAAATGTTGACTACACGAGTATTTCAGCATTAGATCAGTATAGACATGAAACGGTTGAAATTCGCCTTCACTAGTATTTCAGCATTAGATCAGTGTGGAGATAAAACGGCGCAATGGAATGCCAGTCGCACAGTCACAGCAAACAAATTAATGTTTACAGATCTTTTCGCTTGGGGCTCGGCAATAGAAGTAAATTGGAGAATGAAACAGAGAGCAGTGAATGGTGTTTAAATTTTACACAATTTACTGTAAGTTTACTGTCATCATTAAGATACGAAGTTAAATCTGTTACAGTTGAAATGCGAAATAGAAAGATGTTTTAATTAACATCTCTTTAAAATATCCCACTGACCCAAATCTGGTCCGCAACTCTGTTGTCTAAAGTAAGAAGCAGATTTTGCATTTCGCTGTTTTGAAACACAAGTCGATCGTCGTTCCACGATTGGTGAAAGTCAAAAGTCAAAGTATAATCCTGAACACAAAAACCAAGTTTTATCGTAGCCACAGGCCTCTCGTGATGGAAATTTAACAGCAGTCGGATTTAACTGAAGATAGCAAATGATTCTAGATAAGTCCTCGAAAGCCTGTACACAAATGTACCAGCATCACATTTTGCATTCACTTAATATTGGGCGAAAGATCTCAACTGCTGTGAAAAGAAGTGCCACTCCAAACAAAAGAAAAGTAATTACTCTTGATGCAATTGAAGGGAAATTGCTTTGAAGAATACCGTAAAAGCGTGATAATCAACCACTCTTTTGTGATATAGCAGCATGTCTACGCAGCACCGCTTTAAGGCTAAAGTTACTAAGCTAGGTAAGTCAGACCTATAAAATAATCAAAGTTTCTAAATGTATTCAGTTGTCGTTTTAACCCATTATATTGGTCTTATTAAAGTCGACCAAATTCGACAACTTATGTCAAAGATGATTTCCTTTTTTTCCTTTCTAAAAACGAAACTGCGCTCCTAGTGGCATTGTTAGGAAAGGATGGCGTGGTCAAAAAAATGGGACTTGCAACAATAATCATGCGCGAAGACGTCGTCATTACGACAAACAAGACACATCAAGCCATACTCCCCACAGAATAACTTCTCGCTTGGGTCCTTGTGCGCTACCCTTACTAGGTAACGCACTTTATAGAGCAAGTAAAATGGAAAAAGATTTATGTCAAGGTTGCTGAATTTTTAGGCGGGATTTTTAAAAAGGAAAGTTGGGATGGAAAGCTCTACCCCACAAAAAACTGGCAACAACTCATATTCCAAACAATGAATTGCCAAGTATGGAAAATGTTTAGGTAATATTTACCTTAATTTACTGTATTTTTATCCTTCAATCTTGCAGGCTGTGATAGAGACGATAAGCGAATGGTATAATAACTGACCAAAATAATTATTGAGCATTCTATTTGAATATTCAAGTTTCGACATTCCGTTTGAATTGGATGGTTTTACTGTCGATGAATTTACTGCTTGTTAGAATTCGTTACGCAGAGGAAAGAATTGTAAAGTCGCTTTTATTAAGTGCACAACATTGCAACTATCAAAAGTTTAAAAGACGCTTGATCTTTGAATTTTTAGTCAACAAGACATTAATAGCAGAACATCAAAAAATGTCACACACGAACCTACCATATTGACTTCTGACACTTTATCAATTCCTTCAATCGCAACACCAGTATCGATTACAACAGGAGCACCTATTCATTGTAAGTATCAATCAGTTGTTGGAAAATGGCTACAAAATTGTTGCAAATTACACTACCGAAAATGTGTCACAACATTTACTCTATGTGGATATTTCAGACGCTAAGTTGAACGGCATGACTTAGGTGCCAATATTTACAATCGCCAGTAAAGTTTAGAACTTTAAGCAATCATCGTTTTGTTGCTTTTTTTACGTAGGCCTGCTTTGATTGAAGACAAGTATCAAGTTTATTTCGTTAGGTTTACTCCTTTCTTCCTCTGGATCGAGGTTGGACAAAAGCCAAACATATTCTGGTCCATAGTGCAAACCTAATCAAAACCAGACTAGGGAAAAGCGACAGCAATTTCCGACCAGTCATGAATACAAACTTGTAGACTGGTAGCCCCATCACTGACAGGGTGGACTGCACTGGTACCGAAAGTGGTCTCTTACTACATGCTGGATCAGCACTTTCATTATTGTAATCGGGTGAAGTATGGATACTCAATGGGTTTTTTTGAAGCGCCGGTACTATAAGTCTCAACATTTCCAATGAAATTGTTTTTGATGCTTCACATAAGCCGTTTGGTGGTTGTGAAAGTTGATAATTCTTTCTTAGAACAATAATACAGTACATTTCATATTACTGTAGTAAGCTAAAAGAGAAGAATATTTAAGCGGAAGTTTCGATTTTGAGTATAAAAACGTATTTTTTAAATTCGAGAAAAAACTACCTATTATCCATGTAGGCTACTTAGAAACTGATGTCAGGAGCAAATATTTGGCTCACAATACAAAAAACTTTTCTCCAAAGAAATATATCCTCCGAATTCTCTCTAAACAAATACTTTTTTTGATGAAATGTCATGGCAAGCGAATTTTTGAAAAAAAGGAGTGTTTTGCATTTTTCAGAGTGCCAGTGAATTGGACTATCATGCTTCTTTTAAATACGGCTATTGAAGCAAACGTTACCTACACAGCTGTACCTCACAAGCAGTGACGTGATAAGGGAAGATGCTCCCTTAAATGGTACGCTTGCAACACTACTAATAAGTAGTAAGAACATTTTTATGACTAGCAAAGGATTAAATCTTACCTTCCCTAATTTTTTGTTGCTAATCCCAAGCACAAGAAACCTTTTTGACAAACCATTTCTATATATTGGTGTTACAACAATCCTAACAATGATAGCAGTAGTATCTCCTGTAGATGAGTGGTCAGTCCCGGATGACCTTGTTTTAGAAACTGCACTTGATTCTAGCATGCTGTCTTTAAAATAACTTTCACTCTTTCTAAGTGAGTGTTTTTTTGATTAGTAATTGAAAAAACCTAAAAGCGTCATTGCCTAAAATTTTATAAACACAAAATTATGATTATCACTCGGCAATTACAAAATCTTTCAATTCTCAACAGTCTGTTTTACGCAAAAATGCGATTAACTGGAGATCTTATTCACATAGAATGTAATTCAATAGAATCTATTTGAATAAGGATTTTATTTGAATCAGACCTTTTGATGATCGCATTTTTTCGTGTAACAGACTGTTGAGAATAGAATGTTTTGTTACTACCGAGTGATAATTATAGTTAATGCTCTTCTGTTGGCATTGAGCACTATATTTTGATTTACTGGCTTATGCTTTCGTAAGCACAAAATCATGTAGGATCCTTTTCTTTGTTTAACTCTAACAATATTACGAACACGTTCCCTTTCCAAATCTTTGAAATTTTGGAAATTTATATAGATAACATTTTTTGAGCAGTCCCAGGTGTGTCACGAAGTTTAATGACACCACCGCCTAGAGGACGACTTAAAATTTACCTCCACACTGAGGGCGTTGTCTGATGTCGTAATCATCATTAAGTAAAGCATCCAACTCTTTTTTCACAATTTCTTGTAGTAGTGAAGCATGCGTTGGTAACAAAAGACAACTAAAAGCACAACAGATTATCTGGACAATTAATCATGTTTGGAGGAGAAAAAGAAGGAAACGTTTTTCCAAAAATAGTAAAGTTTTTCTTTTCTTACAATTGTTTTTTTGACACAAATCTTTGTTGTAAAAACTCCTCCATCCATTTAGAGTCGACAATGCGGTCAAGTGGATTTGAGTGTCGCTCAGGGCAACAATAATTGTGAGTTCGAACCTTACAATGGCCACGTTGTTGTGTCCTTGGAAAAAGCAATTTACAGCAATTTCTTCTGCTCGGTTCAGGCTTGTGGTGGAAATGTTTTGTGCCAGCAATACGGATGACTTTGAAGCGGATCTGCACTTAATGCGTTCTGTGCACAACCGCAAAGACCATAGGATAAAAAATAGAATACAGCACGATGTGTTACTCCTTCCCCCTCCTAGTACAAGTCCTTCTAAATTTTTCTTTTGTCAGACACTATCGGCCCAAGAGATTAAAAAAATAAATGTTTAATTATGAGTTTGTTATATGAAAATTACTACGCATAACAGATTTCCCAGGAAATGCTACAAGAAACTTACCTTTCAAAAAAAACCAAGAGCAGAACTAGTCGAAAAGCATTTGACATACCGCAGAAATAAACTGCACAGCTAATCGCTTATACGAAGCCTGTCAATTAACTTACTTGCTAACTTTTGTTCTAAACTACTTAACCCGTAAAACGTCTTGCCTAAGTCTTATATCGCATCTAAAAATGCTTTCAAGTCAGCTGTATTCTAAGTTTTCATTTATACTTAAATCAAGGTAAACTTGATTAACTATAGTTAAGTTATTGTAATGAGATTAAGCTATACTTTTAAAGCAGTAGGCTGACAATTTTAAAACTTTTTTTTAAAGATTTTCTATTAATGCTTTTCTTCGGCGATTCGCTTGACGGCTAGAGAAAGCGATCATTGTCTTTCTTGCTACTAACAACCATGTCATTTATTAAGCAATGGGGTGAAATTTACTCTAAACCTCTTAATACACGGCCTATCTCACCCAACCTGAATTTATTCTTTACCTACTTTACATCCACTATATTCGCTGCACAACGAACCAAAATAGCAAAAAAAGTTAGAGTATATTTTGAGGTATCAACTTTTTGAGAGTTTTTTGTCTACAAGTGGTAACACACCTCATCAAAAATTGAATATCATCTCCCCTTGAGAGATCGGCCTCCCGCATTAGAAACCACTGTGCTAAACTAAATTAAACAAAACAATACAATAAATCGGATAATCCACCTGAAGTGACGCTATATCGTGAGAACTTGCGCATTTAGCGGGAGAATTTTGTCATGCTCCTCCCCTCTGATCTTGACAACAAAGCAAAAAATCAAATTAAATCGCCTTGGTAGATCTCCTCTGCCACAAAATTCTTTGAACTCAAAATTTACCCTAAAACGCCAATATTTTGAAAGGTTTCATAAAAAAGATCTTATCCTATTCTGAATTTCTAGGTTATACACCTCCCATCTTCCTGTCATAAATCCTTGATACGCTAGCGTTTAGAAGAGTAACGTTTCAAATAGCGACTCGACTCTGAAAAGTGTTTATTGAAAGCCATTAGCTGTGGTTTTTGTTTTTTTTGATTATTAGGGATGACACTGTTTGTGGTTCCTAGAATTCCAAAATGACGCCACTGTTTCAATTTGAATACAACGCTAAATTGTGTGGCTTGCGGCTTTTCTGTAAGTAAACCATCAAGTTCATTTCACCTTTTCCCAACTACTTATATAGCTTCATGATAAGCTTCTGCAGAAAACTTTTTCATAGCAATAATTTTCCTTCTTACTGCGAACCTAATGGATCGCCTTGCAGCCTATATAATTAAAAATATTGAACTGAGCCTGGACAAAAACCTCTTGGGATTTCAATCAATGATTAAAACATTGAAAAGCTGCTTTTTGATTATTCTCTCTTTATTTCAACTGTTTGTTATGTAAAGCCAAAGCAGATTTTCTTTCGCAATTTAGAATTTATTGATTTGCATCCACCCAACATGCCATATTATGAATAAATAGTAATCAAATCGGAAAGTAAATGAGCGATGCAGCCGTGGAAGCCAAAAAGAACTGAAAAGTTTTTTGTTCAAGCTGCTGTTGAAGTTATAGGAATTCGGAGCCCCAGTGCAACATGACTATAGCGCTTAAGCAAAAAGAAATATCTATGCCAGGGCATTGATCTTGAATTTGTTGGTTTTCATCTCGGACTTGGACAAGCACTTCGTTTAGACAAGTCCCAGCTGCAAGCTTACGATCATAATAATTTTTATTTTTTGTTCAAAACAACGCAATAGAAAAGTGCAATGAAACAGCAGCAGACGAAAAAAGGACCAGATGGCAACAGCGATTTACGCCAAGATATGTATAATTGAATTTATTGCAGCCACACCAAATTTGATTAAGGTGCATGGCCATCGCACCTAACTGGGCACGTTTTCCATATGTTTAATGTTTCAACCGCCTTCAGAGAAGCTGAAATTCAAACTGGAGTCAGTTTAGCTCTTGATTGTAGTTAAAGCAGGATATACAAACCACATGTTTTTCAATGTGTTGCCATATTTTTGCATGTTTGTTTCTTTTAGATATTCTTGAACGGAAATTTTTGTCCTTGTGCTTGGAATTTAACTCAAAGCTTGTCTTAATACTGTGGCTTTGAGCTGCAAATTTAGTGTCATTTACAAAACAGTCAGTTTTGCAAAAGTAAATTTGTCCGTTTCATCAAAAGTGCAAGCGAGATTAATCGGTTGCTAAAAAAAAACGAAAATGCAGTACTATCTTCGCCAAAAACAGTTTAATTCCTCACAGTGTTTTTGAAAGTTTTGAGCAGTAAGCGTGCAGTAAGAAAAGCTTACGTTAATAGTTCCAATGCTCGCCTTTGCCAATTTAAATTTGAGAAATGAATCCGGTAGTTTTAATTAGTACATGCTCTGGTCTGCAGTGTCTACAATGTCCATATTATCAGCGATGCGCAGGATGAAGAGTTAATTAGGATTTACGTCAAAATTAACATTAAAGTAGGATTAGGGCTACCCAGTTGGCCCACTTGGCATCAAGCAACGTTGTAGACATCTGTACTATTTTTTAGGATCCGTGATGCCTCTGCCCAACTGTACTAAAACTGTTTACCAAAATTTATACCTGTACTATGCATATACTGAACACTGGAAAAGTGATCAAACGATAAAAAAGATTGCTACTTATAGTAGATCTAAATAATGATCATTTTTTTTGGCGATCACCTTTCACGGTGTTGTCAGAATGAGGTTATCAAACAGAATAAATTGTCTTTGGGTCAATGTTCATAAATCTGGGCTTTTCCTAATGGGGAGTAACTTTATTTTAACGCGATGTCTGTAAAACAGGCAGGAAGAAGTGATGTTGCTAAACTCTCAACTTTACGATTGTTGCTTTCTTTTCTTTTAGTAAATATTCTACTTTTTCATTTGCTCTTTGGACTGTTATTTTTTTTGCCAAATGTACCAGGTCGATGCATTACTTTGAAATGTTTTGATTGGGAGAATGTTGTTCAGCATCAAAAGTTCGTAACTTGATGTCTGCATTTAGTGGTGCCGGAGCGGAGGAGGAGTAGGGTGGAGGAGCGGAGGAGGAGCAAGGTGCCTGTTTGGCTTGATGATGATTCCAAAATAAAAAACTCTCCCATTTGGAGTAAAAATAGTTTAGGTAGACCGTTCAAAATAATGATTTCAAAATCAACACTGCCTTTACCCTAATTTGGAGTGAAATTAGATTACTTTTGCCTTTCTTGGTGGTGAACTCGAACAGAACGGAAAGAAAATGTCTTGGAAAATCCGCCACTGGCACTTTTTAACGCCTCTCCCCACCATGTCCACTTAACGTTTCTACGCGTTCTGTATCCCTTTACAGACCATCGATGAAATAAATGCTGTAGGATAAATAAATAAGGCTATTGGTGTCGTTGCATTTGTGTTTGTTTATGAGCTGTCTACGCTCGTATTACGTTTGAAAAGTATGAAGAGAACTTTGTCATTTTTCAATCAGATTTGAATGAAAAATGAATTTTTCGAGATTAGAAAAAACAAGCTAATGAATGAACTTGGCGAATTTATAGAGTTTTCGACCTACAACCGAGAAATTTATGTTTTGATTTTGTACTAGCGACTCAACACAAAGCTTTTGCAACCGTTGTCGGCAATAGTGATAGACAATAAATCAACGAACACAAAACCAATACCGGCTATCATAAACAAAAATTTGCTGCTATTTGCAGAAGCATAGCACAACCGGATTTTTTAACGACTGTTATTTGTCATTATTCAAAGGCCATCGACATTTCTTGTATGCAGGTACCTAATTTGCTGAGAACTTTTGCTGGCGACAAACTTTATGTTACTGGCTGTTACAAAATACAAATACAACCAATTAAGTAAAGTGAATGCCAAGTGTCTAAAAAGTGCATGACTTGTCTATCATTTTCCCAGGAAAGGAAATCCCAGTCTGCATGAATAACAGCTGAGAAACTTTGCATAAATGTCATCGGAGTAATTAAAAGCGTGGATGGTAAGGAATCGGACCTCACTATTTGCAGCCAAAATAGCAAGATTTTTTCCCCTTTTTTGTGAGCCCACTGCTTCTATTGTTTTTTTTTCGATTCCTTTTCAAACTTTGGATGTCATGTATAATTATCAAGGAATGGATGTACTCGAGGCATTGATGTAAAATCAATTATAAATTCAAGTCAAAACCATTTTGTTCAATTTAACATGAAAAAAGTTGTAAAACCTAAACAAATCTGGATTAAAATATCGTAATTTTTGTCAAATTTTTTTTTAGATGATTAAAAACCTAGAGAAAAACATTGTGTCCCAAAGCATTGCTTCTGACAGCAGTGTAATTAGATTTTAACAATTAATATTTGCTGCAGTAATCATGAAAGCATATCATAGCTACTGTAACTTTTCTATGACAGCTGAGTAAGACGTGAGAAGAATCAATGATATGTTTATATGGTTCCTGGAAAAAGTTGGAAAGGGTCTGCAAAAATGATCTTTTGAAAGGAACTCATCAATACAATAGGGTTAGGAACAAAGAATGCAGCCAGGGGGGACATAATGGTGATCCTGGGTTCATAAAAAATTTTTTAAGTCTGAAAATCATAAGCAAAGATAGGAAATTGCAAACCTTGCGCCTAATTGGTAACGAAGCATGCGAGCGAAAAAGGGCATTAACAATTTATTAAACTAAGGCTAAATATACAAAGAAACAATGATGAGTATACCACCCAACCAATTTTGACGAGACCATCCCTGGACGCGTTTCGTCCTTTTGGACTCATCAGCAGGGCCTGTCCCGTCACAAGCAAGAGTAACCCATTCATAAACGTTATCCTCAAACGAACAATGCACGTGCAGAAGCAGAGTTGGAAACGGGCCCGATTGTAAGGCCTGAACCCGGTCCGAACCCGACATTCATTTTGTAGCCCGACTTAGGCCCGAAATTTAAATTCCCCGAACGACTTAAAAATGCATGAAACTTCGGAGTTGGCTTTGTAGTAGGCTATCTTCCTTGCAACGAAAAAGAAGCGGTTGCCGAACTGAAATAAATTCTTCCTCTTGATAAGCCTACCGTGAAAAAATTTTCCATACGGGCCCGAAATCGGCCCGAAAATTTTTTAGAACTTAAGCCCGAACCCGACCCGAAAAGCCGGGCCCGTTTCCAACTCTGCTCAGAAGTATTAATACTTCAACCAACTACGTCTTGCGTTGCTTAACAGGTACTAAAATTTTCCAAAACCACTTTTTAAAAGATGATCTTTAAAAGAAAAAAATTTTTGTTTGCAGCGAGATTAAATTGGGCTAATACCTTTTGATTTTAGCATCAAGCATCAGAAATTCTTGACTTAAGTCCACCAAACTTCACGCTTCCCAATTTATATACCTCAGGGTGGGGTAACCCTTGCAGTGAATCACTCGACAAAAACAATGTACTTACTGAAATTGATTAAAATTATGTACAATCATTGTGGCGTGTGCTGATCCCAATAGGTCCATGTTCCACATTCCTTGAAGGCCGCGCAAGACAGTGCAAATGTAAACCAGCATTTGGACACACATTGCTGGTGTTTGGTGAATTCACCAAAACGGAGCCGACTCTTTCAACCATTAGATCTGCACTGTCATCTATTGTTGTTGGAGTCTTAGCAGACATCGCGTTAAAATAAAGTTACTCCTCATTAGGAAAAGCCCAGATTTATGAACATTGACCCAAAGACAATTTATTCTGTTTGATAACCTCATTCTGACAACACCGTGAAAGGTGATCGCCAAAAAAAATGATCATTATTTAGATCTACTATAAGTAGCAATCTTTTTTATCGTTTGATCACTTTTCCAGTGTTCAGTATATGCATAGTACAGGTATAAATTTTGGTAAACAGTTTTAGTACAGTTGGGCAGAGGCATCACGGATCCTAAAAAATAGTACAGATGTCTACAACGTTGCTTGATGCCAAGTGGGCCAACTGGGTAGCCCTAATCCTACTTTAATGTTAATTTTGACGTAAATCCTAATTAACTCTTCATCCTGCGCATCGCTGATAATATGGACATTGTAGACACTGCAGACCAGAGCATGTACTAATTAAAACTACCGGATTCATTTCTCAAATTTAAATTGGCAAAGGCGAGCATTGGAACTATTAACGTAAGCTTTTCTTACTGCACGCTTACTGCTCAAAACTTTCAAAAACACTGTGAGGAATTAAACTGTTTTTTTGGCGAAGATAGTACTGCATTTTCGTTTTTTTTTAGCAACCGATTAATCTCGCTTGCACTTTTGATGAAACGGACAAATTTACTTTTGCAAAACTGACTGTTTTGTAAATGACACTAAATTTGCAGCTCAAAGCCACAGTATTAAGACAAGCTTCAAGTTAACAATTACTTAACTGTAAACAATGACGTGAACCTTAGTTTGCATGCCTTCATACCTAAAACACTGTGAGGAATTAAACTGTTTTTTTGGCGAAGATAGTACTGCATTTTCGTTTTTTTTCAGCAACCGATTAATCTCGCTTGCACTTTTGATGAAACGGACAAATTTACTTTTGCAAAACTGACTGTTTTGTAAATGACACTAAATTTGCAGCTCAAAACCACAGTATTAAGACAAGCTTCAAGTTAACAATTACTTAACTGTAAACAATGACGTGAACCTTAGTTTGCATGCCTTCATACCTAAAACAGGAAAGCCCAAACTATATGGTAGATGCATTAACAAATAAGCTTCTCGGTATATTGTTTTCACTGCAGAAAATACAGTGATTTAAAGAACCAGAAAATATCAGAGCACAAAAATTATTTCTTGCCGATAGGAGTAGCTTGAAGAAACTGAACTTAAAACAACCACAATCTAACGGCAACAATCGACGCCAAAATCGCACGCTTCACTTAAGTTTGGACAATTGATATTACAAACAGATTTTCTTGTGCCCGCCAAAAGATGAGCATATTTTCCGTTGTATGCCCACGTGATGTGTTTCGGTTTGGTCTCCTATCAATATGGCAACCAGTAAATCTGCTCACGCCGATTGTGAAAGCATGATACATTGCAGTAGCCTACCATTTGTACGAATGCACTACGATATGTAAATTGTATTACAGTTTTGTCATATTTCATTACAATATGTCAAATTGCATTACAGCATTTTAAATGGCAATACAATCAGTCAAATTGCATTACGATTTGTCAAATTGCAATCAATTCGTGCCTACTGCATTGATTAATTATTTTCTGTATAAAACAAGAACTTTTCTGTTTACAAACGGCGCCTTATTCACTTAGCAAAAAACGATTATTGTTTTGAAGATATTTTTTTCTTTTCTTTCGCCTCGTGAAACCTATCACATGCAACTTAAAAAGTAAATATGCGAAAAATGAAAAAATAGCTTTGAGAAAAGCTGTTTGAGCCATAAGCTTTTCGTGACCCTCTCATCAGTGGCGGTATCGCTTCAAAAGGGAAGATTTAGAGGGAGTAAGTGTTTTACGTGCTTAATTTTGGACGTTAGGTAATCAAGACAAGCCGATGATAGCGCTAGTATTGTAAAGTGCGACAAGAAAGATTTCGCAATAGCGAAATGCTAAAGAAAGCGCAGCAGAAGGCCATTGAGAACGCCGCCACCTTATTGGCCTCCAAATCTTATTGGCATCCTAATCTTTTCTGTGTTTAAATTAAGAAACATAGGAACCGGCGGAAACTTTAGATCACAAAAGTGATCAGTAGGGCCATTTTTTTTGACCTAAAAAATATATATTTTTGACTTTATTTTAGCAAAATTTTGATTTTATTTTGACCTAACCGCTTTCGCCTATTATTTATGTCTTGTTGCACTTTTTTGATTAAAAATGTTTTATAATCCGCAATTTACATAAGTTTTTAAAGAAAAAGGTAGCCTACTTTAAACATTTTTTGGTTTTTTTGTTTTATTTGCCATTTTTATCCTCCATTCACGAGAAAGCGAATTGTATCGCTATACTTTTGAACGGGAAGTCCGCACTCGCTTGGGAGTTGCCTTTTTCGAGGTTTATGGGCCACCTGTCTTCCACATAAAGGCGGGGCCACCCCGTTAAGTGCCTTGCCCAAGGACACAACAAGCGAACTTGCCGGCTTGTTTTCCACAACCTCCCATAAATGCCGAGCGCCAAGCAGGGAAGCTATTGATACCATTTTTTAAAGTCTTATGGTATGACTCGACAAGGGGAATGAACCCCAGGTCTACCGACTGCGAAGCGGACGCTCTAACCACTACGCCATCGCGTTTTCTCAGTCACTCAGTCTTGAAGCTAATGCAGCAAAGCGACGCATGACGTCAAAACCTAGGATAACGAGCCATTGTGTGTACCGGTATCAATTAGTGTGTAATACAAAAAATGCGTTGTTATCGCAACTGTACTGTACATTAACAGTCTGTCTATGATGTTTTTAACGAAAGCCATACAGTATAATTACCAGGACTTTTTATTGTAATACAGCATTATATATTTTTTACGTTGTTAACATCAAAATTTCTGTCTTTTCTCAGTAATTTACTGAGCATAGAAAACGACCTCTCAACAGCAGCAGAGGTTGGCTGGGCTTTTTGCAATAGTGCGTAGCTTGTTGGGTCAATTGTCAAGTTGTTACAATTTATTATTGTTTCTAAATCAGAGTTGGATAGTCGTTTTTTAATGTAATTTTTAATTGCGCGCGAGTCATCATCGAATTGCATATTCTTCAGCCGTCCGTATGCTTCGGTTTCGTGCAGGCACTTCCTTCTAAGAACTCTACGTTGGCTGCTAGAGTCTGGTATTGATTTATTTTAACCAAGTCCGGCACCAAATCTTCCACACTGATACCGTCTTTTGCTCTGCTGACTAAGAGGCCTGCACTTGTCCAATTGTTGACAATGGTATGAACAGCTGGAAGGTTCTCACTGTAATATAAAACAGCTCTAAGCCAAGTTGCCCATCTTGTAATTACAGGGTCAGGAGGAAATGGCAGACCAGCATCATGAAAATTTTTCTTGCGATCTGTGTTTTTGACTGTTGCTGCCTTGATCGTTGCTATTATTTCATCAATATTTTTAAAATGAGCTGGGGCTGCACGGCGAAAAAATGGTTTCTGTGAAGAGAGTGCTCTGGGTAGCTGGGACACTCGGGAAGGCAAACAGCCATTTTAACTCTGTCCAAACTGGGTAGGGGACCGCACCACCACGTTGAGGCGGCTGTTGATTGGTGCAGTTCAATTTTGCTCGCTTTACATGTATATACTATTTATACGACAGAAATTTCGCACTTCACTATCCAAAAAGATCGGAGTCAATACGTGTTTTGGGGACCGACAGCAGAGACGTAGCAGCCCCCCCCCAAACCCCCCAATTGGGGGGGGGCCAGGCCAACTTTGGGGGCCCAAGTTAGTCTGAAATTGCTTTTTGGCTACGTGACTATTTTCAGTTCAGCAGACTTGTTTACAACCGATTTAAACTGTAGGAAGAAATTGGCTTGTGACATCATAAGTGAATGCAACGTCATTTTATCTCTCAGAATCTAGAATATTTCGATTGATTTTCTGGTAGAATCTTGAATATTCGATTGACGTAACAATGCCGTTGTTACGCAACAATCATAGAATGGTCTGGAATTCTGTTTGGCTATAAATACCGGGACAATATATATATACACTGCAGAGTGCAGATAAAGTATTTTATTGACATTGTATAGAATGAAACGTTCAAAAAGTGGTGCTCAAAAGAGAAAAGAAGCAGCCACTGCTCGAGATGCTGTAGCGAAATTGCCCAAGATGACAGATTTTTTCAAGATTACTGAGCAGAGTAGACCTGGCACTAGTACCGAGAGGGATGAAGAAAACTATAGTGTACAAGAAAAAGAAGACTATGACGATCAGCATCAAAGTGATTGTGAATTTCCAGAAAATGTAAGTTGTGATTTACCTGCCAATACGCAACCTTCAATATCAAAAATATCTGAATCTCAATTTACCCCTATCCCTGATGACCCATGTAAATGGCCTGAAAGTATTTCTGATGCTCAACGATGTGATATAGTAAAGCGTGGACCACATCAACTAATAATGAATTTTCCATATAATAACACAACTCCAAGGCGACGTTTTTCCTCCAACCATTATAAACGTGTGTTACCTAATGGTGAAAGTGTTTCACGGTCGTGGCTAGTTTATTCTGGGGAATCAGATCAAGTTTTTTGCTTTTGTTGTAAGCTATTTGGAAAAACACTAAGCCCCTTTTGTAGTGGTATAAATACATGGGAGGGTTTTTCGAAAAAACTGAAAGACCATGAAAACGGCATTTCCCACCAAGAATGCTGCAGTCAATGGATGTTGCTAGCTGAAGGGATAAGAAATTCATCCACTATCGACAAACGCGAGATGAATATTTTTTTCAATGAAAGACGTTTTTGGAGAAATGTTTTAGAGAGACTTATCGACATTGCCTTGTTTCTATCGGAAAGGAATCTTGCTTTTAGAGGATCTGAAGAAGTCTTAGGATCTCCTCACAATGGAAATTTTCTGGGTATATTTGAGCTTTTGGCAAGAAGAGATCCGATCCTAAAAGAGCTTCAAGACAGAATCAAGAATAAAAACACTAAAGATCACTATTTGAGTCCTACCATACAAAATGAGCTAATTGAATTGCTATCGACAGAAGTTGAAAAAGAAAATTTACAGCAATTGAAATTGGCAAAATATTTTTCTATAATTTTGGACTGCACTCCAGATATGTGACATCATGAACAAATGTCTGTCATTCTCCGTTATGTACTATGTAATGAAGAAGCTGCTGTTGTTAAAGAAACATTTTTTGGCTACTTGAGAATAAGTGACAGTACTGGGAAAGGCTTGTTGGACGCTTTCTTAGAAAAAGCGACCGAACTGCAACTCGAATTGTCTGATTGTCGAGGTCAGTCATATGATAATGGTGCTAACATGAAAGGAAAACATTCTGGGGTCCAAGCAAGAATGCTAGACATCAATCCCAAAGCTGTTTACGTGCCCTGTGCAAACCATACCCTTAACTTAGTTGTTGTTGACAGTGCTAATTGATCGACGGAAGCATTGACATTTTTTGGAGTACTTACAAGGTTGTATGTGCTGTTTTCTTCCTCTGCTCAGCGTTGGGAAATTTTGAAGAAACATGTGGAGCTGTCCATAAAGTCACAATCTGATACTCGTTGGGAAAGCAGAATTAAATGCATCAAACCTCTTCGATACAATTTAAAAGAGGTGTTGCTGGCACTGAAAGACTTGGAAGCCATTTCCATAGAAAGAAAAGATGGAAGAGCTGCCTCAGAAACAAAATCGTTGATAGCTCATTTATCAAAATGGAGTTTTCTTTTGTTGGTGTTTATTTGGTATGATATCCTATTCCAAGTCAATAAAGCAAGCAAGATTCTTCAATCGTATGGAGTCTCCCTTCATACAATGGAAACGGAAATCCAGGCAACTGAAAAGTTTTGCAAAACTATCGCGCAACGGGTTATGACAGTGCCGCAACATCTGCTGTTGAAATAGCACAGGAATTGGATATTGATCCTTCTTTTCCTCCGTCAAGAAGTGGAAAGAAAAGAAGATTGTTTGATTACCAAGGTGAAGAGGAACAACGAGCTACTCCTGAACTGAAATTTAAAAGCAACTTTTTCTATCCATTAGTAGACCAGGCTATTATGTCAATAAAGGAGCGCTTTAATTTGTTACGTGAGGTTTCTTCCGCCTTTTCGTTTTTGTACACACGAGACAAACTTTTGCTTGTGCAACAAGAAAATGCTCTTCTTACTTGCTGTAAAGAGTTCCAAAAAAAGTTCGGTGACATTGATTCTGATGAAATGAGCGCTGAGCTACAGCGGTTTGTTTTAATTTTACAAAAAAAACGCAATCTCAAAACGGCTCAAGACTTTCTGAACTATCTTCTAAAGACTCATTTATTTGAATTGTATCCGAATGTGTACATCGCACTTCGAATCTTACTAACTTGCCCCGTGACTGTTGCCAGCGCTGAAAGAAGCTTCAGCAAATTGAAACTGATCAAATCTTTTAATAGAACGTCTATGACAGACAGTAGACTATCTTCATTAGCCATGTTGTCAATCGAAAATGACTGCGCCCGATCTCTTGATTATGACAATGTCATAACAGCATTTGCGAACAAAAAGGTTCGCTCCAGACTATTTAAATGATACTGTGTTTTTATAACTTTTTCATGTTTTTCAGTGTCATTGCTTTCGTTTCGCAGTGTCTGCATAAATGCCCTACTGAACTCTGGCATCGGTGCCGAATTTTTTATGACTTGCACCTTCGGTATCGGCATGCTTTATTCTGACATTAGCCTGTTTACTTATGTACAAATTGTGGTGTATTTTCTTAATGCAGTTTTTCAATTTTACACCTCTAAAGTGATATGACCTGTGCGCAGGGGCTCTTGCGCTTACTTTGGGGGGGGCCCGAAGTTGGAGTGCTACGGGACTGACCGACAGAAAGTCCGTAATGATGATTAGAGTTAAAGTTAACTCAAAGTCAGAGATAGTTGAGGATAGAGAGGGGAAATCAGCACTATATGGTGTAATTTGTGATTGTGACAACAGGTTATTGTCGAGAGCTGTAGTGTGTGGTCATCAGGGACGTGCAATCAGGGGCGATGTAATGATGATGATTATTCAAGGATTTTGCTTGCAAATTTAGTGTTTTTATAAATATGATTTGTGTCTTTTTTCTCAAAATTATTTTTTAGCACCGCTTTTGTTGTTGCCTTTTATACAGCCAAACAGTAATTTACAATCGTTGGTATGCAAACGACGCGTTTTTGTGGTCAAAATAGTTGATATAGGCGAGGTGCGGCACTGACAATTTTGCATCTCTTCAGACACAAAAAGTTTCATAAATTGAATGAAGCATGCCTAACTTTAATTTGTTGTTAAAAAATTATCTGTGCCTCACCAAACAAAAGCCTCACCACGCGTCACTGGTGCTCATACAGTTTAGATCTGAGAAGCATTAGGTTAACAGTTGAAAAAGTAGTTGTAAGTAGTGAAGGAACTTATAATAACTGTGTATTTGTTAAAGTGTGTAATTATTTTTTGAATTGTAGTAACGAAATATTTGATTTTCTTGCAAGCAATTCGTGATTTCTAAATTATTGTTCGTGGGGGTTTCGTGACAAACGCGAAAGTACAAAAATAGCTACGGTACTGCTTTAAGACTGAGCCTAGTTAACGCACTTGTAGCAACTTCAAGTACAAACCACAAACAGAAAGTCAACAACAACACTTGCTTTATATATCGAACGCCATCTACGCTCAGTAGCTATCATGACAAAAGTGACTAGTCACCACACGGAGTGCACTCATTTTAAATTGGACTACAGTCAGATGCCTGCAGTTGATTTACAATGGTGACCCCGACGTGATGAAGCTACATCTTCACCGATGTGATTGAATGGCAGCGTCTTCAGTCAGGCAGCACAAGCCATCGTCGAGTCGCCGAGCCCTAACGTAAAGACCGCCTTCCAATTGAAGTCTTGGCGGGAATCTCACTTACTTCGGCCGTCAAGTTCCACCCTCTCAACGTTGGCTGGAAAGGCATGCAGCGACTTCAGCAACCTCCCCAGTTCCTTCGCACGTCTCCGCTAGCTGCGCGTGCTTAAGCAGGGGAATTGTGTACCAACCTCAACTGCAAACCACAAACAGAAAGTCAACAACAACACTTGTGTTTATATATGGAACGCCACCTACGCTCATTAGCAATCACGATAGAAATGACCAGTCGCCACACGGAGTGCACCCATTTTAACCCGGATCTACCGTCGGATGCCTGCCGTGGCGCTACACACTAATCATACTGGTCTAATAGCACAGCAACACTTACTGAACGAAATGTCTGAGAATAAAATGTTCAGCAAAAATTTGCTGATACATGAAGTAATCAATGCACAAAATCGGTGATATTCAGTGTTTTGCATGACTCAAATCTACTGTTGCATGACTCAAATCTTGTAAATTGTTGGTTGTTGATGTTACTCTGTTACTGTGTTAGGCAGGTTGGGTTATCATCACACTACCACAGTACCAGCAAGCGCAGAAGTTGAAAACTCCCAGTGAGAACTTCACAGCATGATAGTAAAAATATTGCAATATTGATGTAGTACTTCAATCGGCAATAAGCCAGTTTATTTGAATTTTGTCAATGCAATCGTACTGTAATGTTATAACAGTATAAGAACATAAATCTCAAGAACTTTATGGCGGTAGTTCTAATTTAGTAGCCCTGCATGTCTTTAAGGTCCATAATAATTAAGGTTAAGACTTCGGTTGGGGTTAGGTTGTATGTTAGAGCGAGGCAGTGGCCATTTTGCTCTCCCATTGCGTTTTACTCTTGGACAGTTGGAGGCTATTTTGCTCTCAGACATTTTTGATTGGTCAATTTTAATGATGAATTGAAAAAAATTTACACCCCCAATGTTCACTCTCTTCCAGTGTACATTACCCTGTGTATTTACTTACTGCCCCCCCTCCAGTGTACACTGCCTTTGTGTAAGTGCCTTGCCAGCAAAGATTTCAATCCATAACCATTGCTTTTCAAGGCAACTCCACTATCTACATGCCACAGCATCACTGCCAGAGTTGTAGCAATTAAGGCAATATAAACACACATGAATGATTACGGCAAACTAGCCCTTAAGGGTAAAGTGCTGTTGACAGCAAATAAGCCACTTTCATAGAGTTAGGGTTAGAGTAAAAGTTAGGAATAGTTGACATCTCTAAACATGTGATGCACTTTACAGACATGTATGAATTAGTAAGACCCTTCATGGCACTTTTTTGCTTTGTTGACTAGTTAGGCCTAAGTTTGCATGCTGCATGACCCTGAAAAAAGTTTTTGGTGCTATGCAGTTGGAAAGCAGACAGTTTTGTTTAGGTGAATATCTATGTATCCAGGCCATGAATTTTCTGGAAGCTCAAATTCTTAAATTGCAGTTTTGCACATGAAGTCAAAATAGTTCTGGAAGCAACATTTAAATATAAAATGTGCAAAAGCATTAAGCAATTTATGAAAATAGTAGAAATTGTAAAATCAAATCAATATTCCTCAGACCTACTTGACAATTAAATTCCAAGATACACATTTTAATGCAAATTAAATGGTTGGATTTGTCTTTGGCTGTGGTTACAGTGCCATCACTAACTTTTTAGTTTTTAAGGTTGAAATACCAGTCAAGGATTCTTGCTGGGTGCAGTTAAGTTGTGAAGAAAGCAACACTAAGTTGCTTTGTCATCTTGTTGCAGGGGGTATGAGGAGATTCAGTTTGAGATTGAGATTCTGTTGTTACCTTTTGGCAGTGGCTATTTTGCCGTCGACGGCAATTTACCCTCAGAGACTATTTTGCCGCGAGTTGTTTGTGATTGGTCAATCTTAATGACGTACTAAACATGTGACTTTTGGTCGTCTCTGATTGGTCAATTTTAAAAACCAAAAAAAAAAATTTTGCACCCCCAGGTCTCTATCCCCCACCCTGTACACTCCCTTGCAGTGTACACTGCCCCGTACATTTACATACCCGGCCTGCCCCTTCAGTGTACACTGCCTTTCTTTTCAAGCCCTGGCCAGCTGAGATTCGAACCCGATACCTTGGCATCTCAAGACCAGCGCTCTATCCACTAGACCACAGAGTCACTGGTGCGATAATAGCAAATTTGGCTATATAAACACACGTGAATGATCACGGCAAAATAGATTCCAAGGGCAAATTGCCGTCGACGGCAAAATAGCCACTGCCTTACCTTTTTAGTTGATAATTTTTAGGTTTTTTAAACTGCTAAAGAATAGGCCATTTTGCTTAAACTAACTGCAATTTTAACTATCCATAACTAATGCTAACATCAACCCTAATGCTGATCTGCAATTACTTGAAATTTTAGCGCTGCAATAGTATTTAAATCCACATATTGAGCTATGGTGCCAATTCTTCAGGAGACTATTTTTCTGCGCTTTCATAATTCAGCAATTGAATAAGTTGGTATAAATTTTCATGATTTTGAAATTCATTGTATCCACATTTTTGTATACTATTCATATTTTGCAATTCAGTTGTTTTGTATTTTAGAGTTGCTTGTTTTGAACACTTTTACACCTATTTTACCTGAAGAGCACCCATTTTAAACAACAATTTAGTTTACTTCAACGAGCTCATTGTTGACCAAAAAAAGCTTTATACTTGACCAGGGTCAGCCTCTCAATTCCCCTGCAAGCAGAATTGTGACTTGTGTTGCAAAGTTGGCAGAATTTGTTGTGCGTGCACCATCTCTAGCAGCGTTTGCATTGGAAGGCAATTATTGCACATTGTAAAAGGTGCTTAATACACAATACCTCAGGATTCTACCAAAATACTGAAATGTTGCTGACTAATCCTATTACTGACCCCAACCTTATCTCTGATGCACTTTCCTGCAGCATTTGTTCATTTCAGTAGTGCTTTATCTAATTCTTTGGAACACTTTTTGCATAATTCTGTATTTTAGTATGTAAATATTAAAATTCAAAAATTCTGCAGACTAATTCAAGTCGTAACTAGCCCTAACTCCAACTAAGCCAAATACTGATATGCGATTCCACAGAATTTCTGCATTTCAGTTGTATCCAGTTCTTTGGAATGCGTTCTACAGATTTCCATGTTTGAGAACATTGCATGGGCTTTTACAGAAAACCTTTGACTAAACCTGCCATCTGCTGATAGGTTGTAGTACCGTTGCAAACGTGAACAACTCGTATTGTGGTAGATTACAGATCTAAGCTTTTACCCAGCTCAGTAGATGGCTTTTACATTCTGTAGTTTCTTGTTCACCATTTTTAGATGTGTTAAGCCTGGGCAGTTTGTGCAGTGTGTGTTAGTGTCAAAAATTGCAAGTTTTATGATGGTCTATTCTCATAAAGTTTTGATACATTGGAAGCATGCTGTTACCGCTATTCCTGGTTTAAAGTTTTTGTATGTTTATTCACATCATTGCTCATTTATTGGTTATGGCCAGTCAAATTCATGTGGCTATCACAATTCTGTACCTGTGCCAGGTGGAACAAATTACTTGGTGCCAACCAAAGAAGCAAAATTGCAAAGACTAAACCAAACCTCTTTACAAATTGCACCAAGTTCCAACACTGATCTTCTGTATCTAACATCTTGCAAAAGACAATTTTTTCCAATTAAGTGTGCTAAGAACGCAAAACTATGCCAATTTTTGAAGCAAAAATCAATTTTGGAAACACTTCTGCTGGGAAAGTCAGTAGCTGTTCCTTCATTCAAGTTGTCAACAACTAACATCGTTGCAAAAACTAATGATGACAACAAATTGTTACAGCAACAGTTTTCAGATATTGAAAAGAAAAGCAGTGGTAAGTCGACAAATAGTATATTTGTAAAAACTATACCAATGTTTCTTTTAAGTTCTCATAGTTTGTCATTTGTGCAAAAATTTTTGGCTGTTAGCTAAAGATTTGTTGTGCTCAATTTCCAAATTCAGCTAATTTGTCAAGAAAAGTGTCACCAGTAATTGCCAAATTACCAATATCAGTGATTTTGGTAACAGATGTCGCAGCAAACACTGTAAAATGCGCACTGCTGTTACCCGAAATGATCACCAAATTGGCGAAACAATGAGCTTAAAGGGACATACCATTGATATCAGTGCTAAAACACCGATAACGTCGGTGGATAAATTTGTTAATTAGGGTGTAATATTGCAATTTGTTTGTGGGAGTAGCCTATCAAGGTCGAAAACAAAATTAGGGTTGATTCATACAATACATGGAATGTCACGGAATGTAGATGCCATAAAAATCTATTCAACTAGTCAAATTTCTAACATCTGTTCAACATTAGAGTGACTAGCGTAGTGTTTGTTAATCTCAGCTACGGTTCTTTTGATATCTGAAAGCAAATCTTTGAAACTTGCAGAATTCCATGTTTTTGCTTCTTCATTTTCAAAAGACAAAGCAATGTTATATATTTCAAAACCTGATGGGCACAGTACTTTTTCAGTTTTCAAAATATTTTTTTTCTTTTAGAACGAGAACCTGCTGATGATCCTAAACAAAAAATCAGAGTGCTTTCTGAAAAAATTCGTAATGAGGTATCAATTTTTAACTGTTTACATTAAATAAACTTAATAGAGTGTTTAATTAAAGTACAAGGGTCAGTCAATAAGTAATGAGACTTTCTCAATAACTCAAGTTTGCAATGACTGGTAATCAAAAAATGCTTTTTTATTTTTCAACATAGTCTCCCTCCTTTGCAACACACTTGTTCCATCTTGATATTAGATTGTCTATTCCTTTGGCATAGAATTCCGTGGACTGGGTCCTTAGCCAGTTGCTCACAGCAGCCTTCACTTCTTCGTCAGTCTGGAAGTGAATTCCTTTCATACTCTCTTTGAGTGGGCCGAAGAGGTGAAAATCAGATGGTGCAAGGTCTGGGCTGTAGGGTGGGTGTGTTAGAAGTTTCCAGCCTAAATCTTCAATTTTGGCTAGGGTTCTTGCTGCTGTGTGGGGCCTTGCATTATCCTGAAGAAGAATCACACCTCTTGATTGAAGTCCCCTCCGTTTGTTCTTAATGTCTTTTTTCACTTGAGTTAGCAGCTCACAGTAGTTCTCTGAGTTCACAGTATTGCCCCTTTCCAAGAAACTGATTGTGATCGGCCCATTTCTGTCCCAGAACACAGTGAGCATGACTTTCCTTAAACTTTTCTGAGATTTGAATTTTTTCTTCACTGGAGAAGAAACATGCTTCCACTCCATTGATCGTCGTTTCGATTCAGGTTCATAATGAAAAACCCAGGTCTCATCAGTTGTCACTATTCTCGACAGAAATGCATCTCCCTCCTTTCTGTATCTGCGTAGTGATGCTCTGGAAGCCATCAGGCGTTGCATTTTGTGATCATCCGTTAACATCTTGGGAACCCAGCGACAGCTGACTTGAAAAATGCAGCTTCTCACGCACAATTGCGTACACTGTGCCATGGGAGATGTCCAATTTTGTAGCAATTTCATCTAAAGTGACCCTTCTATCAGATTTGATCAGGTCTTCAACTGCCTGTACTACTTCTGGGGTAGAGACATCCACAGGTCTTCCACTTCTCAGATCATCAGTAATGCTTTCGCGTCCATCTTTGAATGCTTGCACCCATTTGTAGAAGTTTGCTCTAGACATACAGGAAGGACCATATTGTCTTTGCATTCTAGACAGAATCTCACATGATTTTACACTCTCTGCCAACAGAAATCTGATAACTCCTCTTTGTTCCAACGATGAGCTGTTTGCTAGCCTAGTAGTCATTTCAATTTATCATCACACCTACAGTAATCTGAAAATAAACAAGTTTTGTTGTAAATGAGATGACAACTCCATTCATAATCATCACATAAAATTTGAGTTCCTTAGCTACAAAAACACAAAAGCAATTGAGAAAGTCTCATTACTTATTGACTGACCCTCGTATAAACAACAATCTGCATATGTTGGTAAACATTTGAATTTTTGGCTAAAAACTCGTGCACCTTAAATGTATAAAAAAAATATTGGCGTCATATCGCCAGTGACGAGAGCATCGTAAACAGTTTTTGGTAAAATATCTTTTTCAAACGTATTTTATTCAAATATTCCTACGAGCTGCGTATTTAAGAGATCTGTTAAATGCTTAAATTCATTTAACGTCAAATAAAATCGCTTTGACCCAAGTGAACCCACCATTTTATTTTGCATATTTTAACTTGAAAGGAGTTACGTTGTCACTGTACGATACAAGTTGTTTGAAAAATTGAGTTAAGGTGCTCCATTCTAAATCTCGTGCCTTTTGATTTAAAGCATTTAGAAAAAACATAAAATTTAAAACATTTTTAAAAAGTTTTTATGTTTTTTTAGTGACAACTACGTCTGACCAATTTCGTGTGAATATTGAACAGACGATATCTTTTTGTTTGTAATTTTTGTGCATTGAGTACCTATGTACTGTTTAACCGATTATCTGTTTCTGCTTAACTGGAGATGTGATTGTAGGCACCTATTTTAATGACCACATCTAAGCCATATCATGATTATTCAATTTACACCAAACAAGTTGATATCCTTCTTCAAACTTCACCAAAGAAAACGAAAATACTTTTACGGTGAGTGTTCTCGCTAGGGTTTTGGAAACTTTGTGTGAACTTAAACATTTTGGTCACCAAAAACAATTAAATGTGCCCGGGCAATTTCTAGCAATTATTTTTCAAAAATTATTTCCACTTTTGCTAAATCTACGAATTGTAGCGCTTTTGATCGTAATTGCATTTGAAATCTTCAAAGAATTGTATATGTATTGTTTTTGCCGATACGTGCACTGATTTGTAGCTAGCATAAGTCTATCCTTATTGCCGAATTGCTAAAAAATATCTTGCTTGAAGAGAGCTACGTAGAACATTTTTTAAATATAAAGAGGTTGGAAGATGGAATTTTCTTTGGCGTTTAATTTTAAATGTTTTAGTTCTTTTAGTAAAAACTTGCTTCAAGCCGTTTGAAATCTAGTGTGCAAGCTATGATAAATGCTATTCTTTTGTTCTCTCAAAGTATGTGCGGCATTGATTCAACAATTGTCCCTAGCCTGGTATATCATTCTTGAATACCGTATATACTCATGTATAAGTCGACCCCGTGTATAAGTCGATACGCATTTTAAGACAAGAAATTGCATCATTAAAGGTATTACCCGTGTATAAGTCGACTCTGCAATTTGCAAAAATTTTGGAATAATTACTAGTAACTTGAAGCGCAAATCGGGTAACTGATCGAACATTTTAACACAATAAACTTTTTGTTGGACTACTGTTAAGTCAATACTACCGTATACTGTGTACTACTATACTGTTAAGTAACTTTAACATGTTTGTATATTGCATGTATGCCAGTATTAATGATGTAATAAAATAATAATGGAGTTTTCTTTTCATACCACATACAACTCGACTCAGCAGCAACATGTCCAAAAACATTATCCGTGTATAAGTCGACCCCTGAAATTTTACCTTAAAATCGGGTCCCAGAAACTCGACTTATACACGAGTATATACGGTAAATGTATTTTTGTGTTTTATAGCGGAATAGTGAGGTACAAATTTGCTGTGTCTATATTTCGGCGTATGATACGTATGTGGTTCGTAAATCCAGAGCTGGAGATTTTGAGCCTTCGAATACATGATGATCAAAGTGCAATTGAAGTGCGATGGCGTATTAGCGGTTGGACTCGATTTAACACTCTTGCCACACTTATATTTCAACTTCCGGCAAATCAAAGGTTGGTTGGATTGTAAGAAGACCGTTGCTTTGTAACGTTTACGGAAGTTGGTCTTGTAATTGACGTAAAATGCACCAAGCTGTTACTCACTCTTCCTTTTCAAAAACAACTTAGTTAAATGCAGCTTATCGTGGTTGCTTTGGGCGTTTTAAGTTAGAAATACTCAAGGGCCACAGGTGAAATCAAATCGTAGAACCATTATTTTTCTGTCGTGTCCCGTGCCTCGGTATGCGCTACTGCTGTCTTAAAGGTCCATGCCATTTTCCTCTGTGCGCTATTAGTAGCGGTTTTTATAATAAAAAAAGTCTAAGTTTTTGTTTTCATTATTGAAACTTGCAACGTTTTCGTTTTTGAAACGAGAGCTAGTGCAGAGAATTTACATTTTTTTACTCTTTCTTGCATCACTTACAACAGTTACACGCCGTTATTGTTCAGCTGTAGGTAGTAGATTTCTTGATATTAGCTTTGATTTTTATCCTACTTGCAGAAACTAAGTTACGATACGGTACGGAATGGTGTCCATATTCCGTACTTCCAAAAAAATATCGTGCCAGAATTCCTTTCTTTACCAAAGTACCTTACATAGTAGTACGATACAGAATTTTTCCGTAATATTGCACCTTTCCGTACCAATAATTTTGCTGAATTTTTGTTCTTACGTAATTGCAAATGTGTGCTGAGGTAAATATCAGCAGAAGAACAGGGCCAACGCTGATTTTATTTTCCTCTGGAGAAAACTGGGTAACTCAACCAACTACTTCATTTAAAAGTAAAAAACATCAGTTTGGTGTCATAGTGATTGAACTTGCACTCAACGATCAAAATAGCTATAATATTAATGTTATCAACTTATCATTGTCAAAAAACAAAAACAGCAACAAGCGAACAAATTGTAAAGAAAATTGTTCAAAGGTTTTTGAAAGCAAGTTCATGTATACTGCAAACAAAAGGTTCAAGTGTTGCACGCTGAAACTTTAGTGCCTCGATTATGCCTTTAAGTCAAAGTATCAACTCATTCAGAATGTACCATAAACCCGAAGAAGTTCCTTCAACGCTGGCTTTAGCTATTGGTTAGCCAAGAGCAACATTAGCAACCCGTTTAAGATCGGACTCTGCTTGCTTGTCTCACCATTCAAATTTGTTAGTGTTCCCGAAAAGACGGGCTTTGTTGTTGAACCACTTAATCATCTCAGTTACATTTTGCTCACCCCGTAGCGATATTGATGAGCTGGCATTGCACGCATTCGAAGTGGCCAGTATCTCGTCAATAATATCAACCCCACATGCAAGAAAAGATCCATTTTCATATTCTGAGGATGAATCTAGGCATTCTACGTCAGTTGTGTGAACTGACTCCTGCAGCATTTGCAAGCGCCTGCACAACGCTGCCTAATGGCTTTGCGCAACTGTTTTTTGAGAATATTTTAGAAGTATCTGATACCTTGGATCAACATAAATTGATTCCAAAAAAGCGGCGTTAGATCGCAAAGTTGTTTCTCTACGTTCTATGGCGTGATGCCAATTCCAAAGAAGAAGCATTGCTCTCTCTCCTTGCGATTAGACTACATTTCAGCCACTCACTGAAGAACTCTTCAGTAGTTAATTTCTTCAATTAAATTACAGTGGTCGTGTCGTCAACTGGTTTTAAACATTCAGTAAGCTCTTGTATGGCAAACCAATCACCGTCGAACAAAGGAGGGATTCATTCGCCCGAGCTAATTGGCTCAGTAAATCCCTGACAAGCAACATACCTTCAAAGATTAAAAACGTTGAACCCAACGGGTCTCACAATCCAGTCTTGGAAAGAGATTTGTTGTTGTGCTTGAACAACTCTCTGATTTTCTGCTTGCGGACCTTTTTGGCGACATTCTCACTTTTGACACCACTTTTTTGGCGCTGGAATTAGCTTTAAAGAAGTCATACACACTCGGTTGTAATGTGTAAACAACCCACCTGACGATAATAACTTCATGTTTGGCAGATATTACGTCTTGTAAAACTTTTGTATTACGTCTATTGTAAAACACATTGGTTACATCAGAGAACGAATCTCTTGGAAAATTCTACAGAGTTTTGATGTTGCTATGGTTATGCCTCCTCGTCCTCGGGATGGAGGTACGGCACGAACGGCAATCAAGGTTCACGCTGTCAATCTAATTAAATTAGGTTAGGGGAAAGGTGGCAGCTCATTTCGAACCAGTCATGAGTGACTGGTAGCCCCACCACGAACAAGGTGGACTGCCATTGGTGGGTACCCAAGAGTCGCCTCTTTGACATGCTGGGTTCACAACTTCACAATTGTAACGCGGTGAAGCAGGGGTACGCCACCTGTCAGCCACATAAAGTTAGAGGCGTCTTGTTGAGTGCCTTGCCCAAGGACACAACCAAGCTTGCCGGCTTGTTCTCTACACTATTCTTTTTTATGCTAAGCGCCAAGCAGGGAAGCTATAGATACCACTTTTTTAAAGTCTTTTGGTATGACTCGACTTAGGGAATGAACCCCAGGTCTACCGACTGCAAAGCGGACGCTCTAGCCACTACAACACCATCGCGCCGGTACAGAGTTTTCGTACTTCAAAACATGTTTTTTACGTCATAAAATGCAGAGCTCAAGAAAGTTTTAGGTCAATAAACTCAAGGAAGGTCAAACTTGTACCGATTAAGTGAATTTCACGCTATAGCAACATAAATTTGTTGCAGTAGTGAAGTTGGAACTTTGTGTAACTTCTTTTGCAACAAAGCGAGCTTTTTGCAGATTTTAGGCCTCCGATAAGAGTACGGCACAGAGAACATTGCATTTCCGTACCGTAGTGTGCCAAACATGCCGTAGGTAATTTGGTACTGTACTTTTCTTCAAAATTTAACGGTATCGTACCGTACCCTGTCCTCTGGCTACCAGTCGTAAAAACATTACATTTTTCTCCTATGGGTATACTTTTATTCACGTCGTGTTTTGTTTTCAGTTATCTTGATTATATATCTACGTTTCACGTAAATGATGATGGTAAAGTTTGGAGACATAGAATTACAAAGGTAATGTTTATTGTGACATTGCCGCACGAAATAGTTGACTTGAAAATATATATTTTTGGCCGTTTTTCATAAAGTGTAGGAAATATCTTTTTGCTGTTGGAGTGAATTAATACAATACAATGGTAAGTGATGAAACGTCTCGATATTATCAACGTCAGTGAAAGCTGCCAACCCAACGAGTCATAACAGGCTGCTTTCGGGAATCCGAAAATGGCAGTCTGCTTCAGTGGGGATGAAGCTACTGGTCTGCAATTTGGATTTATGTCCGATTCAAAATAGACTACCTCTTTTTCCTAACCTAGTCTTGATAAGGTTGCTGTGTAAACCGTCATATAGCCATTTCTTTCCTCTCCCTCTTCTATCCCGACAAGAGAAGAGGTTAACATAACCGAGAAGCATTTTCTTTTTTGGAAAAACTTGAACAAACATTTTCAAACCGCTTGTAAACCTGTGAAAATCGTAGCTTTGTTGTCACTATCTTTTGTGATGGCACAGAGTGGTTTGTAGACAAGTAGTGTCAAATAGGTGCCTTTTTAAAACGTAATTTTTTCGTTTTCTGCGATGATGCTTTAGACGTTTTATCACTTATTCATTGTGATATATCACTGATGTCTTGCCATTGAGATTTTGTGAGTTCAGTATTGATATAGTTTTGAGTTGTGTTCACGAAGTCTGTGCTAATTGCGGTGCTTGTTGAAATACATTGTACCCGCAGTACTGTTAGCCTAAAGTGGGCTAAGCACGGTTGTTGGTAAGACATTAACTGCCTTTATGTCGAATGATGATTAAAAGGTTATGCATTTTAAATATCTTGATAACTATGGTGTTGTGCCGTTGAAAAAGACACTTTTCCTTTATTTCTTATTCTTGGCTGATCCTGACAAGCAGTGAATTTATCGTCAGTAATACCAGCAGTTCAAGTGGAATTAGAAACTTGAAAAAGCAGGCTTGAATAATTGTCTTATCTGTAGTTAAACGATGTCGAAGTTTGGTAGTTAAAACTTGAAAACAACAACAATAAGAAGAAAAGTTTTTGCCCAACCTAAGGGTCATTATTTTTAACCAGATATTGCAACCGTCTTGCCAATTTCCATATTACATCACATGAACTAACACTTCATTTGTTTTACAGATGCGTTATTTAAGTGATGGTGTTCGTTTCAAAACCAATTTACAAAACCTAAGTCAAGGTGGGGTAAGTAATGCTTTAACAGGCATGCAAAGCCATTTCTCTTACCCGCAATCAACTTTGAGCACATAGCTAAGATGGTATGTTTATTTATTCACTTAATTTTATTTTTTTCAACTTTTTGATCAAACTGCAGCAGGATTTCTTTCAAACACTGTTGCGCGTTTTCAACAAAGTTCAGAACAAGTATGTTTGTAAAATCATCGGAATAAATCCTTGCAAATGCATCAGCTTCAAACTATTTTTCATGAAAAGTTTTTTTTCGTGTTGAAATGTATCGTACTGAATGCATTATTAAAAATTTTGCACACTTTTCAAAGTCTAAGTGGTTGCTTTGTTGCGTCAATGTTTTAAAAACGTCTAATATCTCAAAAACGATTCGTATTCATCTTGTTCTAGAAATGCGTCTTGGTGGAAATAAGTTGCTGGGTGACATTCAGATATATTGATTCCTTGCGGGACTAAACTAGTCATCAATCGCATATGATTCAATATGTAGTAAACATACTTCTTTACTTTTATCAATGTTAATGTCAAAAATTAAGCTTTGCTAATTTTAAGCAGTGTTTGTTAATGGCTCTTCAGAAGGTTCCAACTGTCGACAGCAGAAGAATTGTTTAAAAAATACAAGTCTTCTTGATCTTCGAAAAGATGAAATCTGTGCTGAAAATATAGATGATTTTGTTCATTTCTGAAGGTTACACCTGCTATCTTCACTTGAATAGGGCAGTCTACCATTTCAATACCGCATTTTGCAAAGGGTATATCGTGTATTGTGTCACATGTTTGAGATGAAGTTTGAGCATTCAAAACTGATTGTTGTACTTTTTAAACTGCACTTTTTTGCATTATTTATCTCTATTACAACTTTATGGCATGATGCGTTGTTGTGCTCACGGTGACTGGTTAAATTTCTCGGTCCAAGAATAGAGATCCTTTTGTTTGAACGCGAAAGCACAGCCGTACGCACAACAATTTTACAAGGGACCACAGTTGTAGGGACTAGTGTATTTATGAGTTAGCAAAGATGTCGGCACTAGCGTATTTTGGGGGGAGCATAGTTAAGGGGGGCATTGTACTATGCCGCTCTTTGGCCTTAAAAGCAAAGCAAGAATCTGCATAATTCGCGTTTGCGCTTATACTTAGAAAAAGAATTTTGACCTAAATGCTGCCCAAACGCATATATGAAGTAAACTTCTGAGTAACCTGTAAAGAAATGATGGCCCATTCTGTTAGTCCTCACTCGGGGCACCAATGTCGTGAGTTCGTTATTGCTATTGGGTAATATTCTTCAATTGTGATTTCGTTAGTCTATTTTACAGTATTATTCCTCGATAAATTTCTCACTCGGTTTGACAGTCAATAAATACATTAACAGAACAGAATTAGAGCAGAATGGTTAAATCGGACGATACAAACATATATATGCACACGAATCACGTGACACGATAAAGCAATGGAGTTTTGATATGGTTGATGTGAAAGCAATGCAATGTCCTACACCAAATGCTAACATTGATGTTTAACACCAGGTATAGGAAATACTGATTGTGATATTAAAAATGAAGCCAAATACAAATTAAATTACGGTCAACACAAAGCAAAGCAAAACCAAATACGCACGTATCCACTACAGTGTCTTTCACTTTATTGTTAGTTTATGCTCGTTTCAAATATTTTCGGACCGCAAGCGAATGTGGATTAGCAAACGAAGCACAGTATTAAGAGTAGCTAGATGTACATAGCAACTGTTTAATACTTAAATCAAATTTGATGAGTGCAGAATCGAATGCAGAAGTGTTTTGCATTAAAATATATAATTTTTGGTCAACTTACCAGTTATAAACGACATCAGCCCGCTTGCTTGTAGTAAAATAGAAGCAAATTCTGCGTGAAAGTTCATTTCAGACTAGTGAAATTCGAAAAGCAATTCGCTAATCACAGTTAAAAAGTCAATTCTATTTGAAAAAGAAACTCAATATGCTTTGATATATTTGTTATTGTAGAAATGAACACATTTATTGCAGTAAAATCAAATTTATAGAAAGGGTCCTGATTTTTTTGCTTTGGGTTTTAAGAACTTATTTTTGCTTTCAATTAAATGAAGTGAAAACTAAATTCGTGTAATATGAGAGAAACGGAGACCTGTAAGATCATCCCATATACCCTATCCCTTTCTCGATATGGGAACAAGGCGGAAGATATTGAGCCCCAGAAATATAATAACTTCTCACCTCCTAGACTGGAGGTCGTAGATGGAGATAGAGTAGGCAACGAAATTGTTGCGTAAAGAGCCCGCAGCAGGACAAAGCAGAATGATCGGAGGCGCCACACGAAGGATTTTTAATTTTACCTATTTTGAAGAGAAAAGCTGGTTGAAAAACATTGTGTCCGTTGCAGCGAAGAGAAAAAGGACTAGCTAACAAGTTTTTCAGTGGAGAATGAAGAGGCTTTGTGGCATAGAATGTTGATATAAAAATACTCTAGGAAAGTGACTGTGGATGGCTGAAGTATCGCACTTCGTCTGGCCAACCCATCGACCCTATCCTTACTAGGAGGAAATGAGTGACTGGAGACCAATTGCAGCCAGAAAGAAGAAAATAGAAAGTTCTGCCTTATATGTCATGGTGAAAGAAAGAAGAATAGCTTAACAATAACAGATGGCGAGTATGATCGAAGAGGCAGATTTATTGGTGCTGCCGAGATTAGCAAAGAGCTCGCAGCATGGCGCAGGCTTCAGAAAAAATACTTGAACTGACGGGGCTTGCGTACTAGAAAAGGTTGACTTCAATGCCTCAGTAAACAATTTCCAAAGAGGCTGAAGCTTCCTTGCCAAAAGGAGAAAAACAGTCATTGATCCAAATTACCAGATTGTGATTTATCCGACTCGAGGATGGCAAATAGCAACATATTGGCCGAACAAATAGTTGAAGCGAGAGGATGGAGTAGTGGCTCGAGCGTTCGCTTTGCAGTCGGTAGACCTGGGGTTCATTCCCTAAGTCGAGTCATACCAAAAGACTAAAAAAATAGTATTCATAGCTTCCCTGCTTGGCGCTTAGCATAAAAAAAGGATAGTGTGGAGATCAAGCCGGCAAGCTTGGTTGTGTCCTTGGGCAAGGCACTCAACAAGACGCCTCTAACTTTATGTGGCAGACTGGTGGCGTACTCGAACTTCACCGAGCTACAGTTGTAAAGCTGCGAACCCAGCATGTCGTAAAAGCCGACTCTTGAGTACCTATCAACGGCAGTCCGCCTTGTTCGTGGTGGGACTACCAGTCACTCATGACTGGTTCGAAATGAGCTGCCACCTTTCCCCTAACCTAATTTAATTAGATTGACGGCGTGAACCTTGATTGCCGTTCGTGCCGTACCTCCATCCCAAGGACGAGGAGGCATAATCACAATAACAACAGAGGATAGAGTGGGGGCACAGTAAGCTCAAAGCTGAAACAAAACGACTTGCCTGAAGTAGGGCAGGCAGAAAAAACCTTCATGGTAAAAGGGGGGCATGAGCGGGTGAATGGCCGCAAAGTGTCTCCAAGAGGACCCAGAAAATCTTTGCTTTACTTTATGTTCACACAAAACTGAAGTAGGAATAGAATAGCGTGGGCAAAGGGCTTGCTCAATAAAAGAAGGGGTAAAATGAGTTAGATTGACTCGAGGCCGAGAGGAAAATCGTGTAGGTGAGTACGAGAGACAATCGAGGACAGCGCGACTTGCCCGCTTACTGAAGGGTTCCAGTTTGTCTATTACTTTTCTGGTTGAGCTGAAGTAGCTGTTGATCTTCCCGAAGGTCCCAGATACCCGGACACTTACCCCTCATGTGTTGTGATCGGTACGAGCTGTAGCTGGAATGACGATTGCTTTAATGCATACACTGATGCCACTCGGCCATTCCTCATGCAACTTAACTCTCTCAGCTCGGTGCCTTAAACCGGTGGGGGTTGATAATCTGCGATAAAGGGGGGGGGGGCACATTTTTGGAAGGTTCCAGTTTAGGATGTCAAGTTAAATGTGTTTTAATAGAAGAAACTTTTTAGCTATACTCTTACAGAAGGTTCACGTTTTCGATGCACTACTAGATACCATGGTAAAAAGAGTCGCTCTAAGCGTAGAGTACACCGCAAAATTGATCGCTATCAATGCAGAAAATGTTGCTGTGCTTTGTGTGGGATGCAAAAAAATTTGATTTTTTTACCAGTTAATTGTAATCAAACAGCTCACCACATATTTTTGTCGTGAGATATGAGGGCGTCATTGGTTATGATTACATAGATTAGGCCTGAACAAGTTGCAGTCTGCTAAAGTATGTGAGGTGGTAGCTCGCGTCCACAGCTGGATCATCACCCAGGTTTTTGCTGTACTACCACTTTCTGCGGTTAATGTCCAAAACAAAAAATTAGCATCTTTGATGTTCACCCTCTTTGAGGTCGATCTCTCAAATAAATTTTTCTCTTTTAATACCCTGCTACGAATTTTAGTTCGATCACTAAAAAACACTTCACTTGTAACACTCTGGTCTGTGTAATCATCTACTGGAGAGAAATTTAGGAGGAAGCAAGGGACGATGGCCCTTTGAAACAGTTTACAAAAGTGGAAAATGCAAAAAATTCGTTTTTGAAGAGAAACTCGTAGTTTCAAAAAGTCAATATACCCTCCGCCAAAGAGACATTATGTTACTTTGGAGACAAAAGCAAGCAAAATTCCCACTTTACAAAGACTTTCTTTTCTCAATGCTTTGCCCTCCCCCTTTTCCACCTGCAGAAGATTAAACTCGCTTGTTTTATAACATTGAGCTTATTCATTGCTATACCCTGAAATTCGCACGATGGCGCACTTTGGCGATTTTCTCGGTGAAAACTGTCTTTTATCAAAAGGCTGGGTTCACACTTCACAGCTCCTGGTGCGAATCGTGGATTCGAATCCCACCTAAATTCAGTTGTTTAGTACGTCGGCTTATACACCGACATACCTGCAAAGTCATTGTCTTCTTGTAGAGGCCCTATCAAAATGATAGACCATTGGCCACTTAAATTCCGCACTAGAACATCGCGTGTAACAACCCCATCTTTTTTTTCCACAATACAATATTTGAATTCACAAGCTGTCACAGCATATATATTTACAAGGTTAACTAAATTGTGTTTGGCGTACCCGTAGCTGTGAGCCAAAGTAAAAGGCATTCTTGCTCACTTTCAACGTTTAGTTTCACAAAGGTAACTCGGCTGATTGTTCTAAATCTTGGGGCATCACACGAAAGTCAATCAAATGTAGGTTTGCGAAGCGTAGAAATTGATTGGTTTTGAGACCAAGCTCACGTGATCTTTGCTTTGCTACGCCTTCAGACGAGGTATTTTTCAGCTATAATTTACCTAGGTGTATATTTGCCCAAGGATCAAGATTTCTCTCCGTTTTATGGACAAGTTGATTCGTTACCAATTTGTTCAAAGTGGGTAATTAAGTCTCTTTTGAAAATGTCTTATAGCTCTCTCCTTTTTATTTACTTTTTTTAGCTTTTGAGTGGCCACACATTTAAATATAACTTATCAATAATTTATTGAACAAAGGTCTAATAAATACATAAAATACTGCAAATCTATTCGATTTCTACATGAAACTTGATCAGTGCAATTTTTGAAAACATTTATTTCTTAAGTTTTAGTTGGCCTATTTTTTCTTATCAAGAATTTGCTTTAAGAAAACTAACATCTAAAAAATATTGAAAAAATAAATAATTTTTATTGCCGGTACTTGGGTTTATTGATTATTATTTTTCAGACGTTAATGTTTGTTAGCTTATATTTTTGAAGACTTACTCTGATGAAGTCCCTGTAGTGAGCAAAAAAACTGCGGCGCTGTATTTTTTGTGTTCAATAATTTACAACTGCATGGCCACTCAAGTGCTGATCAAAAAAGTTTCTACTTTTTTAATGGCATTTGTTCTTTGGTTTAGTTGCCTTCCTGGACTATTTTGATCCTGTGTTTAAAATTAATGTAAAAAAAAGTGTAGATCTATTAGTTAACAATGCTTTAATGGAGCAGCGCAACGGCGTAATGGAGCTCGTTGTTCAAAAGATCAATAGTATACAGTTGGTGGTATGGTGTGTCATTTAAAAATAGAAAAACCTTAAAAAGTCGCATTTAAAAAAGTGCAGAGCGGGAAAATCACAATATTTTTTGGAGATGTTGCCCAGCCTTGAACTGGCTGGTGTAGAAATGAACAATGTCGGCAGAATGGGTGGCTTTGAAGGGAATTTGATGGCACAACACAAACTGGTTCGAATGCCCTTCGATATCACTGGTTCCATTGACATTGCTCATTTCTACACAAGCTAGTTTAAGGTTAATCCAGCTGTTAAAGTTTACTTGAGATCGAAGAATAATAGCAAGCGTACCACACTGAAAAAAACACCATAACATCAACTTACTACGGTACGTTTATTGTAGCAAATGCATTTTAAAATTAAACAGAGCACAATATAAAGTCACTTAGAATTAAAAAATAGTTATGGACTGATAAAGGTGATGTAATGTGTCATAAAAGCGGCTTTTGACGTCAATAGCAGATTGTGACGCAGTGGCACTCCTACGGGAAGAATTTTGGGGGCCATTTAATTCCCGATGAAAATTAATGGTTTACAATTTTTCAACTAAATAAAAAATTATGCAAGCATTAGTTAAAACACTTGTTCTAGAAAGCAAGAATATGCTTATGTTTTAGTATAATTTTTTTTTAATTTTTCAAGTGGGCATGCCCGCAGACCCCTACAATAGTCGCGCATTCGGCATTCTTAATCAAAGAAATCAAACCCGCCCATGACAAATTTATGCGTACGCCACTGGTATGAAGAAAGAACTGTTTGTACTGGCAGAATCTACAAGCGTTTATCTAAATGTTTTTATTCTTTCCAAAATCAGCAGCCTGTAGTGGAAGCACCATAGACAAATCAATCTAACATGTTTCAGCAAAGACTTGTAAAGTTGCAAGATCAAAACAATTACAACGTCTTTTAAATTCTCAGATTAAACAATTTTGTAACAAATAAAGAGGTATGACAGATGCCGACATGCGTGTCTCGGTCCGAGTGCAATTACGGCCAGAGAAGACTCGTGCAGCAGAAGCAACTAGGTCACAAGACGAGTCTGTTTACCGTGTGCTGCCCCCACTTCAGCGGGGAACAAATGGTAAATTGGAAAACGTTTTTTGCGCTTCTTTGCTAAGGTACCCAAAAAGAAAATGTTTTTACATTACAAATACTGCTTATATTTGTAGTCTTCTCGTGACGTATTTGCCTGAAGAAATCTTTTAAATTGAAACATGCGTGTTGATATTTGTCATGGTACGGCCTAGTCTTTCATAGCTCGTTGTCTAGTCAGACTCGAGATTGGGTCGCTCTCTTGATAGCCGTTTCTGACCATCTTTTAGCACATACCATGTTCTTTCTTTTTCCAAATGAATAAGTTTTGTTTGCATTTTGCAAAAAGAAGCAGATTTTCCACTATATATTGACACAAACGATTTTAACTTAAACTACATTATGGATAATGCTTTGTTGTTACATTGCGTTTGTATATTTACTTGAGCAAAATTTTCACATAATCTTTCTGCGCACACGCATAAAAACGGGTCTAAAGTTCTGTCGCAGTAAGTTAGCAGTAACATAAAATTGCATGAAATAACGATCGTTAGTGAACGATAATCAAAGTTAGAAAGTACTTTGTGTAATGTAGCTGACTTCAAACATCCCATTTATTTTTAGCCCACGGTCAGGTGAAAATCAGCTTATCGGCTATACTAACTGTTGGAACATCTTTGGGCACAGATTCGCTTCGGAGTTACCCATTGAAATAAACTACAAATGGTTTTAAAACGTATATAGGGGGTTTATCCTATGTGTCGCCAGCTCTTTAAATTTCGCTTTTGAACACTTTGCTGTCGTGGGGCCTCACGCCAACAACAAACATAAAGGAACTTAAACATGTACTACCCCGATATTTATAGAAAACTTCTTTCATCAACAATATTTTCTTGTGGTTTTCTGCAAAGACGTTGTCCAAGACGAACCATTTTAGCGACGCCACTTCCAGCGTAAAAATGATATAAAAAAGCTGGATATTGTGAAACCCACTTTCAGTTTCCAATAGTGAAAATTTGCCGGAGGTATCGATTAATGCAAACAATGTAACCGTCAGGTATATAGCTCGTTAATTCAGCAGCCGAAATTAATGCAAGCATAACCACACAGTACAAATCAGTAACTACACAAAGCTCGCGCATCTGAGGTAGTTGTAATATAACAAAATCTTGAATTTTGTAAAGTAGAGGTCTTTCCATTTGTTAGTTGTGACTTGCACATTTACATGAATTTTTTTGTATCAAAAACCAAGGTTTTAAGAGTTAACAAAAGATGGAAGCAACGGGATCAGGCTTTGACATGAAGCCTATCAAAACCGTTTTATTTTCAACGAAATATTGCCATTGTTTGAGATTCAATGACTTATTTTTAGGCAATGTTATCTCGTCATCATTCGATGACCCTTTCAGAAAGCTAACAATCCTCACGACTTGGAGGTAAGATTTGAAATTTGACTCGAATCTTGATTGAGATTAAGCATCTTCACTAATTATATGCCACTGGTATTTTTTGAGTTATGTTACAAAAAAAATCCATGTACAGCTTGAATTCAGACACTTAACTATTTTACATGAAGTCTATTTTTCGAACTAATCCAAATGCGAAAACATTTTTAAGACGATATGAGCTCCCTTTCTAATGAAATAAAAATACTCTTGGGCGAGCTAAAGTGTGCACTGTGCAATGTGCATTTGAATTCAGACCAAGACATATGCTGTACCTGTCTGACCAATCTTAAAACAGGGCAAGATATTATAGAAGAATTTAGCGTCTAAAGCAAAATATGGATTGTCACATACACATAATAAAATGAATTAATAAGAATTGATTGAATTTCTGTGCAAATGATTCGCTCACATGATTGATTGATTCAGCACTGCTTTCAATATACCATGCAGCTTAAAAAACAGCGATCTTCAAGCGGTATAAATCAGGATTAATACAGGATTGATAGAACTGGTTAAAAAATCTGTATAGTATAAATACATTAGTACTAAAGCATTTTCAGTGGTACAAGACGGTGGGCTTAGTGGTGGTAGTAGGCTACTTATGTGCATGCGACCAGCTGCAATTTCGAGTAGGCTTACTTCCTGCGAAAATATGTGGAAATTTTGCTCGATGTTTATAATTTAGCCCAATAAGGGTTCATTACCCTTAAGTCTGAACCTGGATTTTTTTAATCAGAACGCAGGCTCTGCTGAAAACTTAGGTTTAATCTTTGGGTTTTGCTTAAATATTCTATACTAGAGGCTTGGCACATTGTTCCTCGTGTTCCTTCGGTATGCATAACTCAAAATACTTGATGCAGAAAGTAGTTCTTCAGCAAATAAAGTTAAATGTTGGGGAGGCGATGAGGCTTGTAACGATGTTGCATTTGGCTTATTCCTTCTTTAGTGTGCGTCTTCTGTTCAGGGGAAGGTGAAGAAGAGGTTGATATGGAGTTCCCCGTGAGTATAGGTAGAAGATTCTAAACACAATAAAACTCGAATAAAAATTAAGGTTTTTAATTCAATGGCGCATTTTCACGTCTTTCTCAAGTGTACGATGGAGTAGAGTTAGCTCGCAGGATGTGAAGCTAAAAACAGACTGCGATAGTGCTTTAAGCAAAGCAGACGTTAGTGGTAGACATTCACTGCATTAGAAATGTAAAACAATATGACTGAAGAAAGCAACAAAAAACAACTAGTTACATACTGTACAACAACCAACAAACAAAAGTGCTCAAAGTTTTCCACCCACAAAAAAATAGATTTTAATATTTAAAAGCTACTCATTCTGAAACAAACTTTACTAATTTTAGCAAGTTCAATAACATTACTATTTAGTTAGTCAAAACTCGCTTATACCAGTCGAGTTTACAGATGCAGTAAAAGATTACAAACTACTGGAAAAATTTTGGCTTGCAGCGCGCCGCCTACATAACTTAAAGCTTTGAGATATTAATAAAACTTTCTCAAATTGGCAGCAACTTTTGAACATGTTTCTGAGGCGCGAACGTTATATCAAGCCGGCGTTACATTGAGAGCATTTTGAATGAGCACTTTACGGTGCTTAAATCGACCAAGATAGTTGAAGATAAGCACAGGAAAGCAAAGGCAGCGGCACTTCATCACCTAAAATCAAGCCAGACAATGCAAAATAATTTTTCTTTTCATCTGGCCATCCACTCTATCATTGGCGACATCAAGACGACTTTAAAACAACTTCAAAATGATTAATTTTGGATTTGCCTTAAAAAACTTTTTTTAATAATTTTAGCACGGTATGGAAAAACGAGACAATAAACCGGTTATTTGCACTTTTGAACACAAGCAAAGACATTGTCAATCGACTCTATATAGTAGTGTCTTTAGAAAGAAAGTAACTGACCATCTTCCCTTTCCTTGTACAAACCTCAAAAAAATACAATAAGCGTTTAAAATGTGACATTTCGAACAAACTAAACTCCAACAGCAATTCATCGCATTTTACTAGAGCTTCCTTTAACCAACTTAGGGTTATTTCCTTTTCTTATTTCCCGCCGGAAAACTAAAACACAGGATCACAATAAAGAAACTGCCGACAAATTTACTACAGTCATTTCGATTTTTAAACCGAAGCGACTGATTTTGCCAGAAATTTGTTCTAATCTTTTTTTGTGATAAAAATGACAAAACTTTAAATCTGACTCCACTTAAGTTCCTTAGATCTGAGTGCATCTAAGAATGTTTTATTCAATGCAATTTTTCTGATTGTAAATGTAGTTCCTAACAGTGCCTCACCCATTTCAATGTTTATAGTAGTAGCTATAGTTCTAAGTAATGCTTCACCTATTTCTTTAAAATAACTTTTCTATTTGCATGACCTTCCAACGTAATCCAAAATGTGCTGTGCTTGTTCACTGAGTGGAAATACGCACCCGCATGCAGTTAAACTAGGTAATCCCATCAGCATGACAAAACAAAGCGAGCATGCGTTTACGATTGTCGATCATGCCAATGCAAATGGGTCATTACAAAATAAGATATTTGACTCGGACACATCCTAATTTTACGTCAAAGAACCCGATTGCAAACGACACTCTGCAAATGCACTTTTCTTTGAAATGTTATGTTACACCGCAGATCCGTAGTTGCCCACTCTCCCAAAAAAAGGTCCAAAAAATTCCCAAAATGACAATATTCGACTAAAATATCCTAAGATTCAGAAATGCTTTGGCACGTCATATATTTGAGTTCCGCCACCCAATCAATTTTCAAAAAATTTATGGAATGCTCCTCATAATGATAGTGATCTTCAAAAAGTCTTCACTTTTCATCGCACGCAAAACCCAACTTTTGCTGTTAACTCCAAAAACAAAAAAACAGACCAAAAAATCCTCACTCGGGTTTCTTAAAAAATACCGCAATTTTGGATTTCTACCACAAAATCAAGTATTTTACTAAATATCTTGACCAAAAAAATCCAAGATTCTCTCAACAATCCTAAGATTGCTTCCATAACTCTTAAATTTTTCCCAACACATTTTTCGAATAAAAAAACTCCAAGTGGCCTTAAAAGTTCCCGAGATCTTTGAATAAATTCCAAAGATCGGCACTAAAATTCGTATTCTGGCAAAAGCGATGTTTTATAGACAGTGAGCAAGATTAAAAAGTTGAGCGGGCTTGATTTTAAGCTTGTGTTTAAGAAAAGGAGAGCCAACACGATTCTTTAATCAGTTATCGTTCATTCATTGAAAAGAGCAGTCTTGAAAGGGAGTTCGGTTATTACAATAAGTTATCGCTGCCTTTGAAGTAAAACAGAGAATAAAAAGCTGATCCTGATTTGAGGACACAAAAATTGTTAGAGTGGAAGGCAAGTGGGATTTTATCAATCAGTCATGAAGCACCTACTGAGCGAGTGTGATCAGCCTGATAGTAAAGAAAGAAGAACCTAGGTTATTAAAATATGCCTTCCTTTAGTAGAAAACGAAATGAAAATGATGACTTGAGGGCAAAAATGTATGGCTGCTATAAACTGGAATCCAAGCAGAATTTTATTAAGCCGTTTATCGCATACTGATTGAGTAAGACCAGACTACCACTAAATGGAAGCGGACTGTCCCTAAGGGCGTAGCCAGAAACAACAGCAGGGGTGCAAATTTCTCCAGAAATCTCGAACTAGAAAATCAACTTCAAATTTAAAGTAGCATGACATGACTCTGATTGCTACTTTTATTGATCTTTTTCAATTAAACGATTAAACGATAATGACCGAAAAGATTGTACCGAGTCGTTAAACAGCTATTTCTGTAATCATAAAAAAGATCACTGTTTTGACGTTACCCATTTCCCTCTTGGGCTTTGAGCCCCTCGTACCTAGTGAAAGGAATGACAGATCAGAATGAGGGCACACAAGCCATGTTCATCCCAAATGTCTTAAACCCGGTCACCGTTTTAAAATACTCTTAGCTATAAAACAGGAATTATCTACATTGAAAAACCATCTTTTATAAAAACTTTTCATCACTATTATCCTAACTGAACTGTTCCTTAGATTACTTGTTGCAAACAAATTGCTAACCTAAAAATTCTTTTGGGTCACTCGTGTTTGTAAGCAAAGCATAAAGTGATTGATTTTTTTTTTGGTTTTGCTTTTATGTTGTTCATTTTTTCTGTGATATCTAAATGTTACGCAAAGGCTTAGCCAGGGTGAAATTTGGCATAAAGAGCCATGGCCCCCTCCAAATTTATCGGACCCTATCTTAGTATAAAGGCATAATAGTAAAGTTTTCAACAGAGGTATCAACATTTTTCTACTTCAGCACAAACTTTGGATTTCATTAACTTTCCCTAATTCGTTGCTGTCACAGAATGGAATCAGGCTACTAAATTTTACCAGCACAAATTGATTATTTCAAGGTACAACCAATCCGCTTCATACAACTTACGATGCAAAATTTATCAAAAAATATAAACAAAAGTGAAATAAAATGTTATAACTTTGGTAGATCTTTCTCTTACAACTCAATATCCAAAATATTCGGAAACATTTCGTCCCCAGCAAATTTTGTTCAGGCTATGCTCTTGCTGTAATAATAATAATTGCATCAGAAAGAAGAATCACGAATTAAAAACTTGACTGCATGCATTTTTGTTTACCACAAATGTTTTCACTAGCCTTTATTTAAGCGTTCCTTTGAATCACAAGACTTTACAGAAATTGATTGTTTTGAAAATTTGGGTGTCTTTACGATTAGATTGAGAACCATTGCCATACATGTAGATGAAGCCGGCTGGTATACGGGCATTTCACACTGAGGTTGCTGACAGGAGCCCTGCAAGCGACGGAGGCATTTCCGACTAGTCTGCCTATATTTCGAATTGGAAAACTTCAATCAAGTTTATATTATTCGCGTGTTGCAAGAGATTTATTGGCGAGCTAAAAGTAATTAGAGTCGTGCGCAAAACACCAGCATTCAATAATGATGAATATATGAGGGCAACATGTAAACGCCCAGAAACCAATTGAAATCAACCAAATAGCCAAACTTTACTTGGAATTGCTTTTCTTTGCAGGTTGCTAGTGAACGTGTATGTACTAGCCATTGATCTATGCAATCACAACAGATTTTGTCAGATAAACTGATATTTACCCTGTGAGTCTCAACGCTAGTCCTTAGTAGAAAGACAAACAAGATCGGAAAACAAGAATTTTGAAAATTTCAAAACAAAATCAAAGTAAACATTATTCTAAACGCTCTATTCAAAGACGAAAACGCGATCAAATACATTACGCTAAATTTTTTCTGATAAATGAAAAAAGAAGAGTCGAATTCCACATGGACACTCTGCAGGCACGTGTTTGTGTTGATTTGAAAAGCCTCAGCTGCGTTGGTATGATGTTTTCGTTGGGTTGAAAGGTCCCAGAAGCGTTGGCTGGGCCATGTAAGTACAATGTATTGCTCTAAGAAAGGGTCACTCGTCAAATTCTTTTTGCCCGCACAATTGAAAAAATATCGTTTGTCTCCAAGAATTAAATGGATGAGTTACATAGCAACTTGGTCAAGCAATTTGAACAAACTGAATGAGGTGAAAATAGAGAAGGTTATTGAAAACTTCAAAGAATTGTTGCCCTCGAGACCCTTACACGAGGAACAACGGGTTAAGAAGATAAGACGCATATGCATGATTACATCGAAAGCAAGCTGGTTTCTGTTTTCTAGAAGCCGGCACCGCACAGCAAAGAGTGTACGTTCGCTCGTACGCCGCTTCGGTCACACTGCAACCTCCACGATCCTCAAAAAGGAAAGAACGAGCTAAGATGAACCGTTTTTATTTCCTATTCAATGACATAGCGATTGTTGTTTTTGGTTAGCTTTCCGCTAAAAAGTCAGTCATGGGCGATGCTCTGTTTGATCTTGTAAAGCAAAGAACTTTGGGCGTATCCCTAGCAACGTTGCGCTTAGATGGGGTAGTAACGTTTATCTTCAGTTTGGCTTATACTGTCGTCATTGTAAATAGCAGTATGTGCGTTTCAAACGAAGACTTACACGATGTTAACTCCCTCATGTTTGGAGAGCACGCTTTTCCGCGCAATGGTTTACTATTGTTAAGGCATCACAGGCTGTTGCAGTACGTACATTGTATGTTATATACTTTTCGATAGTAAAACTGGGGACCTGACAAGTGCATTTCTTTTAATAGCTTCGCGCTGAACATACCCACTTTTCAGTCTTTAAAGAGACTAGTTGAAGGTTTCTTACGTATTTTGTACAGAAGTGCGCAATAGTTTTGCCCAATAGTTTCTTCACCCAAAACATAAGTCTTTTATTACAAACTCTAGGCAACATCAAGCTAAGCTATCAAGCCATTAGGTTAATACACCACTACATAAGTTCACACAAAAGTACTTTCATATCATTTTGGCATGCCCTACAAAAGATATGGAGTTACAAGTAAAATTAGTTTTCATATCCTCTGTGAAGTATCTACTAAAAATGAAAAAATATGAAAGCGATTTGAATTACAAAATGTAAACTTTGAATTCAATGGCAAACGATTGTAATGCTGGTCTAAATAAAATATGGGAAAACTGAGATATAAATAGCAGAAAAAATATTTTCAGAGTTATTGTAGATTTCTTTATTTCACAATATATTTGTGTTTAGGTAACACAGCAAGACTGAACTTTTAAAACCGTTGAGAAAACTGCGTCTTGTGGACACCTAGTTTTTTATGGATAAACTTTCTTAGATTATTTTTGAACTCTTTGATAACTATTCCTACAATGACCTTGAAAACATTTTTTCTTTACACTAAAACGGCATAACTAGCCTATTTACAATTTACAAAAAGAAACGTAAACAAAAAAACTACCACATAATGTGCTTTCGGTTCAAACTCTTTGCCGAGATTGAAAAATGAAACTGACTTTATTTAAACATAATTAAATGTCCTAGCATTAAAAATCTTTCAGTAAAAAAGAGCTAAAAAGCTATACATTTCATTTTTAAATGCCCTTAAATAATGCGGCAACTTCGTAATTGCGCGTCTTAACCTAAGTAAACGGCAACAGTGGGGTAAGCAATTTCGTTAAAGTATGATTTTTAAGTTAGTAATGCTCTTCTACATGAGAGGAAGGTGCTTGAATAGAATTAAATTCTTTGAATCTTTAAAGTACAGTAGCTGAACCAACGTGGTTGCCTCTCGTAAAAAGGTTATCTATACGATTTGGCAAACAAGCACACATGGCATTGTTTGCTTAGCAGAGGTTTAATAAAAGTCTTGGAAAGTAAAATCTATGCTATCGCTACGTTACGAACATTTTCCGTTGGTAAATTCTACAAGGCCACACCAAATGTTTATGCTTTTTAATTTGTCCAAAACATCTACTATCAGTAAGCGCATATTTCCTTTCGCATGCGCAGTATAAATCTCCTATGAAAAATTTTCATCTAAACAAACAGGCAAAAAAATTTAGGCCATTGTGTCTTAAATGGCTTGGTCAGTGAATGCTTCGGCAGCATAGTTGCTACCTGGAAATATGCAAAATTCCCACGACTGTATAAAAAAATCTCCAAAATGGCTGTTTTTGCGTAAAAAATCCCAAGTTTCTGAAATGTTTTGTCACTTTGTGTCTTTGGGTTTCGCCACAACTAAAACTTTTTCTATATCAACAAAATTCTCTTTCATGTGATGATGATCTTCAAAACAAAAAAGCCATCATTTTCCGAGCTACAAAAGTTTCCAGAATTTGACGTTTCAATCTACATAAATTCCCAAAAATTTGCAGCGCGATTTCAAAAGAATAAAAACAAAATCTCTTCCTCCAACAAAAAATTCCAAGATTTTTCCAAAATTGATTTCAAAATTCCCAAGATTTATCCCAAGGAATTTTTACAAAAAAATCCTCAGTGACTTTCAAAATTCCCAAGCTCTTAGGATAAATTTCCAAGATTGACGACCATGCTCGGCAAAAGGTAGCCAGTAAATACAATGAAACTAGGCGAAGCTTTTTGTTTTTGATTATTTAAAAAAAGTTTTTTACAAAACTATTTCCTAGTTAAAAACAAACAAAAAACTGCGGGTGACGTTTGTAGAGTGTTTAAGTAAATACTGGGTTACTATGTTAGTTTCAAATCAAACACAGCACTCACTGGCAAATGCGAAAAGTTTTTATGTGAAGGCGCCGTTACCCCTTGGTTCTTTCGCGTTCTTCTTCTGTGAGGTTTGTGACGATGTTGTGTGTGATGTGATTTCTGCTGCTGCTTTTCCTTCAATTCCTCTCGGCACGTATCAAAGTAAGGATGGTTCAACAATTCCTCGCAACTACTGCGAGCGCTAGGATCCATTTGCAAGCAAGCCTTTTTAAATAGCAACATTCATCATTAGAAACGTCAAATTAGCAACGTCACAAGAAACCGCAATATCCAGTTTCAAATATTCTACTCTCCGTAACCACTAAATAAAGGCAAAGATCCATTCTAAGAGAGAGAGAAAGAGGAAGGAGGAAAAGAGATACATAGAGAGATGAGTAGCCATGGTTATACTTCCCGGTTCATAAAAACGTTCAGCAATGATCAATTAGGTTAACTGCTAGAATCTCTTAGATCGATCTCTCATCCCTATGCGGGAAATTCGTTGCTATCAGCAACGACAGAGCAGTTTGGAATTACGTTTGCTGGTGAAAAATTGAAAACGTTATTTGAATCAAAATAAAAACTTTTTGGTGCACTGCACTTTCGTAAAATAAATAAAAACAATTTAAATGCTATTACCACTCTCACACTTTTTGTAAAGCTACTTCAACATCAAACACTAACGACGACTAATCCGAAACACAAAAAGGGGCTTAGCGAACCACTTTTACTTAGGATAAAGAGTTCGATAGATAAATATCATCATACAATTTCAAAACAAAAATTCACCAATACTTACTTTCATAAAACTAAGAGCATGCTGATTGATCGAATAATGACGAATTTCAAGAGGATGCTGAAAACAATGTACCAATATATTACTACCAGCGCATGAAAGAAAAAGTAACCAGCAGTCTAAATCGTCGCCGACTTTCACGCGTTGAATTCATTTTCTGATACGGACTCGCTAAGCCACACTCTCTACGGCAAGTTGTTCTCAATATGCGACTTGTTTGCTGTGAGCAATTGAAACTGGGGCTCAAGGCAAGCTTATTTCGCAATAACCCCATCTCAAGGAGTCGAATAACAAAAATATCTTAAATTGATTTTAGCATTATATTCCGTCCTCCAGCCACCCTTCTGTCCTCCAAATCTCGTTCGTTTACCCATACAAACAACTTGAATATGTACTAGTCTGGGAGTTGTCAGTACAACGAGTGCAGTGCATTTTTACCACAAGCGAAGGAAACTGCCGTAGAGTTGCTCTTTCAACGGCCAGTGTGAATGCAAGATTACTGTCACCACAAATGGCGCTCCAGCTCACTAGATCACGTTGCCGACAGTAATTACAGTAATGAACTGCTTCTGAAACTACGTAGTTATCTCTGATTATCTCACCTCTTACTTAGGACGAGGCACGGCATGAAACGATTTTCCAGATTTATGCCGCAAATCTTATTAATTTAGGCTAGAGAAAAAGCGGCCGCTCATTTCAAACCAGTAATGAATGCAATTTACTGACAGGTAGCCACACCACCAACAAGGCGGACTGCCATTGGTGAGTACCCAAAAGGCGCCTCTTACGACGTACTGCCTGAGCAGCTTCGCTATTTTAACCCGGTAAAGGACGTGGTTATCGCATTAAGCATTGCAGTTGAAAATTGGCATAATTTCTTGCTTACTCTAACATCAGGCTCGGGTAAGGCAGACCCACGGAAAAACTGATTCGTGCTGAAGATTTGCTTGTGACGAGGAATTAAATCTCCTGTAAAAGAAAAATGCTTTTAAATTTGACGGTTTTGCTGTCTGGGCTCGTAAAATGATACAAGGCTAAAGACCAACGAAAAATTGGCAAAAATTTTAGTTCAAAAGCTTTTTTTGTGTTAAAAAACATGTACAATTGCACAAATAAAAGCAAAAAAGCATCGTTTTAAATCATCGTTCATTTTGTACAAGGGTAAATGATGTCGGAACTTTTTTCGTCTAAACCTGTTTAGCATCAAATCTTGATTCGCAAGCGGGTCTATGTTGGGTGGTTACATTTCTTAAAAAAACTGGCCATTCGCTCTGAAATATAAGTCACTCCCAGTGGTATTTCAAAATAAGCAACATGAATCCAGTATAGCAGTTTGTTTCTAGTCAACAACTTCAAAATAGCTATGTGCATTGTGCAAACTATGTCACCCAAAAATATTGTTTTGCTCTTTTTATTTGACGTGTACCGCTCGAAACTAGTGCTAGATATACGGGTCTTTATAAGCACTGCCGGTTACCTAAAGTTTTCTTAATCAGATAAAGTTGATCCACATCTGATTTTCCAGGCCATAACGCTTGTCCAGTTAGGAGCTCAGAAAAGACGCAGCCAACTGCCCAAACATCTACAGGGGGACCGTACTGCGTGTCACCTACAAGCAGTTCGGGCGCTCGGTACCATCGTGTTGCGACATAATCGGTATAATCGTCGCCAGGTCCAGCTGAAACAAAGGAATAATATTTACTCGGGAATAATTTTTTTGCGCATGAACATAAGTATGCGTATCTATGGATCAACTTGTGCTTGGACCTTTTTCCGAGTTATATGGGTTAAGGAGAAAAACTGTATACAAGCACAGAAACGTTAGACATCAGTGTAAATAGCGTATCACAGAAATAAGAGTAAAATTTACACATTTATATATCATCAAATCAATTACTATGCAATACTGTGAAATCTCAATAAGCCAAAGACCACACAACTACAACAAACTTGTTTCATTAGTAGGGTAATCGCTTTACATTGTATTTTAAAATGCAAAAAATCTTTGAAACTGGGTTTAGGTAATTTATATACAGAGGAAATTATTAGTGTCTACGTACCGGTAGGCTATGTTGTAATCACTGCTTTAGAATTACAACACTTCGCCGCCCTAAATGATATATTTGCAATTCGGACCTTCTATTCTATCTTCGGTAAGGCTACGAACCACACGCATTTCCTGGGTGGGGACTGTATTTAAGCTGACAGTTATGAGGTTTCTAAAACCTATTCGTTTTGGTGGTCAAATCTTCAGCGGTAGAAAGCGATGAGGTGTGATTTAGTAGAAGGTGACAAATTTAGGTATATAATGTCAATACTCACTTAATATTCGTGCAAATCCAAAATCACACAATTTGATGACACCTTGCTTTGTAAGTAGAATATTTTCAGGCTTTACATCGCGATGGATACACTGCACAAAAAAGTAAATGAAAAATTGTCTAAGGTTCCTTGCAACTTGTTCAGCTTGAGTGTCTTTATATGTTAAAAGTACGTAGCTTGAGCGTACTTTTAAGATAGTGCAAAATTAAACGACTCTAGTGGGATTGGAGCCAAGAGTTGCCACATCAACCCTTATGCGGTTCCAACTGGTAATCAGGCAACCATGGTTTTAAACCTACTACAATCATTTTAACCTTTTGCCCTATACACTATGGTACACAGTCGTGTTGGTCTTGACCTATATGAGTACAGTATGAAGCAACTTATCCACAGAATATTATCTTTTGTTGAATGTGATCCTTCATAACACACTGTTATGAACTTTAAAGTCCGAAAAGGTCTGTTCAGCAAGCACAAAAAGTAATCATGTCTGTAGGTTACATTCACCTCATCACCAAAAAACAATGTAATAAGCTACTTGTTTATTAAACAAAGCTTACTCCGTTGCTACCCAATTGAAAAGCATTTATTGGGTAAAGTTAATAAACAACCATATGTCAATAAGCCACCGCCTTTGAAAAAAAGTCATAAAGTTGATTTATCGATTATAAAAATGATCAATTTATAGAGACAAACACGTTTTTAACATAAATCAAGCAACTCACGTTATGCTGATGGCAAAAATGTACAGCTTGTAACACTTGCCAAGTAATTCGTTTTACGTGGTGTTCTGGAACCCTGTAATTTATTATAATCATTTAAATACAAAGAAAAGCTATCATCTGGGTGCAACCTTTACGAATCAAGGACAATGGCATCACTACAGTCCGTGATACTATGGGTGAACTTGAAAATGTAACCCTAAAAATTAAAAAAAACTTTCAGTTGCTACTGAGTAAAGGTAAAAGCGTTTTTCAGAAGAAAGTTTCTAGTACGTTTCCTTTTAAAACAGTGCAATCCATGGCGAGTTGCCTTCCCCCAATCATGCCATGACAGGGGTAAATTTACAAAAAAATATAACAAGTATTTGTTGCACTCAATTAATTTATGAAAACATGAGCAGTAATTTATCATTTCATATCAGCAAGAGAGGGCCATTTCATTTATCAACAAACTCAATTAATTCAACCTTATCAGTTTTTTCTTTCTCTACAGTAAAGAATTAAACAAAAATGGCAAATTGTAGTTTTGAAAGATGCCAGTGAGTAAGTGTGGAAAAAGTCAAGTCTGGTTTTAACAATTCAAAGTGCAGTGTTAATGCAACAGAAAAACCTAAACTTAACCGTGTCTTCACAAGAATCTCTATTTAAAGAGCAAAAAATTCAATGCACGATAAGTAACGGTAGGTTTATAAGTTAAATTGGTTTATAACTTTTGAGCTGTCAATGGTCATAAAAACCAAAACCTTAATTTTTACGTCACTCTAACAACGTTTTTGACAATAGAATGAAATGAAGGTCGATTGTATACTGTATATATAAATATCTTTTCAATTCAGGCAAAGCTTCTGTTTAAAACAAAACAATAGCAAAAACAGAATGAAGCATAACAGCAATAACCCACCAGAAATAACTACGGCACTCACCCATGGGTATGTCGATCCAATTCATTTAACACTGTGTAGTCACAATATTCAAATACAAGATGAAGCTTGCGTTTTCTTCTGAACACTTCAATTAAATTCACCAAATTTTTGTGCTTCAATTGCTGTGAAAAGAGACTGTCAATATTGGTACTGAATATTTAGCCCAGTGAAATAACCGTAAATTTAAACTCAAAACCAAAAGTCCAGGAGTTACACCCTTACATGAACTATATGGTTGTGAAGCAAATTTACATTAAACTGATCTGATACCTTCTAATCAAAATTGATTGTTGGTGGTTCTTTCAATTTAAAATCTATATGAAATTAGTTGGCCTGTCCAGTATTCCTTAATCAATTAATAGCGCTGCATAAAACATGTGGAGTGGTATAAATATAAAGACAAAAAAAAGAATATTACCAACTAAACAGTGTCATATAACAGCCAAGAAGTAGCCTACTTTTAACATCCGAATTTCTCTCAAAGCAATTTTCTTAATTAGAGGATCATCTTCAGATTCAACAAACTTTTTAATGGCAACAATTTGACCAGTCTCACGGTTTCGACATTTGTAAACTATTCCATATGACCCTTCTCCAATTTTACTTAATTTCTCATATTTTTCCATTTTCAAAACGCTTTATTCTGTACGCCAATAGCAAATTTTAAAAAATTTCAAGTCAATCTCATTTTAAAATAAATATAACTGCAAAAAGTGTAACTGCAAGGTCAGTGTAACGACATTATCAGTAAAATTAAATGCAAGTCTAATCCAAATCAGTACTGACAAGTGCTTGGGCAATGTTATTACTTGAATGGCTACCAGAGTTTGCATAAAACCATTAATATAGGCTGTGGGCCTATTGGCCTAACTATGCCTTTCTAAGCTGAAAGCCTAACAGTATAAGCTAGTTTGGGGTCTACACTTATATGTACAATATTGCACATTAACTACAGTACGTGCAGTAAGTCGCTGGATGCAACCGTTTTCAATCGTTTTAACAAAAAATGTTCAGCAGTTTCGGTTTTGCATCAAATAATAAAAATGATGTAAAATTCCCTTCGCTTGCTGCTAATAACCCAATAATTTAAAACTTTTCCGAATTTCATAAATTCTCGCTTACAGCTAGCAGAACCATCAACATACTTTAGATAGTTTAGGTCAAATGCTACAGTCCATTGTCTGATAACCTGAATTCGCCTGCAACTTATACTGTTCCTGTAGTAAACAAAGTTGGCGCGCTTGCGTGAAAAAACGCGTTTTGTTGAATGTCACTTAGCAACTATATCTATAGCTATTCAGCACAATAGCGCCCTCGCAAAATCAAGAGAAAAAACGTGCACAAAGTTTTACATTGCCGCAATCAATGCAGCTTTGCAGCAAACGTAAGTTAACCATGAGCAAAGAAGTTTTTTAGTAAAGGCAAATTAACATCGAACAACGTAGTTCTTTAATAAAAATCATTTTTTCACTGTACTATCAAGGGCTAACCAGAAGCCACAATACAAAAACTACCATAATTGCAAACAACTTTCGAAAATGTTTGCTATCAAAGATAGTGATTGATTTAAGGTGGGGCAGCTGCCTTGAAACCCGTTTCTAGGGCCCCTCGTCATAAATAATGAGGTTCCTCCCTTTTAGACAAGTCCTATCTATAAATTGCTTTTAGGCCACGCAGAATAGTGGTGATCTCCAAAAAAAGGGGGTCTTTACTGATAGGTTTCGAAACCCCAATTTTGTTCACGTTTATGTATTTCATCTCATCAGAACATTGACAATCTCCGAAAAAAGGTTTCCACTTATAAGTTTAGAGCCGAAACCCTTACGACAAGTATAACTGTTCCAGACCTTCAAAATAGAATTAATCTTAAAAGAAAACAAAACAAGGTCTCTAATGAGTACTTGGCCAATCGGAACACCTCATAAAATCTTGCTTCAGGCCCCTAAAATCCTTAATCCACCACTGATCAAAGGACAACACTGAAATTAATGCTGTTTACAGCACTGCAGTTATTTTTGCAACTTTTGCATGACCATCAGTCTAGGTCAAAAACTTGTTAGTTGCCAACAGTTGGAAAAGAACAATAAAATGCACATCAAAATAGGTTTTTAATATCCTGTACGTGGCATTGTGAAGAAAGTTAATGGTTAAATGTTTATGGATTTTGTTGGCAGCGCAAGTTAGCTGTTCTGCATCATGCAAGGCCCATATTGAGACTTTTGACGGCTTCGTTTAAACTAGCGTAAACAAAACTATTGCAGTAGTCTTCACCTTTTTGTGATCCGTAGCCCACTGAACCAGCTCTTCAGGGGAAGCAAAGAAGCAGTGCTTTCCTTAAATTTAAATAAGCAAAGAAGCAGAATAATACTGTACTACATTGCCTTTTATCTTCTTTCTAAGTACGCCATTGGTTCTTTATACTAGAACAACACCACAACCACATTTATAGTGAACAGGTAGTTTAACACAAAAGTTTATATAGCAGAGGATTTAAATTTGAGTGAAAGAATTTAAATTTTCGGCTTAAATGCAAAAGATTTTATGATAGTAAAAATACCAAAACTAAAATACCCATTGTTTGGTGTACGACGCAGTCACAACTGACGATGACATGTAAAAGTTTTTGCGCAGTCAAACAGTGTCTTGACAAACGCCCTCCACGAGTAGGAAATTGATGTGTTTTCTTTGTCCAATCTCTAATGAGATTGAAATAAAAAGACGACAGCGTTTACAACAACGAAGGGCTACTCAGCTAAGGAAAAGGTGCTTTTCTCCTCAATTTTTTCTCATATTGGCTAATCAGGTCATTGTACTTTTGCCTCCTTAAGATTTACAATAAAGAGCCGCCACTGGCGACTATACCTTACCGAAACGTTAAGCACTGGTGGATTCTATCCAGTGAACGCCATGTGGGTTGCCTGCGGGCCTATGCATATGATCTTGCTCGGTCTGTAAAATGATAGTAAGAGACCGATCTAGAAGATTGATTTAACTGCTCTTCATTAAATTGAGAAATAGCGTGTTCAATTTTCCAATAAAACCTCAGTTCTAATCCGCACAGCTACGGTTACTTCATTCAACAAGCTACGCTCTGCTGTCAACAACGAGTGTGGCGAGCAGCGAAAAATTTACACGTTCTTGCTTGGGCTAAACCAGTGTTTCCCAAACTGTGTTCCGTGGAAGATTTGCAGGTGTGCCGCGAGTCCTTTTAAAGTGTTTTTGTTGTTACGAATTTTCTGCCAAAATTGAGAAAATGCTGCCATTACAGGTCACGGCGAGAGAAGTAATGATCTTTTCTTTTGCGAATCAGCACCATTTGGGATTGCATCACACAATTTCCAAAGGTCGTTGCCCAGAAAAGTGGTGATTTCCACAAAAAAGGTCAATACCATTCTCGCTGTCGTCTATGATGCAATAGATTCCAGTAGCCGCGAAATTTGTTCAACCGATTTCCTGTGGCGGCAGACAAAAAACTTTGGCAACCATTGGGCTAGACCCTAGCTGCCTTGAGGAAAATGAGGCTCCAGCCTCCATGAGTTTTCTAGAACTCTAGCGCGAAACATTTATTAAGTGCTCGATCAAATCATAAGTTAAGAGATGGAAGCGCACGACCTTATTACTGTAGCTTAGATGAATATCTAACCCAGGATGGGCTATTTAGGCTAAGCGCTGTTCGATAGAGGAAGAGCACAATTTGACTATACGTTTGCAAGATGACCTTATCAATTCTGAAAAAGCACTGAAATGTGTAGGACATAGAGCCGTGTTGTGATCGTGATAATCAAATTCTCGCTAGGGCGGCGGCTTTGTACTGAAGAATGAAAATCCTTGAATTTAAACCTGAAAATGATCGTTTAAAGTTTTTGAATCCACGAATTAACCAGAATTAGTTAAAAAAATTAATTGCTTAAAGCTTGTGGGAAAACGACTATACCTTCCGCTGCCCTGGCGGCGCCATCATCGCTATTAAGTAAATTGCCAAAAATTAGAAGTAAAATGACTCCATGGTTTTTAATGTTATTACATACACGAGGTGCGACAATATTTTAGAAAAAATAGATGGGGGTTTGGTTTCCCAATAATCCTTCATTTAATTAGTTGTGTCTACCAAAGCAATTCTTAACTATTTTTATATTTCATAAAGTCGTTTCTCTAAAGTTTAATGTTATTGTTTGTTCGCTATCCAGTAATGTGTTTATCTTTCTCCGGTTTGTAAACCAATTTAAGGTAACATGTGTTTACTAAAAAGTCTTGCTAGACTTTCGGCTAGTTAGAAACACTTCTTTTAAAGTTCTACTGCCATTCAATGGGCTAATAGCCAAATCAGTATGTAAGCAAACATTGGTCAAAAGAAAGGTTAAAAGCAAGTACGACATTTCACAGCCCAAGGCTACTGCGTGATGTCGCTGGCAGCATGATGCGTGACATATTAGTTGTCGCCAGGAATTATTTTTACGCAGAGTCCGGAATACAGGATGGGTGTTCCGCAGTTGCTAGAATATTAAACTGCGTTTTGAGAAAGTAGCCCGGTTTTTATATTTGTCACTAACAACATTTGTTGATTGATTTGAAATACGTCATGAAATAAACAAACAAAATAATTTTGGCAATGCAGAATAACTGCAGTTTGGTAGATTTTGTTCTTCTATTTAATGTTGACGCCCCGGTAGTACTTTAAAGGTTGATAATAATAATTCAAATCAGTCGAGAAACAGCAATGAGCCATTAGTGGATGCCCGAAAAAGTTGACAGAGGAGTTTTTAGAAAAAGCTATAGGTTGAGTGGTGACGGAGAGTAGGACAGTTCCAAGTATAGGCACAGCCACGGAGGGGAAGGGGAGGGAAAAGGCCATGCCGCCCGTGTTTTTGAAAAACTCAGATATTGCACATTTATTCTTTTGTTTACTTTCAAGACCAGACCGCTTGAAACATGATCAAGGACTACATGATGTCACTAGAAATTGTGTCTTCTTAAATTTGATGACTTTAAAGGTTACTTTTAGTAGCAATTAACTGTAGATAAAAACTTTTCTAAGAGACGAGATTTTACAGTGTCATCTCCTAAAATGGTGCCATTTCGGTCGGACTGCCTCTTAGCATTATCACTGAATCAACCGGCCCCTCACCTATTTTCAGAGATTTGCCTCTCCCTGATCCTGACAATTTTTTTGACAAGATTTTGTTTTTATTCGGTTGATATATCCTCCAATAAAATGATATTGGCAGCAAGAAAATGTGTAAGCTTGAATAAATAGGGTTAAATAGAGGTAACTTTTTGTCTTCTGCGTTTCCTGTTAGCAATAAAATTTTGCTTAAAGTCGCGAACGTGAAAAGTTTTTGTAAATTTGTATTTGCGTGTTCATTTAACTATTAACCACAGCTTAACATACCGACCTATTTTTTGGATCAACTAAATTACCACAACCTCTTATGTGTTGCTTGATAATTCAAATGTACTGATTCAAAAATATCAAATTGGTTGCATAATGTAGCATATGGTCGGGTTTGCATTGTTACGGAAATGATATGTGCTTTTAAAAGATCGACAACAACATTATTTTATGCTAATAAATGTGGCAGAAAAAGCCTTTTTGCTAAATTAAAGTTTTGCCAACAGCCATATAATAGGCTACTCACTGCCTTACTAGTCTTATTTCGAAAATGTAGAATTGACAGCCAATGTGATTTAATTATTTTCTCTGAAGAATGAAAATTCATGGATTGATTTGCGTTTAATGTAAAAAGGATAGGAGCGAAAAGTTTGGCTTCTAAAACCAATAGTATTTTTCGCATTTGCTCTTTTCATCTTTTTCGGCATTTAATGTACAGTAAATCAGGTTTGAATTTTTGTACTTTTGTTGACCACCTGCAATTCAAGAGATAGTTATCAGTTTGTTGTAAGTTTATAAGGGACTGGAAATAGATATTTAAAGTAGCTATATTCAAGTCACGTCTGTGGTCACTTAGAAAAGCGTAAAAACAACATTTTTTGCAATACATTATGTCGTAATTATGACAAAATAAAAAGTTAAATCTCGCCTCGCCCTTTCCCTTTTCTAACACTTTTTCCGATCAATCTCCTGAAAATGTTTTTAACTATGGACAGTAGTAGGGGTGTTCAAAATGAAGCGAAACGAAATTTTGCTCTTTGAGAGATGGTTCGAAACGAAACAAGATTTTACTTCAGAAGAAACAGTTCGAAACAAAAATTTTACTATAGAAAATACAGTTTGAAACAACACGAAACAGAATTTCTTTTCGAAATATTTCAAAATTTTTTCATCGTCACTCGTCTGTGTCATTGTCCTCCGTCCAAAATTCATTGGACCATGGTAAATAGCCACTTGGTGTGTTTAATGCGGGTCTGTGTAAAGCAAGTTTGCACACGGGCTGAGCCCAACTTCTCAGGGTTTGGTTTCAAGCGCATAACGAAACAAAACAAAAATTCTTCACTAAGGAAGCTCATTCAAAACAAAGCCAAACCTAAACAAAGCAATTTTGCGTCGAAACCAAACAAAACAAAATTTCGAAATATTTTTGAAGTATTTTCTTTGCGAACACCCCTAGACAGTAATAGTTCGGCTTCAAAGCCAAAATCTAGTCGGTTTGTCCAACTTTTTTGACGTCATATAACAAGCAATCAGTGACTCCTGCAGCGCGCAGACCTATTGTTGCCTTACGCTGAATTAAGCATGTTGGCACAAATGAGTGGACGTCAAACTTATTTTTAAAAAGTCTTCGGTTTCCACCCACATACAGTGATGTCTCGTTTAATGAAGTATGACAGAGTGGAACAATTCTTTCCTTTCAAGCTTACGTTTTCAGGTTATGATGTTACGTGATCGTTTCGCCATGCATGTATGGATGGCTGTCAGGGGAGAGAGGAGTGGCAAAAGAAGAAATCGTAGGGAGCAAACCTGGTTCTTTGGTTGCTGTGATGACAGTATGATATGTTCGTAGAGGATAGGTTCAGTTGTAGCGAGGGCAATGACGATCTCATCCTAGTTGTGCCACCCCGTGGATGAGCGGAGCTGGCTCGAAAATCTAAAGATCAAGTTGTTGCTAAACAAACTTTCCGTTTATCTTGTGCTTGCCACAAGGTAAATCAGATCACATATTTTTTGTTTGTGGCTGCAATTCTATTTTTAAGCAGGGATGTGGAAGCGGTGCTTTTTCTGTGGAAGCGGAAGCGCGAAAATTCTACCGCTTCCACATAGGTTATTTGACTTGAAGAGTAACTTGGCGAAAAAGTTTTCTCCATTTCCCAATGTGGATTAAATGGTGAAGTTGCTCTATAAGTCTGACTGAATGTGCGATATCAGTAGCGCGAGAGAACAAGAAAAAGTATAACTTGCATCATATTTTATATCGATTACGGGTTAGAAAAAGATAGTTTGGACAATGAAACGTAGCTAATAAAATGATGATTTGATTAAGCTTAACTCACCTTGGTTAGGGGATTGAAAATGTTGAAAAAGAAATTAATTACGACGGAAACAACTTGATCATTCCACATCAGTGGAATGGGTTCCACAAAACGTGCAGTTGTGTTCCGTAAGTTTTAAGGGTTCCGTGAGGGGACCGCGAAGGTTCTTCGTTTATTAATAGTATTCATTTCAGTATATTGATTTCTTATATGTATTGGTGTTCTGTGTATATAAATAGTAATGGAATCTTGTGATAGCAATTTGCAGATTGTGACGTAATTCTGTTTACAACTTTAGGAACGTCTGAATTTGCTGACCCCCTTTGTTACGTAATATTTCGTCTGTAATTTCAGTTTTGCTGTTGTTGTTTTTACCCGACCCCTTCCGAGGAATGGGGGCATGGCGGAAGACCATGGATCCCCAGAAGCCGGGAAACTCCCCAGGGTCTGGACCAGAGGTCGTAGAGAGACAGAAAATCACCAAAGAGCGAGCATTCAGTGTCAGAGAAGTAAAGAGAACAGCAGCAAAGGAAAGAAAAAGAGACGAGTATTCCTCTGCAGAAGGACAGTGACAGTCAAAGTAAAAAGCAAAGTCATCCCAACAAGCTTTCTGAAAATTGAAGGAAGAAAGACGTTCGTTGGGGCGAAAGACCAGAGAAAGAGGGACGGTTAGTAGAATAGGTAGGTGATCAGAAACCAGGTTCTGAAGCACCTCCCAGGAGCAAGATAGGGCGAGAGAGAAAAGAGCAAAGGAGATGTCAGGGGAGGAGCGACTGCCAGAGGAGCGATGAAGAAGAGTAGGTATGTCAGAGTCATTGAGAGGGAGGAGGTCAGAGGAGATGACCCAATCGAATGCTTTCTCCCCACAGGGGTCGGAGGTACTTTTTGAGTCCTAGAGGGGGCGATGGAAATTAAATTCCCCCAGAATAAAGAGATTTGTGGAGAAGGGAAGAATGAAGGGAAAAAATAAATCGGTTCTGCTATCCGTCGGAGAAGAGCGAATAGGGGGAGCACGAACATTAAGAAATGAGAGCGAGGAGGAGTCGTTTACAGAGACGTTGACCCCTACATAATCAGAGTAGGGGTCAAGCAAAGAAAGATAGGAGGTAGAAAGCTCAGCGAAAGATAAACCCTGCCTGACGAAAATGATGACGCCGCTGCTAGCGCCTGTGACATCAGTAGAAAAATTATCAAACCGGGAGTGGGTGCGATCAGATCGCAAAGCGGAGGATCCAGGGATCCCGAAAGAGGAAGATAAATTAAGATTATATTCCTGGATACAAATAAGGTCAACGGGATGAGACGAAATAAAGTGTAACAAACAGTTCAGTACTCCTGACTCGGAGACCCCAGCATTCCATTGAAGAGCCTTGAGAGAATCAGAGAGGCGAAGAAGAAGCAGGAGGTAAAGAGAAACAGCCAGGAGCATGAGGCGGTGGTGAGGAGGCATAGGGAGAAGATACAAAGTGTGCGGAAAAAGGATAAGAGGTTTGAAGGTGAGGGTGGGGTGGGAGTGCTGCAAAAGAAGAAGGGGGCCAGATTGAGCATTGAAGATATACCAGCTGGAGGAGCCTGAGAAGGAAGCCACAGTGCTGGTAGGTGTGGGATCTTCAAAAAGAGCAGGGACGCAGCAAGGAGGGCAGCTCCAGGAGTGAGAGCTGCCAAGAGTTCTGAATCTAGAAAAGGAGAGTAGTGATCACTTTAAATGAACCTCATTAGAGCATGTGCAGCATTGCACTGACCTATCCGGCCAGGTCACATTTCCAGCGCACACTGAACAGGGATAGACGGGACAAGGATTAGGATGAACGTTGCCGCTCATCAGGAGAAGGATAAGAATCAGAAGACGAGCAAGAGAAATGCAGGGGAAGAGAGAAGACAGGCCGATTTTAAAGAGGCTGCGTGCTGCACTTCTGCGGTCGTTCAGGGGGCTGCACGGCGAAAAAATGGTTTGTGTGAGGGGAGTGCCCTGGGTAACTGGAACCCTCGGGAAGGCCAACAGCCATTTTAACCCTACCCAAACTGCGTAGGGGACCGCACCACCACGTTGAGGCGGCTGTTGATTGGTGCAGTTCAATTTTGCTCGCTTTACATGTATATACTATTTATACGACAGAAATTTCGCACTTCACTATCCAAAAAGATCGGAGTCAATACGTGTTTTGCGGACCGACAGAAAGTCTGTAATGATGATTAGAGTTAAAGTTAACTCAAAGTCAGAGTTAGTTGAGGATAGAGAGGAAAAATCAGCGCTATACGGTGTAACATGTTGTTGTGATGACAGGTTATTGTCGAGAGCTGTGATATGTGGTCATACGGTTTAGATCTGAGAAGCATTAGGTTAACTGTTGAAAAAGTGGTTGTAAGTAGTGAAGGAACTTGTAATAACTGTCTATTTGTTAAAGTGTTTAATTATTTTTTGAATTGTAAAAACGAAATATTAGATTTTCTTGCAAGCAATTCGTGATTTCTAAATTATTGTTCGTGGGGGTTCCGTGACAAACGCGAAAGTACATTAGGGGTTCCGCGATGACAAAAACGTTGAAAAGCACTGTTCTACATTCAACACGACTTCTAATATCTAAATAAAAGAAACACAGAGTAGTTTGGAACAATAAGCTCAAGCGAAGTAAGTAAAGTAATAGCAATAAATGAAGGTTTTTGTCCCCTCAAAATGATAAAGTGTAGAAGAAGGCAGGCTACAGACCCACAAAAGTTAAAAAAATTGTCAACGGTCGTTTTCTCGTTTGTTGTTAGTGGAAGCGGAAGCGCAAGCGATAGGTGTGGAAGCGAAAGCGGTTGAAAAATTACCGCTTTTACATCCCTGTTTTTAAGAGTAACGAAAACAACTGCTTGGGCTTATTGTGAACTTTTCATAATAAACGTTTTGTGGGAAAACATGCCTCTGCAAAAGCTACAGTTTATTGCTGTTTATCTAAGCAATTCAAGTATAGTGCAGTCTATCATTAGAATTTATCACGAAAAGTTCAGTGAGATTGCGATCAGAATCAAAATTCGACGACACAAGATAACAACAAAGTTGAATTTCAGGATTAAGTCTTGCATCATCTTTCTAATATTTTGGATCTACATGAAGCAACCATTAACATAATACTGTCAAGAATGAATCAGCCTTGGGCAGAATGCAATAGGGATAATAGCAGATAAAGATAAAGCATTATATTTGACAGCACAGCAAAAATAGAGCAGAAAAAATTGTTAGCGATTGCTTTGATGTAGCCTGCAAGATAAGACCAAAGGTGATTTTAGATAACCAAAATTGCAAGTGCACATTGGTTTTAGTCTTCAAAAATGGCAATTTTTTTCAATGCGAAAATTTTGTCGACTAACGGGGGTATTCTTATTTTTAAAGGGGATGGCTTACTTGCAGATAGGAAGGGTAACGAGAGCAAAAGATGACGGCACTATTCGTTGATAACGTTATCTTGACTAGTGAACAAGTCAAATCTAGTGTTTTAAGAAGTAGTTTGAAACTGTAATCAAGTAAAAGTGTAGTTACCGGCGGTAAAACCACTTGGAGAAAAGTAGAAATTATTGACCAAAGAAATTAATGAAGTAGAAGTTAAAAAGTTGTGATTCTAAAAGTACTCAACTAAAAAGTAGCGTTACAAAGCATCATTGTATCAACTGCACGCTCTTGCTGATGATGACTTGTGTCGTAGAGGATGCCCATTGAATTCTCAATCGAGAGGTTATTGGTTTGATTCTCTGCCATCGCGTCGTTTATGTCCGGATGCTATTGTAAGAAAACTATCAGCTGATTGGTTGATATACGCCACCTTGCGACAATTTGACGTAAACCGCTTTGTTAAAACACTTAAGGCGTGTCAAAATATGATCTCTCGATTATTGTGTTAGATGTTATAGTATAGGGTAAGGACAAAAAAGATTAGAGAACAGCAAAAATTTCTTGTTTTATAAAATTGCAATCGTGCTATCGAAGAAAAAGTCACCAGCTGTTTGGTAGTCACATGTACTAATTAACAAAAACCGACATACCGGGATTTTAGTCCCTGCCTCTAATTCAACCTGAACCCTTTATTTAATATAGAACATTTAGTAGACAAAATTGATTTTGCCTAAGCACAACTGTCATAGGCTAGCTTATGGTAGGGAGATTTTTTGTAAAATTTACATGTACCATCATTATTTCCAAAAAGCACTATTTTTTTGTATTATTCACAATGACTAAACTGATCTGATAGCACCGTACCACAATCAGTAATCACAACCTAAATCAATTAACTAAAACTGTAGTGTATTGAAAAGTTTATGGAATATTTGCCAAAAAAATAGAAACAAACCCTGTTTATCATTATGAACTTTATAGAAATAAAACACAAACTGCTCATTTTCAAAACCTCTAGTCCTACAATAGACAACTTTCAAATTCAAACCCGGGTTAATTTCTTAAATCTGCCCGATTTAATCCAAATTCATATTTATTTTACTGCATATACAAAAGAAAGACTGCGTAACAAAGCCAAACCTGGCATTTGCTGTTGCCCAGTATTGCCACTAACGATTGTGCGAAAACGACAAGAATTAAAAAGCTGTCTATTTTTGCCAATGCGTCGAAATAGACCTAGAAAAATCAACAGTTTTGTTGAATTCGCGTTTCAAATTTTAAAACTACTTTGCACTTTTATGAAACAAAATCTGCTTAAGTGGTGTTGCTTCACCCTGTAAGTAAGCAAGTAAAAGAAAAAGTAGCTAATAAACTATTCAAAAAAGTAGTCGTTGCCAAAAAAACTACTTGAGTAATCTACTTAAGTAGAAGTATTTCTTTACTTTACACCATTGGTCAAAGCTCGATCTTTCTTAGGTTGTTTGGCTGCGTGAGCAAAGAGGCATTTGTAAAGTGGTAGGCAAAGCCTATTTTGGTATACATCCGGTGCGGCAGTGAACATTTCTAAAAAAGGGCTCTTTTGGTATTCGATTGGTAAAAGCTATTTTTAATTTTGGACTGACAACTTTCGAATCTTCTCCTAGTGGGATGTCATTAGTTTGAGAATTGATAGAATGAAAAGTTATCGAAAAATGAACGGGTTTAATGCCTCTCTCCTCAGCTTTAAAGTATACTTTTGTCTGAAGCCATTTGCAATATCTATTAATGAAGTTTTTAAAATGGGTATGTGCGGTAGCATCAGGATTATTATGCAAGTAGATTTGCAGTTTACAAATCACTAAATATGGTTTTGCAGCATCCAAGTTAAATAATTGTAGGTCTGTAGTATCGAAATTGTTAAATACTAGCCGCCTTTGCCGGCATGGCCCTCATCAGTAAAGTGGGGGTTAAGTATTTTGGTTTAACCGGCTGCGCCGTCTTCATCCATCGGGCTATTGTGTAAACAATTATGAAATGTTAATGAATTTTATGGACTTCCATAATTCTTGTACAAGTGATGATGATCACCTTATACTCTTAATCAAGACTGGTAATGCTCACAAACACAGAATCTTGCCACAAACTATCATTAATACTTTTAAAACGTATGAGGGGGAAGGCATTGAAACACAGTCAAAACTGATGGTGGCGGCCAAATGGTGGTTGTTTTAACAATTACAAAAATAAACTACAGGGTGTTTCAATAGTCACGCCCGATATTTAATATGAAAAAACGTGCTTAAAGAACGAATTTATATTTCTGATAAGTAGTATAACTACATAACAATGAAAAACGGAATTACAGAAAATTATAATGATAAGAATAAATCAGAAAATATAATAAAGTTAATTGTACACATTTTATTCATAATGTTCAAACACTTCTCCTTCTACCTGAATGCATTTCCGCATCCTCGCAATGACACTTTGACAGGCTTTTTCACATAATTCAATGTCAATACGTAAACATTTTTGATTATAATGTCTTTCAATTCAGGAATAGTGCGAGGGTTTTATTCTATGTTAGAAATGATTAGAGAAAGCATAGATATAGAAAATATCATAGAAAAATATCCATTGACTTTTTAACTGTATAAAATCGGGCGTGACTTTTGAAACACCCTGTATTTAATGGCAAGCCTATTTTACGAATTAGTGCCGTTTCTTTTATATTTGTGGTATTAAGTTGTTTGGCTGCGCTATTTGCCTTGCTAATTACCTTCCGGCATAGCGACAAAAGCAGCTATGGCTTTCCCAAACTCATCCACCATATCCTACTAGGAGACCACCAGATCAATTTGTTTTCAAACAAAAAATTTCTCTCTAAATTCAGTGTTACAAATTGTTAGATTTGTGGTTTGATTTTGATTTTTTCTTAAACTGAAGATTTTATTTCATTGCTTTGTAGTATAGATACATAAATACCTCAACAAGCAGCATATCAGAAAAAGAAGAAATTCTTGCTTTATAGTAGGCCTATGTATGCAGGCGTCGCCCGCAAAGCCCCATCAGTAATGTCGGGATAGATAATGTCGGTTCAGTCGGCCAAGTCGGCTTCACCCATCGGGCACTTGAGTGAATAGTAACGAAAAGTTTATGTGCTTACTGTACATAAGATTTTCACAACTTGGTGCGCTACTTTTCCCAATAGAATTTCTCGTTTCAAAGTTTTGGCTATGCTTTAGGTCTATGTGCCTTGTTCATTGCTTACGTAAACCAAGTGGGCCTTGCGTTTCCCTTGGTTTGAAAGTAGGAAATTGCAAAAATGCTTTAATATGGTGCAATTTCACACGTGCACGTTGTTTTATTTTGATTTTTCCTTAAACTTTCTCAAATCCTCGCTGGCTACGCATTATGTTGCATTCTTTTCTCTCTGCTTGGAGTGCCCTGCGGGATTAAAATAGTCCTTCCTTTTCCCCAAATTTTTAGGTTGCTTTTTAGGTTCCCCTAATTTTTAGACCCCGGTAGCTTCAAAAAGTATTATCAAGCAAACTAGTGATAATATTTTTAATGTGGTGAGATTTCTCACCCTGACGTTGTTTTTTGATTTCCCCTCAAGCTTTCTCAAGTTTCTGCTGCTAACATCATGTAGTACAGGAGTGTCAAACTCATTCAGTGCTGCGGGCCACATTTACATACCTGGATTTTATACCAGCCAGATTCTGTAGAAAAAAAATTTAAGCTGGCAAGACCGCATATTAGTGGTCCCCAAACATTTTTGTCTGCCAGCACAGGAAACTAGTTGATCAAAAATTTCGTGGCACACCAGCCACGCAAATCTATTCCCATTGATGGTGAGCGGCATTATGTGGAGATCACCACTTCTCCGGGCAACGATCTCCCGAAATTGTGCTGATCTTCAAAAAAAGGTCAATACCTCTCTCGCCGTAACTGCAGGACAAAGTCAGAGTAGCAGGCTGGCATGTGGATTTTCCTGCCATTTCGTGTTTGTTTACAAAAACAAAGATTTGTTCGGGTTGTAAACTGCGTGTTATCTAACGTTGCAATGCTGCCGAAATTGATTTTGAATCATTTTTCGCGGCCCGGATTAAATTTGTTTGCGGGCCCTACGTTTGACCCCCTTTAATTAGGGTCACATATAGCTAGAAGGTAAATTTCCTAAGCTTTCAAATGACACTAATTGTTAGTACCTTATAACCTTTTTGTATTAAACTTACCTGTTTTTACTCAGCCTACCACTTTTTAGGAGGAGTGAACAGCTACACTATCGGTGTTAAAATTTAGTTCATTATAAAAACAAATACTAAAGACACATATCATATGCTATCAAAATCGGCTTGAAATGAACTTTAATTTGGTGAAGTAAGTTTGAAAATTGGTTGAAAAATGATGTCACAAATCAGTTTCAAACTAAAGTGACTTTGTATAAATATTGCAATTTTTGAAAAATTCATCATATGATGATCTGTATCAATGAAAGACTGTGTTGATCGTACCAGATAGCATTATGACATCATAGAATGACTTTTTAGGGTGCAAGCATACTGAAAAGACTTATAATGCTTGAATAAATAGCTGCTTGTTGTATTTTCAAGTGAGCTTAAATTGTTGTAGAATTCAATATATTAAAATTGCCTTATCACTATCTCATGAAAAAGCGTTTAATCGCGTTTCGACAACCAATAGTTTTTGAGAAAATACAGCTTATTTTGCATTGTCCGTGCTTATCCTCCATTCACGAGAAAGCGAATTGCATCGCTATATTTTGGACGGGACGTCCGCACTAGCTTGGCAGTTGCCATTTCCGAGGTGCCTGGGCCTTCTGTCTTCCACATAAAGGTCGGGGCGTCCCGTCAAGTGCCTTGCCCAAGGACACAACAAGCGAACTTGCCGGCTTGTTCTCCACACCCTCGCCTAAATTCCGAGCGCCAAGCAGAAAAGCTGTGGATGTCATTTTTTAAAGTCTTTTGGTATGACTCGACAAGGGGAATGAACCCCAGGTCTATCGACTGCCAAGCAAACTCTCTAACCATTACAGCTGACAAATTGTACAATCAAACGTTAATTGTGATGTGATCATAGACCTCAAAAGGAAGATATTTTTTGTAACGAGATAGGCTGGGTGCTACCTTTCATTTGAGCACAAAACGGTTTTGCTCTGAAATGTAAAGTTAAAAATTACCCTTCATTATGACTCATAATGACGTCACCAACACGCTTATGACACTCACCCGGGAGGTGGTGATCAATCGCGCTATACTTGATAATTATATGTTCAGTAGTTTCGGAGAAGTTAAAGCGCACGAAAGTACACACGTACAGATGGAATTGCGCTTTATATATTAGATAGCTTGCAATATCCAAATTACTAAATGTAGGTCTACTTTACAGCATCCGAGTCATTGAAAAACATATGTTTTCATTACTGAAATTATTACTGATTAGCAGTGTTGGGGAAACTCGAGTTGCACAAAAAACTCTACTTGGCTTGAGTTATTTGCACAAAATGACTCAACTGCATACTCGACATCAGTGATTCCAGACTCCACTCGAAACACGACAACTATGACGCGAACTCGAGTCGGCACTTGACTGGCCGATGATAAAGGAAATTGTTGCATAAAAACGTTTTCTACCTTGTGATTTCTATAAAACACATAGCATGAGAAATGGTTAAGAGCACATTTCCAAATCACGCCAATGTGTTGACAGTTGATTATCCTATGCCAGGTTGTAGAGGTAAAACTTAAGCGTGAGAACGCTGCTAGCAATAAATTTTTTAATGTGTTTTGAATTTAGTTCTTTACTGCTGTCCATTATTATTTCTCAATTGTACAAGCGTTGACATTCTATTAGCATTTGACGCGTTTCAGTTAGATGAATTGAAATGAATTCACATTACGGTGCTCTCCTATAACTTGCGGAAGCAGAAAAGAATACAATTACACCAATGTCTATCTTTGTTGATTTTAAATAGGTGTTGTTTTTATATGTCAGCCACGCAAGGCAACATGTCTAGTACATGCATTAATCTACTGTCTGTTGCGTAAAAACTAAACATAATATTGTTTTATTGAGATGGTACGGCCTGATTAAAAGAATTTTTGGACAAAACTCTGATAAAAAAGATATGGATACGCGTTTCCAGGCCAGAAGAAAGTGTGGGAGTAGGGTTACCACTTTACTACCCCCCTGATTCTGATCCTGACACCCCTGATCATGATCCTAACACCCTGATCCTGATCCTGACACTCCTGATCCCAACACCCCTGATCATGGTCCTAACACCCCTGATCCTGATCCTGACACCCCTGATCCTAGAACCCCTGATCATGATCCTAAAACCGCTGATCCTGATCCTGACACCCCTGATCCTAGTACCCCTGATCCTAGCACCTCTGACCCTGATCCTAACACCCCTGATCCAATGTAATACGGAACACAAAATATAATAATAAAGACTATGGCTATATAATACATCAGGAATTCTTCGCATTTAGTATATGTGGCCCACTTTTGATCTGTTAAATATTTTGTGGCCCACTTTTGATCTGTAAAATATTTTGTGGCCCAATTTTATTTAAGTTTCCATCCAAATTGAAGGCGAATTATTTTTTGAAGATCAACTTTTTTGAAGTTTAAGTTTTCGCATTTTCAATCCAAATTGAACGCAAAGACCTTTTTTTTTATAAAAATCGAATCATCCAAAGTTTAGCATTTTGGGAATGACTGAGCTAAATAGTTTAAAGTAAAGCCATGGTTCACCCTAATTTGTGCTGTAGCCTGCTAGTGGACTCTGGTCCACCAGTTGAGAATCAATGCTCTATATCATAGCCCATGAAAGAGGAAGGCTAACGATTAAGATTTTTACGTGATCTATTAATATAGCCCACCGCAGCATACAAAAAGGTTAGAAACGCATTCTTATGTGCTAAAATACGTAGGAAATCTTACTGAAAATATCTTTATGTAATATAGCGCACAGAAATTCTAAAGTATTTGTTTTTGTGTGTGGTAGATCATTACTTTGTTTCCAGACATAAAAAAGTAACCTTTTTCAAAATGCATTCCATAACTTTATCTAGCTATGAACAATAACTCAATAGCTTTGACCGAAATGATGAAAATGAGCTCTGGTAAAATGACTGAAGTATTTTCAGATTTAATAGCGAGTTTAAAATTAGAGTAAACGCCATATCTTTGAAAATAGTGAGCCCCAGACTAGCTATGCTGTTTTCACTTCAATAGCAATTATTTTTGCTTGGGGCAGTCGCGCTCATATTTTTTCAATGGTGAAATAATTTACTCGGATATTTTTTTTGACACGTTGCATTAGTTTTGAAAAGTTGGTTTGCGGTATTAAATTTGAAGATGCTTGAAGTAACATGCCAAAAAAGCTTTTTGTCTGTGACTGTATTTAAGGAACATTGTCGGAAAAAAATTGCAAAAATCTACGGCGCTTTTATAGAAAAGAGATAGAAGAAGAGGTAGCCGTTTGGTAGCGCAAGAGGTGTTTGAAATATATAAATTTATTCATAAAGATTTTTATTATCCAGATTGTTAAATGTAGATTTGCAGTGTCCAAATTATTAAATATAAGTTTATGGTATCGAAATTATTGGATACAGATTTGCGTTACAAAATATTGTTTTGTGGCATCTCAATTACTGAATGTAAATTGGCAGTGCTCAAAATATGAAATAAATTTTGCAGTATGCAAAATATTGGGTATGAATTTGCAAGATCAAAATTATTAAATATACGTCTGCATTATCCAAATTATTGAATATTGCTTTATAGTATCTACAGTGGTATGATAAAATTTTACAGTATTCAAAGTATTAAATAAAAGTTTGCAGTATACACAGTGTATTGATTTTATGTAACAGGTTTATGTATTTTTGTTGTTGTAAATGTTTTAGTGATAAGCAGTAACCTAGCCAACACCAGGATGGGAATATTACTTCTTATTGTTACTCTTTGGTTTCAGTTCCAACTTTCTCAAGGTTAATTTATTTAAAGTAATATAGTTTAAAATTTATTGTTTTTTGGGGAGCGGTGGAGCTAAGAAATGGCGCCGTTTTTCCCCTAAGCTTACCTCAAAATATGCTTAGTGGTAATTCTAAGTGGAGGAAAACAGCGCCTTTCTTAAACCACCTGCTTCTTTATAACGTTGTAATGGCCAACTTTGAAAGGAGGAGCATGCAATTTTAGCTCCTAAAATGTATGAGAATTGTGATTATGGCGATATGTTTTTCTGGCCGCTAGCGTATTTATGCCAGAGCAATTATAAGCGATCTTTAAAAAGATCTTTATCTCTAATTTTACCGCATTTTAAAAAATGCCGAGAGACGCCTTAAAAAGGTTTTTACTAAGGTACTATTTTTTATAACCCCCCTTTTTTAATAATCTTTGTCAGGAGAAAGTTTCGATTACTGTTTAGCCTTTTTAGATGATATATTTCATGTGGTCCATTTCTGAAACAAATTTATAAAAATACAAATCTGACATCTGATCGGTGCTGAATTAAGGGAGAGAGAGAGAAAGAAAATAGTTGCTCGTGATTCAAGGCCTGTCGTAAAATCGAGCCCTTTGGAATCGAAGTGCAAATCGGTCCTTTAATACTTTATGTTTTGGGAGGAAATATGCAAAACGCATTTACAAATAGCCCTCTTTATATCAAACTGAATCCAGACCCGGGCCCTCATTTGACTTAACTCAAGCTCACTTCTAATACCATTTTCAGCGAAGTCTGGTTTGCTCTTCTCTTTTCCGTTTGTTGTAGTAGATTCAGCATACTCTGCTTTATAAATCTGCCTCCTTCGTCTTGAGCCCCACAGCCTGTTTCGGGATGATTTTTCACTGAATCATGTGACGGTAGCTCTGTTTGCTATAGCAAAAGCCACTATTGTGTTCAGTTTTATTTGACAGATAGTTAGCATGTACACCTTGCGTTACGAATTCACCAGACAGAGTGCACTACTCCAGTTAACGGGCCATTTTTCAGTCTTTTGTGAAACCTTTTTCTTCATCTCTATCGTTTATTTATCACGGATAGAAGCAAACAGTGAACTGTGATCTTTTCGCCCCGCAGATTTCTTTAACCTTTGCTGAATAACTGCATGTAGTTTTGCGTCTGCCTCGCTGTGTTCTATCCAATTTTAATTGTGTTAGCACATCCTCTTTCAGAACACTAAACTCTCTGAAATTGGAAAAAAGTTGAGATTGCCTTTAGCAATACCTGTGATTGTATCGCTCAGAACACTTTTCATTCCATCCCTGTCCTACCCAGCTTTAGAATTGTTATTCTTGCTTTTTTTGGCAAATTTTTTCAATAAATATGACCTCTGATCAACGCAATTTAAAACTATCCGGTTACTAATCTCCGTGGTCTTCCGGTATTTCCCCATCTCTAGGAAGAGGTTGTATAGTAATAACTGCCATGTATATTGATTATTTAAAATAGCATGTCATCAAAAAATGGATTTACAATCAGTAAATTTGATTGCGAACATCCTCTTTTGCTTTTTACAGGTCTTGTTTGCTGGGATTGCGAAGGACAAAGTTACGGTGAATGCATGGCAAACGGAAAGCTGTTTTCTTGCTTGTCACATGACGTAAGTAAATGTAGGGTGAGCTTCATGACTAGGTCCAATATACAATTTGCTTTATAGAGGTAAGGAAGTGAGGTATCAATATAATTGAAAAATAGTTTTGCGTAGAAAAAAATATCAATGGCCTGGAAAAAGCGATTTTCTTCGAACCCAAGTCGTCATGCTGTATTTTGCCTCAAGTAGTACAGTTTCACCTCGTTAACACGGACCCTGTTAAGCCGGATATCGGTTAATTCGGATCATGATTTTATTTTCATAAAACTAAAAACAAAACAAATAAATCTCATTTACAAATTACAGGTGTACTGTACATTAATTATTTACATGTTATGAAGGTAAGGTAAAAGAAAATAACCTTGGCAATAGCCGATAATAACAGTCGATATCGGTACAGGTTTTTTTGGTAGGCTAGGCTAGCCCAACGTAGCCTTCGTCAGGTGATTTACTTGAATAAACAAAAATAAATGAATATACGAATAAACAAATCTGCTTTTTTACATGTTATGAAGGTAAATGTGTAAAACAAAATAGCCGATGTAATAACGGCTTTTTTAACTAAATTTCGTTACCCTAGGCACGTTTATAAGCTATGGCCTGTAGGCCGTCGGTTAACTCGGACAATCGGCTAACACGGACACCCTTCCCCCCCCCCCCCGAGCTGTCCGAGTTAACGAGGCGAAACTGTACTACTTTTTGCTTTTCTGCATATGAAAAAATTCTGAGATAAGCGTACGTAGCACCTCATTTTCGTCATGTGCCTAGAGTTAAAAAGGAAAGTCAAAATTCTCGAAATAGTGAAACGAAGTCCTGTAACCAACTGATTTACAGCAGCAAAATTAGAGACTTACATTTGTGTTAGCACTTGTTTTAAGCTAATTACACGAAGAATATAAAAAAATTGTTGTGTATCACTTTCGAAATAAAAAATCTCTCAACGCCACTATAACCTCTATGATTTGCTGATGGCTAAAAATATCACAAAACATAGATCTATGGTCGTCCACAGTTGTTGAGTCGAAACCAAACTGAATGTTTAAACAATTATACTCTCCAGGACGTTTGCGCAACGACTGTAAGAAGGAATCACAATGGTACGCAAATGATAAAACACTGTAACCAATTGAAAGATTGTACCGATGATCAGCGACAGGTAAGCCTATTTGCTGTGGTTGCATTGTTGGCTGTTTTGAAGTCGATAGAATAACTGCAATCTCGTAGTGAAACAACATGAGATTTGGGAAAGCTACATAAAAAATGTTTCAAAGCTTTTGTAGATCCAATGGTAGGCAAGTTACGTTTTTAAAGTAACTGATTTACAGTTACAGTTACAGTTGCTTAACGAAAAAAGTAACTTGGTTACAGTTTCTGTTCCAAATTTTAAAATGTGACTACAGTTACCAGTTACGGTTACTTTCAATGGCCAAAATTTTCAATGCAAAATACAAAAGTGATGTATTTTTGATGCAAGGCGAAACAGTCAAACCGCTAATTGAAAACGTGGTTTAATTTGTATGACAAGCAAATATTTTGAATTTGTAGTGCAATATCTTGCCCCTTCAATATTCAAAAGCTATCAGCACATTTTCCAAAAGAAAGTGGAAGTCAACAAATGGAAAATTTTCTAATGGATACCCCTTTACAATAGCATTTAATTTTGTCGGCAATGTTTTAAAGATGTGTGAATAGACGTGTCAACTTTTCCGAGCTTTGGGGTTTCTGCTAGAGTTCTATGGTTCATGTTAGTTGCAAAAATGCTTTTCTTGAAAATCGACCTCAAAAAATACTCCGCAGAAGCTACTACAAATGGGAAAAGAACCCTTGCCCATTCCAACCAGTGACGTACTTTGGTTTCAAGTTCGCGGCAGCCCTTCATCATAGGTCAAGCGTAGAACCATTTCACTGTCGTAGCACAATTAATGATGGAGTGTTGGTGCAAGCACGATTTGCGTTGGCATATGGTAAACTGTTAATCCAATGCGTTCGCACCTCCTTCTTGTCGCCCTCACATCTACCCGCCAACACGATTGGAACTACAGTACATCATATCGATTGCGATTAGATAAGTGAGACCAACTTTAACCCTACTTTGGCTGTGAGGGAAGCAAATATGCCCCACTCTTTGTCGGATATTATGAAATTACTTTAAAACGACTTAAGATTTCACTTTGATGCATTGAATGTGATATATTCTTGCATAATTTCTGACAATTTCAAGCTACTCTATCAAGGTTTAAGGGTGTCAAATTTCCAAAATATTGAAGGAATCCAATGACATAAAATTTTTGTCCAAAAATCTTTGCTATTTTTTGATTAAGTTAATGACAAATTGATAAAATATCCGTTCTTTTTCCTATGAAGCGACAAAAAAAGTAAGAGCAACTTGTAGCTTTTATTAATTTAGTTAATTGATATTAAAGCATATAGGCTAACTGCAATCAGTTGAATAAAATACCACTTCCACGACCGGTTTCGTTTCTATTAGAACTCGTCAGCTGGACTCCGGTATTGAACCAACGATCACACGAATTGGTTCATGCGGTTTATACCACTCCGCCATGCGGTCCAATTTTGTTGGAAAACATGACGTTTCGCTCCCCTTAGTAAGTGAGGAGCTTCTTCATAATACGGTAGATGTCACTACCACTGTAACATATTCACTGTTGATCATAAAAATGTCAAGACAACCTATATCATTGCTTGCGAGGCAGGCAATTGCGTAGCTACAAAAATATTATTACAACATAGAACCACGGGCGGGCACAAGTACAGCGTGTTATATTGGTTCAATACCTGAGTCCACCTGACGAGTTCGAATAGGAACGAAACCGGTCGTGGAGGTGGTATTTTATTCAACTGATTTCAGTTAGCCTATATGCCCTAATATCAATTAACTAAATTAATATCTTAACAGGCTGACACCAGCTCCTATAATTCGTATTGTAACTTTTACAGTATCTAACTGATAACTAGCTACAAATTTCGTTTCTTCCACAAAAAAGTAACCAAGTTACTGTTACTAAAAAAGTAGGTAGTTACAGTAACTACCTATTGCTCACGGCTGAATTGACCTTCCGAAAGTCTTGAAAACTATGGTTTCGATCCCTATCATTTAACATCAACAGGGAACTTCCCAAATATGAACAATTTCTTCTCGAAAAAAGTCAACCAAACACGCTTGCAGAGTTACCCTTGCTTTAAGTCAAAGCATGGCCTACATTTTTTATTAGGGTGAGGGTGCTTGCCAATCGCCCTACTGGCGTTTTTGCTTATCTATTCGATCATACGCATGATCTTATCTTCCAAATACTAGCTTCTATAATTATACTGAGTTATCTCAACGAATGGACTGCTCAGTGCAACCACTTGTCGGTCAAATAAGGATCGAGGAATCCCTTTAAATGCATTCCCAATAGCAAAAAAAACCAAAATTACTACGTTTTTTTCTTCAAAACTTTTTTGTACTGAGCACCCAGTTCTTTTGTGCCAAGCATTAGAAATTATTTTTCAAAATTTTTATGACGTGCTTGAAATTTGAAACTGTGCTACAACGTAGAGATTGAACTGCTCTGAGTTTTTTTCCGCAAGAGTAAGCGTTTTTATCAATGTAGCAGGTATTTTTCGTTCGTCGAGTATGTTGATATCATAAACAGATACAGTGGTTCTTTAAACAATTTTGTTGGAAAACATGACGTTTCGCTCCCCTTAGTAAGTGAGGAGCTTCTTCAGAATACGGTAGATGTCACTATCGTTGTAACATATTCACTGTTCAACATAAAAATGTCAAGATGACCTATATCATCAAACACTAAAAACTATTGCTTGCGAAGCAGGCAATTGCGTAGCTACAAAAATATTATTACAACATGGAACCAGGGACGGGCACAAGTACTGCGTGTTATAAGGTAATATGACATTATTTATAAGCAATAAATACAGTGTAAACAGCATAAAAATCTGCACCATCATTACGATTAACTATATTTAGAGAACGGGACTTTTGGTTTATCAAGAAATTTTCCCCCACGCGACGCCTATGTGCATGTGATTCTGATTTTAGAATTTTGTCATTACAGTGTTCCGTCGCTACTTTGCGGTTCAAGTTTCGCGGCTTCAGTGCATCGCGATATTAAAAAAAAAATTTTTTTTTTTGATTGGCTGCATATCATATCGCTTATTGTCTGCGCATAATCACGCCATTCTCGTTCACATTGTTAACTGTGTCTTAGGGTTGTAAGTGTTGTACAATACATTATTTGTGATTGCAGTACTGTACTGTTAATCCTTACAATGACAGAATTGGATTGTGTTCAGAATAAGCAAAACAGAAAACATTTCTAATTTTCCGTGTTTTTTATCCTTCAGTTTTCAGAAGAGTAAGCGTTCATGAATACTGATGTCCATGAATATGTGTCGAAAAGTAAGCGTTCATGTACTGTATACCTGTATTAGCTCAAAGGCGCCGGGAATTCTATACTACCGCCACTTCGCTTTTTTTCACTTATCGCTGTGAGGTCTGTAACGCATTAATCGCGATAAGCGAGGGAACACTGTACCCCAATCCATTTTATGATTAAAATCCACAACATGTTGACAAAGAGCTGACTTTTTAGTGTTAATAGTCTTAACTGCATCAATATATTCCTGTTCTCTGGTTCCAACAGCGTCTTGTTTCACCTACATACACAGCATTACAATCCTGCTGAGAAATTTGATACGCCAAAACACGTTCTTGTTCAAAATTAATAGCATCTTTTGGTTTGGGGAGCGAGGAAGATAACGTATGATTTCGTTTTAAAGCAACTACAACACTAACTTGAGCTAAAATTCAACTTTTAGGTTTGAAGATAGTTCGTACGTAGGGTATCGAAGTAAGCCGTTTCAGTTTTTTTGTTCTTTTGGTAGTGTGATTTTCGAAGTGCTTTTTGAAGCTGCATTTGTAACTAGAAAATCCGTTGTTCTTTGAAGTTTTTGTTATCTGATAGAATTCTTCAATTTTTTTTCCTTATAAGATACGATTTTGTTAGCTCTGGAGTTTAATGTACGAGCCACACTAATTTTTGATTAACTGCATAATTAGTAAAATATTGAAGATATCTGTCCGTGTGAGTTGGTTTTCTGTACACGCCTGGGGAAAGGGATCCATCTGTCAACTGCTGTACGTTTAGATCCAAAAGCACTAATTGTTCTAATTTTTCCAATAGTTCAGTAAACTTTATTGATGTAGATGCTGTATTTAAATAATTATAGAAAGGCTTGATCTCAGCTTTTTCCATAATTACATTTTTTTCTATTTACATTTTTTTATTCCCGTTGACCTCATTTTTTTTCTTTCACATATTTATTAATTTTAAATAGCAATGTTTTACAGAATTGGTCGGGGGAGACAGAAGAGCGATGTAACAAGAACGGAAAGAGTTCGGAATGTAGATGTTGCTGCTACGAAAACTACTGCAATGTCGAGGAAACATGCGATACTGGTAAACTAACGTTGAAAGATATTGCTTGACTTGACAGTGACGTTGTTGTTGTTGTTGTTGTTGTCACTCGACCCCTTTCGAGGAATGGGGACCCGGCGGAAGACCATAGAGCCCCAGAAGCCAGGCAACTCCTGAGTGCCTGAATCAGAGGTTGTAGAGAGACAGAGAGTCGCTAAAGAGCGAGCGGTGCAAAGAGTTCGTAGCTGGACAGTCCAGAATGAGATGAGAAGTGTCCTGGGATGGTTGTGCGCAGGCGCTGCATGAAGGACCCTCAATTATGTCAATTCTATAGAAAAAAAGAGCTTAACAGTAAGCTGTGTCCGACGCAGCGAAGACGAGAGAGCACCCAGCAAGCATGACGAGGAAGCATAATTTTTGCAGTGGAAATCGAGGGAACCTGTGTATCGAAGAATTTAGATAAAATAGTACGCCTTCAATCCAAGAAAAGACGAGAGATAAGAGGAGAGAGACTACAAGGTATTGCAGAAGGCACGAGTAGCGCTCCCCGTCTGGCCAGCTCATCAGCCGCGTCGTTTCCCGGGAGAAACGAGTGTCCGGGGACCCATTGTAACCTGATAAAACAGGAGGAGAGAGAAAATAGTTCCTGCCAGATCTGCCAGAGAGATTGAGGTAAAAGGAAAGCCGGAGGAGAGGACAGGGCTGTGAGAACAGAACGAGAGTCAGAGAGGAGGAAAAGAGAAGAGAAGTGGCAGACTTGTTGGTGCTGCCGAGACCAGTAAAGAACTTGCAGAATAGCGCAGACTTTAGCGGAAAAACTTGAGCATACAGAGCCTGCCGTAAAGAAAAGTGTGGCCCCAGTGACACAAAGAGAGCAGTTGGCAAGTTCATCAAAGCCGTCTTTGCCAAAAGGAAACGGAAAAGAGCCGTCTGTCCAGAGCACCAGACCGTGAGGTCGAGGAGAGTCAAGGTAAGCAAGAGCCGCACCTTGGCGAGAGAGAGGGAGATCAGAGCAAGAGCATGGAAACGAAAAAATGGAATCCAAAGTGAAAGAAGACAAGTTCTAAGGAGGAGAGGGGGAGCAAGCAAGGAAAGACTTCCTAGGAGGAGTACAAGGAAGCATGAGCGAGTGAGTGGACCCAAAAGTTCTCCAGGAAAATCTACAAAGTCTTGCTGTCACTCCAAGTCTAGATAAACCTTAAATGAGAACGAAGGTTGGAAGACGAAGTGCCTACTTATAAGATGAGAGAGCGAAATGAGTCAGACTGACTCGTAGGGGAGGTAGAAAAGCCTCAGAGAGGAGAAGTGGGATAGGGAGGACGAGAGACAGCCGGTAATGGCGCTACTAGCCGCTCAATGAAGGCGTTCCAATTTGATGATATTGGCAACGCTTAGAAAAGGAAACCATCTCGGTGAAGCATAAGTGAAAAGGGGCTGAAAAAAAGCTTTGCAAAAGAGAGAGGAACTCCTTAGAGGGGTCCCATGAGGGAGCAGAGATACAGCGTAAGGCCTTGAAACGAGGGAAAAACTTGGTTTTTAGTGAAGTTGCATGTTTGGAAAAGGAAAGAGTGCGGTCGAAGGTGACTTTAAGAAAAGTAAGAGAGAATTGAAACGGAGGCGGGAGTTGAATAAGAGGAAGTGGGGCTGGAAGTTAGCTTGGTAAGGATCCACTGAGAAGAAAGAAACTTTGCGTTTGCTCGGATTGCGAGAAAGACACCAGTATTCAGACCAGCAATCCAGTCAAACCAGAGCTCCTTGTGTGCCCTCCACCGCAGTAGGGGCCGAGGGGGAGGAGGACCTGATGGCCAGATTGTCAGCATTAAGAGAGCAGCTGACAGAAAAAGGCAGAGAAGCAGGGAGATGATTAATTAAAAGATAAAAAAGTACAGGGCAAAGAGCAGATCCTTGCGGAACACCTCGACAGACTCGGAAGGAACAACGTTTGTGATTTTGGAAAACTACGCCAGCACGCCTATCAAAAAGGAAAGATTGAGTCCAACGAGCAAAGCAAAGAATGAGGCCCGCCAAAATGAGTTTGTGGAAAAGCGCAGGATGACAGACAGAGTCGAAAGCGTTGGAAAAGTCGATAGTAGCGAGATTCGTAGGAGAGCGCGGCCTGGGTTTGTTAAACCCATTCAAAATGGACGGAGAAAGGTACAGAATTTGATTTAGAGTAGACCGTCCTGGGCGGAAACCGGCCTGGCGGGGAGAAAGAATGGAGTTAGATTCCAGAAAGAAGAGTAGTCGCGATATAATCATGCGTTCAAAAAGCTTTAAGACACAGGAAGTGTGAGAGAGATAGGCCAGAAGAAAACTGGACAGTCGAGAGGCTTTCCCATCTTGTGGATGGGAATAATAGAAGATGTCTTGCAGATTGAAGGAAAGGAATGCAAAAACCAGGAAAGATTGAAAATGTGAAAGAAAATCCACACCAGGGCGAGGAAAGTGCTTTAGCATGGGATAGACAACTTTGTCTAGGCCAGTGGTGGAAGAGGATAAGTTTGAGGGAGCCGCAAGAAATTTAGCAGGGGAGCAAAAGAACAAATCAGACTCCTCATAGCACGTGGCTCGGCGGAGCTCGAAAAGGTAGTCTACAGCTCTATTATGCAGGGTCTTTGGCTGGGAGACAAAAAAAATGTGACCTCTGGTAATCGGCGAAGACCGAAGCCGACTCCCTGGGAGAGGAACATTTGGGAAAATTAGGAGAGGAGGAAGAAGAGCCAGCGACAGAACGAAAGAGAGAGTACACAGATTTAGGATTAGATTTAGGTGAGAGAGGAGAGCAAGTCGCCTGCCATCCCTCAGCTTTGGCCTTGGCGATGACAGACGATGCATGTCGGGAAGCGGAAATGACAGTGGCGTCGCTAGTCCTTGTCACATGACCACACCGAGACAAATTGAAAACAAGCCATTCCAAAATTTAAAAAGAGATATTCTATCTCTTCTCCTAATAAAATATGGCCATTTTTATCCCCTAAAATAGTGTCGTCCGGTCGATTCTTTAGTATTGCCACAGTCACCAACATCAGAAATAGGACAAGGTTTTTAGAGGAAAGTGGCTGACTGAATGCCCGGTTTTCTCTGACACGTCAACCACTAGTGGATTAGTAGTAGTCGAATGGGAAAACTTTCTAAGTAGCCCATAAGCACTTGAGCTGCTTTGAATATTTTTCGATTTGTTTAAATTTCTTGTTATTGCTGACAACCTTTGAAGTCTAAAAATGTACGTTAATTAGCCCTTTAGATAGCTTTTTCACTCATTTGTGTGTTCCACCAGTAAAAACACCTAAAGATTAAAAAAAATTGTCTAAAAGAGTGTGAGGATGTAGGTAAAACGAACCTTTTATACACAACCTTAAAATGATATTAAGGAAAAAAAAACAATAGGAAACTACTGTTCTGAAAAAAAGGAAAAGTTCAGTTGCTGCATATTCTCCAAAAAATGCAGACTAATGTGTATTTGGTTCTTCTCTCATTATTCCATTGAATCATGAATCTGTGTTCAGAATACCTGAGGCTAACCGCCTTTACAACAATTTAGGTTTGTTTGAAACCTGCCCTTCTTTTCGTGAATTCAGTTCTGGTCGATATTTTTGCTCTAATTTCAATTTTGTTGGATCTGTTTGCGAATTTGAATGTTTAAGTATGGAGGCAGTGCTAAAACCTTCGATTAGCGGAAAACTTGAATGCTTGCCAAACGGTAGATGGGATAAACCTGTGCCCTGTTGTGGAGGTATGTTTTACGATAAAGTGTTGCGGTGTATTGGCAAATTGATAACGGACATGTTTTCCTAAAATGGTCTCACACGAGTTCCTATGCAAGTGTATCAAATAACAATTTTGGCGCTTTATTTTTTGTTAACCACAGCACGATGTTCAAGGAGGCGTTCCGCTTATCGACAAGCAAAGCGTAAAAAAATTCTAAGAGATAAAGAAAGGGTTCGAGTGTGAACTCAATTAGTTCTCGATAATCTTTCTTTTGGAGAATTTTTTTTGAAATCAATTGATGGTGCGCCAGTATGATGGTCTACAGCTCTTGACGACAAAAAATTGTCGTCGTGCAGTTAGAGGATCGTGAAAAATTTCTGGAATGGTAAACTGTTCGTGAGTAAAAGTTTGCTCAGCACATTTAAGGGCTATCAGTAAAGTAAAAGGAGATCAGATCACATTGATGCAGCCAGGTCCCAGGTACCAAGCTCAGTGCCGTTGCCTCTATGACCTGGGAGCCATGCCCCCAATTTCCTTATTTGATCAAATTCTGGCACCCTCATGGATGTTTAAGTCATAACTTGGGACACCATCTCTAAATGCGCATGACAACGATTTGTCAAGATTGCACCTGAAATTCTTGCTACGTGTACCTCAAACCTGTGTTGTAGTGTCCTCTATACCACATTCAATCCCAGGTAAGTAGTACCGTGGCTTGTGTCATAAAACAAGGCTGATTAATAATCAGAAATATACTTCTAGGCCGTATTTTTACGGCAAAAAGTTTTTGTCTACGCTGGTGCTTACGCCGTTATTTTTTTGATGGGTTTACGAAATGCACACGCCGTATACTTTTAGCGACTTTCTAGCGTATACTGTCAACGTAAATTTTTTTTTCGGAGGCATTTGAACATGCAATTTTTCACAGCCAAACAATTTTGATAATGGTAACAAATGAGCGACAAACGAACAGTAGTCACACACTTTTATGACATCACAGAAAGCAAGGCTTTACATGCTTTCCTGTTATAAAAACTGCAAAAATGGTATGCAACGAATATAACCTAAAAGAATCAGTAGGTGTGCCATTATTTGTAAGCCAACCAATTCTAATTAAGAGCAGCCAGTTTGTTCTATCGCGCCACACCAAGACCGAACCAGCAAATTCCAATCGGTGATCGGAAAAGTCCGAAACCAGTATGTGCTTAGACTGTTAATCTTATATCTAACCCAGGCAGGTTTGGTGAAATCCAAGTGCAATGCCATTAGCCCTTTATCGGATGTGAAGCATGTATAGCCTACGCAAAACTTTACGCTGCCGTTTACCACGTATATTTTTGTTTCAACTTACGTTCACGCCTGTGGCGTAACATTTTTTTTTATTGTTTATGTTTACGCTTGCGGCGTCATTATGATCTCTGTGGGCGTACATTATTGTCAATAATCTTCTTTTCAAACAAAAGTGCAATTTTCAATAATAACCTTACATAAAATTATCCAGCATGACCCCTGGCCGTGAAACAACTAGCCTGCTTTTGCAACTATAAAAAAAAAAACTTTAGTCTGAAACGATCACCGTTTTGGTGCCCCTAACTTTGACTTTGTGCTTTCGACTTTGTTAGCTCTGGTTACGGAACTGACTATGCCCTCACTGCCAAACGTTTTTATTCAGATCTCATCAAAAAAATTGTTTTTTCAACTGCACATTAGGCTTTTGCTTTTATTTATTTCATTTTAATTTATTTGTGTAAAATCATTAAAAGTTTGCAGTAAAAGCAAAAAATGTAAACTTTTTCTAAAAATTATAAACACGTCATTACATATCGTGGGTTAAGTCAAACTTTGTCCGAATAAGGCTTTATCAAAAATTATTAGAAAAGTTTGTTTTCTTTCAAATGCTTATTGCGGCCATACGCTATTGCCAGTGAAAAAAACGAAGTAAAAAAATGCCTTTAATATATTTTAAAAATTTTTGGTTCTGATGTCGTAGGAAGTCACCCGTGGAAAGATATTTTTCGGAGAACATCTCATGAAATCTTGAAACCATACAGCACCAACGCGTAAACACTTTGCGCTTCAGGCAAAAAAACACCACCAGGTAGGGCGTAACTGAAGAAACTAAAGTAAACTTAAGTACGTCCTGTTCCCTACGCCATGTAGCTTAGAAATAACTCATGAAAATTACAGGTCACGAAAACAATTTTTTAAAGACACCCGAAGACGTAGCCGCAAAAACAATAGGCTTGTGATTTTCAGCTTAACTTCCAAAACTGAAATCTTGATTGTGAAGATTCCTAGTAAAGACGCTTTTTGTAAGAAGGCTCTTTTTTGCTACAGCAGAGCTGCATTTAAAGTACACTTGCTTTAAGAACGGTGGCCGTTGTTTCGGGGAAAAACGAGAAGTTGAATAACCATAATTACTATTCTTTGTTTCGTGGGTGCATCCGGTACCGTCGACGTAACGATCTTTGGACGACGCCAACTTTTAAATAACAATGTTGTGCTGAGAGAACATAATTAGCTCTTTAAAATCATCGCACACTTGTTACTGCAGCACCTGAATCTTGTCCTCCTATTCTCAATCTGGATCTTATCGTGTTGATGCATGTGAAGAATCAAGCTACTTATGATTTTACTCTGCCAGTTACAAAATTGTTTTTGGAGTAAGTGCCGAATTTTATCTATTTTTAAGCAATGACGGGAAACGTTATTAGCAACAGTGGCTTCTGCTGCGAGATTATCATCTGAGCTACTCAACTACTAACTCAATGATTACAGTATAATGTCAAAGAATTTGTTAAATGACTTCTTCCTTCTTATTCTCGGGAACCTGACAACTTACAATAGTCCTAACGAGGAGGTGAAAGAAATATTGATCCTCCCGCGTTTTGAAATTCTTGCATGCAGGAGGACTAATTCGCAAATTGCTAGAGAAAGTTGTTGTTTGTTCTTTTTTTTTATTTGCCATATTTATCCTCCATTCACGAGAAAGCGAATTGTATCGCTATATTGCTAAATCTTTTTGCAGTTCTAATCAGAGTTTGCATTTTTTGCATTTAATTTACTGTAAAATAAGAATCTTAAAAATATTCTGGCAAAGCTTTGGTTTTTTCATTTCTTGTATATCGCCCAAAACATCCAATAAAAGAGCGGGTTTTAAATGCCTTAGTCTGCAAGGACCAAAGAGAAGCAGAAAATAAGAAATAGAATGTACTATTTTGCGCATTATTTTGCCCGAAAATAACCGATTTCAAATGCACTGCGGCATTAGGAGAAACCAGGAAAACGAAAAGAAGAAATATTGCTTTAGAAGTTTCAAGACAAAACTGCGAAACGCAGGACGTTCTCTTACAAAACCTGAAGCGCGCGGAAGGGTAGAATTCAAAAAGTCTTTGCATTTACTATGACGGGCAACTATCCAATATCTTACCAGAGCCAATTTAAAAATGCTTCAGAAAGAGCTCTAAGTGTTGTTTGAGGGAAATTTTTTTCTCGCTTTAGCTTTTTACTTACTTAATCCGAGTATTAGTAACAGTTACCTGTTTTCTTTCCAGGCAAGTTGAGTTTGGAATCAAATCTCTTCGCTACGCACTGATGTATTACAGCGGAACAATTCATGAACCCTTGTTAAGCTTCAGTGAGACAACAAATATGTCAAATGTCGCTGCCTGGGACAAAGTAAAAAACAGCTTTTATTTCCAGAAAACAGGTTCAACAAATTGCTTCTTCATTATTTTAAACAATGTTATGCTAAAACTTTGAGAGTCAAAAGTTCACATCGTTTTGACCATAAATCTGATCTTGCTTAGATTTGTGATCCAGATTTAAATTACACTTTTATGCTGCGTCTCCATCCCAAGAAAGAGATGGAATAAACACAACAACAACTATAACTGCAAAATTGCATTGTCTTATTTTCGCTTTTAAGTAGTAAAAATCTATTTGACTAATCACGCATAAAATAAATGAAGAGTTAAGGAGACTGCGAAGGTAGCTTGCAATCTGTGTCAGTAGCCACTAGCCACCCATACACGTACATTGTTTATGACCTTGCAATTGGTGCAAGTCATAATGTGAGTCCAAGAAGAATTTTTTTTTTTAAACACGAAATATTTTTTTATGCAGTCAAGACCCCACCGCCCTTCATTGCTCTTTCTTCTTTTTTGAAAATATTCCAAGAATAGTTTTGACTCGGTCTGCTTTTTTTTCTTTTTAGGCTGTAAAATACTTTCAAATTTATGCAAGATAAAAATTAATTTAGCTATCTGTACTTACGTTTTGTTGGAAATTTGCTTCAGATCTAGATGGGTTTTGATACTACTTATTATCTTTGTTGCATGCCGTTAGGTTACCTCGATCGGCTAAAGAAAAAGAAAAATCCCCAAACCAACTAAATCTACTTTTGTTTTTCACCTTTGGGAAAGTCGCTTTGCGATGATACCCTCAGCTTGCCGAGTTGTAACAGGCAGTACATCTATTCTAAATAGTATCTAGCAATTCAAGCGAAAAGTTGAAACTTGGATCTCCGAAGCAAGTCTGGCCAATTGTCTTATATTTAGATCAACTGTGACTGTCCTACGATCGTGAAAGAATAAGAATGCTATTGAAAAGATTTATCTCTTTTTAGTTTGTTTTACCTGTTCTAATTAAGTGTAATAATCTTCATACGCCATCTCCAGCACAAGATAGGTGGTTTTGCTAAACAATCTCCAGTGTTGGTATTGACATTGGCATTTTTGATGGTTGTTTTTGTGTTGAATGGGCTATTTTGGGCATCTTATCTATCGTAGTTTGATTATTTTAAAACAAGAATGCAATCAGCAATGTAAAGTCAAAACACTAGGCTTTCCCTATTTCTTTTATAGGGATGGCGTTATGCTTAACATGAAGAAAAATTTCTACTTTTTTTAGAAGCATCATCACTTTGCAGTTATTTTGTTTTAGTTTTGACAATTGCCTTTTAGAACCTATTCTTGATAATGTTTTTATCAAGTTTATGTGAATTATCATGCTTGATTACATAACGTCTTTTTTTCTTGGACTGATTCAACGATAAGTTTGGTTCTACGATAAGTATCATCTTACAACCAACTCGACATTTTAGAAATGAATGTAGATCTTATCAACTTCATTAACTTTAAAACATGCTCAAAACATTTTTGTGCTTGGTACATGCCAATAAGATTTTTGTTTCCCGATAGAGTTCTATGTTGTTGTTGCGCCATCAAGCATTGACGAATCAAGGGGAAACAGCCCCTTCCTCCGTCAGCTACTTAAGCAAAATTATTCAAACCCTCAACTTCCATAGGCGCACTCAGAAAGGTTAGAAGCCGAAACCCTATTAAAATTTTTTGATACACTAATTCAATTGGGACATTTTCCAGGGGACTGGTGAGGGGGAAAGACGGCGAGCCAACCATCGATCCTACCCCAATTTCTAGAGCAAAAGTGTAAATTATGAATATGGGGTACTAGTTGTGAAGTATGTGGTATAGTAAAATTTTACAGTGATTAGGTCATATTATACATGAACGAAAGTATTTCTCCTACCACAAGACATATCATACTGCAGCGAAAACATATTTCCTCAAAAACACTTCGGACTACAACGAAAACAGTTTTTGTTCTCCAAGACATAGGCCTATCATACTGCAGCGGAAACATGGTAAAGTATCCTTTGTAAAATACGCTAACTTACTAGTGAAATAGCTCTATTTGTGTAATAATGCTAGTTGCAAAACATGTTCGGAAACGTTCGCAGTAATTCGGAAACCGTGGGTTTGGGTTTACTGTAAAATGTATTGGTTGCTTGTAGATAGGTCTGAATTTTGCTGCGCAGTCAACCGAATCACGTCGCTTGCGAATTACTACGATTTTTTTGAACGTGTTTTGCAGGTAGCACTTTTGCAAAAATAGCGCTAGGTTGCAAGTAGCTTTATTTTACAAAGGGCACTTTACCGTATTGTTGCTGCGGTATGATTTTGCCTAGGGAAAGTAATAACCATTTTGTTGCTGTAAGACTTGCCTTTAGGAAGGAATGTTTTCGTTGCAGCATGATATGTCCTTGGAAAGCAAAGCTGTTTTCGTTGCTGTATGATTTATCTTTGGAAAGGAATAGTGTTTTCGTCGAGACTTTAGGATGGAAAAATGTTTTTATTGCAGTATGTTATGTTATAATCTCTGTAAAATTTTATTATACCATGTACGATATCATAGCAAGCAATCAGTTCAATCTCGACACTTTCTTGTTTTTTTCTTGGCAGCGGTCCTAGTTTCTTCGCTTTGATTTTCCTCTTTTTCCTTGAAGTACTGCGCAGGTGGTGTTAGCAACTCTGAATCAAGTTCGAAAAGAGGTTTTTCTATGCTTAATTCTAGAAAATTTTTAGCGACCGAATAAAGACGTAGCTTTTTACCAACAAAACTTTACTAGATCTCCATGCTTATTGCTAATGCTTTGTGTGGCGAGGCATCATATGATTAGGTTTTTGAGAAAAAACATACACAATTGGCGATATCATACAAAAATGTATTTTTGTAGGAGACGGCTTGGTGAATACTGGTGCTGCGTTGCAGCATGTTTATGACAACATAGTCGGGTCTGGTTTGGATCGAGACGAATCGCAAAACTGCCTCGTCGTTATTTCAGACGAAAATTCGAGCGATGATGTTACAAAACCAGCTGCATTATTGAGGAAAGCTGGTGTTTTGGTGAGCAGTCTACTATGGTTCGGCTCTTGCAAAGTTACTGCCGTTTAACGGTAGGGGTCATGAAAAACAATAAAAAGCTAAATCTTGAAAAATTGACGTCGGCCTACCTACAGATGATGGTTAAAAAATTTGCCCGTTTGGGAGCCACCTCGATTTGATGGTGTTTAATCAAGAACACAAAACGCACTGGTGATAGTATATCATACAGCCAATAGCCTACGCAGAGGACAGTTGTAACTGCATGTTTAATATTTCAATGTTTTGTTATATTTTGATTAACTTGCAGCAAGATCACAAATAGGTATTGAAAAATAAGTCCTCAAATCCCCACAATTGGTTCAACAAGAGCAAGGTGAGTAATATTTTTTGAGAAAAATACTTTCTGACCCAGATGAACTTCTTTTTCCCATTCGACTGAGAAAGTGATTCGAGGTGCATTGGATATGCCATAAGCTTTTTGAATCATCTCTGCGAGCTCAACTTCTATTTTCTCGCTTGTAATCTGACGGAGCCACCTCGATGGACAGACTTCTGAGCCCCACCGCCCTTATGGCACTTAGTGTTGTGAGTAACTTGTAAAGCGGATCATTCAATCACGCAAGCAAACTTCCCTCCTAATTGTGAACATTATATCTTCCCTGCAGATGGTCAAGCGAGGAGACCGTGAATACTATTTTTAAAGTTTAGTGATTAACTCATAACGGGATTGAACCCAGGTTTGCATACTGCAAAGCGGAGGCTCGGATCACTTCGCTACCGCGCCGGTTTAATGCTCCCATGACATCGGCTGCCAGCACTAAACGTTCCGACAATTTTGGAAGAAAGAAGTAGATGTCTATAGATTTTTAATTCAACGACAACTATATTTAGAAGTCGCACAGAGATTTTTGTCAAAAATGGGCGTTTTTAAGATTAAATTTAACAAAAATACCTTTAGCCTATAGTCTAGGGCTACTCGCAAAAGCAAATTAAGCTGATTTTTTGCTTTGTTGATGAGGCTAAAGGTGGGAGGTCATGGCCTGATATCTCTCCCTCTAGTCTGTATAAATATTGGTAATCAATATTGTGGTGCGGTTTCGATGTTAAAACAGGCCTTATGGATCAAAGTACTCTACGGCCATTGTTTGTTTGTTTGTTTGCAGAATGATTTGGGAATATACTTCGTGTGAGCAGAGTTAGTAGCCATTGATGTTAAGGCTTTACCGTGACTAAGAAAACAAACATAAAAATCAACCAAATTTTTACTACTTTTGCAGATTTTTAATTATTTCTTTCAAGAAAAAACGGATGATTTTGTTGATCGACAGCAACTGCTTGATATGAGTGGCAACCTGAAGAACACACAAGTTGTATCTCCTGAAGGTCGCTTCGATGTTACAAGTGACATTATTTTGTCTGATTTTTTCCACAAACTTTGTCCTGTCACTTGCAAGAGTTTCAAACATTAATGTGAAACAATCTTCGGCGAAAGTACCCGCAATCAGTATATACTTTTTAGTTATTGAAAACTTTTTCAGTTAAACATAAAACTTTTGTTTAGACCAACTTCGGGGTTGCCAGTACTTTTTGACAGTGGGGCATTGTGGTTTAAGCTGCTGCTTGTCAGTCGTTAGGTGTAGAGTTCAACTTTAAGTCGGTCTGGCCAAAGACTTAATAAATTTGGCATTAACACTTTCTATCTGGCGACTGGCATCAAAAGGAAGTGTGAAGAATTTTGTGATGTATATTGCTTGTTTTTACTTTTCGTCTTAACTTTTACAGCAACTATTCCTAATATTGCTGTGGACCTGCAAAACGCCTCTACAACTGATGACCTTCAAAAAAAGAGCAGTGAGTCAGAAATGGGGACAGTAATGCTGTCATCTCAAGTTAACTTCCAAATCACAGATTGATTTCCAAAAATGGTTCATCAATATTGCAACTGGAGACGCTTTTAGTTTTGAAACTTTTCCCCATTGTAAACCTCTGCCTAAGATGATTCCAAGTTTCCCACCGTCTAAAAACCCCTGTATTAATTTTGTAGTTATTGGTAGCACTACCGCCTATTGAATTTAGCTTTAGGTGGAATAAGCAGATTTGCCTAAAGTACCATTTGTACATTTTCTTGATAACGTTCGGCCAGCAGCCAAACACCCACAGATATGTCACATTTAGAAGTGTTGAGGGGCTAACCTGGACCCGGAACAAAAATTTTCAAGTCGACAAAGACTTTCTTTCGTGGAGGTCAGCCAGATTTTTTCAGCTAAATATAGTGTTGAGAACCGTTTTTAGATTAATTTTTGAAGCGGGACGTAACGCGATGTTTCCAAAAATTTGGATTAAATCAGTCAATCGGATATATTGTTCACTAGGCCTGTGCAACTTAAAAAGAGCCAAAGTTCACCAACTATTGGTCTCGAAACAAAAACATATAGACCTCTTTGAGTAATCAGTATTTATTTTTAACGATTATTTTGCAATTTTAGTCTCGAAACAAACGTCATACTTTTATTTCGGGGTAGGAGATCAGCTTTTTATACTTAATTTTGGCTAGTGTACTCACGAAACAAACATGTACACTTGTTTTTGGAGATTCACTTTTTTAATAGTTTGTTGTTCTAACTTGTGTTGAGAGCCTGGCAGGCTAAACAATAGTCCTTGAGGACCGCATTCCACATGGCGTTAATCCTTGGATGAAGCAATGAATGGGCAAACAAGATGGGGTGTGGCAGATGCTTTCTCTTCAACCTCAGTTGCCTCGTATACAATAATCCTTGCTTTGCCTGACTTTTGTGTAACAAAATGTAGCAATCGTGCTTTTATTGAAATAATTATTGTTTTATGAAATGTAACTGCTTCAAAATTAAGTTCACATAGAGAAGCTCAATCAAGAATGTCGACCTCTTAATGAAAATTGCGATTGAAACAAAGTTGAAGCCACATGTTTCAAAACTGCGCGGTGTCAATTCCAAATTTATCAAAAAATCGAAATTGTGATGTCTAGGACAAACGTTGGTGAAAAGTTCTTGATTAATTTTAAGGTGTAGTTTGTTTTGTTTTTACAGTGTACTGCAATAAGATTGTGTAATATAAGTTGTAAGTGTAGCGGTAGTCATTTTCATTGAGCAAAGGTTTACGCCTACCTCAAAAACTAAATCGTAGCACACAAATTTGAAGATATTTCATTTTATTCACACAATTAAGAAACAGCACTGCCTACGCCTGGCAACCCAAGCAAAAGAAATTGAAAACACAGTCTTTGCTCTTACGACTTGATAGGATTTCTATTGTCAATAGTTTTAGTCTTCTAAAACTACGGACGGTACCAAGTAAGAGCAGAGTGGTTGAGAGGTCGATCCCAACCAGCTAGGCCCATTAAGCTTTAAAGAGCCTGGACATCGAAAGGGAAAGAGTGAGGATCTTGTTTTTAGATCGCTTCCTTACAAGTTTTTCCTAAAATGAATGTCTTTTTGAATGAAATTTATTACATAGAGTCTGCATTTATTCCATAGTAATTTATCCATTAACTCAATAAAAAGCGGTATACATTTACGGTGAGGGCCCTGGTATCAGGTCGCCACCTCATCTCACATTGGGGGCACAAATTTTAAAAATCTAAAATCCTGGTCAACAGTTTTCCCGTTGTCCTTCTCATTGCTATCGCCTTAACGCACGTGTAATGCACGATGCTCTTAGAGTGGGACGGAGCCTAAAAATGCTTCACAATATCAATACATTTTTGATAAGTAAAAATCTCAATGCAACTGTTTGCAGGAGTGGTGGTTAGAATAATAGCGTAGTCAGGTTATGTTTGACGCAATTTCATGAGTGCGAGATGATTTGTGTTCTTTACGATCAACTCAAAGACTAAAAGGTCTCCCAAATTTTTTGAAGCGGCCTCTCCAAACTTAATTAGCAGTTAATATTCTTGATTCATTTTTTCAAAACGCTTTTTTTCCCTTCACCCACCAAATGCAGGTTTGGAGCATTACAAGCTATTATTGCTGTTTCGAAAAAACAGCTATAACTTTTCTATGCCAAAAAGATTTTTAAAAAGTTATCTTCTATATACACGAATTGTAGTCGTAAATTTTTTAACGCTTACCGGAATTATACCTTTAAAAAACTGAAGATAATTATGAGAAAGAAAGGCAAAGTTGCATGTGAAGTATGCATTTAGAAGCACATCAAATCATGTTTCCAATCGAAAAATGTTAGAGTGTAATCGGAAACATGCTTTCGTGGTATCACATGCTCAATGTTTCTATGCGCAGGTGAAAGCGTATTTCGCAACAACAAAACAAAGTCTACTCCTGTTTGCCGGAGTAGGCTGTTTTGTTTTTGTAAACATCATGCTTATACAGGGTGGCCCATAAGTCACTTTACATTTTAGAAATTAAATAATTTTTTTTCTATTAATATATTTCTATTTTTCTTTTCAGAATTAAGAAAATATAGTCATTTAAGAAAAAATTATTTAATTTCTAAAATGTAAAGTGACTAATCTTTCGTATCTAAGTCAGAACTAATTTACAGACTCTAAACTTTGTAATAAAAAAAGAATTAATTAAATATAGTCATTTAAGAAAAAATTATTTAATTTCTAAAATGTAAAGTGACTTATGGGCCACCCGTTATAAACGAGTCTGTGGAGAAAGGATAAACTGAGAGTAACCAGAGAGCAGTAACCGTACTCTAAATGCATTAAAATTTGTATATTGGGCAATAACATCACTATTAATCTCTTTTCGAATTTTAAACCAAACAAATGTTAGAATTATTACTTACATCTCTCCTCGCTTTCGAAGTTATCATTGCAACATTTACATAAAAAATGAAATATTAGCCAAGAAAAATCGTAAATTAGCTGAAAATACCAGATGCCAGTCAAATATACTAAAAATCTAACAAACATTTCCAAACTTCAATTTTTAATGCTACTGCCATCTGGTGTTTCAGTCCATTTAACGAAAAAATCACGTTTCCCCAACAAGAAGTGTAAATAATTATTATAATACAACACACTAAGAAATAAGTAACTTTGTAACAGATTAAGAAAACTTAGTATAAAGAATAAATTTAAACATTTGATTCTACGAGACTTAAAACAACAACTATATAGAATATAGATTAAATGTTAATTGAATGCACATTAGAATGACAATTGCAAATGTGCAGTTACTTGTTAAAAGGCTTTCAAGCACATGCTTCAAAGAAATCGATAGTTTTTTAAATACAGTGAAATGACATACATTGTTCTGAAGAAGTCTATCATGCATCTGCAAGAACTGCGTCTAAAAAAGTTTTAACTAATTCAGGGATGTTTTGCAACTAAAACAAAACTTGAATTGGTAATTCAAGCTGTTAGGGCTGATTTAAAGCAGCCTTACTTTTTCATTCCGGACGGAAAAAAGATTTTTCGTCAGGGTCGATTTACTTATATCGGTCCAACTATTAATACTAAATTGACACGCTTGACTCTTAAATACAGGTAAAGTTAATATTACTCAAGTTTACAAATCGGTATTAGTGATGCTCACACTTCGTGGCGTACTTTACTAAACAGGGATGGCACTAACAGCTAGCTCTTCTCTTGCGACAAAAGTCATCTACTGACAAGAGCGTCAGGAAAGCTTTTGCAAAATCACTTTTTTCAAAACCAGTTAACTGCAGTTCACGACGTTTCGCTGCTGGCTATCATCAAGCCTATGTTAGATTGCACTTTAAGTGTTAACAAAACGCAGACAAATTAGCGTAAAAAGTCTGGAGTAGTAATCAAGAACAAAAAAAGCTTCTGACACGATTGTATATCGAAACCAATTTCCTTGCACATTTGCAAGTGAGCGCTAAATTATTTTTGTTGCTTTTTTCATAGCCGAAAAGCTTTAGCTATATTAAACGTATTTTCAACAACATACTCCATCATTTGTTTGATAATGTGCAAGGAATTGTAGTGCTTTTTACATATAAACGACGTTAAAATACTTCTTAGAAATGCATCACACACTGTAATATTAACATTTTCCACTGAAAGCTGGATTAAAGTGTCCACTTTTTTCGCCTTTTATCAAATTACTTCGATCCGACGTGGACGGAGAGCCATGGCTGAAACACATTGCAATTTGACTGCATACATTTTCGTTACAAACTGCCCAAATCTATTCGTTTATCATATTATATTTGCAATGGAAAGAATGCCGCATTGTGTACTAAGCAAACATAGCTGTTTTTGTTTCCTCTTCCGCTTTCTTGAGATGTAAGCACGGTGCAAAAAGGAATATTCTGACAATACACCGCAATCCTAACTAAGGTAAGTCTAAGGGAAAGCGGTAGTTCATTTCAAACCAGTCATGAATGCAAACTGCAGACTGGTGGTCCCACCACCACCAAGGTGGACGGAGTGTCATTTAAAGGTAACCAAACATCGCTTCTTGTGACGTGCTAGGAGAGCAGCTCCACTTTTGCACATCGTTCAAGCGAATGTTCGAAACAATGGATAAAATACAACGCGAACTAAGCAGTTGTATACTGAGCACTTAGTGATGACTCATGAGTGTTACTGTTTTCCCTGCGCAAACCTACCTGCCAATCACCCAAAATAGCAATGGCTTAAGCATGATGTTGCCGTTTTTTTTAAGCAGTTTGGCAGCCCTGAAGCATGCCTGTACGAAAGTTGTTGTGCATATGTTACGTATGGCCATGAGGACTTTTCAATGACCAAAAAACAAAGATGTGGATCGTATCGTAAAAGTATGGGATTGCCAATATGGACAAAAATAATGGCAAAACTATGTGCAATTCTGGAATTGTAGCGGCAGTAGCAAGTTATCTTTAGTCTAATCATGGGATTTTAGCATCTTTAACAATAAAAGTACTTGTAAAATTAAATGCAGTATAATATCAAAATTTGGTTGAATGGTTTCATGCTTTCGCACCTGACTGTGTAATTATCTCTAACTTCAGAAATTCGAACAGGAAGAAAAATACCTGGGTCCTGAGCTAAGACTTCCTGACGGTTGAGAAGGTATTGAAATGTCTTCGAGTTCGAGAGCAACCGCATCAAGTGACACTGCAGTTGCACCGTAACCAGTAGATGAGCTCTCAAGCAGTGAGCCGCTCCTATGCTTGTTGCTGTTCCCGTTCTCATTCGCTTGCAAAAGGCTGTACGTATCTGCCATCTCGATATCTTTGCTTGCCTAAGAAAAAGTTGACGGCAAGGTTAATAATACCGGCAGAATGTGAGAACTAGATGTACTTCAATTTATTGTTTTTACTCCTCATCTTCGTTAGAGTGAAAGCACAGAGTGAAACGTGCATTGGATTCACACCGCAACCCCAACAGTCCGATTATTAGGGAAGAGCGATAGCCCATTTTGAACCGGTCATAAATGTAGAATGGTAGCATTACCATCGAAGCGGACTGCCGTTGGCGTGTGAACAAAAGACGCCTCAAGCCTGGTTTACACAGAAAGCATTAGCAAAAAAACTTATAGCGTGATCTTTTTTCAGCTACGCTTTGCAAGGTGGAAAAGGAAAAACCTGCCACGCTTTCAGCATGCTAGTTCACACAGAACGTCGATGGCGGCTGATTAATGCTACCATGGAGATGCGCTTTAAGTTTTTTCATTGAGGAAAACAGTTACACAGGTCAATTCTGTATTACGGCTAGATAAGGAGCGGATTTTTATTGGCTTGGGCTTACATCTTATGTTGCAATGTTTTGTCTTGCTTGAGCGCGTCCAATATCGAGGCGAAAATTGTTGTATTATACAACTGTATGGCTCGAACGGTCAAATGCTTGAACCAATGACATACAGTGGAGTAGATAGTTAATTTAGAGTGTAGTAAAGAATCGCCCCCATTGCTGAGTATGTGGAATAGAATACTAATGAAACGCAGAAACGACGCGGGATTGCGGATCATCATTTTGAGGTTGGAATTAGTGCTAGTACGAGTTAAAGGTTAGATCAAGCAATAGGGCCTGTTCTTTAGACCAGGGGTGTGCAAACTGCGGCCCGCGTCTGAAAATTGTGCGGCCCGCGGAGAGTTGCGGTTTTTGAATAGAGTGCGGCCCGCGAACGTTTCACACGTTTTTTGGAGGTGCTTAATAAAATCAATATCAGAAATAAACCTAAAATAAAGTTAAATAATTTAACAGTTAACCGCTTTGCAAGAATATATTCCAATTAAAGGTTACTCTCTGCACAGCAAAGATGATAAAGAAACAAGTTTTTCAGCTAAATATTGTTCGCTTGTGACGTTATAGACATATACTATTGCGTATGTTTTTGCCAGAACGTTCCATGTATTGTAATTGGTTAATTTTGCTCAATTTTTGTTCTTCTCACCTCTTGGGAAAAATTTCAGAATCTAGTGAGATTTGTAGAGATACGACGAAGAAAATTATTAGTTAATCGTAGAGATATGTCCTTTTGACGATTTGCTAATTTAGTTTAGAATTAGAATCATTCGTATCGTGGCTTGAGGAATTAGCGCGTAGCTAATTTATGGTTGATAGTTGTGCTAGTGAATGAAGAGGTGGTTCGTAGCGAAGATATTGAGTCTAGCCAGTTAGCTAATATTGAGTCTAGCGAGTCCAGCCAGTTATCAATAGCCAGTCAGCTAAGCTAACTTGAAATCTCGAAAGGAAGTCGGTCCGTTAATTAGTTTTATCAGTTGATTATTTTTGAAAAATACGGGACAAATTAGGTAAAAATTATGCGTTTAACATGCTATACCAATTAATTAACCACGGTTTAATCACAATTAAACCATGGCTACAGCCTAGTGTAGCAAAGATGTCCTTCGTTCGTTTTTTGTCCATTCTGTTTGCATACTTTTTAACTTCGTGAATTTTGGTTTCAGCATATCTATTGATTTTGTCTAATTCTAATCAACTTATATACAAGAGTTTAGCAAATTTAAACCTTGGTTTCAATTAATTCATCACTCCGCAATGGCAAATTTCGCAAATTCGAAAGAGACAAGAAAGAGGAAAGTAGAGGAAGAGATGCGAAAATTTAATGACAAATGAACTTCTGAATATTTTTTTATCGAAAATGCAGACAGTAGACCCTTGTGTTTGATTTGCAATCAAACTGTAAATGTTAATAAAGAGTACAACATTAAACGACATTATGACTCAAAACATGCTGACTGTATTTATGGAAAGCTGAAAGGACGTGAGAGAGAGCTGAAAGTTAAGCAATTGAAGGAACAATTGAAGAGCCAGCGTTTGATGTTTCAAAAAATGCAAACTGATAATGAAAAAATAGTTCGATGCAGTTTCTTAATTGCACAGAGAATAGCTCAAACTATGAAGCCGTATTCTGAAGGTGATTTTGTGAAAAAGTGCCTTATTGATGTCGCAGAAGAAATGTGTCCTAAAATGGTACAGGAGTTCGAGAAAATAAGTTTGTCACGTTGGACGATAGCAAGGCGCATTGACGAACTTGCTGGTGATGTTTGTGACACGCTTTAAAGACAAAGTGAAAAACTTTGTGTCATGGAGCTTCGCAATCGATGAAAGCACCGATGCAAAGGACACGGCACAGTTGGCTGTGTTTATAAAAGGAGTGGACAAGGAGTTGAACGAAACAGAAGAACTTCTGTCACTACAGTGTATGAAGGATACTACTACTGGTGCTAATATTTTTTGTGAAGTTCTCAATGCTTTTGATAAGTTTGGTTTGGACCTATCCACTTTATGCGGAATCGCAACTGATGGTGCTCGAGCCATGTCCGGAACTGGCATTGGATTTGTAGGTCTCTTGAAATCTGCTTTGAAAGAGAAAAATATCAGTGACGACATAGCAATTTTCCACTGTATTATTCATCAACAAAATCTATGCGCAAAATCCTTGAAATTCAAACATGTCTTGAGCCCGGTCAATGAGGCAGTAAATTTCATTCGAGCTCGAGGACTAAATCACCGGCAGTTTCAAAAGTTTCTGAATGATCTCGACACCGAACATCAAGATCTAACTTATTCTTCCGAGGTACGTTGGCTAAGCAAGGGTGGTATGTTGCGACGATTTTACGAACTGCGAAACGAAGTCGCACTATTTTTAAAAAATAAGGGGCGACTAATGGCTGAAATGGAAGACAAAAGTTGGTTGTGTGATCTGGCTTTCTTGGTCGATATTACTACTCGCATGAATGAACTCAACACAAAGCTGCAACGAAAAGCCCAGTATGCGAGTGAAATGTATGGTCACATAAAAGGCTTTATGAACAAGTTGAGACTTTGGCACGCACACATAAAAAATGCGGATCTCTCTCACTTTCCAACTTTAAAAGAAATGGGAATGTTTCCAGAGAAGAAAACCGAATTTGCAGATCAACTTGAAAAATTGCTTAAGGAATTTTCGGCTCGCTTTAAAGACTTCAGATCCCATGAACATTTATTTGAAATATTTTCTTCACCATTTCACACAGAAATTGACAAAGCCCCCACTGATATCCGAATGGAACTGATTGATCTTCAGGAGAGTACTGACTTGAAGGCCAAGTATGTGGAAATGAATCTTGGTGATTTTTACCGGAAATTTCTTGACCAAGATAAGTTCCCAAATTTAAGAAAATTTGTGGCTTCCAAAATGGCACTTTTTGGCTCAACTTATTTGTGTGAACAATTTTTTTCTAAAATGGGTTTTATGAAATCTCCCTATCGATCAGTAATGACAGACGAACACTTGGAAAATGGCTTAGAGTTGCAAGCACCTCAATTAAAGTAAATTTGAATAGAGTGGTTCAGAAAAAAAGCCAGCTGCATAAGTCTCACAGAAATTGTTTGTACAAAGATTAAATCGTATTGCCATGTTCTGATTATACAATGACATATTTTTGTTTTTTAACTAATTACTAAACGAATTTTTTTTCGAATAATACTGGTATTACTGTTTTTGATATTATTGCAGTTTTATTTTTATCGCTGGCAATATTGTTTTTGATATTGGGTAAAATATTATCCTATTTGAAGGTGCGGCCCGCAGAATATTGTGCTTATTGGTATTTGGCCCACCATTAAAAAAGATTGCACACCCCTGCTTTAGACCATTAAGTTGTATTGTTAATTGGAAACGAAAAAACGAGTGACGCATGTCCAACCTGTTTACGAGTAAACAAAAAAATTGGAGTCTTTTAATGCTCCATACCCAAATCGTCAAAAGAAAGCATCGAAATAACACGAAACAGAAGCAGTACTGTGTTTATCACATAGTAGTGACTTTATTGAGAGTCTATGACAACTTACACTTTGCTGTTTTTATTGGAAGTTGATTTTTGAACGTTTGACACATTATGTACATAATGAGTGTTTATTTCTCAACTGCAAACAAATAAAACAAAAAAGACGTAAATCTTTTTTAATACCAAATATAAATTAAGCAAATTAAAACTATAACACAACACATTTTCAACACATACATGTATGCACACTAAAGTTTAATTATCACAAGCCATCACAGCGGGTGTAAGGAAATGTTACCAGGGCATTGGATTTGCAGATATATTTTAGCCAAGTCCAAGTCGGACTTCATTTCACTAGTCCAAGTCAGACATGAGATTCAATTTTTGAAATCAGGCTTTGTCTCCGTTAACGCAGGCGGCCAGATTCACCTCATGTTTCTTGAAAGTTCGTAAACACTATCACTCACTTCGTTCTGTCAATGGCACCTTCCTTTTTCAGTCCAATCTGATAGGTATGTTCCTTAACTTATCTTTTCCACGTCATTTTCGGTCACCCACGCCCTCCTTTACCCGCCACTTCAAAATCCAACGCTCTTCTCAAAACGTTACCATTACCCCCTTCTCAAAACATGCCCATATCATCGTATTTCACTTGCCCTGGCTTGTCCATCCAAAGCATCCTTTTAACCCCGCAAGCTCGTAAGTTCTTTGCTCTTCCTTTCCTCAATCAAGTTAACTGCATATATTGCTCTCATTATTGCTTTTTCAATTCTCAAAATTGCCATCTCATTCTCCCTCAGACACCATGTCTCGCTCCCGCATAGCACTGCCGATCATATGCAACTCCGATAAATTCTTCCTTTCATTTTCAACGAAAAATTTCTCCATAATGCAACTCCCAACATTCCCTAAATTTTATTTATCCAATTCTCGTTCTTTCTGTCACCGGCCGCTTCACTTCCACGTTCCACCACTTGCATTCAACCTGTCCCCCAAATAACTAAACTTCACAAACTCGACCGGATCAAAAAGTATTTCTTCACCTGGTTCCATAATTCCCTCCATTGTATCAACACACAGTTCACAAAGAGAACCATTTGACAGAGTTGAAGTCACCCTTCATATTTTCGAGCATCTACCATGCACCCATTTATCACACTTAGTGCACATCACCGAATTTTCCTGTAGCCTCTCGACGTACATGGCACATGAATCAACTTTACACTTGAGTACCTCACCTTTAGAACCACTCACCATCACTTTGGTCCTCTTCAGATTCATCTTCAATGCCTTGCTTTCAATTGCCTCTTTCCATTTCAAAAACTTCTCTTTCAAATGCTCTATACTTTCACTCATTAAAACCAAGTCATCTGCATACAAAACTTCTTTCATTAATCTTTCTCTTGCATTTTCCGAGATTACATCCACTGCAATTGCAAAAAGCAGTGGCGACAACACGGATCCTTGACGTACACCAGCTTGTGCCAAACATTCTTCAACAACTCAGATCCTTCTCGTTTTTGCTCAGTGATAAAGGCTCCTCCTCGTTCTTACAATTACTTCTGGTAAACCTTTCTTTCTCATTGCCCACACCATCACCTTTCCTAGAACTCTGTCAAATGCCTTTTCAATACCCACAAAATACGTGTACAACGTTTTCTTCTTATCTCTATATTCCTCCTTCATTCTCATTACAAACAATGCGTCTGTTGTTCCTCTTCCAGACATAAAACCAAACTGCGTTGAATCAATATTTTCTAATTCTCAAATCCTTTTTTCCGGCATTCTTTCAACGACATAAGAACAATAAATCAGTAACGCCTAAAACATGAATTTGAAACGCAAATCACAGATGTTACAAATGCACCGTAACCATTAAGTGTAAATGATAATATCAGCCAATAGCATATCGTGCACAGTATACAAGAGGTACTATTTCATTCTAAATTCAACTAAATTAAGCATGGACTCGTTTGTACAAATTGCTAGTCCAAGTCCGAGATCAAACCCACGATTTTAAGTCCACAAATCTAATGCCTAGATTACCATATTGCTTTTAAGCATATGTCCTTAAAAAGCAATATTTACCATATTGCTTTTTAAGCATAAATAGCATAACAAGCAGCTCAAAGGTACTGTGAGCTTTAACAAGTAACATCTCAAAAAACGTAAACAGGATATGGGTTACACACAACACATCCCAGTTACGGTCCACGCAAAACTACTATATAAGTTTGTGGTTTTACTTGTCCTTATTACTTTTAGGAATGTTTTAAAAAGCAGCATTTTTAAAAATACACACTACCATCGTTTATCCGGACCTTGTTAATCCGGATAACGGTTTATCCGGACAGTGCATTTTGAGTTTAGACGGCCGACAAATGAATTTTAACCGGCGCGATGGTGTAGTGGTTAGAGCGTCCGCCTCGTAGTCGGTAAACCTGGGGTTTATTCCATAAGTCGAGTCATACCAAAAGACTTTTAAAAAATGGTATCCACAGCTTTCCTGCTTGGCGCTCAGCATATAAAGGGGATAGTGTGGAGAACAAGCCGGCAAGCTTGCTTGTTGTGTCCTTGGGCAAGACACTTAACGGGACGCCTCGGCCTTTATGTGGCAGACAGGTGGCCCTCCCGTACTTCACCGGATTACAATTGTGAAGTTGCTAACCCAGCATGTCAGACGACTCTTGGGTACCCACCAGTGGCAGTCCGCCTTGTTGGTGGTGGGGCTACCAGTCACTTAAGACTGGTTCGAAATGGGCTGCCATCTTTCCCCTAGCCTAATTTCAATTAGGTTGACGGCATGAACCTGAATTGCCGTTCATGTCGTACCTCCATCCCGAGGAAGAGGAGGGGTAATCACAAACAAACAAATGAATTTAAACAACGTGCGCCCGGCGTCTTGCCATAAATGCCCGACAGTGACTGCAGGCAGTTGGTATTCTGAGAACTCACATAGTTGCTCTACTGGACTACAGAACATACAGCACCAATCCAGAAACCAGCTCGCACTACAGGTCTCTCAGGATGCTGACGGAATTAATCATCAGGGAGCAACACTAAGGTGGCCGTAAAACAAAAGTCATCAACTTCTTTTTCCGGTTCGCTATCCTACGTCTCCAACCTAAGAAAGCCCCGAACCTGGTTCACCTGATCTTACAGCCCCAGACACCCGCAAACCCAGTGCCAGTGATGACTTCGAGAGCTTTACTTCAGGTAGTGAGGCCATGGACCAAAAAAAAGTTTTCCTAATTCTGGTAACCAGTTTAAATACATTGTACATATTGTGAAGGCGGTTATTTCATTCTATTTGTATTACATACAGGACAGTATACACATTTGTGTTCTCCATACTTTTTTATTATTTGGATCGGTTCCGGGATCATTTAGTCCGGAAAAACGGCGATCAAGTGTATGTTAAAAAGTATGTGAAAATGCTCTCTACTTGTACAATAACAAAATTTTTGCTTACCTATCTGCAGTACAAACGAAAAAATAATAGAACACAATCCCACAGCACAATACAATCACCAGAAATTATAAGACCACCTCAATTTAAACTGTTCAAATACTTCATGCATTCTGGAATAATGATAAATATCACTAACATTGCTGGCAGCTTTGCTAGATATACAGTATGTACAGCACTTTTTCAGTTGAACCACATCTGACTGCTGTCCAAACTCTTTAAAACATCGCTGAAAGTTGGTGGCGTGTCTGCCAAACAAGCTTAAGTTGTAAGCCTTCACTGGTAAATTTTGCCGAAGAAGGCTAATGCTGTTAGTATTGTTTTAATCCATTGGTAACATTTTCTTCACTTTTGGGAAATTTGTACGTAGAGACACCGTTGAATCATAGTTGCTTTCAAACATGATACTAAAAACGTTATGTCATTTTAGAGCATTACTTTGACATGTATAACTTACGAAAACATTGAACTTTTATCTATTAATTATACATATCAACGCTTTTAACAGTTTCACTCATGTCTTACAGTACTGAAAAAATTATTACGAATTTTCTATATTTTTGATAATTTTACAAAAAATTTTGCAGTTTTTTAATTTTTCCTGTAACTGTCAGAACTAAAGGTGGTTCAAAGCAAAGCTGTAGCAATTCCACACAACCGAGATCCAGTGTCGTACGATACTGCGCATTATGACGTCATAGTTACACAAAAGGAATGAGAACAAAGTCAGTGTAGTTGAACATGGGTATAGTTAGAACTGTCTACTGCTCTACATGGACCGGTTTAGCCTTCAACAATTTGCAAATCTTCGCTTTTAACAAGAAGTTAAAGTCATTTGAAAGTTTTTCTGACAATTTACAAGGATAAGATCAGTCAGAGACAAAAATTAGCTGGTTTTTAACTTAGTTAAAGAAATGGGAAACAAGAAGGATTTGAGTCCTAGAAAGAAAGGCAAATTAGTGTTTTAACACACAGAAGGCTCTCGCGTACCACTAGTGGCACGCGTACCATGGTTTGGGAACCGCTAATTTACGCGATAAACTTAGAATTGTCTCACTTTTAAACTACCGCTATAGGTTAACGCTAATAGGCTACCGGTATGGTACATCAACCACAAACTGTACAACATATAAATAGAAAATTGTCGAAAGAACGAAGTGATCTGATTGAAATATCGTTACACTCGACATACGAGGAATGCCTGCTATATTTAACCACAAAACTGTTCGGTAAGTGATATGCTATTTACCTATTTTTTTAATCAATTGCAAAAAATAATGTTCTGATTGTGACGTAACAAGCAGAACACAAGAAGAAAGAGAAAAGTCTTACTCTCCTCAGCACCAAAATCAGTGCAATCACAAAAAGTGATGTCAGCGCAGCTATAGCTTCCACTCAACGCTCTTAGTTGGAGTAGACCAAGGTGATTCAAACCAAGGCTGTGGTGTCGGCACTAGCACGGTAGCGCTTAGTAGCTATAAGTTTTAACTACTTGGTGCAACACCGACACACCATGCAGTGTACTACTCAAAGAGTTTCCGTAGATTGCCTTTATAATGCAATAAATCGATATATGATACGGTTATGGTGATCACGTGCTATGTGCATAGAGGTAAGGGTTTTAAATAGATCTCGCTTACTATAAACTCTTTGAATGGTACACTGCATCTTCGATACGAATGGGGTCCCCCTACCAAAGTGATAGCATGCGCCGCGCGCGTGATGTGTGCGAAGGAATTTGTAATAGAATGATACTACATTTTTCATATTATTGCAAATATGGGGTTTTGGTTTTTGGTGATGACGGAACAGGCCCTGCTGATGAGTCCAAAAGGACGAAATGCGTCCAGGGATGGTCTCGTCAAATTATGGGGGGAAGCTTTTATTATTTGCAATACTATTACTTTATGAAATAATCACGTCATTCATGTGAACATGCATATAAAGCGCGTAGATTGCCTTTATAACTCAATAAATCGTCACACTACATAACACTATAAATCATTTGGCAGTGATGAAATCTTGAATAGATAAAAAAAATTGAATAGTGAAAAGAAAAAGGTGTCGATGTCGGCAAGTTTAACAAAAGCACACCGGTGTCGGCAAAGATTTGACGACACCACAGCCTCGGTCCAAACCCTGGCACGCGGGCCGCAGGTGGCTCGATAACACTTTGCGTACATCGTATTTTTTCTGAAAAAAGCTCAGGAGTTACAATACACCAACATTTTACATAGACACATTGCAGCAACGGCCCTAGGCAAGCTGCACATCAAAGTGCAGGTTGATGTGTTGCGAATGTTGCATAGCAATGCGTTTTTACGCTTGGCTGAGACACAGGTAACCGTTAGTTTTTACCTTTAGTTGCAAGCACCACTCTCTCATCCTGGGGCTCTCAGTTTTTTCGATGCCATGGACCCTTTTGAAAACTTTGGTGACATGCTGTGGACCCCCAACTCAATTACAGACTAAACACTAAGTTTTTCATGGGCGAGCTGACGGTATTGTCGTCTTGAAACAAAGTTGAAGACGATTTTGAAAACTTTTTAAAAAATCTTGTTGGCTACCAAAATCTTTTGTGGATCTTCGGTTGGGTACCACTGCTCTGGTCGAATTTAACTGCAAGTTAGCAGATGAGTTTGATTAGCTTTGCCAGAAGCTAATGGGGAGGAAGGCAGGGAAAAAATATTATTTCTGGTCTTTGGCTGTCAATTTTGTAAGATCATTTTTTCAAAGATTGTTTTTTAATCCCACTTTTGTGAAATTTGTGCCTGAACTTTGCTTGTTGCCTTGTGTAGAAATTATCGGCGTTTAGAACCAATAAAATCTCAAAATACCGTTTATCCTCCATCGAGATTACAAAATTTAGGGGCACACCTTCTGCGGACCCTTCTTGTTAAGCTTTGGGCATTGCGAAAAAATCTTGTAAAAAATCTGGCAGTTTTAACCTCTGAGTCAGGGGTTCTTAAAGTTTGCCTCAATACCCCAAGGGGTATTAATATCAGATTTTGGGGGTATTGAGTATTTTTATTGCAAAATAAGATATGGATAAGATTACATAGCAATTGAAAAGTGAGTGGAATTAAATTTCACGTGATTCCGAATTAAGAATATTGGGGCTTCAAAAGAACCGCTGCTCTAAGTGATTTTTCCTTGAATGTGTGCGCCGTGTTTAGCAAAACTTCTCAATTATTGAGGGAATTTAAAATCGATGCGCAAATTAGAATGGCCAACCAAACGTTAGATGCGCTTACTGCAAACAGCAGATTATCAAAATTAATGCAAATCCTGACATGACAACAAAAATAGAAGCCAATGAAATGTTTTGCAAATTAGTTGACGTGTGAAGTGCCTTCCTAGCTATCATAGCTGAAAACCATTTTTTGAGTGACAAACAACCAGAAAGCATCAAAAAGTGCGTTTGTGGTGCATGCACTTAAACATTATATTGATCAGATTAGCAAAATCAGCTGTTTGATCACTCTAACGTTTCTCCAACTACGGTCCGCAGTTTGTTCAAACAGAAATGTGGCTCTTTATACTTGCGATTTTGGATCACCCTGGGAAAAACCACGCATTAAAATGTCTTGCTAATGAAAAGAATTCATCACAAGTACTTGAAGGAGTCAACGACTTTAATTTGATATTTGCAGACTGTGCGATACCCGCGCGGCAACAAGAAAGAATAGATTTCTGCACGGTATCCGCACGACGCGGTGGTGTAACAGCGTCCGCTACCTCTTTATGATCTCCAGTAGATCACAACGTATAGCACGGTCACTTTGCTGCATACGGAACAAATGGGTTTGACAGATGCATTTAGAAGTTGATCTGCTGTTAAAATATCAACAGGCAACAAGAAATCTTGAGCCATTGAAGCATATGCAAAACTGAGAATAACATGTATTCACCAGTCATTCAATGCCGACACGCCTAAAACATCAGCGATTTCTAATGGCAATCGCCTCCACGATAACACCAGCTATTATAGACTGTAGACCTATGGTGAATTATACAGAACATGTTTTACTTACTGTTTTTTTCTTCTTCGATAGAGACAATCTTCGTAAACTCCTTCTCAAACTCAAACCAGCTTTCAGTGGAATTGATTGTCAATCGTCAGCTTTGTTTTCACCCAGACTGGCGACATTACTAAGAAATTGCCGAGGCTGCCACATATTAGAAGAACCTAAAACATGGATCGTTACCAATATGAAAAAGTAAAAACAAAATTTCAAGCGACTTCTTTATTACAATAGGCTTTCACTCTTCAGCTTACACTGGAGAACGCTTACTATACCTGGCGTATTTTAGCAAAACCAAAAATACCAGAGTGTATACTTGTAGAGAGAGCGGGTGAAAGAAACTTTATCACAACGTCAAAAGAAGCCGTCATTACGGTTTAACAGGAGACGCTAAAGCCCTAAGGATCTTTCTGTGAAAAAAAACTAGTGCTATTTAAAAAAAATCAGGAGCAAACTACAACGTGAAGCACAAAGTTAATTGGGTAGGCTGCTGTCACTATGGTAGCAGCGTTTCGATAATTTTCAGAGCCACTATCCACCTACTTATGCAGCTGGCTAATAGTTTCTGTAACTAACACCAACTACGCGTCTTCAGTTACTGTATAAGACATAGGGCAAAAATGAAAGGAAAGCTCGTACTACATTGCAGCTATCCGGAAGTTCAAAGTGCATACAACGTATTGTACCGACCATATCTGTGAATCATGCTTCGCTTGATGCTATGCAAAACTTAAAATTTTCTCATTCCGCAACGTCAGCCCGACACTACTGTTTTAAAATAGAAGACTCAAAAGTTGAATCCAGCGAATAGCTGAAACGTTATAGGCATTCAAATCTCTTTTATATTTTTTAAACAAATTTCAAAAACATTTATAATTTAACATCACACACAAAGAAAGCAGTTGTACGAATCTGAAATATTTACTTTACCCAAATAGATTATTCAGTAACTACAACATGCTTTACAACAAATTTATACAATGGGCAAAATAGGGTCTAAATGAGCAATTATGTAGCGTGTGTTTGATCAGCCAGTCAGACACTAAGCAGCAACTACATTTGGATCCCTTTGATTAGATCAAGGAGTCAAGGATAAAGACAGAGAATTGACACCAATCCTTGTAAAATGATATTCTCGATAAAGATAAGCGCTATAAGCCATAAGCGTTAGGTGCAATCAGCCAATTCGGTCAAAAATCCATTCATATTTTCTTATGTAATGATTGGTTGTGCTTCTAGACTAATGGTTGGAACTGGTGAAACCCTTTTACTTGATTGAATAGATCAACCCATTCAGTAGTCTATATATTTAAAATAAAGACCTTTTTTCGGAAAGTCACAGGTCGTAAAGGCCTTTCAATTGGTCTACAACTCAAAAACTAAAGGTTGTTGCGGACCCCTCAAAAGTTCCTCATGGACGCCCTTCCACACTCTCGTGTTTTGCACAACTCAGTTTGAAAACAACTGATCCAGACAAACATTTTTACAGAATTCGTGCTTAGCTCGGATAGCAATAACTTTGTATTCTCTACACATAACAATTTTGACCGTGTGTATTGATAGCAGAAAAAATAACTATTAAGCAGTGATGCATTTTCTATTCTATTTCCTCGAACTGCAACTATATGCTACGGTACTTTAAATTGCTTAGTGGTAAAACACAACTACAGCACGACTTACTTGTTATAAAAATCACCAAAAAAACTGCAATCGTTAGCCTAACCAGGATGTCAAACGTTGATTTAATATTATCTCATATATGATAGTTTTGAAACAACTAGACGTAAGATACAAAACTATCTCTAAGTACACATGTTTTTTATATACTCTCACCAATAAATGAATACTCATAATATTGCAAAACACTTAAATAAGTTAAGAAAGCAAAGTACAAAATGTAACGTTAATGGTTTTGACTGCAAGACATCAGAGCTGCTATTTAGCAAACTCTTAACTTCTTGATACAAAATATTATGAGGACGGAGTATATAGGGACGTCACGACAACAAAATTAAACATGCAATCAAAACTACAACATGCACTTGGAAAGTTGTTTAACCCAAAAGAGATGGAAGCTAGATTGATGTGAATACCTTAATTTCTAAGACACAAACTGATGGACCGTAAGTACCTGTATCAGGATCATTAAACAAATAAAATCTTATAATATTGATTTAGATTTACAGCAAAAATGACACGTTACATTGTATGAAGAAGGAAAGAAAAATCTCAGAATGACCGTAGTTGTCAGCAGCACACGTATCGACAACTCTATTATAAACCAGCGCATAAATATACAAGTTAATAAGTAGTGCAGTGCTTGCACCGCAGCATTTTCAATTAGGACACAAACAGAAAGTAGCAGTGCTACCGAAAAAATCTCATATGACGGATAACAATTCAGTGATGATGCTCTTTATGCATTGACTTGGACACACTTGCTGAGTGATCGCAAGCTGTAGAGAAGATCGTTTGGACTAAGCATACAATCAGAACCTGACGCGGAACATGCATGCCAACAAATTATGATACAGGACACGTACAACAACAAATACATACGCATATCCATAAAGAGGTAAAGTTGTTCATAAAAAATAAAAATTGCCGTTTAACTTCATGTACTTTAAGAGTGTGGAAACTACTTTTCAATTAAATTTGAAAAGTTTTCCATGACGCACTCGTCAGTGAGGTTACGTGTCGCTTAGTAAAGACCTAGAGTGAATAACTAAACATCCTATATTAAGAATTATGACTCATTTAACGCCATACGGCCACTGTTAAGTATGTCGCCAAATGCATAAACAACCAACCTCGACTGTTTTCGAAGCTTCTTTAAGGGCGTGTATCTTCAGCAAATTATATATTTGTCAATCGATTTTCATAACTGTACAAGCTGATTTGTACTAGGATCATACCAAACACTTCGCGTTATTCAGCTACTCTGAGATGCTGCATTACGTAACTAAGCACTTTTTAATACTGCAACCACGAGCTGGATCAGTAGGTCGTAGTGAAGTAGACTAGTCAAGCCATAAATAGCAGATAAATGGACATGGGATTCAATTCCCTAAGTCGAGTCATGCCAAAAGACTTAAAAAATGGTATTCAAAACTTCCCTGCTTGACGCTCAGCATAAAAAAGAGATATTGAGGAGAACCAGCCGGTAAGCTTGCTTGTTGTGTCCTTGGGCAAGGCACTTAACGGGACGCCCCCGCCTTTATGTAGCAGACAGGTGGCCTACCCCTACTTTACCCGGTTACAATTGCGAAGTTACTAATCCAGCATGTCGTAAAAGGCGACTCCTGGGTACCTACCAATGGCAGTCCGCCTTGTTGGTGGTGGGGCTACCAGTCACTCATGACTGGTTCGAAATGGGCAGCCATCTTTCCACTAGCCTAATTTTAATTGGGTTGACAGCATGAACCTGAATCGCCGTTCGTGCCATACCTTCATCCCGAAGAAGAGGAGGGGTGATCACAACAACAATAACAACATAAATAGTAACTTCACCGTGTTAGAATATTGAAGTTTCTCACACAGCATGTCGTAAGAGGCAAGTTTTGGGCCAAGCAATGGCAGTCCGCTTTGCAAATGGTGGGGCTACCAGTCTGCGATTTGCATTTATAACTGGTTCGAGATGGACTGCCGCTTTCCCGTAATCTTACGTGATCAGGCTTGCGATATCAATCAGAAAAAGCGTTTCATGCCGTACCCCCAACACAAGGATGAGGTGAGGTAAACGCAACACACGAAACATAAATCAGTAATCATTAAAAACATTCAAGCTGACAACAGGATGAATTAAGTCTCTGTAAAATACCCAATAGTGTTATTCAACAAAACGTTACGTCACAAGCCACTGCTATTGTTGATTCAGAGCGGTGCTGTGACGTCACAGATGAGGGTCACGTGACCCGAATAGCTACTTTCTATAAATAGCAAATTGGCGAATTCGTTTCAACGACATTCAAGACCTCTAGTTAATCATTTACAGAACAGCCAAGTATTTAACTGATACGTTGATATTCGCCAAATGAGAGAGAACAAAACGACTACCCTTAAAACTTGAGTAATGTCTTCATACTTCAGACAAAAGTCTTGCATCAATACGGCAGTTACTAAAGCAGCTGTATCTTGTAGCGTTTGATAGCATTGATGCATAATATTTAAAAAAGACTGATTTTACAATCAGCTTAGTCATGGAATTTTTGACCTATCTGCTGTTGGCATTATTTCAAATTTAATGCAAAACGTGTTTTTTAAAAAGCGCATTGGCAGTACAATGTCAATTGTTTTTTTAGAGCTTACTTACCTATCAGTACTTCCCATACATTTCCTCTCCCTCTGGTTTCATTCGTAACCTCATAGGCGCATCTCATTTCAGAGCAAGACATTCCACCAATGATAAAAACAATCAGCCGAGGCCCCGATTTGTATTCCGTTGAATTCTTGTTCTTGTGCCAGTGGTAGCGAGCGCTGTAGAAAACAACCGAAGAATTTTAAACTTCAGCTCAAGGAAAATGTACTGAGGTTTACCTGATCAAACACAGGCTGCGGTCAAAATCTCATTTTCGACTTTGCTGTAGCCAAACAAATAAATTAAAACTCGTATAAGTTAATAAAATAAAGATTTTATTTATCTTCCCTATTGCTGACTCTTCAAGGTCAATGTGCACAGCATTAGTTTTTGGGCTGTTCTGCCCGGCTTTTTAAAATTTTTTTCTCGTATGCATTTATGTACGAAAACTTTTATCCGCTTGGTTATCTACGGTACATGGTGTCGCACAGTATACGTTGACTTTGAGCATCCGGTTTTGTCCGCAAATTACGTATTAAAAGCGTTTTGCAGGTTTTTTTTCGCAAAATCGTGTACTCTATTGATACGTACTTTGCGGACAAAATCGAATATTCACACAACAAAGTATATGATGTGAAGCTCCACATAAACAACAAAGTGGATGAAAATTTTTGATCGCATGCAAAAGCTAGTTTACAAAAACTTGACTCAGCGGTTGAACTACTCAAGATAAAACCGCAATATGAATGCATGATTGCACTTTTTGAAAGAATGGAAAGTACGACATACAGCATTAAAGAGGCTTCTCTAAAAACTAAACTTCGAAAACTCTTGTATTAAAAGTTACGCCAGAAAAAAAATGCAGAAACGTGACATATGCAAAATAATGATAATGGCAAGATCAGACATTTAACCAAATGAATACTGTTTGCGACAGCACTGTCAATCAACAACCGCTTCTGTGGAAAAAAAAGTTTTTCAATGCGACAAAAGTTTCTAGCTCGTGACAGCAATCTTACAGCAGACTATTTCAAACACTACATGCTTATGCACTGTAATTCTACTCTTGGGAGAATTTGAGTTGGAAATAAACTGGGAAGAGATACTGAAGGTAGCTGTGTTTTTTGTTGGTTTTTCGTTAATATTTTTTGTAAAAGAATTCAATAACAAAGTCAATTATTGGCTAGGTAAATAAAGTCAATTTTTATAAATTTTTAGGTCATTTTTATTCAGTTTCTAGATCAATAAAAACTTACCCTACTCATTAGTCAATCACCTATGGGATACCAGTCAAGTGATGGGTGGTATCACGAAAACAAAACACAAAACATTTCATACGATCAAAAACATCAGGTCTTCGTTAAAAGTGAACGTTATTTGGACGAGGTTACGAAGTGAGATTTCATTACACCATGATAAAAATCCAAGATTAATACATATAAACAAAAACTAACTTGAAATAAAAACATCCTTAAAAAAACTCTGCCTCAATAATATTTGCAGAGGTTAAAGTGCGAATAGGCTCTGCCCAATCAAAAGGCACTGCCGAATGAGCTCAGCCTTTCATTTTAGCATTAATCGCAAAATAGAAAACAGACAAGACTAAAACCTCACCGACCTGCGAGCGTCTGATGCGCCCGAACCAGCACTCCTGCAGTTTAAGTATGGAAACAACTTCTGATCCAGTTTATCTGCAATTGCCTGCTCCATTACATCTTTAATGACAGGTGTCCATCTCGAAAGCTGGAATTGGACATTTCGTTCAGCTCTGTCCATTTTCGAGCCACCTCGTTTTTTGTCCTAAAATTAACAACCTTATGCAACACCACCAAAAACCTTAAATTTACAAAGGCACATTAGTACTCGAAAATTTAGCTTTTTTCGGCTTCACTGGGAAAACATTTTGTAAAGCATTCGTGAGGCTATGGGTTAGAATCCAACCAAAATCATTGCCATCATTCTCATTTGGTTCCGAGACAAGTTCTTCGGTATTTTCGAATTCTCACATCATTATAAGTAAAATGCTACAATTAATCCGGCGTGTAGTCATCTCCAAGATACTACCAAACGAGCAACTACCGTAAAGCGCTATCACAAAAGTAAAGCATTGACAGTGAAATGGAGAAATTATTAAATATGTACAGACTGAGAGCAAAGTAGCTATTGATTTCATAGTAGAATGCCTAAGCTAATAGTATGCATTACATAACAAAAAAATGGAAATCAGGCCCGAATTTTTTCTAAAATACTAAATGGTGAAGTATGTAACTAAATAATAACTATAAACCTACTGTAGTATCATTATTGACAATCGTAAGACCCAGTTCAGCCATGTTGCGAATAATCCTTGCATCTGTTTCAGAAAGATTTGCATTTTTCAACAAGCTATTCAAATTGGCTTCAGGGACCCCTGCAATGAATCAAAAATACAAACAATATCCAAAATTGGAACACAATAAACTGACAAAGTTTTAACATAACGAGGCTATATGCAAGTTTATACAACCTATTAGTTCAATGGCGTTATCTTGGCTTTTCTGCTCTTAGGGTTTCATGATCTCCAGCCGTGCTTCAATTCAGAAGAAATTGAGTAATAACAACAAGGCGTAATCTGAGCTTCATCGGGCTTTAAAAGCAAGGTTTTTCATTTAATGCTCAGTAAGAGTTGACTTTGAAGGATTTATCTGTAGTTTTATTATCATAAAAAAAGACCCTACAGCGGTTGCAAAACAGAGTAGATATATTTTACAAACGAACCGTTTTTAGCCAAAATGTAGAGCAGAATTATTCTGATTTTTGACATTGAGTGAATAGAGCCATCAATTAGTAAAGGAACAAGGTTCTTCATCACATCTTTGATTGGTTCGCCATGCACGTCTACTCCCATAACCAGATCTTGTTCAACAGCACACATCTTATCTACTTTCCCCTCATACTGGCGCATGCAATCCTCTGCCATATGTAGGTGAGTAGAATACTGTCAACAAAATGGCAGCTTGTATAAAGGAAGGTACATATTAGATCGGCGCTTTTCAAACTTTTTGACAAAAACATTTTTGAAATTAAAACATCCTGCGAAACACCACCACTCAACAAATCTATTAAAACGATACAAAAGAGTTTGCTAGCGCCATCACCAATCTAATTTGAATAAAGTGATTTTTCATAAAATTCTTCAACGTTGTGGCACGATCCCGACTTGCTGGGTTTGGCCGAAATAGTTGTTGGCTTCCCCAAGGGTCCCACTTACCCCGAGTGCTCCCCACACCAAACATGTTTTACGATGCTGCCCTACGAACAACGGCAGAAGGGCAGCCCACACCCTGTTTCAAATCGGTCACTAGTCTTTTCATCTTTTGCTCTCCAGCGTTTCTCTTTCATGCTTTCTTGTACTTCTAATGAGTGGCAACGTTCATCCTCACACTGGCGCTGCCTTTCCTTGTCTTGTGTGCGCCGACAATGTGATCCAAAAGGGCGTGTCAGTGCAGTGCTTCCCCTGCCCCAAATGAATAATCTAAATTGCACTTTCCTCTTCTCCTCGGAGTTCAACTCCTTTCACAGGTTTTATTTTTTGAGTTTTCCTCTTTGTTGCAACTCTGTCTCTCTTGAAGAACCTCAACCTATCAACACTGTGATCTTTTTCGATGCCATCCAGAACGTATACATCTACTTTGGACTGCAATCCACACAACCCTCTCTCTACCAACGCAGTACTCCCGCCTCACCCTCGCCTACTGACCTCTTGCTCTCCCTCTTCCCCGCTTCTAACTCCTCTCCCACCCACCCTCTTCAATTCCGCGCACCTTCCTTACCTCTTGACCCGCTCATGGTCCACCAATGAAATGGAGAAGGTCTTCATGCCGGAAGTGTTGAACTCCTTCACTACCTCTCACTCTTTTCTGTTGATCTTATTTGTATCCAGGAATCCAACCTCAACTTTTTTTCATCTTTCAGGATCCCTAAATATTCGGTGCTGCAATCTGAACGCACTCAATACAAGTCTGATTGACTTTCTTCTGATGACTCGTACGCTGAAAGTTATAATTTTGTCAGACAGAATCTATCGTTTCTGAACTCTACACTTCTCTTTCGCTTTTTGCCTGACCTCTACTGTGACCACGAGGGGGTAAACACTTCTGAAAAAGTCTTCTCTCTCTATCCTAACGTCTACGCTCCTATATTTGCTCCCCCTCTGCAGATAGTAGATCACACACCATTGTTCTCTTTTCCTCCAGAAATCTTTTCGTTCTGGGAGACTTCAACTGTCATCACCCTTCAATCTTCATAAGTAGGAAACTGGAACGAAAAGAGGTAACGCTTTTGCTACTGCCCAACCATCGAACGGGCTTTAGCTTCTGCTCGCAAAAACGATAAGCGCTGGGCTTTCCTCTCAGAATACCTTATCTGTCATTGCAAAGGCAAAGCTATGGCATGGCATGAAACACGCCGTTCTTTCTCCTAATTCTGATCCTATATCAGTCTGTTCTCTCCTTTAATCTGTAGCTGGTTCATTTTCTTCCTCCTCCTCTTCGCCTAACTTTCACAACTGCTCTTCTCCCAGAGAGTCGGCTTTGGTTAACGCCAATTACCTGAGGTATCACTTTTCTGTGTCTCGTCTTACCTCTCGGATTCACGCATCTCGTCTTTTGGACTGGAGGCACATAGTTTTATCAAAAATCTTTCCACACACAGGTCCGCTCAGTTTCACTCAAGAGCTTGTGCACCCTGTTCATCCTCCCTATTTCTGTTCTAGTCTTCGCTGCAATTGAGACAACACCATATTCAACTTTTATCTCTCTAAAATTGGCAAAAGTGAGAATCTTTCATGCAACGCCTGCAGTCATCCGACTCGGGACACTTCTCTTCTCGTTCTATCCTGTCCAACCACAGACTCATTGAGCCGCTCTCTCTTTGACAACTCTTTTTCTGTATGCGACTTTCGGTCTAGGCCTTGGACAGTTGCACGACTTCTGGGCTACATGGTCTTTCACCATGCCCCCATTTTGAGAAAGCGGTCGGGAAAGAACAAACACCATCAAAATAAGCTATAAAAAAAACATAAAATTTACTCGCGCTAACACATATCTATTAATATATTTCCTTAAGGTGATTTTTTTATGGAACTGCTAACCATCTTTACGGGAACAACAGTGTTGCTAGGAGCATTGGCGGAAAAAAAACAGCACTAGACACTAACAACAGTTTTTACTACATCCTACCGTTCGAACTATAATTGCTTTTTTTCACCAAATTTATCGTGTCAGTAATAGACTACCGAAATTTCCTGTCTCATATTTCTAGGACAGAATTACATATCCCTGATGCTATCTTGTGAAAAACTGTGATTTTTAATCGACAATAATTTCAAAGACTTGTCTTTTCAAAGCAGGGGTTCTTAAACTAAGGTCCGTGGTTCGTAAAGGTCCAATGGAAATGTCAGTACAATAGTTTCGTCCATGTTTTTCACGGTACAATTTTCTTAGACTAGGCCGAAAAGAAATCCGAACAAACAAGAAAGTTATTTTAGTAGTGGGAAATAAAGGAAAGTTTAACAACCCCTGCTATAAAAATTGCATTTTATGTCATATTTTACAACTAGGGCCCGCTAAAGTCAATAAAGTCAAAATTTTTTCAGGACCTTCTTACATGATCAAACGTGTACTAACGTTCGTTTCAGGTGTTCAGGAGTCTGTTTTGCTAGATTTTATAAGTCAAAATTTTGCATTAAGTCAAAATTTGTCAAAATTGTCTTCATCAAAAATTTCCTTACAAAAACCAACAAATTTATATTTTTTTCAATTTTTGAGCTGCTATTAAAATTTTATGCGCAGTTTTATTTGATTTTAAACTTCTCAAATAGTTGCAATGGTAAAAATGCGTGCGGTAATTGAGAAGGAAATAGCACACGACTATCCAACTCTGATTTAGAAACAATAATAAACTGTAGCAACTTGACAATTGACCCAACAAGCTACGCACTATTGCAAAAAGCCCAGCCAACCTCTGCTGCTGTTGAGAGGTCGTTTTCTATGCTCAGTAAATTACTGAGAAAAGACAGAAATTTTGATGTTAAGAACGTAAAAAAATATATAATGCTGTATTACAATAAAAATCCTGGTAATTATATTGTGTGACTTTCGTTAATAACATCATAGACAGACTGTTAATGTACAGTACAGTTGCGATAACAACGCATTTTTTTGTATTATACACTAATTGATACCGGTACACACAATGGCTCGTTATCCTAGGTTTTGACGTCATACGTCGCTTTGTTGCATTAGCTTCAAGACTGAGTGATTGAGAAATGTTTAAAGTAGGCTACCGTCTTCTTTAAAAACTTATGTAAATTGCGGATTATAAAACATTTTTAATCAAAAAAGTGCAACAAGACATAAATAATAGGCGAAAGCGGTTAGGTCAAAATAAAGTCAAAATTTTGCTAAAATAAAGTCAAAAAAGATTTTTTTTAGGTCAAAAAAAATGGCCCTATTTATAACTTAATTTCGTAAAATTAATCATCCGCACACAACTCTTCGTATCGCTGGAACACAAAAGCATACTTTTGACAATTCTTTTTGATATTGAGGCATCTTCTTGATCATATTGCCTAAGTCTCTCATTGTGGTTTTCTCACCACTATCCATTCGTTTATCCTTTGCAAAGTCTTTCAGTAATGTAGTAATTTTTCTAAAAGCAACACAGACGATCAAAAATTGGATGACGAACGACGCGTAGATTAACTAAGCAAAGGTGGCTACAGCTGGGTTTAGATGATAAACGTCGACCTGCTAGCTCAGACCAGATGACTTTGTTCGGCTTTTTATCACATATCATTATTATTGTCACATTTTTTTCTTGCATTTACGAAAAACCTTTGCGGTTACGCTTAGAGCAACACTGTGTTTAGACCCGCCTCGGAATTGCCGGAACTGTGGGCAAAGTGTATTTCCACTACAAGCAAAGCCACCAAGCAAGAGAAATTACCATAAAGTACCATTCAACGGCACCACAAAGCAAACGCCCATGCGTGCATTGAAGTCGCAATGTCACGCTTACGAGACAGCGCTTTATCGCTCTGAGTTACGCTGTGACAAAAGTCCTGCTTACTCTTAAATTAAGCAATATAAAAATTGCCAGGAAATTAAGTCATACTAATCGCTTTCACAATGATGTAATAAAATCAGTGAAGCGATTCAATTACTGCCACCTTGAAACATTTAAATCGTCAAGCTATTTCTACCTGATTGTAACATGACAATTCGCCAAAGTACAAGAGCTGTGTTAAGCTACTTTTGACAAAATTAACTCAAATACACCAGCTATTAAGTGTGAAAGAACTTGGATCTACTTACTGCGAAACAACTGCAATATGCTCGTGGCGCAACTGCTCCCACAGCTCATCATCTTCATCAAGAAGAACCTGCTTTTCTGTCTGTCCTTGCTGCTGGCTTTCATATCTACAAAATTATGAGTCAGTTTGTCTTCACGTCAAAGAAAATGCTTTACGGCAATACAAAGAGCCTGCGTTTACATCTTCTTCGAAAAAGATAGCATAAAGCATTTCCAACACTAATGTAAAACTTAAATACAGTAAATTGCCATTAAGCACCATTTACAAAGGCATAACTAAGCAGAAACCAAGTGGTTTTGAGTTCTAATCCTCCCAAATATACAGTATATCGGTACCTTGTGTTATTGTTACCCAATTAAGTTGGGCAACTCCCCACGGCCTGGAGTACAGAAAAGAATGCCAGAGAACTGAGCAAAGAGTCTGTAGCATGGCAGGAGAAAATAAGATAAAATATCCAGACCCGATTAACCTCAAGCGCTGTATAAAGGATTTTCAACCGCTACTGATCGTGCAGCGTAACATTGCCAATATTGCGACACATAAACTCAATTATTTTCAGCTGTGAACGCGATGCTCCCGCCACTTATCACCGGCGCGGTGGTGCAGTGCAAAAAGCGTTCACTTCGCAGTCGATAGACATGGACTGTGTTCACTTGTCGAGTTATGCCAAAGACATTAAAAATGATATTCACAGATCTCTCGCTTGGTGCTAAAAAATTGGACTAATGTATAGAATGTATAGAATGAAATATGAAATTTAGTTTGGCATCACAAGAACAATCCTTGATTTATCTTTCGTAATTGGGCAGGGAAGAAAACTGTCGAGCAATTGTATGTTTTTCGCGGGTCATAAAAACAAGTAGTTTCTGTTTTACTGTACATCATTACGTTATACAATATGTTGAAAATAACCCTCCGATAATTATACTAAATGACTCATTTGGAAATCAGTTCACACACAACATTACTGCGGATGTCCTGAATTATATATCTATTGAGCGCAAAAAATTGAAAAAGGGATTGTTGCGTGGGTGAATTATAAAGACTAGAAACATAATAGTGATCCCTGTAATATTCTACCAAAACAGCCAGGGGTAATCTTAACCGGCAACTTGCGGCTGTTTTGCCATTCAACTGCGGCCCCCTTCGGATTGGCACAGTATATACTGGAAAAGCCATACCAAAAAATCTATTCTAATTAGTTCTTACACAAAACAGCCAATTTGAAAAGTTGATCACCAAAAAAAAGGATAAAGAAACGTTTTCTATTTAGTGTGAAACGAAAAAAGTGGATTTGATCAAAAAAGCCCAAAAAAACCTTGGCTCTCATTGTTCTCTTTTTTGTTAAAATCGAACCCAAATGGTTTTTCGGTAGCCTACCCTTGCCTTACTCATTTGACACTGGCGAAAAGAAACGAATACATTAAATACGGCAAATAATTAGACATTACTAACTTGTACACGTTGTTTTCAATTCCGAGTAGATCTTGTACCATAGCTTGGTAGGTTAGTTCGTGGAGAAGGACAGAGGCAGGGTCAAACCCACGGTCAAGAATGATAAGCTGCGATCTCGCCTTGTCAGGTCCTTCGCCGAAGTTAGCGTTTTCAGCCTGACACCAAAGTTCATTTGAAAACTTCTAATTTTTGATTTGAAGTGCCAGCAAAATCAAATTTTTATCTATTTTGTCGTAATAGTCGTTAAACACATTGTGGCCCACGCAAAATTTAATTTAAAGCAGGTAGATTTGCTGACATTTGATTCGTAAAGTTTGAATCCAATTGATATCCCACGTTCCTTCAATCACTTTCACATGATATTTCAAGTTCAACTATAGCAAATCATTCTATTGCCTAAAACCCAGTTGCTACTTGGTTGCTATGCAAAACAAAAACCAATACTTCATGGTATTTTGAACTTGACCAATTTTTGAAGCATCAAAAAACTATATAGTAATAATAAAATGTATATCAAATCAAACTGCATCCTATTGTTGAAGTGCAAACAAACGACTTTGAAGATCTTAATTTTGTGCAACAACTACATCTAGCCAACAATTTTATGCAACAACTATCATCTAGCCAACAATTTTATGCAACAACTATCATCTAGCCAACAATTTTCAATGGCTACGAGAGCTGTGACGTTACCAGGTAGCCAAAGGCGTGTGTAGTGGTAGATATTCACTTCATCAATACATCTACGGCAGCAAAATAGCAAATAAGGACGTAAAATAGAGCAAAAATTTTGTCAAAAAAGAACTAACCTTATATGCCGTCAACTTCGATTGTACAAGTCCTGCCAAAACTTGGGATTTATCGCTATCCCTACAATAAAAATCAGTTACATGTTTTTTTAAGTATTCAAATAGACTGATTTGTCGAGAAGCAATACTGTAATACTTATCTTTAACAAAAAAATGTCGAGGTAAAATATAAGAGTTGGTCTTGGAAGATTATTACTTTCTAACGCAATTTTTTTTTCTTCAAAACCAAATTCAATCATGATATAACCACAGTAACAAGCATAGACACGTACTGTCGATATCGAATGGAAGGGTATTCCCCCAACACAGCGCACAACGTTGCAAGCTGTTCTGCTTGTCTTTCCAACACTTTTTCGCGCTTTTCTGCATGGAAGGGGCTGTAGATGTATTCAAATGACTCTGGGCTATCTAAGGTGTAAACCTAAATACAAGACATTGAATAAGTTGTGCACCACTAGCAACCTGTCGATGGATGCAAAACCCATTCAGCATGAACTGAATACGGTTAAAAAGCAGGGTACTGAAGTTGGACTTATGGATTTCCTGGTTTTATCTTGGGCTCGGGCTATTGAGCTAATTTGTTCTATTGTAATTGCACTCAGATAGGCATATTCAGGCTGACTATTAGTTGCAATGCCGCCGACTCTGGTTAAAGAGAGCTGTTCAGGCGGATTAAGAAGCTAAAGACAAAGTGATGACCTCGCGAGGGTCTCACATGTTCGGTATAGCTGATTTGTACTTTAAACTTGGGATCGGCGGTTTGTAACTAAAACTGTCACACAGGTAATTGGACTAGTGCAGTGAAGCCGGACTTGGACTGGCATTAACATTTTCGCGTGTTTAATGCTCTGAAAGTACACATTATGCATTGCACACGCATCACCTCCATTTCAGTTTAAATATAATGCCTCGGTAGCACCCACCAAAAATTTAGTTTCTTACTGAATTACGAGCACCAGAAGCTGGACAAAAAAACGATGAAGTTATACTATGGAAAACATATGAAATACAAGGTTATTTTTATTTCGCTGAAGTCTCACTTAAGAATGTTCATGCTAGTCACTGAATAGATAGCATATGCAGATCGTTATAAAAACACTTCCCTTAACTTGCACGTCAAGTAAACGTGCCAGAATAGTGCTTTGCAAGCAACCGATTTCCTGTGCGCTTTTAACTTTAATAGTATAAAAGTGGGAATATCATAACAAGGCTATTCCACATTCGCCATAACGCTACCTAAATGGAAAGTTGCCTAAATCAAACGTTTTGCTGTCTTTAAACAAACCGAAATTGATTCAAACTGAGTTAAAAAAAAAAAAAAGGAAATCAATAAAAGTAGCACAAACCGCAGAATGCAAATGCGCCTGAAACTTTTACTAACAATTATCAAGGCTACATGTAGATGCTGCTGCATCTTCAGAGAAATTAGGGAAGTAAGTGGGAGAAAAAGATGTATTTTTACGTGAAAGAAACAACTCTAAAAATCAAAGTGACTTATATCCCTCTCTCCCAAACTAGTTCTGGTTGCAACAATAAAAAACTGCCATAAAGCTTTATGACTGAATGTCCGAATTGATTTTCACAAAATGCAAAACTAACCTGGGACTCGAAGGGTAGATATGCAATGTTAACTTCCTTCATTGTTTTGATGTATTTTGCAACGTTGCTCTTTGCAATGAGTTTAAACAAAAAATCTGGACACGCTAGAAAAATATTGTTTCATAGCATTAACAATCAATTGAATACAAGAACATAGCTCAGCAAAAAAATTATTTATCATATTGCTGTATAGGCAAGCTCGTGACACCACTCCACATTCTTTACTAGCAGGCTCTGCCGGCATCGCCTGCAGGGCCCCCATAAGCATTGTAAAGATTAAAAATATAAGTTCAACCGGCTGCGCCGGCTTTACTCAATTAATATTTGGGACAACAGTAATAAGAACTTAATGTTATTTTGATATAGCCAATTCTCGTTTCAAAATCAAATCGATCGTACAATACAGGGGCTTGCACATAGCCGATATACTTCAAACGAAGTTTCTGGAGTGCCTGGCAACGTGTTGCTTAACCTATTTCCAGCATAGGCGTACTTAAAAAGTGGACTTGCTTTCAATTGAAGCAGCCAACGGTTTCAAAAAGTTTTACTTGTTTATACTGTATTACGAAGTGCATGGAAGCAGAGTTTTAAGGTTGTGTGGCAGAAGGAGAGGAAACACCAAGATGATATGTATTTTCAGGAATAACCAATAAATACTAGCACTTACGACTTTTTCATAATTGAATATACAGTACTTCAACGACTAAATCCTCTGGCTGCACGCAGGCTGCTTGGTCCTGGCATAAACGCAGCCATGCAACGAGCAAACTAACCCAAAAGAAGATGATATGTAGCTCGAGCTTTTGACATTTGTTGCAAAAGACAAAGCAGGACCATTTTTATGCCCTCTTTCTGTTAGATCAACAGTTTTTTGCTGATGATCCAAAAACAAAGCAAATTATTGGTTTGGTCAATAACGTCAATTTTTGTATATTTTGTAAGTCAATAAAATCTTGCCCTATTAATTGCCTAAATTCTGGTGAGCATGCAACAACAGAAACGTTTTAAGTTTAATATTTTGTAAGTGAATTTGTTAGATAATGCTAAAAAGGATTATGCTACTTGCCAACTTGCTATTGGTTACCAGCTAAATAACTTCAATTTCACAACATTAGTCCTTTCTTAACAAGAATGATATGCCATCTACAACCCTTAAACAAATATCAACTTACAAAGCATTGAATCATAGAAATACATGGCCAATAATTAAAGCGGGGCCAGTGCTACTAAGTCAATAATAAGTGACTAGTTAGCATTTTAAGTACCGGTAATAGAAATGTTATGTTAAACTGAAGTGAAATACAACAGAAAAACTCTTCAACAATAATCACCGCCATCATACGGCCCAGTACAACAATCTATTACACCATGTCAATAACCCGAGACCAGTTTCAACCTTGTTGGGTCCTCTTCGGCAGGTGTAAGACACAAAATTATACACAATACAGCTATATGTATATCAAAGGGCCTCATTTAAGAACACACACAAGATACGGACAAAACGTCACATCAGTAACCCTCAATAAGGGTGTGAGAACATTATCTCACACTCCTGTTAGGGCTTTGTGTGTGTGCTGTGTGTGTGCGTGTGTTATTTTGCATTGCATCATCTCTTTGCACACCATGACAAATTTGTTGTGTAATAGCCTATGCATTTATATTATTGTGCTTTTTACGCCTGCCTGACGAAACCCAATAAGATTGAAACTGGTCGCGGGTAAATGACATGCAGTAATAGATGGTTGTATTGTACAATATGATGTTGATAATTATTTCTAAGCATTTTTTTTGTTACCATAGTGTGATGCTAGAGATAGATTGCCCTAAATGGAGATTGCCAAAAAATTGCTAACTAGCAACTAGCATCATCTGCACTTTGTAACTGAAGTGAAACCATCCGATTTACTTGTGAGTTTACATGTCTCATAGAGCCATCAAACTGGCAAACTCTTTCAATTCTTCAATCTACTAAATCATGTCATGACTTATAACAATATTCAGCATATAACTTACAATCAGTAAAAAATATGTGCACATATCGGTACTTTCGCTCATGGTCAAAATCTTTGACAAGACGATCAACAGAATCAGCCGATGGAGAAATAAAGTACATCGCATCAAATGAAGTCATTGGTTGCCGACTTTTTGCAAGATCTTCAACCACTGAAAAAGAAATTGTTCTTTCTCCAGAACCAGTATTCTATGAGATATCACATGTGACCTGCAGCTACCATCACGACTTTTAAACTATGGCTACATATTTGCAACTGTTTCAGCAGACTTCCAGAGGACAAAGTTTTAGCTAATTCCAAATAAACATTAAACACATTCCTATAGTTTTAACTGACAGCAAAATAAAACAAACGTTTGCCAGTAGTCACACATTTAGCCAATCCACATGTACAAAAAACCTTATGCTTTTTAGTAAGAGCTGGCCTCAAAAAGCAGTGGCTTTTGACATTTGTGTCCCCATGTCTAAAATAGTATTTAAAGTTTTAGGTATTTTTACTAATAAAATGAAACGACTATACATTACTTTTTTATAATGAACAAAGTTTTTCCGAATAGATGTATTTTTATAACTGATTAGATTATTATAGAAATATACTGCAGGATATAAATTGGTTTTACATCCATGAGATACCTTGAGATGCCAGCATTACCTAACTTGTTTTGCAGCAACCAATAATTTACTTATTTCTATTACAACAACCTATGGCGGTTAGGTTCACTCTGACATGCAATCATCTAAAATAAAGATCATTAATAATTATCAGTAGTTTAACTTGACCCAGATGCTGTTATTCTGTTGTACCACTAAATCAACATATATGCTTGACTACTAGATCAATATACTTGGTAATTAGTTGTTCATGTCAAAATACAGTCACCAATTTGCATAGGCTTACCTTCAGTTAGGCTAATTACAACATTTTGTTGCTTAAATTTGGCTACAAACTATAATTAAGTCATAACACTAAAAACACTGTTAGGAGTATTGAAAAGCAAAAACTTCTGCCACTATTGCTTAGAAAAAGCTTATACTGTTGAAGATCCTAGGTTTCTCGACCAGCTATTTGATTGGGCAGCAAATAACAGCAATGTCAAGGCTTTTGGTGACTCACCAAAAGTATGGGCTAAAAGCCTGGAGCATTTGGACATGTGAATTGGCTAATAACAAACTATTTTACTTAAAATACGCATGAAAAAAACAATTTAAAACCAATAAAAGAATCAAATCAAAAATTGCCAAGTGCAGCATCCTACAATAAAAATAATACATCCATTTCTTTATTTTTGTTATAATAATTTTGTTAGTAGGCTAAACCATATGCATTAGGGTTAGAGTTAAGCTTAGCAGTTATAATGTATTAGAGTTAAGTTTTAAATCTAATGCTGTCCTCTAAAAGCTATATTACGCATCCACTTTTGCTGGCTTCAACACGCTGCTTCATTGTGCGTCTACCATTACCCTTGCTTTTAACCCAAACTTTTTCACTGGAGCAGCACATCACCCCTTAGTGGCCATTACCTATCAACTTTCAACAGTATTTCAAGCTTTGTGCCTAAGCTGTAAAATTACGAACAATTACCACTTGAAGTAAAAACTTTTTTAATGAAAAAATGACGAAATGATGATTGATTATACATTTGACCAGATTATTGTTTTAGAATAATTATAACCACATAAGTATCACAAATCTAGATCAACTATATGCAATTCATTGAAAATACTTACAAGTAATTCCCTCATCAATTATGTCTTGCATTTTGCAGCATGATGATATGATTCGAACACTCAGATGATCCAACACTAAGATCTTAACAAAAGCAATAACAACTAACTATATAGGCCTATATGCAAAATGGCCACAATTATCTAATGATTTAAATAGGCATTTCAACATTTTTATTCACAACTAACTTTAAACGCTCAACACTCAAAGACTGCAAAAAACCCCATACCTATTATCAAAAAGGTGCAACTATTGAATGGCAAAACTTTATCATTAAATTGCAGTTTAAATTGTCTAAGAGCCTCCCTTATGTCAATGACCAAAAAAAAACAAAATTAATTAAACAATACCACAAAAATACTCATAATTACATAACTTTATTAGAAAGCAAAAACATTGAAAACTTAGGCTCATCTAATGTACTACATACAACGATATATTGCAAGCACTTTCAATTTCGCATTCGGAACTAAAATCATAAAAAACCAAACCCAGTTTAGTTGCACAAGGGCATTTGAATAAACTTCATTCCAACTTGTAAGAAAATGCAAAATCTTACCTTCCACTTTACGTCACTTTTTACTTGCTGGATCACATTCTTCATAATGCCTAAAGTACAAAATGACTCATCAATTGGAATTAGTCACCATTGCAAAACTCGCTATTTAATTTGGGAAGATTGCTAAGGTTTTGAAATAAAATTTCCAACAAAACTAATATCATATTTTGGGTGATTATAAATAGCATAGTAAGCACAGTACAGGTACAATAGGCATAGTACAGGTACAATAGGCATAGTACAAGGATAGTATTGTAGTAGGGGAAGTGTGCGACCGAAAACTAGTTGCACCAACCTAATGAAGCCTTACTTCTTTCCTTTCAAAAAATAATTATTTTTAATTTTATGAGTTTAGATTAAGCATTGAGTGGGTAAAATGAGATTTCACATCAAAAGCTGCAGTGTATTTTTTGATAAAATTAAACTCGCTATTTTGCTAATTGTAAGAAAATTTTAATATAATTTTGTATGGAATTACTATAAAAACCGATGAGATTGTAGCAATCAACTGCAGTTGGTATATTTGAGCTAGCTTAATATTTTCCTTAGCCTGCTGAGCTGTGCCTGTACTATGGCTACTATGCCTGTACTATGCCTTCACTATGCCTGTACTATGCCTTCTATGACTATTCATAATTACCATCATATTTTTTCAACAAGATGATTGAATAACCTATAGTTTAGTACAATTAACAATAGCCTAGCATCAAAGCATACTGGCACAAGCAGTTTTCAAACAATACCACTTGTTGGCAATTTAATACCACAGAATTGTAACTACAGCAAAAGCAAAAATAACTATTAGGTTATACTAGGTTGTCCCAAAAGTTAGTTAACACTTGAGAAAAATCGAGACAAGCAATGGGTTCAGAAAGGGCAAAAGACACCATCAATTCCAAAACAAGATCAATTCAGCAAGAAAGTCATGTTGTGCATTTGGTGGAACTTCGATGGAATAGTGCATTTTGAGTTGGTTTTGAATGGTCATGCCATCAGTGCCAAACTTTACTGTCAGCAACTGGAGCGGGTCTACGGAAAGTTTAAACAAAAGTACCCGGCTTTGATCAACCAAAAGCGCCTTTTGATGCAGCAGGACAATGCCAAGCCACACACCTACAGGAAGACCAAAGACAAGTTTGAAGAACTGGACAGCATTGAGGTTCTGCCACATCCAGCCTACAGTGCTGACTGTGCTCCATCAGATTATGGCCTTTTCTGCTCAATGCAACACTTTATGAAGGGCCGCTGATTTGACTCGTTTGATGAAGTCAAGCAAGCAAGTCAAGAATTTTTTGATTCAAAGCCAGCTAAATGGCACTTTGACCAGATCCAAAAGCTTGCAAATCAATGGCAGAAAATCTTAGAAAATGATGATCCTTATTTTGAGGAATAATTTTTATTGTTATTGTTATGATTTGGCAAATAAAATTTCAATTTTTTGCAAGTGTTTACGAACTTTTGGGACAACCTAATAAAAGAAGAAATTAGCAAATCATATAAAGCATTTAAAAACTGTTGAGATACTTTGTCTGGTCAATCCTTTCATTTTTCCTTTTGATGACATCTTTTTCATTAATTAGGCGCAATACCAGAGTACCAAAACACAAACTGCCAAATCAGAAATAAACTAGGCCTATAGGCTTTAGATATAACTTGAAACCTGCCTATAGCTTTACTGAAATATATCAAAAACACTGTAACTAAGCATCAGTAATGATACTATCAAACAGACTTTAGTTGGTCTATCAATAACCACCAATTAAATAATGCCTTTAGCAGTTTAACACAGCACTTGGCCTGCGTTGTGGGAAAAAAACCATGGAATTCAGTGATAAGTGTTTTGCCAACTAAACGTTGATGTCAAATTGATAATTTTGTAGATCAGCTTTGCAGTTAAGGTTATGATTAAAGTTAAAGTTATTTTTCAAAATTTCTGCACTTTAGTACTTGGCAAAACAACAAATGCCTATTTCATTATTTTTTTTGTGAGTAAGAGCAACCTTATTGTGCTCTTGCTCACTAAAAAATGGAAGTGGCTACTGTGACATTAACAGTATTTCACTCTCAGCATCTACTAAGCCACTGAACGTTTGTGATTGGTCAATTTCAAGGACATATTGAAAAGGCAGTGGCTATTTTGCCGTCGACGGCAATTTACCCTCAGAGACTATTTTGCCGTGAGTTGTTTGTGATTGGTCAATCTTAATGACGTACTAAACATGTGACTTTTGGTCATCTCTGATTGGTCAATTTTAAAAACCAATTTAAAAAATTTTGCACCCCCAGGTCTCTATCCCCCACCCTGCACACTCCCTTGCAGTGTACACTGCCCCGTACATTTACATACCGGGCCTGCCCTTTCAGTGTACACTGCCTTTCTTTTAAAGCTCTGGCCAGCTGAGATTCGAACCCGATACCTTGGTATCTCAAGACCAGCGCTCTATCCACTACACCACAGAGTCACTGGTGCGATAATAGCAAATTTGGCTCTATAAACACAAGTGAATGATCACGGCAAAATAGATTCCAAGGGCAAATTGCCATCAACGGCGAAATAGCCACTGCCTATTAAAAACGTGACTCCTAGCCTTTGAGTCATTTGTGATTGGTCAATTTCTATCAAACACACATCTTGACAAAAATTTAACCCTTAGTGTGCACCTTCCTTACATTCACACACCAAGCTCCTTCTTCAGTAAACATTGCTTTAGTTGAAGTACCTTGCCTTTTGTGAAAAATCACACTTGTAATTAGTGCACGTGAAGATAGCATTGCTATCTACAATGCCACAGCATCACTCACTGCAAAACCACAAATGTGCTATTTATTGACACAATAATCATGTACAGCAAAATATACTACAAGGGTAAAATGCAATTGATGGCAGACTAGTCATTTAAAAAAAAATAATTTGGCATGAGTAACTGTCTATCAGAGTATCAAGTGCATGTTTGCATATGCTTTACCAGTAATCATGTAGCATCTAACAGTATAAGGCTTGCAAGCTTAGGTTCAGGGATGAAGTCAAATACACAGGATCAACATACATCATGACCACCCAGAGCATAGCCTTATAAAATACGAATTAAGCACCATCACTTCTTCAAAAGAATTATTGCAAGCTCTTTCAAAAAAATTATTATGGTTTTGATACTATTGCACAATGCTCTGACTCTACATTTTACACTCAATGCTAGTTTTGTTCTGGCAGGATTCTAGCCTACATATGTTGTTGTTTTGCTTCATTTGTCACTTTTGTCATATAGTTTGTTAACTTCATAACTGTGTTGTAAAGAATAGGCAGTTTTATTTAGTGACCACAAGTGGTCTTTCACTGTTTTGTTCAAATTAATGGCTTCATTTAAACAACAATAAATGTTGTTGTTGTCAATGATAATACTAAATAATAATAACTTGCTAAAATTTTTTGAGCTAAAGTAGATTCTAAATATTTACTGCACATGGTAGGGGCAACTTCGCAATTGATGGCATTATACCATTGGAAGCTATTTTTCTGTTGAACATTTGTGATTGGTTAATATGACATATCAAACAAAGAATCTCACAAAAATTATATCCCTAGAGTATACTTTCCCCATGTTTAGATACTGGCCCCTCCCTACTTTGTCAAAGTACCCTGCCCGCAAAAAAATTAAACCCATAACCTTTGAATTGAAATGCCACAGTACTAGATCTATCTACTACACCACAGCATCACCGCATGCACCACAGCAAGAGTGCTTATTTAAAGACACACTAATTGTGTACCACAAAATAGACTTCTGGGTAACCAGGTAAAATGCCATCAAAAGCAAAATAGCCCCTCTCTATTTATAATATACATACTAACTGATAAAGATGTTTTGAGCTTTTTTTTAGGAATCAAACATTCCAAAGCAATTGTTTTGTACAATCGTATTAAACAAGCTTATGTCTAAACGCAATTTTTTACTGCCTGCCAAGTGTTGCTGAATGTGACTCCATTTTATTTGTGGTCTTTTTGTTCAACCTTAGGCCAAAACAAAAGTTAAAGCTGTTGTTAAAAATAAATGCAACTCCTTTAGTTTTCATTGCTACAAAAATATGACTACTGATCTAACTCTAATTAAATGCTCACAGATTAAAAACACATCACTTTAATCCATCTGCATCAAAACTTGATAAGTGGAAACAAATTTGGAAAGGTGGTATGTAAGCAATTCTTTCTTTCCGCAATGGCTATTGCAAAGAGCTGGAGCGGATACCAGAAAACGCAAATGACACTAGCGCTGCGCAGGTACAGTGCTGTTTGCAAATTAACTTCCTGCACTCCTTCAAATACTCGAGTGGGTTTTTTTTCTGGAACAGTTTATAACAGTGTCTTGTCCAACAAATAACAGTAGCCTAGCTTTTTGTAAACTTTTCAAGTGAAGGGGTTGTTATTTAGGCAAAGCGTTAAAATCAACTTCGGATAATTGACAGCTTGTCAAATAGTCGTCATTGCTTCATAACATAAACAATTCCATGTTTATCAAAGAGAAATTGCTATTACGAACCAAACAAAAAATTTTAAAACTTATGAAAAAGTAGTCATTGGCGATATGTGCCTGATGTTTGCCGTGCATGCAATTTGGTTGAATTTAAACTAAAAAAATAAAAAACCCTAAATTTAAAAGTAGGCAAATTCATTCAAGTATGTCAGATTATGTTCTGTTTGCTAGTCTTTAGTTAGATTATACCACTATACCGGTACTGCTTTATATCACAGCACCTGTCTGCGACGTAAAATGGAAGTATCCCGTTAAGTTGTTGCAGCCACTGCAACTTCGATGCATACATGCGCAGCTATCGCGACAATGAGATCTAGCTACTAAGAGTCATATGAGCACGAAGATGTTACAAACCACAAACGGAAAGTTAACAACAACAATGTTAATATATAAACCGAACAGAATCTACGGAAGTAGCTATCATGATAGAAGTGACCAGTCGTCGTATGGAGTGCACTCTTTTGACACCGGACCACCAGTCACCACAGCCAGGTGCCCGCCGTTGCGCTACAAAGTGTAATTTCTAAGGGCAGGCAAACTTGCGGGCTTTGTTGTCATACAATCACTTTCGTACTGTGCCAACAAGAAAGCTTTAAATGGAATAGTTTATTATTTTAAAGTCTTTGATATGATTTGATAAGAAAATTGATCTTAATTAAAATCTTCTCCGGGCGAACCATGCGTTCCGATCACAGAACCACTGTTGTGGATATACATCTCAGATTTGATTTTTGAATTACAATTGGTAACACCTTTTCTTTGGCTTTACATTGTTGTAAATTGGCTAGCTTCTTATTAGCTTGGTTACTGGCTAGTTGGGCATTAAGTATTTTGGTGTCTTGATTACGTTGAGCTTGGTTGTTCCAAGCTTTTAATTCTATGGATTTTGGAACTTAATTATTTGACTCACCACATTGTCAAATTGTCTGTTTTGACTAGTCACACGCTTGCTTACTGCTTAGCCTTCTGGTATTAATTTGTTCTCGTTAATTTTGTGTTTTAGTTACCGCAACGCGACCAGACGATAAGCATCAAATATCAATGCACCATCTACTTCAAACGCTGCGTGTTCTTAATGAGTTGACGTAGACTAAAGTTGCCATACGTTCCGAAAATTCCGAATATTGTCTGGAATTTAGATGCTCTGTTCAGAAAAAGTTTTTTAATTTGCTCAAATGTCGGGAATTTTTGCGATTAAGCAACAGAAAAAGTAGTAAACAAAAAATTGCAGTATTAGAATCTAACAGTCACCATAACTGGCTCGCCTGTTTGAGCGGGCCACTTGGATTGAACCAACATTTCCACGATTAGCACCAATGGCAGCGAGACAGGTGATGACCTTTTTTTGGAGCACCCCTTTATTTGGGGTAACACAACACGAGCTCCGACATCTCCGACCGTTATTTCAGAGTATTATTTGCTTAAACTAGCCCAAAATATTTGCTTATAAACAAGTGAACTAGTAACAACTTTTGGTGGCGTCGTAACAAAAGTAACAAATTTCAAACTTGCCAGCAAAAAGGTAACAACTTTTTTACCAAAAGTTATAACTCTGCCAACCCTGCTGCCTACACTTTAAAAGAGTGAACGGTTGTATCACAAATTTTGCTTCATCAGATATGGTAACACTAACATAGGCAGTCTTAATGGTCTAAGGATCCACCAACCGCCACCGCACACTGCACTGGCTGTAGGCAATTGATTGCAGAATTTGAGCTCACGAATGGTGTTATCAATATAAAAAAAGGTTTTATCGAAATAAAATTTTCCATTTTAGCGGAATTTCTGCATTTGATCATATAATCTATATTTGTGTTGCTTGCACAAAGCTTGTCAATATTCATCCAACAATTCACTTTTTTATTTCATAATTCATATCTAGACTACTCGTAGCTGATTTAAATTTTGATTGAATAAATGTAGATTTGCATCATCAGCAAAAACATTGGTATCGAACCAAAATGCATTTGATAAATTATTAATGTTAATTAGAAAAAGTTGTGAACCAAGAACTAAACGCTGAGGTACGCCAAAGGTGATCTGCAAAAGATTTGGAGACATTATAACTACACTTAGTGGATTGTATTCTTCCACTTAATAGGATTGTAATAAATATCAAACTTTACCTCTGAAACCAGAGTTGTACAGTGTGTGTGCAAAAAAATTTTATGATCTACAGAAGATACCAATAAATAACTACAAATAGCAGTATCTGTCGCAAAGGCAGCACAAAAAGAAATATTTATTTAAACACAGGTATATAAAAAACAAACAAGCATCTCACAATGTTCATCGCACAACGCAAATCGTTTTGGGTTCAGCACTTTCTTTTCTAGTGAAAACGGACATTCCACTGCTACACTGGAAGGTATTGGCGGTGTTGTATTTCACAAACAACTCCCTCAACATCGTATTAGAGAACCATGCAGCAATCGCTTTGCTTTGAACTCGAAGAAACTAAAAACTTGAATGTAAAGTTGTTTTTATGCTAGCATACTGCATTTTAATTCAAAAGATATTAGATTATATCATTGCCTCACTAAAAGTTGTGACTACTCAAGTATCGTTACTTCGTACTTAATTGATCTAAGTAAAAATAACAAAAAATGAAACCGATCAAATAAGTAGCTCGTTACGGATAAACCTACTAAAGTAGTTTACGTAAGTAGAACTACTTTGTTAGTAATTGTCTCTGGCAAAAGCATATGAGATGCATATAGGTTACAGTATAGCAACAATACAATCTTATCATATCAAACAATATCGATACATCATTATTTCAACATAAGCATGTTTGCTAGGCTGTTTCATGGGTGGTTTAGGCTTAGCACACTACAAATCTGGTATACACAAAAAAATTACCTGCTTTTTTGACATTGAAATATTTTGTAATGCCAGAAAAATAACGATGCATATTACTAATAGCACATGTCAGCAGTCGCATAACAAAATTTTGACTCTATCTCAACTTTAAATAACTGAGAGGACTTATAGTATTGCTGGGATTAACAATTCCGATTACAACTTAACAGCTAGGTGAAAGTTGATTTCTTAACCACAATACTTTAAACCAAGCACTTTTTGATTAAGAACAGAACAAATATCATCATAGGATAACTCAAGACTTTACGATTTCTTCACATGTCGATCATACAAAATCAATCTACCGTACTCTAATAACAGGGCAGAAAAACTACATGTACATCAGTCCATTAACCACTTGATTATCGCCACGCTAATATTCCACAACAATATTCACATCAAACTACCACTGAATAATATGCTATCCGTCTCTATATTACTCTAAACTCTCTCTCCCTCTTTTGCACTCTCCGTGTGTAAAGATCTCGTCGTGTTAAATATGTGATTGATACACAATCTAGAAAAACCAAAAACGACATCATATGACAAAAAAATGCACCCACTAATCAATTACGTCATATCGGAAATCGAACACTTTCGAGAATAAAAAGTGGATTCTAGGTCAGCCTGGAATGTAAACATATGATCTACCATTGTAACGTCAAAAAGAGGGTGTGTTACGATACAAACCTTAAATCGAAAGAAAAAAGATTTTTGCACAAAGAACCCAAATATAAAAGCAAGTTTAGATTCGAGACCATTCTAGATTCAAGAATAAAATAATTAGAACAGAACGAAAGCAATAAATTACTAAGAATATATTTACATATTCGTGACAAACGTCCCCCCTTAAGAATATTATAAAAATAATATTAAAACTATGAATAACGAAATTTGCGAGTCCAATCCACTGCTAAGATCTTTAATCAACATATCCTTCACATGCACAAAATAAATTCGATTACTATGTCTCACCCGAATCTATAATTAAACATAGCATAAATATTAGCTTAATAGGCGCCTGATAGAATAAGATGTATGACTTTTGGGAAAGGCTTGGCTCCTTTTCTCACTATGGCGGAATTGGAACAAACAGCCAAAGAACTTGATATCACAAATATAAACAAGATTGGGGGCGGACATGAGCGTCACCAGGATTTTGGCCAGGGAGAGTCAAAACTCAAAATGTATGCGTTGCCTTATAGCTAACCGTACTCATGTGTTTTTATAATAACTAAGTTAAAACTAACCATCGCTCAACGATCGCTTTAAAGTTTGACGGCTTGACGCGACTATATTGCTCAACTATAATCAAACTAAACTAAACGTTGAAATAACTGAAAAGCTTAAGAAAATAAGCAAAAACAGTGAACAGATTTTGAATCAGGAGAAAAAATTCTTCAAGAATGTAGATTAATGTAATATAAACATTGACGGAAGTTTTAAACAAAAATTTCTGGCAGAGTAGTTCAATTAATTGTAGAGAGGGTGAGACAGACCTTATAGATGGGGGGCACTATATATTTTTAATTTGTTTATAGTTTTGTAATTTTGTATCAGTCATTAGTGTCTGAATATTTCAAATTTTGCCACTATTTTTATAAGTTATCGTACTTGCTTTGTTTTTATAGAGCACTGAAGATGCTTTTTTAGAGAAATATATATGCTCTTCAATATATAGAATAAAGCAGATTTTGATATTCTACATGCTGCTATTGTAATTTAAACATTAAAAAACTAAATTATTGTTACGTAGCGTTATCACTTAATCAAGTGTATGGTAGGTTGTTTATCTACTAGTAAGTAGCAGCGCCACTTTGCAGTTCTGCTACTTTACTTATATTCGACGTCCTGACTTGAGAGTCCGGGTCCCGATTCTGCCTTTACGTAAAATCCAATGTTTTTTAGACAAGCAACATTTTCAGAAATATTGTAGAAATACAGCCTATGGCATTATTATGGATATCAGAAACTTTTTTAAGAAACAAACGCCTAACGCCAATCCTCCTTAGATCGAAGATGATGTTCCACCAAGTAAACAGCGCAACTGTAGCGATCACCCTAGTAATGCCTCCTCTTCCACGCTAAGCACTTGAAATGTCACCAATGTTTCTCATTTATCATTCAGTGATTTTAGAAGCTGCTCACCGTCACAGACTCACAGTCCATTGTTCAGTGATGCAAGTGCAACAATTGATCCGAATCCAGCAACCAACAGCATGTCTGTTCAGGTTCGTCACGATTTAGATATCGGGAATCACGTCAATAGCGTTCAATCCATAACTAGAACGCTGCGATATGAACTTCTGACAAATGCGTACTCGCCTCCAAGTGACTACGCTTTTCGACTAGATTCTAAAGAAAGCAGACGTTTTCAACATTCATGGTTACAAAAGTATCAGTGGCTGGCGTATTCTCCTCTCCTAAGAGGGCCCATGTGCAAAGTATGTGTAGTCTTTCCTCAGCCTGTTCATCGTGGTTTTACTGGCGCATTCACAAAAAGTTAGTTTGATTTTTAGTTTCATAAAATAACTTGTAAGATAATCAAAAATTGATGTTGTTTCGGTAATCTGTAGTGTCAAATATTAGACTGGACACATAAACTTTTTAGAGTAGTTGAGGTAAAGTTGTATTTTACTGCTATGTAAAGAGGTAATGATGTGAATATACAGTAAAGAAATTTAAGTTTGAAAACACTATAAGATAGAATTTTTTGAACAAACATACAGCAAAAGTATTACGTAGTGCGAAAATAATGCGTGATGATTGAAAAATATTAGTCCGCTCATTGACAGCTGAACTGTTTTGTGGTAAAATCGAAAACCAGTACATTGAGCGCGCACAAGGTAGCTTAGTGGTCTTCAACTGAAATATTTCACAAGGGTGTCAGATAAAAATATTTTGTTGTCTCAACGTGTTCAATATTTGGTGAGAATTTAACAAGTGAATAAATCTGAAAGAAATGTTAAAGTCTCCCACTGCGTTTTCAACCAATGAATATTAGATTTTAAAATTTTGGTATGAATTCAAGTGTATTGACGGAAAAAGTTGAATGTGGTGAAGCAAATTAGACAAAAACTACATATTTCCAAACATTTGCCAAGTTATTCTTGAATAAATCTTCATCCAGTGTTACCAGTGATTTAAAATTTCTACAATCTCTTTTTCACTTTAAAACTTTTGTTTGTTTTGTTGTCTTTACATGTTGCACTCGACATGCTCGCAAGCTTTGAATAATCTCCAAATGTTGGAGCCAGAATCAGATTTGAAAAACTTTAAACATTTAAAAATTAATATACATAGGTCTTTGTCATAAGCGTTTTCTTGTCAAATATTTAATTCCATGTTGTCCAGGAGAAAGAAAATATGATTTTATTAATTACCCTTATAAACTATTGCAGGTCTAAAGCTTACGGTTTTCATGAATATCTTACTTTAGCACATCAGAACTGATACAGTGCCTAAACAATAACTATCATTCAGCAACCCCTCAAGAAGTATAAGTAGGTAAGAAAGGAAAAGAAATTGTGATTTTGAAACTGGAGGCTTGTTGCGAAGCACTGTAACTAGATAAATCTGTAATACTTTTTCAAGAAAATTTTAAAATCATTATTTCCTACAGACGTTAAACGCATAACATCAAAGACAGTTGCTTCACTTAATAGAGAAATTTCTGGGATTTCAACAAGTGGTCAGTTAGCTCAGTCGGTTATAGTGTCGTTTTAATGTCGCGGGTTCGAGCCCCATACTGGCCATTACTGCCTCGATAGCTCAGTTGGAAGAGCGTTAGACTGAAGATCTAAAGGTCCCCGGTTCAAACCCGGGTCTGGGCACTTATTTTGTATGAGTGTGGTGATGACTGCAGCATGATAGTTTTGGAGTGCCCCAAATAGTTATTTTGATTGGAAAAATAAACCGTACTGTGCAGATTTCTACCTAATTTTGCGGAGATGATGAAATTTTATGTCTGTTGGCGGTGATAAGCCTGAGTTTTTTTCTTGTATGTGAACTATGAAAAATTTTGAATTCTTGCGCCAGATCTGGGGCTTCTTGTGCGCATCTGGAGTTGATGAAAAACATTCCTTTAGAATTACACTTTAACACTCCTCCAACAGAAACAATCAATGTCGTAATTCATGCAGAATTGGTTGATTGACCGACTGATAGAAACGTATTGACAGATTTTCTGATGGACACACTACAGATTGAGAGGATATCAAAAAACGACTCCTGTGCAAAAAAGATTTTTAAGGGTGTTTATCCTAAAGATCAGCTAGCTACCTACTGTGGAGTATCCTGGGAGTTATGTTGTTAACACCGATCCGAGCACTGCTCCTGGAGAACACTGGGTTGCTATGTTCTTCAACAATCAAAGATCTGCTGAGTTTTTCGATAGCTACGGTCTACATCCAATTGTTTATGGTTTGACAGATTTTCTAGATTCTCACTCCTCATCCTGGACCTACAACTCAAAGACTCTACAGAGTTTGATATCTGAAGTCTGTGGACATTATACCGTATACTACATCTTATTTCGCTCGCGTGGTTGCTCTCTATCCGAGATATTGACTCATTTCTCTAGTAAATTTAGTTTAAACGATAAAACCGTTGAGCGCTTTATTCAGAGTTTAATGAAATTGTAACTGTTTTACGTGTAATGTTGAAATAAACAGAATTGAATATAATTAAGTGTTTTTTATTATACCATATAAATACGATTTACATCCAAAATAACCACGCGACAGATGGGGCATTCCTTTGAATAAAGCTTAGCCGAGCAGTTTAGACATCCAAAACAGTGCCCGCAAGGCATTGATAAACATCGAAACACACTTTACACATTAGCTCTTGAGATGCATCATACTCTTTTGCTTCAGATAGGGAGGCTATGTTCGGTTGTTCATTTTCAACTGAAGGGTTTCTCACTAGTGTTGGATCTGCTGCTTCCTTAGGAGTAGCAAACCCGAATCTCGTTCCCGACAAAAATTCATCTTCTAAAATGCGGTAATTACTGTGTTGGGTAATGAATTCAGATCCAAACGTTCTCTCTAGATAATCACACGCGGACCAGTATTTCGCGTGTTCAATTTCTGGGATGTCCGTGTCTCCCCACTTATAAAGGCATAGGCTGCAAAAAAAGCAGATGGTTCGATCGTCGCTGCCTCTGTATAAAAATCCAACTTTAACCATTCGTTCAGGGCTTAAATTATCGAATCGATAATGCCAATTGTCTGAGAAGGATAAGATTTGCGTTGCTTCCGATTCAAAGTAAGGGCACAGCATTTTAACCAAATTTTAATCAAATCTAAAGACGATTACATGCGTTAAACACTGAAAAGAGTTATGTATTCATTGTTTTATATGTAGTGGAAAGGTTTTTCTCTTCTTTTGATAAAGTTTAGCACTTCTAGGCAGACTACTAGATCGTTTTTTCTTTCCGGCTATGTATTTCACCTCTTTCAAGATTTTCACAAGAGTAGCTAGCTCCTTGCTTATACCGCAGTTTTCGTTTCTAATGATGAATCCGGATGATCGATCTTGTAGATGTTGAAAATATTTCTCGGGTGAAAAGATAGATTCCACTTTAAATCTGATAAGAAAGTTTTCTACAGCTGCCTCTTTTTTGAAAATCTCCAATCTTGTTTTCACTTCGCAGACATCACCGTATTGACAGTTAGCTGAGAAAATCACCACCTCATAAGGACGGGTATCTGCTGGGCCTTTGAACGTGACAAACGGTAGGTCCTCAAACATATGCTCACACACTTGAATAAGCTGATCGGTTGAAAAGAGAGCTTTTCCTCTTGAGACAGTCAGCACACCTTTTCTCAACATCTCACCGTCTGTGGGTATTGATTTCCCTTCTTTGTCAAAATCGAGAAAGATTTTAGGTATTTTTCTTGCTTCTTCTTGGTGTTTTCTTGCACGCCCCAACAACTCTGTTTGCTCCATCAACCCTTCGTAGCATGAGGAGTGGGGATGAGTTGTTGTAACGTCGACATTTTTTGCTCTCTCTTTATAGTCGTCAGCAATTGAAGTGTGTGTCTCGTCGCAGCTTTCCATTGTTCTTCTTCTAATTTTCTCGCAAACCATACAACTTTTATAGAGAAATGTTAACAAAGAAAGAAGAAAAACCACTATTCTTGTCTAGACCCGTCTTGCTCTTTCCAACAATTGTGCAATGAAACTTGTGATGTAGTACATATAAAAACACCCGCTGGTTCGTGATTGGTCGAATAAGAGGTAAGAATGTTTATGATTTATAAAGACGAAATCATCTCCGTACGGTCTATGCTTTCGCTGGCGTCAGATTTTTGTTGATGGTAAACCATTTTTGAAGTTCTACATCGATTGTGATTGGTTAAAGATTTGCTGACGTGATGTTGATGTTTCCGTTTGCATCAGATTTTGTTGATAGTAATCTTATCTGATTTGCTGACTTTGAAAAATATGAATTTTATGTTGGTGGCTTAAGAGTTTGATAGTTTTTACTTAAAACAGTGTTGTAACAGAATACAATTTTTTGTTTTCTAGTTGTCATATGAAAAGATATTGTAAATTAGATGCATGGTGAATGTTTACAAGTAAAAGTTTAATAATTATTGAAGTAGTCTCCAAACACAATCTGAACCCAATAAAGGCTCAATCTTCTTGGTTTAATAATATTTAGTAGTGATTAAAAACTGCTGAATTGAAACAAGCTTCTTTGTTGTGATCTTTTCAAAATGTTTCGACCACTGTACTAAAAATTTAACTACCTCACTGTCATATGTGAAGCAAATCTACATTTCACTCAAAGGTCTGGTCAATCTACTGAAATTGTCTTCCAGGAAGGTGTAAAACTAACATAAAAAATTTAACTACCTCACTGTCATATGTGAAGCAAATCTACATTTCACTCAAAGGTCTGGTCAATCTACTAAAATTGTCTTCCAAGAAAGTGTGAAACTAACATCTAACGGTAAAAGTTTGATTGAAATTGTGTCAAATTTGATATTGTTTCTTTCACCAAACTCTTGTGGAAGCAATTTCGCAATGTCGTTGCATGTGATTTTCTCCAACAAACCTGATGATCTAGAAAACTGTTGGCTATTTTCCTCTAAAATTAACGACTAGTGGTAATAAACGTAAATGTTTTGATTGAAATACCTTTATAATCTAGAAAAACTGTAGATTATCATCTTCTGCAAGTCTACAACTAGTGATGAACGAGCAGATTTTTCTCCTTCAACCTCTGTCTTTCGTCATACTGGTAGCTATATCTATAATCCCTCAGCATTGTATCTGACGCTAGTTCCAAAATCTATACTTCTCCAAAATTTATCTGCTCTAGTTTTTCAAAACTGCTGGTGGTACTAAAGTTATTTTTCTTATGTACGTTTTCAGCTAGTGATAGACATGCAAAATTTTCCCTCAAACATCTGTCTTTCATGATACTGGTAACTACATCTATATTCCTCTAAGATTGTATCTGTCGCTTGTTCTAAAATCTATACTCCCCAACATTGTATCTGCCCAACATTGTTCTAAAATCTATACTCTTCCAACATTGTATCTGCGGCTAGTAATGAAATCTATACTCTTCCAACATTGTATCTGACCCTAGTTCTAAAATCTATACTCTTCCAAGATTTATCTGCGGCTAGTAATGAAATCTATACTTGCCCAAGATTGTGTCTGACCCTAGTTTTGAAATCTATACTCCCCAACATTGTATCTGACCCTAGTTCTAAAATCTATACTCTTCCAAGATTTATCTGCGGCTAGTAATGAAATCTATACTTGCCCAAGATTGTGTCTGACCCTAGTTTTGAAATCTATACTCCCCAACATTGTATCTGCGGCTAGTTCTAAACTGTTGGTTGTACTTTCAAATTATTTTCTTATGTACCTTTTCATCTAGTGATAGACACGCAAAATTTCCCCTCAAACATCTGCCTTTCATGACAGTGGTAATTACATCTATACTCCTCCAAGATTGCATAATATTTTCTTATGTACGTTTTCAGCTAGTGATAGACACGCAAAATTTTCCCTCAAACATCTGTCTTTCATGACACCAGTAACTACGTCTATATTCCTCCAAGATTGTACTATAATAAGACTGAATCCATTACCTACCTAGTTCTACTGAAATAGATGTAAATTAATTCCATCCAACTGCAGAAATATAACAAGTAAAAGAAAATACCTCCAATAAACACATCTAGAAGAGTAAAGAAGCAACATTCTAGGGAAACAAAAGGAGAAATCGACCAGAGGCTATAGGATTTTATAAACAATTTCAAGAAGTGAATGATTACGCGCGATTAATGCTTACGCTCGAAAGGAAGTTGTTTATGATTTAGTATCAAAGGCTTCAGTCATGACCTAAAAGTTACTGTTTCCGTTTTACAGCAGTTGTGCTTCAATAAAACAAAAAATCGTAAACGAGTTGAAAATCAAAGTGAAATCAATTGGAGAACTTTTGAAGTGGGGGTATTCTGAACCGAGGGCACAACAACAAATTAGGTCATTTTCAAAAATAAATGAAATCATTTCCAAAAAGAAATAAAACCATTTCCAAAAACAAGTAACATTTTCAAAGCATTCCTAAAAAGAATTCAAACAAATAAAATCACAAAACAAATAAAACCATTTCTAGAAACAAATAAAATCATTTCCAAAAACAAATATAATCATTCCTAAAAACAAGAAACAACATTTTCAAAAACAAATAAAACCATTCCTAAAAAGAACTCAAACAAATAAAAATTCCAAAAAAGAATTCAAACAAAACAAATAAAGCATTTTCAATTGTTAAATCAAAACAATGTTACAGGTAAAATGTACTTCCAAGTTCATGTATCAACACGTTCGGAAATGACGTACTTGCAAGGTTCGCACGTTCGGAAATGACGTAGTTCATGTATCAGCACGTTTGGAAATGACGTAGCGCTCCGCAAAAATAGGCTTAAAAAACATATTACATACTACTAACCTGGCATCACTGCAACAGTTGGAATCTTTGTGTTAGAGCCTCAGTCTAAGTGCTAAGTTGCCGACGCGATGGCGTAGTGGTTAGAGCGTCCGCTTCGCAGTCGGTAGACCTGGGGTTCATTCCCCTTGTCGAGTCATACCAAAAGACTTTAAAAAATGGCATCCGCAGCTTCCCTGCTTGGCGCTCGGCATTTATGGGAGGTTGTGGAGAACAAGCCGGCAAGTTCGCTTGTTGTGTCCTTGGGCAAGGCACTTAACGGGATGCCCCCGCCTTTATGTGGAAGACAGGTGGCCCATAAACCTCGAAAAAGGCAACTCCCAAGCGAGTGCGGACTTCCCGTCCAAAGTATAGCGATACAATTCGCTTTCTCGTGAATGGAGGATAAAAATGGCAAATAAAACAAAACAAAAAAAAACAAGCTAAGCAGTTGCTTGTTACGTCTGGTTACCATGGCTACTAAAATACAAAGAACAGTGACAGAAGGGAACAGAAAATTTAATGATGAATGGAGAGATAAATACTTGTTTACTTCAGTAAATAATAAAGCAGTATGCTTAATCTGCAAGAACTCAATAGCTCAAACTAAAGAGCACAATATTAAAAGACATTTTGAAAAAAATCATGGTGAAAAGTATGGCAAGCACACCATAGAGGAGAGAAAACAGCTTTTGGACGAGTTAGCCAGGGGCCTGCAAGCACAACAGCAAGTATTACCAGAACATCTACGACTGATTTTGATAATACTGCTGTAAGCTTCCTGATAGCAAGGCTTCTCAGCAAACACCAAAAGCCATTTTCTGATGGTGAGATAGTGAAGAAATGCTTGATGACATTTGCTGAATTTAAGTGTCCACAAGTTGTGAAAAGTGTTTCAGACGTATCTCTTTCACGTCGCACTGTAGTCATACGAGCTGAGGACATGTCTTCAGATATTGAATATCAAATAAAAGCAAAAGTAAATGATTTAGAATACTATTCACTGGCATTGAACTAGGACACAAATATCAGAGACACAGCTCAACTAGCTGTCTTTATTCAAATTGTAGACAAAGATTTTAACGTACGTGAAAAACTACTGTAGTTGATTTAAACGCGATGAAAAGCACAGCGAGAGGAATCGATGTATTTGAAGGCCTGCAATTATCACTACAAAAGATCGGGATTGAGAACTTCAGTAAATGTATCTCAGTTGCCACAGATGATGCACCATCAATGGTTGGCTGTCACAGCGGTCTCATTGCCAAAGTTGGAGAGCTTAAACCAGATGTTGTGGCTGTGCATTGCATTACACCAGAAAAACTTGAGTGCTAAAGAAATGGATGTGGAACATGCCACTTTAGTAGTAGTAAAAACAGTAAACTACAGTACATTCGTTGTCGAGGATTAAATCACCAAGATTTTCAGGAGTTTTTGGGTCACCTCGAGAGCCAGCATTGGGACGTTTTTTACTTCACAGATGTCCGTTGGCTTAGCAGAGCATCAACACTGCACCGTTTCTGGCTACCGAAAATGAAGTCAATATGTTCATGAACTTGAAAGAAAAGGAAGTCCCACAGCTATCTGATTCTGACTGGCTAATGCATTTTGCATTCCTAAATGATATTTCACAAGCGTTGGCTAAAGTTTAATGTCAAGCTGCAAGGAGAAAACAAGTTGGTACATGAATTGTTCAAACACCTTCGAACATTTGAGCGAGATCTTGAAGTCTATGAACAAAGCTTGCATGAACACAAAGTTGACCATTTTCCCATTCTTAAAAGTATCTTTGATGGCAGTAATGAGATCCTGGATAGTCACACCAGAAAAGTGCCTGTATTGGGTGAGAAATTTTCCTCTCGATTTACAGATTTTAGAAGTTTAAAAAGTAATATGGCCATCTTTGCACTTCCATGTACCTGTGAAATAAGTTTTGCACCTGTAAAACTCCAGCTTAAATTAAATGCACTGCAGGAGGATGATGTTCTTTTACAAAATTTCAGAAAGATGAACCCCATTGACTTTTATAAGTCCCTGCCAGTGGCGGAATACTGCAAATTCGCCAAAAAGTTTGTATGTATGTTTGGAAGTACATATACCTGTGAGCAATTGTTTTCGAAGGTGAAACACGTGAAAAGCAAGCCATGAAGTAATCTGATTGACAGTCACCTGCTGCATTGTTTGCGCCTACGCACATCAAGAATATAAGCAAACATGTTGTTGTTGGTTGTTGGTTACCCGACCCCTTCCGAGGGATGGGGACATGGCGGAAGACCATGGAGCCCCAGAAGCCGAGCAACTACCCAGGGTCTGGACCAGAGGTCGTAAAGGGATAGAGAGTCGCCAAAGAGTGAGCGGCGTAAAGAGTCCGTAGCTGGACAGTGCAGAATGAGATGAGAGATGTCCTGGGACGAGTGTCCACAGGCGCTGCATGAAGGATTCTCAATTCTGCCAATCCTAGAGAGATAAGAACCTAAAAGAAGGCTGTGTCTATTGCAGAGATAACGAGAGAGGATACAGCGAGCATGACGAGGGAGCACAAGTTCCTCAGTGGAAATTGAGGGAACCTGTGTGTCAAAATACTTCGAAGAGACAGTACGCCTCTAGTCCGAGAGTGGATACGAGAGATAAGAGGAGAGAGACCACAAGGGATAGCGGAGGGCGCTAGCAGCGCTCCCGTCTGGCAAGCTCATCAGCCACGTCGTTCCCCAGGAGAAACGAGTGTCCCCGGAAACCCATTGTAGTCTGATAGAACAGAAAGAGAGAGAAGACAGTTCCTGCCAGATCTGCCACAGAGTTTGAGATAAAAAAAAAGATGGAGGAGAAGACAGGGTGGCGAGGACAGAACGAGAATCAGACAGGAGGAGAAGAGAAACGGCATACTCCATGGTGTTGCCAAGACCAGCAAAGAGCGCGCAGAATGGCGCAGGCTTCAGCGGAAAAACTGGAGCATACTGGGCGTGCCGAAAAGGAAAGAGCGGCCTCAGTGCCACAGAAATAGCAGTTGGCAACAACGCCGGAGCCTCCCTTGCCAAAAGGAAAAGAGCCGTCTGTCCAGAGTACCAGATCATGAGGGGGGAGAGAGTCAAGATGGGCGAGTGCAGCATCTTGGCGAGAATGAGAGGGATCAGAGCGAGAGCATGAAGAGGAAAGGGTGGACTCCATGGTAGAACAAGTAGAAGGAAACATGAGCGGGTGAGTGGACGCAGAAGCTCTCCAGGACGATCTACAGAGTCTTGGTTTCACTCCTAGTCTGGCCAAACCTGAAATAGGAAAGGAGGTTGGGAGACGAAGAGCCCGCTCATAAGATAAAAGAGTGAAGTGAGTCAGGGTGACTCGTAGGGGAAGTAAAGAAGCCTCGGTGAGTAGTAGAGGGATGGGGGACTACGAGAGGCAGCCAGCGATGGTGCGACTGGCCGCTCGGTGGAGGCATTCCAATTTGGTGATATTGGTAGCGCTTAGAAAAGGAAACCACCCCAGTGAAGTGTAGGTGAGAAGGGGCCGAAGAAAAGCTTTATACAGAAGAGAGAGGGACTCCTTAGAGGGGCCCTATGAGAAAGCAGAGATCCAGCGTAAGGCCATAAGACATGGGAACAACTTGGCCTTCAGCGAAGATACATGTTAGAAAAGGAAAGAGTGCGGCTGAAGGTGAACCCAAGAAAAGTTGAAGTTGGATTGAAACGGAGGCGGGAGCCGAGTAGGAGGAGGTTGGGTTGAAGGTTAGCTTGGTGGGGATCCACTGAGAAGAAGGAGGCCTCACATTTGCTCGGATTGAGAGGAAGACACCAGTACTCCGACCAGTGCTCCAATCGAAACAGAGCTCCTTGTGTGGCCTCCACCGCAGTAGGGACCGATGGGGAAGAGGACCAAATGGCCAGATCGTCAGCGTAAAGAGAGCAGCTGACGGAAGAAAGCAGAGAAGCCGGAAGATCATTAATGAAGAGAGAGAAAAGTACAGGGCCAAGAACGGATCCTTGTGGAACACCTCGACGGACTCGAAAGGAACGACTTTTGTGATTTTGAGAAACTACACAAGCACGCCTATCAGAAAGGAAAGATTGAGTCCAACGAGCAAAGCAAGGAGGGAGGCCAGCCGAAATCAGTTTGTGGAAAAGGGCAGGGTGCCAGACAGAGTCAAAAGTTTTAGAGAAATCGATAGTAGAGAGGATCGTCCGAGAGCCCGGCCTGGGTTTGTTAAACCCATCCGAAATGGACTGAGAAAGGTACAGAACTTGATCGAGTGTAGACCGACCAGAGCGGAAACTGGCCTGACGAGGAGAGAGAATGGAATTAGAGTCCAGAAAGAGGAGTAGACGGGATAGAATGATGCGTTCAAAAAGCATTGATACGCAGGAGATGAGAGAGATAGGCCGAAAGGAAGCAGGAGAGTCGAGAGGTTTTCCCATTTTGTGAATTGAAATAATAGAAGATGTCTTCCAGATGGAAGGAAAGGAATGTGAAGACCAGGAAAGATTGAAGATATGAAGAAGAAAATCCATGCCAGAGCGAGGAAAGTGCTTTAGCATGGGATAGGCAACTTTGTCTGGACCAGTGGCAGTGGATGAGGAGAGGTTGGAGGCAGCCGCATGAAATTCCGCGGGAGAGAAAGGAGAGCAAAAGGACGAGTGAGACTCCACAGGGCACGTGGCTCGGCGGAGCTCAGTGAGGTAGCCTCTGGCTCTGCTACGCAGGGCTTTTGGCTGAGAAACGGAAAAGTGAGACCTCAGGTAAGCAGCATAAACTGAAGCCGATTCCCTGGGAGAAGAACAGTTAGGAGAGGAGGAAGACGAGGAAAAGAGCTAGCAATAGAATGAAGAAGAGAGTGCACAAATTTAGGATTAGACCTAGGTGAGAGAGAAGAGCAAGTCGTCTGCCATGCTTCAGCCTTGGCCTTGGCGATGACTGACGAGGCGCGTGGAGAAGCAGAGATGTGAGCCTGGCGATCTTCATCACTTCTGTGAGCGGCAGCAAAAGCCTTGCGTCTTTCACTAACCGGTTCTTCCACGTCAGCAAACCACCAAGCTTTAGGAGGGCGTTTGATGCGGCCGAAAGGAATGGAAGATTTGGCCGCATCCAGAGAGGTAAAGAGAGCAGCAGCAGAGGAAAGAGAAAGAGATGAGTATTCCTCTGCAGAAGGACAGTGAGAGTCAAAATAACAGGCAAAGCCGTCCCGGCGAACTTTCTGAAAATTGAAGGAAGGGGGACGCTCGTTGGGGCGATAGACCGGAGAGAGAGGAACGGATAGAAGAATTGGTAGATGGTCAGAACCCAGGTCTTGAAGTACCTCCCAGGAGCAAGAAAAGGCAAGAGTAGAAGGAGCAAAGGAGATGTCAGGAGAGAAGCGACTGCCAGAGAAGCGATGGAGAAGGGTGGGTGTGTCCGGGTCATTGAGGGGAGGAGGTCAGAAGAGATGACCCAGTCGAATACTTCCTCCCAGCGGGGGTCGGAAGTACCTTTTGAGTCCCAGAGGGGTGATGGCAATTGAAGTCCCCCAGAACGAAGAGATTTCTGGAGGAGGGAAGAATGGAGGAAGAAAAGGAATCGGTTCTGCCATCTGTTGGGGAGGAGCGAATAGGGGGGGCGTACACATTAAGAAATGACACCGAGGAGGAGTTGTTAAGAGAGATGTTGACACCTACATAATCAGAGTAGGGATCGAACAAAGAAAGAGAGAAGATGGAAAGTTAAGAGAAGGATAGGCCCTGCCTGACGAAAATAACAACGCCGTCGCTGGCATGCGTGGCATCAGGAGAGAGAATGCCAGACCGGGAAAGGGCGAGATCAGAACGCAGAGCAGAGAATCCAGGAATCCGGAAAGAGGAAGAGGAGTTAAGATTAGATTCTTGTATGCAGATAAGGTCGACTGGATGGGATGAGAGAAAGTGAAGTAGTTCAGTGCTCCTGGCTCCAAGACCTCCAGCATTCCATTGAAGAACCCTGAGAGAGTCAGGGGGAGGAGAGGAGGCAGGAGGCATAGAAGGATGGCCAGGAGCAAGGGACGGTGGTAAAGGGACAGAGGAAGGAGATATAGAATGGGCAGAAGGAGGATAGGAGGTTTGGAGACGAGGGTGACGCGTGAGTGCAGCATCAGTACAGGGGGGGCCAGATTCCACAGTGGAGGTATACGTATCGGAGGAGTCCGAGGAGGGAGTCACAGTGTTACGGCAGAGAAAGCAGCTCCAAGAGTGAGAGCTGCCTAGAGATCTGAAATTGGACAGGGAAAGTTGTGAGCACCTTAGATGGACCCATTTGGAGCAAATGCAGCATTGCACTGACCTTCCCCACCAGGTCACATTTCCAGCGCACACAGAGCAAGGAAAGATGGGGCAAGGGTTAGGATGAACGTCACCGCTCATCAGGAGAAGAAGAAGAATGAGGAGACGAAGAAGGGCAAGAGTAGGGCAGGAGAAAAGAAAAAGTGAAAACAGGCGACCGATTTTGTAGATACTGTGTGCTGCCCTTCTGCTGTCGTTCAGGGGGCAGCATAGCAAAAAAATAAATGGGGAGTGCCCGGGGTAACTGGGACCCTCGGGAAGGCCAACAGCCATTTCGACCCAATCCAAACGGGGTCGGGGACCGCACCACCACGTTGAGGCGGCTGTTGATTGGTGCAGAGAAGCAAACATCGACCGATTAGTTGAAACAGTCCAGCATTAGCATGCTCACTGACTACTATTTGAACATTTGCATGTGTACATATCTGCATATATTTCATATCCGCATGTACTTGCTGTGATTTTTTATTAAAAGCTGTAAATATGAACCAGTGTATATTTGCAGTGCGGCCCCGAGTAAACATTACGCTTTCCAAAATGGCCCTTGTGTTAAAAAGATTGCCCACTCCTGACTTAAAATATAGCAACTCCCAAGCGAGTGCAGACATGCCGTCCAAAACATAGCGATACAACTCGCTTTTTCGTGAATGGAGGATAAATATGGCAACTAGAAAAAAAAACTTAAAAAACTTATGCTGCAGCACTTCTATGAATATTAGCCACGAGCGCGCTATTGTTTTTTCGACGCAGGGAGTCACCGATTCTAAACCAACTGCATTTTAAACGGGGATGCGGAAGCAGAAGCGCGAAAATTCTTCCGCTTCCACATAGGTTATTTGACTTGAAGAGTAACTTGGCGAAAAAGTTTTCTCCATTTCCCAATGTGGATTAAATGGTGAAGTTGCTCTATAAGTCTGACTGAATGTGCGATATCAGTAGCGCGAGAGAACAAAAAAAAGTATAACTTGCATCATATTTTATATCAATTACGGGTTAGAAAAAGATAGTTTGGACAATGAAACGTAGCTAATAAAATGATGATTTGATTAAACTTAACTCATCTTGGTTAGGGGATTGAAAATGTTGAAAAAGAAATCAATTACGACGGAAACAACTTGATCATTCCACATCAGTGCTCTTCAACAGGGGTTCCACAAAACGTTCAGTTGTGTTCCGTAAGTTTTAAGGGTTCCGTGAGGGGACCGCGAAGGTTCTTCGTTTATTACTAGTATTCATTTCAGTATATTGATTTCTTATATGTATTGGTGTTCTGTGTATATAAATAGTAATGGAATCTTGTGATAGCAATTTGCAGATTGTGACGTAATTCTGTTTACAACTTTGAAACGTCTGAATTTGCTGACCCCCTTTGTTACGTAATATTTCGTCTGTAATTTCAGTTTTGCTGTTGTTGTTGTTGTTACTCGACCCTTTCCGATGAATGGGTTGATGGCGGAAGACCATGGAACCCCAGAAGTCGGGAAACTCAACAGGGCCTGGGACAGAGGTCGTAGAGAGACAGCAAATTGCCAAAGAGCGAGCGACGCAAAGAGTCTGCAGCTGGACAGTGCAGAATGAGATAAGAGGTGTTCGCAAGCGCTGCAAGAAGCATTCTCGATTCTGCTAATCCTATAGAGATAGGAGCTTAACAGAAGGCTGTGTCTATTGCAGCGAAGGCGAGAGAGAACACAGCAAGCATGACGTAGAAGCACAAGTTACTTGGTAGAAATCGAGGGAACTTGTGTGTCGAAGAATTTAGATGAGATAGTATGCCTCTAGTCCAAGAAAAGAGAAGAGTGGCTTCCAGAGATAAGAGAAGAGTGACTACAAGGCATTGCAGAGGGCACGAGTGGCGCTCCACGTCTGGGCAGCTCATCAGCCGCGTCGTCGTCCGGAAGAAACGAGTGTCCGGGGACCCATTGTAGCCTGATAGAACTGGAGAAGCGAGAAAACAGTTTCTGACAGAGATTGAGGTAAAAGGAAAGGTGAAGGAGAGGACAGAGCGAGAGTCAGATAGGAGGAGAAGAGAAAAGAAAAGGCAGACTTGTTGGAGCTGCCGAGACCAGCAAAGAGCGTGCAGGATAACGCAGGTTTCAGCGGAAATACTTGAGCATGCTGGCCCTGCTGAAAAGAAAAGGGTGGCTTTGATGCCACAGAGAGAGCAGTTGGCAAGTACGCCAGAGCCGTCTTTGCCTAAAGGGAAAGGAACAGAGCCGTCTGTCCAGAGCACCAGATCGTAAGAAGGGCATTCAGTGTCAGAGAAGTAAAGAGAACAGCAGCAAAGGAAAGAAAAAGAGACGAGTATTCCTCTGCTCAAGGACAGTGACAGTCAAAGTAAAAAGCAAAGTCATCTTGACGAGCTTTCCGAAAATTCAAGAAAGGGAGACGTTCGTTGAGACGAAAGACCAGAGAAAGATGGACGGTTAGTAGAATTGGTAGGTGATTAGAACCCAGATTCTGAAGCACCTCCCAGGAGCAAGATAGGGCGAGAGAGAAAAGAGCAAAGGAGATGTCAGGGTAGGAGCGACTGCCAGCTGAGGAGCGATGAAAAAGAGTAGGTATGTCAAAGTCATTGAAGGGGGAGGAGGTCAGGGGAGGTGACCCGATCGAATGAAAGCACTGTTCTACATTCAACACGACTTCTAATATCTAAATAAAAGAAACAGAGTAGTTCGGAACAATAAGCTCAAGCGAAGTAGGTAAAGTAATTGCAATAAATGAAGGTTTTTGTCCCCTCAAAATGATAAAGTGTACAAGAAGGCAGACTACAGATCCACAAAAGTTAATAAAATTGTCAACGATCGTTTTCTCATTTGTTGTTGGTGGAAGCGGAAGCGATAGGTGTGGGAGCGGAATCGGTCAAAAAATAATCGCTTCCAAATCCCTGATTTCAAACATGCTTTCTACGTAGGTAGGCCACCTGCAGCGGAAAAGGCCTGTTGATTTTTAAATTTACATATGTTAGCAACAGCCGTGGCTGATTCCATTAATCTGAATATTAGAGTTTTTTTATGTGGAAACCTTAGTAACGTTCTTTGTTTTGGAAAAATTATTTTAATGTACTAGTAGCTAGTTGTTAATGCATTTATTTGGCCTATTTCAGAATAATTTGCGAGTATCTAGTCTGATTAGTTGGACGCTATGTTCATGGCTTTGATTTGTGAGCTAGTTTGTTCGGTATTATTTAAACTATCTTGCCATTGTTCAGCTAGTAAGGATTATGTCTAGGGACTTTGGGCTAACCAGCAGAGAGTGTGTTTTATATTTTTTGCAGACCGTACTCTAGTACACTGTAACACCAGTAGTGATATATGTATGTATCTTGCATTGAGGTTGATGCTCTGCTGATCAAAAAAGGAAAAGTTACTGGAAGAGATTGGCTGCGTGTGCCTGCTGACTAGCGTTCCTAATAGAATCTGGTTTATCAGTGTATAGACGATTACAACATATCTTAATAACTTATCAATATATGTAATTTGTATATGGCAGCTAAAAAAAGTACGGTCACAGTTACAATTCAGCTTCTTTTTAACTACATAGTTTCTAAAAAATTTTCTTTGCCTTATTACCTTCATATACAACAAGTAAGGCCAGATGTAGTATCGCATACAAAAAGCCTTCATATTGTTAAATTTTTAAGGATTACTACAAAGCAGCATTGAAATTGATATTTTAACAAATTTGGTAAAAGCATTTACTTTTTCTGCAAGATTTGATGATCCAAGGGAAACTTTCACTCAAGAGAACAACTCTATATTCTCCAGCAATTTGCTTAAATTTCCTGGATTTCAACAGAGAACTATATGCAGTTTACTTATACTGTTTTCCTCTTGACAAAACCACAATTTTTCTGTCGTAAAAGGAAAACAATTAGTATAGTGAGTTATATTGTGAATGTTTCTAAATCGTTTGTACGAACAGAAAGATTCGATATCAGTGATTCATAACGTAATTAAATGGGGGCCTTATTGCCATTATCACCAGTTTCTAGCATTTAATCGATCAGACTAGAGAACGACCTTTTTGAAAAAACGCAGTTTAATTCTACAATCCTCCTTCGTCATAGCATCAGAAGATTAACAAAGTACACTGAAGACCAGCAATTTGTGATTAGCAAAATATTTTTAAAACAAGCCGAATAAACTTCAACCACTTTTTTCTTCACGAAGTGGGGAGATAATATTATTGTAATAACATTTTGATTATGGCAAGTTGTGATAGTAAACGGATTCAAATTGTAAAATTTATTCCTATAAATTTGCTCCTGGGCCTTATTTGCAGGATGCACCTTTGCAAAACAATGATGTTCCTCATGAGCGCCGTTGCAAAGTTGTCTGATTCGTGAGGTATTCACTTACCAGTGCTACGCGCTTTAGCTTTGTGTTGTAAAATGTTGTTTCAAAAAATTATCTTTTCACATGTTCTACGAGCCTGGAAAACAAGCATTTAACTTGCAAGAGCGTACACCACTGGTTTCCAACCTTTATCTATTTGAACTCGGTTATGTGAAGACATTTTCGGCTTTGGAAATCAATTCATTGTCAACAAGCAATTACAAATTTTCTTTTTCTGCTGAATGTCAAGATCTTATTTTTTTTGCAGATCAATACATTGAAAATCATGACTACCAAATTTGCCAATGCAGATAGGTGCGAAGACTTTTTTTTTGGGGGGGAAGACAAGTTAGAACAAACCATTACATATGACTAATAACATTCACCAAATCATGGCCCCTTCGACAGCACCTCACGAACCCTAAAGGAATCTGCTGACTCGGGCAAGAAACTATTGGCACATCCCTAAACCTTTGCTTCAAGTTAATTAACAAGATTAGTTTTATTAAGCATATTACACTGCACTTAGCGTTCAGTCACAAAGAAATGCGGGCTAAGGATCGGAATGATACAACTTTTGGTCGACAGAAACATAACTTAAACTTTTTCCCACTACTGGTAATACAACAGTAAACATCATATTTTGTTATTTCAGTCCAGGGTCCCTTTCAGTCAAAGGGGCTTTAGAGAAAGGTCCCCAAGGGTCTTTGAACATTTTGACACTGGATACAAATACGGTTAATCTACAACCACATACCACCTTTATGGTTAAAACAAACACCAAAAAGCTTCACGCATGAACCCTAGCATGCACCGAATACGAAGCCAAGCCACGCATCTCCTGTTTTCACAAAGAGCAAATAATTCTGTGCAAGTCGCAAGCAATTTGCTTTATTTTTTTTACTTCAAGTATTGTGTAAGCAGCGCTTTTGGCTCACTTACGTCCGAAATCTAAAGAAATAAGAACGAATTTGCTCGAGCTCTGGCCATTTGCTACGAGAAGCTTAAGGCAAAACACGTTTTTATTAGCAACATTAAATCATGAAACAGAAAACTTTGAATGCACAACTATGTGGCTTCGTTTCGCGTCAGGTGTTCACCAGGCTTATAACAAGGCACCATTTACAACTGCAAAAATATCACAACATTGCACAAACAGTATTACTACGTTTTCATGGCTTTGCTTTTGCTTAAAAAATATCGTGATCTCGTTCTACAAAAACAAAAGTGACAAGCATGATGTCCTCTGCGCTATAAGTAGGCGTAGGAAACATTGATGCAAAATGCAGTTAAATCTGAAATATTGCAAAGCTCAGGACCATTACACTACTTGGCTTATTACCACATTTCAATATAAATCTGGGGTACATAGCTTAAAAATCGCATTATCAACGTATTTCTGAAGCATTTCACCCCACTTTCTAGCGAATATGTGGTTACAATAAAATCGCACTTACGCAAATGGAAATGGACGAAAATGTTCTTTTAAGAGCGCCAAACAAAACGCTTAAAAAACACGCTACCAAATACAAAACTTAATTCTTGAACGGTCATACAACTCTTTAAACCTCAACTAAAAAAAGTATGTCGAGAAATATCAAGAATAACCAATGCGGTGACTTCCATATCTTGATCTTACATATGCAAATAATTAGCTCTATAACGATCTTTGATCTTAAACAGAGTCTCAGTTTCCACGTAATTGATAAAAGAAGTTTGTACGAAACTTACACCCATATCCTTCTAACTTTAAGGATGACTATTTCATTGTCAGCAGAATACATTCAAAGACCAAGAATGGTATAGATTTCATACTAGTAAGTGGTAACTGAAATTCTCTTTTTTCATCATTTTTGATAAACAAGTTAGTGATAATGGCGTAAAGAAAAGCTTACTTCACTAGATAAAGCTTCAACAATAAACTATTTTTCTAATACAGTGCATAACAATTAGTACAAAAATATTACGATTATGACTGACAAAAATCTAGAGTAGGTGCTTGTCGAAGCAACACAAAAATTGATTTGAATTGGTGGAAATTGTGCTATTTCGGAATGCAACGACTACAAAATTAAATAGCTTCGTAAAACATCAAAATTTTACATTATGAGGAATCAATTGTTCCAGTTAAACTTGGTTTTACTGTCATACCACAATACTACGAGTTAATTCAGTCACATACAAATCAATGAGCAACAAGGCTATCTCTATGCTTACCTCCCTTGCACACAAAATTTTGTAGACAAGAAGTTTTTAGCTCGCAAACCACTCTAAGTAACGTTTTTCTTGGGGGACCACTATGAGATATTGCGGCAAAATAAAATTGAGATACGAAAGAAAAGCAAAATACTAACATCATAAGCAATTTAAACTGTGAATAAGACACTCGATCAAATCCATAAAAAATTATGGACGATTCACATAATTTCAAGAAATGCTTCAGTAAAATACGAAAAACTAACATTTGCAAATGTTTTTCGGTTCACAGATTAAATAGTGGTGCTGTAGATCCTTACTTCATACAAAGCATCTTCCAAGGACCTTGAAGTCGTTTTGGAGATTTTTCTCAAGATTCAAATCATTCCTTTTCCGGATCAAATCGTAAATATGCTTTTAGGTAAAATAGCTTTATGATCTTACACAGAGCGTTCGGAGTACTCCCTTTATTCGAGGCAACTTAAACTTCTTTTAAGTACGATTTCTGTTTCTTTTCAGTGAAACAAAAATTTGTGGATGCACATTTTCTATGTAACTACAATCTTTGCCCTACAACAGCTTTATTCATCCACTGATTTTTGATAATCACTTTTTAACTCACAAATTTTCTATAAAGATAGCACATGGAATTACAGAGTAAGAAAATTTAATACATCTTCTTTCTTTCATCAAGACTCACTCCACCAGGACCTAGAGCAACCACCATCATCAGACCTCCAACAACTGCCAGTGTTTGGAAAAAGTCGTATTTTAGGAAATCATGCATGGCCCGAGTTGGAGCAAATCGCCAAAATTGATTTTCATAAAAATTTAAAACAGACAACCATAATACAAGAACCATGGCAGAAAGTTTTGTTTTGTAACCAACACAAATAAAAAGCATCAACGCCGAACCAACCATATTCTTAATAATCTGCAAAAGATCAGATAAAAACATGGCTAAATGATAGTCGGCTTTTTTTTACTATGCTAATGGAAAACTAACAATTGAGTCGGAAAGTTGGTTGGTTGGCTTACCCTTCCCCTTCCTTAAGTGCGAACAGGGGTAAAAGTGGGAGCCCATTTTGAACCAGTCATGAATGCAAATTATTGACTGGTAGCCCTAACACCAACAAGGTGGACTGCCGTTGGTGGATACCCAAAAGTCGCCTCTTACAACATGCTGGGTGAGCAACTTCACAATTCTAACCCGTTAAAGCACGAGTAACTCAAAAAGTCGTGCCAGTAAATTGCATTTTAACCACAGACAATGCATCCACGCTGGAAAAATTTCCGTAAAGTGCTTTGTCTAAGGCCAAAACGCACGTGAGCCTTTAACGTGTCACTACAAGATTGCAAAAATTTATGATGCAAAGCTAGAGAAGTAGGTTAATTACTAAAACCACCATTCAACAAAAACATACATGAATGTAAAAGTGCATTCACCTCTACAGTCTGTTTCACGACATTCCCAAATTCTATTCAGTTAGAATTTATTTGGACAAGATCTAAAAAGGATTCACTGTACCAAGCTGTAGAGAAAACACACTATTTAAAGAAAACAATCATTTGCGCGAATACATGAGCAAAAAGCTTATGTAAAGAAAAATGTACTTACATCCATCGGATGAAGAGTAAAATGCAAAAGGGTAACAAACATAAGAACCATCAAGACTCTTCCGCTAAGCTGCATATAGGTCTTGGGTGTATTTCGATCCAACGTAGGTACACCAGCAAATAGTGACTTTGCTTCCGATTTGCTCTCAGCTAATATGAGTAAAACAGCACCTACAAGTGAAAGATTTCTGAAAAGAAAAACAAACATAAACAAGTTTCTTTTATTTTATTCAAGCAAAGCGGTTATTAATGTTTGGCCATATAAATTCATACATCGTTTTAATGCGCTTTTTCCTTTTATAATTGTTGCCAGGGTAATGGCTCTAAGTATTCCCTATTAAGCTCACGACCTTCCACCATCCAAGTACACGTGCCAATTCAACCGATCGCATAATAGGCCCAAACCTACGTACATGCATCTTCTAAACTACTTTTTCTTCTTTGAAGGATCGCGGAGACAGCAGCTCCAGGAGTTCCTTTTTAACAATTTCCAGCAACATCTGCTACCTCAACTGGTTTAATTTAAAGCCTTGGCCGAGTCAAGTCAATTGTGCAACTAATCTAACCAGTTCTGAAGTGACCAAGCAACCTTTTTTCAGGCGATATGCAAAAAGAATCTGACGAGCTCAAGTTAGCAAATAAAAACTACTAAATTTCAAAACAAAAATCAAGATACCTCGCAAGAAATTTAATATCCCATAAAATGCTGTATCCAATTGTTTGTAATGCAATAATAAATAAAAGACAACCACACATGATTGGAACCTGTACAAAATTAAAAGCATAAATCATGTGAAACAGATAGCTATCAATATAAGTAGCTGAGAAAAAGTAGTTTTCATACTAAACAGTTATAGTATTTGTTATTTGCCAGCATATTGGACGATGGATAAGTAATATAGTTACCTGACATTTCAACAAATCTGCTGGAATGCAAACGAGTCTACAAGTCTATACTGTAAAATCGGAGAGTCAAACGTCGCACCAGGCATGCTATAAAATTAAAAAAACTTCAACACTGCGAGTGTACCAAGTTACATCACCTACAATACTATAGTAATTGATGTTAAATCATATACCAGCGTCTTGTGAAGAACAAAACACAACAACATTGCATCTTGGCTAAAAAGCAAATTTTTCCTCACCTGTTTCCGCAAAAAGATTCCAATGCAAGAACCAATCTGCCCAACCATGTTGATAACAACAAACAAAGTTGCAAGAAATTGACCACACCTCCACTCACTGCAAAATCAAACAAAATTTCTCTCACGGATTTTCTGCTATAGGGCAGCGAGGTCATCCTCATTAAAAAATAACTCCAGAGACAGCAACACGAAGTACAAACAAATGTAACAAGAAAAACAACCTTTTTCTATTCTCAAACTCGGGACTTTCTGAGACCCTTCTAGTCAGTTAGGTTACCATCAAAGTGGTTGCAGATCTTGAAATAAGGTGAGTTTGTAACAAACTAAAGCATTTTTCAACGTCCCAAGCTCAGTTTTTTTTTAATTTAGCCAGTAAAACATTGACAACCACCTGTCAGAAAATTACTTAGTCACTGTTTCAATGAAAGCCTCATATTGATAAGACATGCCCATCATAAAATTTAATTTAAAAGCTTATGATCTAATTAGATCAAGTTATCGGCAACTGAAGTAGCACTCTGGAAATCGCAAAGACTAACATGCAAAGTGAAAAAAAGAATGACTGGTTGTCAGATGATTTTGCATATGACCAGTGAATTTCACATTATAGTAAAGTGTTTTAACAACAAAAAGCACACAGAACAAACTCAATGAATTTTTGAAATCACTCATATATTTTAGATTATTTCTATCAGCTAAAGCAAGAGCACACAGCTTGGGGCCTGCAAACCAAATTTTTGCTTCGTGCAAAATAACATGGCAAAACCTTTATGTAGTGCGCAACGTCACACGCAAGCATTAACATGGGTAGAACTAAAATAGCTCGTAATGACTGAGGTTTTAGAAAAAAGAAACTGGGAACTTTAACAGTTTCTTTACCTTAATTGTTATCCTAAAAACGGGCATTTTTTTAGCAAAATAGTGGGGACCTTCTAAAATAAGTCATGATCTTAATCTCATCTCAAAACACGTATTTTTAACATTACCCGGAGTGGCCATTGATTATTGTTTCCAACTCCACAAAAATTTGGTTATAGCTGGTGAAGCATACAACTGTTTTCAACTAAAGCAAGTATGGAGTGCGTTGGTAAGGCAAGATTGCAGCGACAAGCAAAGTCGTCAAGAAACGTAAATGTAGCTGAAAGTCCAATCCAGTTGGGTCATTTGATCTATGTGGCTAGAGATTGCACTATCTTGAACTACAATTTGCCAACAAATAAAAAGTCGATTTTATGTTATTTTTTCTCGTTTCTTAGGATCAGACATGCTGATTCAATGTATGTCTACCACTACACGCTTGCTTTCAAAACAGACTTTTTGCAGGGGCATTGTAGCACTAAATTTTAAATATCCTTTGTGGTGTATACCAATGGTGCTTTCAGAGAATTTGAACTCCAGACCTTTTAATTTGGAAGCCAACAACAATCAACATTACACCACGGCAGCTACTTGCCAACAAATAATCATTGGTTATCCAAGTTATGATTCGAGTTACCCATAACAAATAAAGTTTTACATACACCAGTGCTATTCAACCTGCGAGGCAATAAACAATGCATGTCAAAACAAACCTATAGCACAGATAAAAATGGCTTTTTATTTGGTAACAATACTAGCTGATTCATAAACTATTTGAAATTTCGTGCTTGTCACAAATATTAAGAATTTCAGAAATATTCTTGCATTCACGATAAATCTCAAGCTAACAATGTTTAATTAAACAAATTTTGCTAAGACATATGTGATTTTACTGCTATTCCTTAGCATCTCTAGTAGGTTGCGTAGAAGAAAATTTTTCAAAACAAAGTGAAAACCATCTTGCCAAAAGTTATAAAACACTGATAAACATTAACTACTAAACAACAAAAATCTGCCCATAAACTGTACAAAACATTCAAATGGGCCATACCAGGGGTGGGCAAACTACGGCCCACGGGCCGCATGCGGCCCTCGAGAACATTCTGTGCGACCCACAAACACTTTTTGAAACTTTGCCATTTGGAAATAAATACGACAAGGGGATTGACAAGGTGCAAAAGTGACGGTGTCCTTAAAAAAATGGTAATAGCCTCTACCTTAGACGGAAAATGCGTCAGAGCCTACAATTGCCCCCAATCAGGCAGTTACTGTCTACGAAAAGATGATGACCTTTTTTTTTTAGAGACACCACGGATTTTGCATGCTGAGATACCACACTGCCAGAAGATTTCGCAAAATTGTGAGCTAATGCAACTTCTTCTATAGCATGCAGCTGTACGAGACAACAAGCCTCGCAATCTCCTCACCCTCACCCTCGCAATGGTGAATGCGGCCCTCCAGCTAAAAAGTTTGCCCACCCCTGGACCATACAATGGAGTTTGCAAGTTTTACACACCAGAAAAAACTGACCTAAATATTGTAAATTGAATCAGCCATTCGGCAACATGATGTCCCAGAAAATGTGCGTTAGAGAGCTGACAGTGGCAGCAATGTTCTTAAATAACTGAAATGCTGTGACTTTAAATAAGACGCTTTACAGCTATATTTCCTGCCAAGTCATAGTGCTTGTGGTGAAACTGCACAATGCCAGCTGTACTGGTAACTTGAATTAAATCTAAACACAAGATTCTAATATTCAAACCAAAAGATTTTTCAGTAATTGAATCACAAAAATGTGACTAAATTTAATTTGTGGTCAGAAAAATTTACCTTGCAATATAATCTTGCTGTTCACCCCACTGGACCCACATTCTGATTCCATCTTCTATGAAAGTTGAACACAAACATAACCTTGCCAAATGGGGCAAAATGTATTTTGTATGCCTCAGAATCTGCAAAAAATGTCTTTTCACAAGATGTACAAAAATTATCACAACACTTCAATCCATTTAGACACTGAATTGGCATGCTTGCTACAATAAACAAAGAGAGCAAATGAGTTAATCAATTTTGTTAACCTAATCAAGTCAAAGTTAATATCATTGCAAATATATTTAGTTTTAGTATTTCAACATTTGTAATTTTTTACAAAATGGATGTCAAATTTATAATGAAGTAATAATAAAGGGATTGTGTTTAAACAACATATCTAGAACAACTCTTAAATGAAAATATCATTTTTCCAAAAGTATAACATGAAGTCATTTTTAAATAAATCCAAATGGCATTGGCCCATTTCTCTCAATCATATTAGGTAGTTTTTTTATATCAATTTTTGTTTGGCAGATTGGTTACCTATAGGCATGCACATTTCAACTCTGCATCAGAAAGCATATTGTAAAGCAAAAACAAGTTCACTAATCAATGATTTTTGATATGCTTGAGTTCAAATACATCAAAGATTGCATGCTAGCCCTGAAAATCATCTATTTTCTCATATTACGCACTTTTTCGTTTGTTACCCCAGGCCGCCATCTTGGATCAAATGTGACTTAAAATGCTATGGCTATGGGTTTAAATCTTCATCACTGGCCGGCTACTTGGACAAAGCAGTATACACTGAAGGGGGAGACCTGGTATGTGAATGTACAGTGGTGCGTAGACTGGGGGTATGACTCTGCCCAACACATCCAAGATCATGGCCTAGATAACAAACAAAAAAGCAATGAAAATCAGACACACTTGATGGTTAGGTGCACTCAATTTTCAACCTATTACCAGTAATCAACATTTTGAGCATATGAAAAGTCACCAAAAACCTAGAAAAGACATTAGACCTGTTATTAACATGATACATTGCATTGACTATGAATAACAAACTTGCAATCAAAATTTTGTGCTTGAGAGCATTGAGTGCTATGCCCAAATACTTTAAGCTCATGCTTCCAATATAGGCTATCACTGGCAGTAGGGAACGACCGGGGCAACAATTTTGGCTGGGGCCCCAGCCCCGGCCAAAGCCAGGGTTTAATGTCTGCCCCAGCCAGGGCCAGAGCCGGAGCCAGGGCCGGGGTTTATGAAGGTACTACAGTACTATATGTACATTTAAAAAGACTTGATGCACAAAATATTCCCATTAAAAGCCATTTAAAAACACAACACTTCAGTGTTATCCTTTAGATGTAATATTAAATACCCGTTTATCATACTTTTAAGTTTGCCGTATCTACGGAAGTGCTGTAATGGACTAATTTCTACCATAATCTGAAATAAAGAATTAGCCATATTTTGTAAGAAGTAGAATTTTTATTCTATTTTTGATTTTAAATCGTGAGACAATTCTCAAAAATCATGCAAACATTAATAACGAGCCTACTATTTGCTTACAAAAATATTTGAGTACTATTACAAAATTTTGCAATTGCTAACAAAAACATTTTGAACTACTCCAAAATAGAAAAAATAAGGAAAACAAAATGCCTCACAAATCTGCATTGTTTAATAGTCTACACTCTATGGCAAAAAAAGGCAAGTTTAGAAATGTTTCACTTTATTAAAATAAATATGCCAGGAAACAATAATGAGTACACCACCCAACCAATTTAGACGAGACCATCCCAGGATGCATTTTGTCCTTTTGGACTCATCAGCAGGGCCCGTTCTGTCGCAAGCAAAAGTAACCCACTCATTAACGCTATCCTTAACAAAAAAAATCCAACTATGCACATGCAGAAGCACTGAGACTTCAACCAACGACGTATTGCGTTGATTAACAGGGCGGATTGACAAATTGTTTGATTTTGGCTGCATATCCACTGGGAGATCAGTTTACACACTGATCTGAAAAAGATTAAATGCTGCATATATAGCCTAGCACCTTGTCCTTGCAATGCCATCACGCTTGCGGCGAGTGCGTTGACAATTCACAAGGTGGGAGTTGGGCGACCTTTGATAGATGTGTCGAGTAAATCCATGCCAATGAATTTTCACTCTATCTCACTTTGCAGTAAACCGGGCCTCCTAGAATGAAATGGGCAAATCCATGCCAACGGGCAAATTCCTGGCATATTCATTTTAATAAATTGTTAATGCCCCTTATGCCCATATGCTGCTTTGCCAATTAGATGCAAGGTTTACAATTTCCATCTTTGCCTATAATTTTCAAATCTATAGTTTTTTCCCTCCTTGAAAAGAGTTGGCATGGATTTGCCCATTTCATTCTAGGAGGCCCGGTTTACTTCAAAGTGAGATAGAGTGAAAATTCGTTGGCATGGATTTACTCGACACGTCTATCAAAAGTCGCCCAACTCCCACCTTGTGAATTGTCAACGCACTCGCCACAAGCGTGATGGCATTGCAAAGACAAGGCGCTAGGCTATATATGCAGCGTTTAATATTCTTTTCAGATCAGTGTGTAAACTGATCTCCCAGTGGATATGCAGCCAAAATCAAACAATTTGTCAACCCACCCTGTTAACCAATGCAATACGTTGTTGGTTGAAGTCTCAGTGCTTCTGCATGTGCATAGTTGGATTTTTTTTGTTAAGGATAGCGTTAATGAGTGGGTTACTTTTGCTTGCGACGGAAAGGGCCCTGCTGATGTGTCCAAAAGGACAAAACGCATCCAGGGATGGTCTCGTCTAAATTGGTTGGATGGTATACTCATAATTGTTTCCTGGCATATTCATTTTAATAAATTGTTAATGCCCCTTACGCCCGTATGCTGCTTTGCCAATTAGGTGCAAGGTTTACAATTTCCATCTTCGCTTATAATTTTCAAATGTTTCACTGTTAAACAAGTCTTCATCAATAAACCATTCCTCAACTTCAGTCTGTAACTGCTGACAATCTCGATTACAGTCAAGTATTTCACCCTCTGGGAGAGTGACAGAATTGTACGATATTGCTTTTAAGTTGTATTTCAAAAACAAGAGTTTTTGGACATTTTGTGGCCTCAGTCGAACTCTGTTTCCATTAGCAATATCACTTGCAACTTTAAATTCACGCTCACTAGAAACAGAGCTGACTGGAGATAAAAGAAAAATAAGGATTTTACAATGAAAGATTGCTGAGAAATACATTTAGTCAGCAAATCATGCTGTGGTCATTCATAAGCTGCATAATGACCATACTCTCAATCCCAAAGACAATCAACTTGAAACTGATAAAAGACAATATTTGTTTGTTTTTCATCAGCATATGGAGTAAATTGCCTTTTATCCTCAGTCAAAAGCATATTAAATTTCCAGTCAAAAGTCAAGAATTGTTAAATTTATTGTTTGTTTAATTATCCCTGGCCCAGGCCACTTTTGATAGTCACCCCAGCTGGGGCCGGTCCAGGGCAAAAATTGGCATTCCCGGCCAGGGCCCCAGTCTATCCCTAACTGGCAGCAACAGCAATGGCAATTGTAAGTTTATAGGTTATTGCTTGGGTTAGATAAGTGAAACAAATTTTGATTACCAATGGTTAAATATGTTCCCACGATTTGATTTAATCATACATGTATTTTTAGGAAGTGGCTATGTTACCATTGACAACATTCTACTCTTGGAGGTCATTTTGATGACACCATTTATGTGTGTTTCTATAGCCATATTTGCTACAATTCTGGCAGTGAGCCTCTGGTGCAGTGGATAGTGCAGCTGCCGTCAAATGCAATTGTTATTAATTCAAATCTTTGCTGGTAGGGTACGTAGGCTATGGCAGTGTACTCTGGAGGGGGGTACAGCATGCAAATGTACAGGATTTGCTACGATGCTGACAGTGAGACTGTGGCTAGTGCAGGTGCCTTCAGATGTGATGGTCATTGGTTCACATCTACACTAGCAGAGCACTTAGACAAAAGTAGTGTACTCTGGAGGGGTTTCTCATATGCAAATGTAAATGGGAGTGTATACAGGTGATACAATTTTTTTTAATCTCTCACTGAAATTGACCAATCAGAAACAACCAAAAGTCACAGTTTAATATGTCATGAAAACTGACCAATTACAAATGTCTGACAGCAAAATAGCCTCCAATGGTATAATGCTGTTGATGGCAAAATAGCCCCTGTCTATTTTTTTACAACCACAACACAGTATTAGAAGACTACAGTAAATTAAAGATTCAGGGCACTTACTTTATCTGCTACATCTTCTGCTTTCTCTAAAAAGGTATTAACACCAGACATATTTGAAAGCTGCAGAAAGTATTGCCAATATTCAGATAACTGGTACCTGCAATCTTATCTTCAGCTTATAAACTATGAGCTATAAAATTTTCAGCCAAAAACAATAAGCTTTGTTGATGTAGCTAAACTATACAGACTTACAGCTTACACATAATACACTAACAAAACACAAATACCCCAATAAGACTTTTCTTTGATAACAACTACTGCTTTAAAACCTGAAAAATAGTCTGTAACGTTAGCACAGAAATTAACTGTGTGACATTTAACTATGTCATTTAAATGTCTAACTATTTAACTATTGAAATGTTAAATAGTAAGGGATTTAAATGACATAGTTAGTGATTAAGGTCACTTAACACAGAGCAGTGGAAAAAGCTAAAACCAATCCTGGTGGGATGTGAACCAACAGCCCCATGACCACTGATCAAACGCTCTCATCTGATCAGTTGCTCAGTAGTCAAGTAGTACCCAACAATACTCATCCTTTGTATCAGTTCAACTAAACACAGCAAAACAGGACTGCAAAATCTATCAGTTTTTATATTAGTAGTGGCTATTTTGCCATCAACAGCAATTTACCCTTGGGAGGCCACATTGCCATCAGACATTTGTGATTGGTCAATTTTAAGAACGTATTGAACATGTGACTTTTGGTCATTTCTGATTGGTTGATGTTAATGAACTAAAAAAAAATTGCACCCCCAGTCTACACTTCCTCACACTGTACACTACCCCATACATTTACATACTGGCCCCCCTCCAGTGTACACTGCCTTTCTTTGAGTGCCCTGCCAGCCAAGATTCCAACTGGTTATCATCGCACTTCAAGGCAGCTGCACTGCCCATGTACCACTGCCTCACTGCCAGAATGGTAGCAATTATGGCTATATAAACATATATGAATGGCAACACCAAAATAGTCTGCAAGGGTAAAATGCTGTTGACAGCAAAATAGTTGCTTCCTTTCATATTTGTTCAAGCTCGAGTTTACATAGGATGGATTTCAGAGTGGATACTGAGAATCAAGTTAATTCAGAGTTCAGCAATTTTTTTGCAAGGTTATTCCCAAATTATATCAAAGATTGATTTTTTGTCATCATCTGAAATTTAGCCAATTCAGTGGCATTGATACCAGTATTAGTTACATTTCAGTGACTTGGTATGTAAAAATCAGTGAATTCTTCCACATAATACATTTTTGAAATGGGTTGCTCTGTCCAACAATATGGACTAACAATAACAAGTTTTTTTTTTATCAAATATGGCATGAACCCAGTCCAGTAACCTGCTAACCAAAACAATTGTACTTCAGTGCTGTCACCCATTACTTTAGAGTTTAACAAAATGATAGGGTTCACATCCAGCTGTAAAAAAACAACCAGATTTTTCAGTTAATATTTCTGTAACTGATTTGAGTTATGCTGCATGATTAAAATATAGGCAGTGGCTATTTTGATGTCAATGGCATTTTACCCTTGGAGGCTATTTTGCTGTGAGCCATTGATGATTGGTCAATCTTAATGACGTATTGAACATGTGACTTTTGGTCGTTTCTGATTGGTCAATTTTAATAATCAATTAAAAATGTTGCACTCCCAATATTCATCTCCACACTGTACACTCCTTCCCAGAGCACACATAAGGTACCAGGCCTCACCCTCCAGTGTACACTGCCTTTCTCTAAGTGCCCTGCCAGCCAAGATTGCAATCTGTAGCCATGGTATTTCAAGGCAGGTGCACTATCCACAAACCATAGCATCACTTGCAGAATTATTGCAATATAAACACACATAAATGATGGCAAAATAGTCTTTCAGGATAAAATGCTGTTGACGTCAAAATAGCCACTTCCTAAAATAAGGGGTTAACTTCATATAAACCAGTGTTGTCCAACATCAGTAACTTACAGTAAGATTCCCTGAGATCCACTTTTCTTTTTATAACATGAGGCTAAATTTTGCTTAAAATGTAAAAAAAGAATAATGCCAGCCTCGGCACAGGAAAAAATTAAGAACAATTTTTTTACTGTAATACAGTAGAGAACATACACTAATGTACTAATTTTGTGAACACACTCTAGGCTCCTGTGCATATGACTGTTATGTTAATCGCCATGAAAATGATTTTTCTCGGAAATACTGTATTTCAATATTTATGATAAGATGAGAGGCGATTGAAAATTATGGGTATTTGCAGAAGCTGGCATAATTATATATTGAAATATAATTCAAGAACAATTTAAGAACAACTGAGGCTGACAATCTGCAATAATTTAAGAACCAGCCATAGCCCCAAATTTACTGGTTCTTAGAAAAAATGTGTATTTAATCTGATCTGACTAGGGGCGTAAGTAGGAATTATTGAGGGCATGCGAAAATGACATTTTGCAAATTTTATGGAAGAGTAATAATGAAGACCTTTTTTTGTTTTTTGGAAATCAATTTTCCCAGTGCAAGATGAGGGGATTTGTTTGTTGCCGCTACCAGCATAACCGATGAAAATCACATTTAACGTTTTGCTAATGGGGGGGGGGGGCGCATAGGAACCCCCATCCGTTAGCCACTAGAACTAACTAATAAGGCTAACTAACTACCCAATTAACTCAAAACTAAGTATTGGTTTTTCAAATCAACTCATTTCCTTGCCACGTACGGTTTTAATGCATGTTTAAATAATAGCGGAAAAATTAGAAGTTGAACATGCGGTTTGCGGAGTAGTAGCAAAATTGGACTTAACTATATCCCAGGGGTGCAAAACCTTTTTTGCAAACAGGCCAGTTTTACAGTAATATATGGTTCCACAGGCCATTAAAAGTTCTTAAAGTGAATATCGGGATAAGACTTTGCGTTGTGTCGCTGCAGCCTTGACATCCAAAGATTGGAGGGGACTGATATTATTAGCATTTCAAAGTTCCCAACTTATCTATTCGTCAATTTGATCGTATTGTCATGTACGAAAGTGTAGTTTCATTTGTCTGGCCTGATTAATTACGACAAAATTTCGTAAATAGTCTCAGCTCTAAAGTCCATGCCAAGTCAACTCAAAATACAACGGCGGCTCGTGGTTGAATTTGCTAATGGGGCTGCAAGTCATTTTTTTGATTTTTTTGCGCTCTTTGTAGGCAGTTTATTTGCCGTTGTTTAGCTATAAATGTGCAAATTTTCCGAAACTCTGCGCTGTATTAGTTGTAGTAGGCCTACCATATTCTCGTTGCCCAAAAAGAGGACAAGTTTCGTCAGCAAGTAAAATACAAGTAGGATAAGACCATCCCCTAGGCTACATTCAGCAAACGTTACGGCAAAAAAATAGACAATAAAACAAGATAAATTTATTTGTCAGATTCAGCCCATGAATATTTTGCGGTTGCCCCAACTTTTTTCTATAAGGAAGGATCAGCTTTAACGTGATTATAAAATTGAAAATCGCTACGTCCTTTTTTGAAACATGGATGCTTCTGCCGTAGTTCATCAGAAAACACTTTTTCTCTTTGGCATCATTGTTTAGCTTTATTTAGCTTTCCAAATTTTACTTTATAATAATTATATTAATCTAAATGGTAAAAAAGAGGACATTAGGCTACTTTTTAGTGTCCTTGGAGGACCATTCATTTTTTTAAAAAAAGAGGACAAATCCTCTTAAAAGAGGACGTATGGTAGCCCTAAGTTGTAGGCTATAATTGTATTCAATCAGGCATTGCATGCTTTGGCTGAATATTACGGATTGCGGTAGGCTAATTTAGTGTGCAATGTAGTAATTCTAATTTGTGAAAATATTTTGTAATCTACAAAGAAAATAGAACAGATACAAATTCTCGCACATATCATCAAGCTAAGGTCTAGCCTGAAGAGTGAGGCACATGAAAAAGTGCAAATCGTACGAATTTATCGCTCTTGAACTTATAACTGGTTAATTCGACGACTTGCAAAATTTCTTTCAGCATACTTGGACATCAGCAATATATGATGTATACAGTCAACTTCGGATTTAAGAGATTCAAATATAAGGAATTTTCGCTTATAAGGGACTACGAAAAAGGTCCCAAATGATTTTTAATATAAACAAATAAGTCGGTTATAAGAGAATTTGGTTATAAGAGACTGATTAAGCTGGTCCCGGTGGATCTCTTATATCCGAAGTTGACTGTATATTTTTTTTAGTTTTTACAAAGAGTCACGATCCAAACAACATTAGTCTAGCTGCGCACAATAGGCGGAACCGTCTCTCGAATACAGGTAATGAAAATGTATTATCATCACTAGGGCTCTTGCCAAGTGTAAGATACTTTACGTGGCTCCTGGCTAGCCCGATATCCAACATTGGACTGTATACGCAACAAACCCAAACAATCCAACACAAAGCACAAGACTTACGTACCGTTTACTTTTGAACCATATGATTCCCTTTGACGTTACTGCTAACCGTGCAAGTATGAATTAAAACTGGTATCCTTACATGAAATTGATCACACAAAAGCTAATTAGGCATAGAAAAATCTTCCAATGATTATATACTAAATGTGTTTTTTAAGACATTCATGGCAGTAGGTGATGACACAATAGCATGTCCCGGCATGCACGGAAAAGCAGCTCGAAATACCCAGGTTCGAAGCCCACAAGAACCAGACACGACGCAACATACCTCCGGGCAAAAATTAGTTTTACGAAGAGTCACTATCCGAACACGTTAGTATAGCAAAATAGGCGGAACCATCCCTAGACTCAGGTTTCGGCCTTTTGGCCTCATCAACAAGGACTCGTCCCACCCAACGCAGCGCCCCCGGAGGGGACATTGTGCGCCTAGAATTAGAGATTAACGTTGCCCCTTGCATTGCAGGTGGACGCGTGACTAAACAATGAATAGTTGCGGTTTCGCGATTGAGCGATGAGGTATCACGAACCATAACAACGCATTGACCAACGCTAAAAGTGCGAGTCGCGACGCTGGTGGAATCAAACCATCGACGCCTCCAAACCAAATTGTCAGAATCTACGTAGCCCGGGACTGTCATATAGCGGGCAGTGGGGCGTGTGGTGTTTGAATGAAATTTTTGTAAAATACGCGAAATAAATTTTGGCGGCTGTACGAAACCAATGCTTTTGCCCCGCTCGAAAACGAGGATCAGATGCCTCGCTTTCATATCCCTCGTTTTCACCGGTTATGCGGGTTCAATCTAGGGGGAGTCGTAAGAGCTCAGCCACCCTTGGTTAGTCGCGTGCAGCAGCAATATTCCCCACGCAGTTGCGGTAGTCTGATATTTAAATGGCAAAGCGAAAATTTTACGTCTTTTTTGACCGGTAGAAGAGAAAAATAAGTTGAACAACTTTCTCGCCTTTAGATAAGTTTTCTCACTTCCAATTTGTTTGCCTAATTCATTAAATAATACAACTGAATAGCAACATGTAAATTTGCTTACCTACAAACAGTGGTGGATATTCAAAATTGGGGGCCTGAGGCAAAATTCTAATAGTGGCTTCCCCCCGAAGAATTAATCTAACTATAAATAATTGCGATTAAACAACGCTCCTTCTGCAACGCTACAGGGTAGGCTATAGATTAGCGTAAAAAAATTGATGCAGATACATTAGGATATATTTCTAATCAAAACCATAGGTTAGAAACCTTGAAACGCTTTTTTGCAGTAACCACTCACTGGATTTTACAGTTAATCACCTTTCAAAAAAATTACAGTAGTTTGCTATCGAAAGCATTACGATAACAGCACAATTGTAGGGAATATTTTGTTGATTTGCAGCAACACAGGTGCCTTAAAAACTTGACGTGACTTAACTGCCATGAAACACACCGCAAAACAGAAATGTGCAGAATGTTCAAATGTTGTGCAGCAACATAGGCCATTTTTTTTGTCAAAACATTTGAAACAAGTACCGGCGCGATAGCATAGTGGTTAAAGCGTCCGCTTCGCAGTCGGTAGACCTGGGTTCATTTCCCAAGTCGAGTCATACCAAAAGACTTTAAAAAATGGTATTCACAGTTTCCCTGCTTGGCGCTCAGCACATAAGGGAATAGTGTGAAGAACAAGCCGGCAAGCTTGCTTGTTGTGTCCTTGGGCAAGGCACTTAACGGGATTCCTCAGTCTTTATGTGGCAGACAGATGGTGGGGCCAAGCAGTCTACCCATTGTGGTGGCCCAGTCTGACGAAAGACATACAAACTGAGCATGAGCTCATACGCATGAATGAATGAATCTGAAACAACATAGGTCTATTGTGCAGCGATCATATGGATCATAAATCACCGCAATAATAAATTCACAAAAAAATAAGCCAATAATCGCATCAAAAACTAACAATTTTTACAATGCCATTGCCCTACTGTGAGATAAGGGCAGACAATATGCTTAACTAGCATACTGCTAGACAAAGCTTAAGCTTCCTAATAATATGAGTTTTGATATGCTTATAAACGTAATGCTTGTAAAAAAAAACATTGAATTTAATCGTAATGCATTGAGATAGGAGTTATCTGGAATTTTAATTGCTGGGGCTGCTTAATTGCATTAGGTCTATTGAAAAAAATCCAGGAAGTTTAGTTACAATGGTTGTTGCCTTGTTTTTTGCTGAGCACAGGTCAGCAATCAATTCACCAATAACAATATCCTCTGGATTATTGTCTTTAAACTCACTAACACTTGACTATATAAGGCTAGTGGTATCATTTTCTGTTTCATCAATACACATAACTTGAATGCTTGAAGATGCACTTTTCATCTCTCAGTTCTGTAGTAGTAATAGCAGTAGTAGTAGGGTTGTTTATTACAAGAAATCTGTCCATCAGACTTTTGCATCATCAATGTTCCTACTTTCTTCCTTTCGCCTTCGTTTTGATGCAATACTTTTATACTTTATATTCAACTGATGCACTTAAAACTGTTTGGTATGAGGTAAAGTATACAGCAAATCAAGGACTACTATCTTAACCGAACTGATAATTTACAAATAAATCTGAATAAGCAAATCTTTTTGATAAATATGATTGTTGCAAACTTCTTGTTTGGATGAGTCACCACACGAGTAAAGAGTTAAAGCCACTAAGATGTGTCATTATTTTACGGCTATAACTAAAGATAATAGCAAATACCAATCATGAATAATGACTTAACTAATTCTCCTACCACAACTTTTTCTAAACAGCTAAATATACAAATGTAGCAAATTTACCTTTGAATCATTGGCTTGAGCAGAGCACAGCAAGCACAAAATTGCTAAACAACTAAATGACATTTTAAAATCTTGCAAAAACTTTTTGTGCTTGCATATCTGTAATATTATTTTTCACCACAAACGCAACTGACCGATTATTCTTTCAAAGCAAATTTACTTCCGCTTAGCAGTATCCCATTAACATCAATAAATTGCTGATGAAAAAGATAAATTAATTAATTCACGTTTTGATAAAACTAAAAACTGGATCGACTTCATAAATAAATTATCGCAAGCAAAGTCTGGTCTGCTCAAACAGTTAAAAATTTAAGTTGTACTGATCACATCAGCAAGATGAGGTTACACCCTAAAAATTATGTTAAACCCACATTGTCAGAACAATTTCTGTTAAAAGAGCTGAAAGCCTTTGGCCCAAATCAGTAATAGAAAAAATTGATTTTAGTTTTTGGTTTTTATTTTGGCAGTGGCTATTTTGCCACCAACCACATTTTACCCCAGCACTCTATTTTCCCTTGAATGTTTGTGTTTGGTCAATTTTAGTGACATATTAAAAACATTAAAAATGGTTGGTCAATCTGTATAACGTATTAAAATTTACAAAAAGTGACTAAAAAGTGATTTAACCAAAATGAAGCCTTTAGCTTACACTCTCACTATTATCAACACACTGCCAACTTCCTCATGTTGAAGTACCCTGCCTGCAAAGATTCGAACGTCTAACCATTTTATTCATAGTTGGCAGCACTTTCCACTACGTCAAATCAATATTATGTGCACTGCAGCAAATAAGCCAAGAAGTTGTATATGTGTTTTGTTGACATGGAAAAAGCTTTTGATTGAGTGCCAAGAAAAGTGATGGAATGGGCCATGAGAAAGAAGGGTCTATCAGAAGTAATGGTTCGGGCAGTTATGAGCCTGTATGATGGTGCAAAGACAAGAGTCAGGGTGGGATCTGCATATTCAGAGGAATTCGAAGTAAATGTTGGTGTACATCAAGGATCTGTGCTGTCGCCACTATTGTTTGCAATAGTGGTGGACGTTGTTACCGAAAATGCAAGAAGGGGTGTGGTTAACGATTTACTATATGCAGATGACCTTGTTATCATGAGTGAAGACATCGAAGACTTAAAGGAAAGGTTTTGGAATTGGAAGAATGCACTGGAAAGTAAAGGTTTAAAGGTCAACACCAGAAAAACAAAAATGATGGTAAGCGGGTCAGAAGGCAAACTATACAAAAGCAAGATAGATCCATGTGGAGTTTGTGGGAGGAGAGTCATGGCCAACTCAGTGTTGTGCACAAAATGTAAAAACTGGGTTCATGGCAAATGTGCAAAAATAAAGAGAGTTACCGCTAGGTTGGCAATGCATTTTGTTTGCTTGAAATGTAAAGGAATAATGGAAGGCACGATGGACTCAATCGAGAAGTTGTGCGATGAAGTGGAGACAGTGAATGGATTTTGTTATTTGGGAGACAGACTAAATGCTAGTGGTGGTTGTGAAGCGGCAGTCACAGCAAGAGTAAGAATCGGTTGGGTAAGATTCAGGAAATGTGGAGAGTTGTTGCTTGGAAATAGGTTTCCTCTGAAGATGAAAGGTAAAGTTTATTGTTGTTGCGTAAGATCAGCAATACTGTATGGAAGTGAGACATGGTGTCTAAAAGAAAATGAAAAAGCAATTTTAAGGAGAACGGAGAGAGCTATGGTGAGAGCCATGTGCGGTCAGAAAATTGTAGACAGAAAGACGACTGAAGAACAGATGGATATGTTAGGGTTGAAGGAAACGATAGACCGGTTAGCAACAGCAAATGGAGTTAGATGGTATGGACATGTACTGAGGAGAGATGACGATAGTGTTTTGAGGGTTGCTCTGAATCTTGAAGTGACTGGCAAGAGAAAGCGAGGACGACCGAAGAAGACCTGGAAGAAGCAAGTGGAAGAGGAGACAGAGAAAGTTGGTTTGAAGAAGGAGGATGCTCTGAGACGAGATAAGTGGAGGGACGGAGTGCGAGAAATTGCAGAAGGAATGGGGTAAATCCGGCCATCTCTGCTAAAGGGAAAACACCGGATAAAAACCGAATAACTACTACTACAAACGTTGAATGGCAAAATAGATGACAATGATAGAATGGAGTCAAAGGCAAAATAGCCGCTTTTAGTTATCACTTCCAGAGTTGTTGAAGGCAAGGGCCGATCTCAAAATGACACAAAATAGCCTAAAACTACACACGGCATTTTTAAAAGGGGGGCCCCTCAACAACTCCAAAAAGGGGGGCCTGAGGCGGCTGCCTCATTCGCCTCACCCAATATTTACCACTGCTTACAAACAATCTAACCAATTATGACAACTAGCCCTGTTTTAGTTTGGTAATTGTACGTCGCAAGAAAAGTGACAAGAATCAAGCGACCGTGAAAGCAACGCATATACGCCATGCGTCTGGGCGTTACTGATTTTGCCCTTCCTGCTGCTATCTTTTGCAGCTTAACGAGCTGTGTTCAAAAGTTAGAGATATTCAGTTAGACAAAAAAGTTTGGCTTAGTTATGTTGACAATACTTGCAGCAAAAAATTTTGCTATGTCAAACAGAAACTAAAACTTTAAACCATTTATGAAGCAAGTAAATCGCTTTACAAAATTACAGTCTCGGGCGCTGCTGCTTCAGCCCGTCCTACGCACCATTATGATGTCACATAGAATCCCTATGTTGCACGTTCACTTAGTTTAGTGCTAGCAATATAGGAAAATTAGTCTTTTAAGCGACCGCGATGGTGTAGTGGTTAGAGCGTCTGCTTTGCAGTCAGTAGACCTGGGGTTCATTCCCCTTGTCGAGTCATACCAAAAGACTTTAAAAAATGGTATTCACAGCTTTCCTGCTTGGCGCTCGGCATTTGGGAGAGGTTGTGGAGAACAAGCCGGCAGTTCGCTTGTTGTGTCCTTGGGCAAGGCACTTAACGGGACGCCCCCACCTTTATGTGGAAGACAGGTGGCCTGGTTTTCCCTCTGAAGAGAGGGTTGGGGGCAGAAAGGGCATCCGACCGTAAAAACACAAATACCATGTTATAAAAATGCAGATTGTCTGCTGTGGCGACCCCTAATTGGGAAAAGCCGAAAGAAAAAGAAGAAGTCTTTTAAGCGACATAAACTGGTGCATTGGTAAATAAGGTATGAACTATGACATTAAAAAAATATTAACATTATAAAAAATTCGAAAAAAAAGATCACAAAAACGCGTGGGGGCTTGCAGCTCTGCAGCCCATAGGCACGAGCCGCCACTGTCAAAATATACTATTTGAAACTACGTAGTTGTGCCTCACACAGAAGCAGAGCCCTGGAAGAAAACGCAATTAACATCTGTAGTTTGAAGAAAAAATAAAAAATTTTGAGATTTGGAAGCAACTGCACCCCACTTACATTTCATGGCTCACTAAATATCTTCTTTTACCGACTGCATAACCTGCTCTTGCTTTGCATGGCTTCAGGCACGACGCCATCCGGGGCTATCCTGGTTATTATTCCTGCAATAAGTCCTGAGCTTTCTCAAATAGAACCAGAGCTTCAAAAGAAAATACATTGCACAGCTTTAAATTTAGAACTAATTTGAGAACAACAACATTTTGGACCAATCTTGTCTTTCAATTAAATTTTGTTCATTAAACGATAAAATCTAGCAAGAGTTTTCTCACCGCAATGAAAAATTACTAAATATTTTTGGAAAATTCACAGATGAGAAGCAGGAGCGGTTGCAGGGGTGCACACATCCTGAATTGGTGAAAATGTTTGCAATCTGATATTGTAGCAACCAATTGTGATGCTTATTTCAGCAAAATCCCATCAAAATATCAATTTTAAAATTGAAATGTCAATTAAGCTATTTCAATTTTTTGCTAATTCCAACGCCAGAAACGTGCATGCCAATCTAATAGTATTAGTATGATAGTAAATGCTTATATAAATAGGCTACGAGTGAAACGTTTTAGAATTTTTTGGAAAAGATCAACTTATGAGTTTGGTTTCAACAGAAAGAATTTATCAAAAGTCAATCTGATGAATGAGATCCGTGGTCGCGGGCCGCAAGTCATATCCCTTGGGGAGCCGAAAAGTTTCAAGTCGCAGGCCGTAAATTGCACATCTCTGCTATATTCAATGAAAATAAAACTAGTGTTGTATTTTCAGTTGTTTACTCAAGAAAAAACTAGGCACAATTACTTTGTAGCGACTGACTATTATGATGTCACCGCTACATACGTGTATAAACTGTTACTCTGCCTTTTTTTCCTTCTTCAGTCGGTAGATTTCTTCAGTCGTTCAAGTGCCTTTCCGAAGAGTGATATTGTCAATAATAAGTGTGAAGCTCTAATTTGTGTAAGCGAAGGCGATTCAAGAATAAATAGCGAATTACACTATAGACATGGTAGACAACCACAGAATCAGCCGTCAGAGCTACTCATCTATCCGCTTCTGTGGCTCAGCCCTACAACCACCGACCATCGCTACAGCTTACAACAAGGCATTGATAGAGTTTTGAAACCTAAATATCAGGGATGTGAAAGCGGTAATTTTTCAACCGCTTCCACACCTATCGCTTCCGCTTTCGCTTCCACTAACAAAAAACAAGAAAACGACTGTTGACTTTAGCAGTACGAAATTTGTCATTTACTACAATCAAAAAGTGTAACGAAAGGTACGAAAGTGGCAAAAACGACTAAAAGAAGGAAAAATATAAACAAACAATCAAAAAAAACAGCGAAGATAGAATAATTTTAACTTTGCACAGATTTATTTGTCCGCACAAACACAATGGCATCAATAAATTCATTGCCCGTTCGGACTCTGTTTTTACAAAATACGAGCTTTAAGTGGGAGAACATACGTTCAACGGATACCTGCGTGCAGGGTAAACAGCTAATGATTCGCGATAGTGGTTGTACAACAAGGAGGTATTTGGAAATAATGTTCCAAGCATTTGGCAGTTTCAATCTTCCGAGCCGCTCTAGATCAACAAGCGCCTCAGCATATGCAGTAAAATCAAATTTTGCAGACGCCATAGCTGATGCCTCAGCAGCCGCTGTTGAATGTAAGGAGTTCAAATACGCATCAAAGTCAGATACTGATGTTGCTTCGATCACTTCCGTTTGAGTCAGTTTCTGCTCAGCACTTGCTCTTTCGCTAGAAATGCTTTGAATGCGCAAGAAAATTGACTGAAGAGCGCTTGTTGCACGTAGTTGCTCCTGGTTGCTAAAGAGGATTCCCGATCGAGCATCAACCTATCAAGAGAGAAAATAAAATGATAATATCACAGTTATATAAGTCACTCAAGCTTAATATAACTAATACATTAGTTGTTATCCTTGACTCAAATAAAATCAAGTGCACAAATGCTTATCAGTATTGAGTTGAATATAATATCAACAGAAAATATTGGTAGGTCGTCACAACAACTAAGTCAACAAACACTGCTTATCCCAACAGCTGCCAAGAAAGCCTCTTGCCGCAATAAAAACTCTTGGCGTGATTGCAGGGCGTGGCAAGAGCAGAAGCTAAATTGCTATCCAGCTTCTGCAATTTAAAGATGACTTCTCTCCAACGAAGCAAACATTCTCCCGGAGTGAGATCTTGTTTTTGAAGATAAATTGTTGCTGTGTGTGGTATTTGTAGTACTTCGACCATCATCTTGACCTCAGCCCATTCACTTTTGGTCAGGTATGATTCATGTGAGCCAAGATCCTGAACAAAGCATGTCAAATCCGCTAATCGTTGAAGCATGAGGAAAGCACTTCCGCAACGGGTCGGCATGTCAATCAGCATTCCCTTTTTAGCACGACGCTTTAGAATTCCATCAGTGTGTGGTAAACGTAAGTGTTGAGCAAGTTTTCGCAATTTTGTTAAAAACTTTTCCGCTCGCCCTTTTTTTAACAAGTCACAAATTCCTCACTGCAGGGTGTGCTCCGCACATCTCATGTGGTATGGCATACACAAATGCAAAGAATGATATTACTATTTCTATATCTACACATTCGTACAGAGCAGCATTCAATAAGCGTACCGTGCTTAATGCTTTATCAAAGCTGATGGATACTGCAGCATGGCTTTGTAACCAACACTTTCTTCAATCTGCCGTAGTAGAATTCGGAACTGTTATTTATAATGATTTTGGGGTAGTTTCTCCGAATTGGAGAGAGTGGCTTGAATAATTTGTTTTCCGAGTACGAGCCGACTGTAGTCATAGGAGAAAGCAGTATCCATGAGTTGTTTTCCAGGTACAATTCTATCTTGTACATAATAAATAAACTAAAAGTGAAGTCGACCCACTTCGGTTGTGTTAAGTTGTTTTCCATCCGAGCTGCGTCTCACAAATATGACTCATAGCATTACAGCCACAAAAAACACGAATGTCAATTAGGCGTTTAGATCTATGTCAGTTATAAATGAATTGTAAACTGGCCCTATCGCTTGTTTATAGTTCAGGATTTTCTCCTTTCTATGTTGTTATTTGTCAGTTTGCATGACACCAGCATCGTCATACTTTTGTAAGCCTTTGCTCTGTTGGGGTAAATTGAAGACTGCATTTTATTTTCACAGCAGTTTTCAAAAACTTAAAATAATTTTTTTGGGTCTGGAGCCTGCCATCTCCAACACTTTATCATTTTGAAGAGACAAAAACCTATCCATATATTGCTCTTACTTTACCTACTTCGCTTATTACTTATTGTTCCGAACTACTCAGTGTTTGTTTTTTCTTAGATATTTGAACTCGTGTTGAATGTAGAGTCTAATCCTTCTTAATAGCGAAGTTTAACATTTCGGTCGTATTCATATAAGGGAGCAAAATTAAAATTACTGATGCACTATTACGTAACAAAGGGAGTTAACAAATTCAGACGTTCTTGATGTTGAAAATAGGATTACATCACGATATGCAACTTGCTGTCACAAGTTTCCATTAATAACTATTTATATACACGGAACACCACTACATATAAGAAATCAATGTACCGAAATAGGAAATAAATGCTATTAATAAACAAAAAACTTTCGCGGTCCCCTCACAGAACGCAACTACACGTTTTGTGGAACCCCTATTGAAGAGCACTGATGTAGAATGATGAAAATGTTTTCGTCGTGAATAATTTGCTTTTCAACGTTTTCAATCCCCTAAGCAAGGTCAGTTAACTTTAATCGAATCATTATTTTATTGGCTACGTTTCATTGTCCGAACTACCTTTTTCTTACCCGTAATCGATATAAAATGTGATGGTAGTTTTTCTCGTTCTCTCGCGCTACTGATATCGCACGTTCATTCAGACTTAAAAGTGCAACTTCACCGTTTAATTTACATCGGGAAACGGACAAAACTTTTTTGCCTAGTTACTCATCAAGTCAAATACCCTATGTGGAAGCGGAAGCGGTAGATTTTTCGCGCTTCCACTTCCGCTACTACAGAAAAAGGACCACTTCCACCGCTTCCGCTTCCAATTCCCTGCTAAATAACAAAAAATATTGTAAGAAAACTCAACTTTGATAGCTTTCTAAGTTTTGTAATGTCATTAGCTGGCTTTAACAGCATCGCACGCAGAGCCTCTCATCAGTAATATTGAGATTAAGAATCTTGGTACCGACGTGTGCCAGCTTCACCAAAGGATGGTTGTGAAAACAGCAATAAATAGTAAACGTTTTTCACTTATTCAATTGTCCTTTCGAGAAAGACTACGACGCCGTTTTTTGAAATGGAATCAATAAAAAAGCATTGTAGGGGGTTGAACAGAGCCGCTCTGTTTCTCCCCGATTTTCTGGAGTCTCTAAAACTTCTTATTTGCTCTTTTTTCAGCATAGACGTTCTTAAACTTAAAAAAATTATTATCTGTTCAATTCATCAACAGCTTGAAAGCATATCAAGTTGTGGAAGGGCGCCTAAGTGATCGATATGTATTTTCAGGAACAAATTATTAAATATTAGACCCACAATTTACGACTTTTTTGTAACTGTAGGCATATTTGTATAAGCAAAAGCCTCCAACTCCGGGCAGGTTGCTTCGTCTTAGCACGAACGCAGCTAAAGAAAAGCATTTTGCTCAAATTGAAGCACTCGTAGCTAAGTGATTGCAACTTCAGGGCCCTGTCGATAATGTCGAAGTTAAGCATATCAATTCAGATAGCGATATGGCTTCATTCAATGGATAATTGTGAAAAAGCCATCATAATAAATATAATTTGACATGGCCAATGTTCATTGCAACATCAAAAGTACTGTTTTTCAAAAAGGAAATCGACAAAAAAGACATTTAAGGGGTTGCCAATAGCCGCTATATTTCTCCCAAACTTTTTGGAATCTCTAGCTATGTCTGGCTTGCCTTGTTTTCAGCATGAGCGTACTAAGAAAAGTGAACTTGCTTACAGTTGAAACAACCTACGACTTCACAAAGTCTTGTTTGTTCATTTTATGAAAAACATTGAAGGGGAATTCAAAGTTGTCGGAGAGCGCCAAAGTAATTGATATCTAGGATATTTTCAGATATGATTTATTTTATTTGGCCCACTACTTACCGGTATGACTTTTTGTAATTCTATGCTTATTTGTACGACTTAAAACCTCTGGATACGCACATGTTGCATGGCCCTGACCTGGCATGCCAAAACCAAGGTCACAAGGCACAGGAATGTTCGACGGTGTGATAAACTGATGTTGTCAATAATACGATAAGACATATGTATCTTTTGTACAGTATCGACAAATCTCTACCAAGCATCTCTACTCACTGAAGCAGTGAAATCATCCGACAATTCATACTTGTGCCTAAACGAGTGATCACTATACGATAGCCATGCTTAGCTGATATCAGTAAAGCCCTTGAACGTGGGTATTCTTCTTTTAAGGATTCTTTGATGAAGATTGGAAATGATCAAAATGAGCTTCAGAGAATTTGCTGTGAAGTAAGTGATCTCTATGGTCAAATGTGCCAACTGGAGATTGGTATACAGGATGGCACAAAAGTTACCCGTCAGTCAAGAAATATAAAAAAATTTATTCACCGATAATGCATAGATAATTAGCAAGTATGTGGGCGTGTAACGCAAGTATGTGGTGTGTCACAGAAAATATTCACATTGTCCATCATTGCATTGAATACACTTCTGAAATCCAGTCCCGTAGCACTCCAACTTCGGCCCCCCCCCAAAGTAAGCGCAAGAGCCCCTGCGCACAGGTCATATCACTTTAGAGGTGTAAAATTGAAAAGCTGCATTAAGAAAATACACCACAATTTGTACATAAGTAAACAGGCTAATGTCAGAATAAAGCATGCCGATACCGAAGGTGCAAGTCATAAAAGATTCGGCACCGATGCCAGAGTTCAGTAGGACATTTATGCAGACACTGCGAAACGAAAGCAATGACACTGAAAAACATGAAAAAGTTATAAAAACACAGTATCATTTAAATAGTCTGGAGCGAACCTTTTTGTTTGCAAATGCTGTTATGACATTGTCATAATCAAGAGATCGGGCGCAGTCATTTTCGATTGACAACATGGCAAATGAAGATAGTCTACTGTCTGTCATACACGTTCTATTAAAAGTTTTGACCAGTTTCAATTTGCTGAAGCTTCTTTCAGCGCTGGCAACAGTCACGGGGCAAGTTAGTAAGATTCGAAGTGCGATGTACACATTCGGATACAATTCAAATAAATGAGTCTTTAGAAGATAGTTCAGAAAGTCTTGAGCCGTATTGAGATTGCGTTTTTTTTGTAAAATTAAAACAAACCGCTGTAGCTCAGCGCTCATTTCATCAGAATCAATGTCACCGAACTTTTTTTGGAACTCTTTACAGCAAGTAAGAAGAGCATTTTCTTGTTGCACAAGCAAAAGTTTGTCTCGTGTGTACAAAAACGAAAAGGCGGAAGAAACCTCACGTAACAAATTAAAGCGCTCCTTCATTGACATAATAGCCTGGTCTACTAATGGATAGAAAAAGTTGCTTTTAAATTTCAGTTCAGGAGTAGCTCGTTGTTCCTCTTCATCTTGGTAATCAAACAATCTTCTTTTCTTTCCACTTCTTGACGGAGGAAAAGAAGGATCAATATCCAATTCCTGTGCTATTTCAACAGCAGATGTTGCGGCACTGTCATAACCCGTTGTGCGATAGTTTTGCAAAAACTTTTCAGTTGCCTGGATTTCCGTTTCCATTGTATGAAGGGAGACTCCATACGATTGAAGAATCTTGCTTGCTTTATTGACTTGGAATAGGATATCATACCAAATAAACACCGACAAAAGAAAACTCCATTTTGATAAATGAGCTATCAACGATTTTGTTTCTGAGGCAGCTCTTCCATCTTTTCTTTCTATGGAAATGGCTTCCAAGTCTTTCAGTGCCAGCAACACCTCTTTTAAATTGTATCGAAGAGGTTTGATGCATTTAATTCTGCTTTCCCAACGAGTATCAGATTGTGACTTTATGGACAGCTCCACATGTTTCTTCAAAATTTCCCAACGCTGAGCAGAGGAAGAAAACAGCACATACAACCTTGTAAGTACTCCAAAAAATGTCAATGCTTCCGTCGATGAATTAGCACTGCCAACAACAACTAAGTTAAGGGTATGGTTTGCACAGGGCACGTAAACAGCTTTGGGATTGATGTCTAGCATTCTTGCTTGGACCCCAGAATGTTTTCCTTTCATGTTAGCACCATTATCATATGACTGACCTCGACAATCAGACAATTCGAGTTGCAGTTCGGTCGCTTTTTCTAAGAAAGCGTCCAACAAGCCTTTCCCAGTACTGTCACTTATTCTCAAGTAGCCAAAAAATGTTTCTTTAACAACAGCAGCTTCTTCATTACATAGTACATAACGGAGAATGACAGACATTTGTTCATGATGTGACATATCTGGAGTGCAGTCCAAAATTATAGAAAAATATTTTGCCAATTTCAATTGCTGTAAATTTTCTTTTTCAACTTCTGTCGCTAGCAATTCAATTAGTTCATTTTGTATGGCAGGACTCAAATAGTGATCTTTAGTGTTTTTATTCTTGATTCTGTCTTGAAGCTCTTTTAGGATCGGATCTCTTCTTGCCAAAAGCTCAAATATACCCAGAAAATTTCCATTGTGAGGAGATCCTAAGACTTCTTCAGATTCTCTAAAAGCAAGATTCCTTTCCGATAGAAACAAGGCAATGTCGATAAGTCTCTCTAAAACATTTCTCCAAAAACGTCTTTCATTGAAAAAAATATTCATCTAGCGTTTGTCGATAGTGGATGAATTTCTTATCCCTTCAGCTAGCAACATCATTGACTGCAGCATTCTTGGTGGGAAATGCCGTTTTCATGGTCTTTCAGTTTTTTCGAAAAACCCTCCCATGTATTTATACCACTACAAAAGGGGCTTAGTGTTTTTCCAAATAGCTTACAGCAAAAGCAAAAAACTTGATCTGATTCCCCAGAATAAACTAGCCACGACCGTGAAACACTTTCACCATTAGGTAACACACGTTTATAATGGTTGGAGGAAAAACGTCGCCTTGGAGTTGTGTTATTATATGGAAAATTCATTATTAGTTGATGTGGTCCACGCTTTACTATATCACATCGTTGAGCATCAGAAATACTTTCAGGCCATTTACATGGGTCATCAGGGATAGGGGTAAATTGAGATTCAGTTATTTTTGATATTGAAGGTTGCGTATTGGCAGGTAAATCACAACTTACATTTTCTGGAAATTCACAATCACTTTGATGCTGATCGTCATAGTCTTCTTTTTCTTGTACACTATAGTTTTCTTCATCCCTCTCGGTACTAGTGCCAGGTCTACTCTGCTCAGTAATCTTGAAAAAATCTGTGATCTTGGGCAATTTCGCTACAGCATCTCGAGCAGTGGCTGCTTCTTTTCTCTTTTGAGCACCACTTTTTGAACGTTTTATTCTATACAATGTCAATAAAATACTTTATCTGCACTCTGCAGTGTATATATATATTGTCCCGGTATTTATAGTCAAACAGAATTCCAGACCATTCTATGATTGTTGCGTAACAACGGCATTGTTACGTCAATCGAATATTCAAGATTCTACCAGAAAATCAATCGAAATATTCTAGATTCTGCGAGATAAAATGACGTTGCATTCACTTATGATGTCACAAGCCAATTTCTTCCTACAGTTTAAATCGGTTGTAAACAAGTCTGCTGAACTGAAAATAGTCACGTAGCCAAAAAGCAATTTCAGACTAACTTGGGCCCCCAAAGTTGGCCTGGCCCCCCCCAATTGGGGGGTTTGGGGGGCGGCTGCTACGTCTCTGCTGAAATCTTTGGATAATAGACAGACTGACGAGTAACTTTTGCGGCACCCTGTATATGCAGTGTTTTGGTATGAAATTTTATTTAGGGTACATGCCACCAGCCAAAAGCACCAAAACCCAAAACTTGATCTTAATACGGCAGTTGCTGCTTTGACATTCTTGAAGAATGCTGTTCAATAAAAACGTAATTTCTTTGATATGTACGAAGCTAAAAGAGCAATGAAATCTGGCGTTTTAGAAACCGACATGCAAACGTCAAGTAAACTTTGCACCTAAATTTATTAGATTATGAACACGGGCACTAGGCAGAGCTGCCCTTTTACAAAAATTTTGTGCCAAAAATTTTCTTTCGGTCCTTGATAATTTTACGCTTTTTGTTCAACGACGACAGGCTGCATACTCACGAATATGTTCTCTTTTTGTTTTCTTGCGTGATATGGATTATTTGAATACTGGTCAGATTGGAGAAGCAGCTCTAAAACTAATCAGCACATACTAAGATGAATTAGATCCGTTCTTTGGTTTTGAACTCATCCAAATTAAAAAAGCTTCCACATTATTCAAGGATGCCATAATTGATCACTTTTTTCCAAAGATTTCCTGTGTAAATTGATTACGAACAAAAATGTTTAAGACACGTTTCCCAATGCAGAGACAGACAGCTCTTCGATCGTCAGCAACTGCACTTGAGAAAAACCTTTTAACCACCTAAAATTTATCAAAAACAAGCTTTTAACCACTATAACCTAGAGACGCCTCAATGAATTAACTCTGTTAAGGAGAGAGCACGATATTTTATAGCAGATTAATTTTGATGATTTAATAAACGATTTTGCCATCACCAAATCTCGAAGAGCTCGTCTAGGTCTTACGTAACTGCTCGCTTAGGTCTAAGACGGAGAGCTTCAGTTTCATACTTTCTTTGACGTCGTTTGAAGTGGGAGTAATCAGTAAGTTAATCGAAGGTTAATTATTCATTTCATAATGTTTTACATCCGTCTTGATGCCTATACCTCAAAATTACTCTATTGGAGTATTTCCCAAACTGTGTGTCGAGGACGATATGCAGGTATGCGGCGTTTTTTTTTTAAATTAATATTCATCACTAAAATTGAGTAAAGGCTGCCATGAATAATGGTCGATAACATCGGAGATCACGTTGTGTTGCCTGAAAAAGTGGTAATCTCCAAAAAAAAGGTCATCACTTTTCTGGTTGTCACCTGTAATGCTACTCGCGATCAACATGAATTGATTTATGTGGCTGTTGTGCCGCAATATCTATTTAGCTTTTTTACTGTGCCAACAGACAAAATAGTTTGGAAAACACTGCTCTATTGCATTGATTTGAATGTTAAAAATTTAATGAAAACTTTAATCAATAGCTAGTATACTTTGACTTACTTATGTATGTAAATTTGTTGTGCCGATGTCTTACTGCATATACGGTAAATTTGTGATCTTATTTTTTCTGTTTCACTATGCAAACTAATAAGTTAGCATTAGTGTTATTGGTAAAAGGTAGTATGATATTTTGTAGTGATAAATTTTGATCTTTTAATGTTAAATTTTAGTTTCTAATTTGCTCCCGTGGCATAGTAACTTGTATTGATAACTTTTATGTGATATACCGGTATCCGTTAATAATTCAGATTGATATTTGCTTGACTTTAGTTTTACTTAAACAGTCAATCGTTTGCTTCGCATGCATAATTTGCGCCATCATTTCTTCCTTTTTACGCTTTGGCATTAATCTCAAGAAAACTGCGTTTGGACAAAACAATTACGGTTTATTTCGCACTGGCGTTGTGCTTCTTTTCCAGAGACGTAAGTAATTCAGAAGTCGTAAAGTCTCTAAATCTTCTGTTCTCACCTGTTTCTACAAGCCAACGTTAGCCAACGCTTTTTTGGAGCCGTTATTGTTCCTTTATTCCTAAAAATTTGGTTGCTTTTCTTTCGGTCGTATCTTAACCGTAGCTTCAAGCATGCGACTAGGAGCCTCCACATGAACAAGTGCCCAGGGGCCTCCACATAGCCTACCTAAATCCGGCAACTTGCAACCATAAACAACACAATGCTGGAACGCATTTTAGCAGGAATGTGATTATCGGCTTGATGTGTGGCGTGACTAACGGTGTTCACATTGAACATCTTTGAACATTCAATAAAAAACTTGAGACTGCAAGCTTTCAAAATATATCAGATGCATCGTTATTTCCTCAATAATTTTTGACACATTCAACGTCAAAATGTGCTCAAGACTTTTGGAACACTCTGTACGCAAACGAGAGGTCAAGTGTTGCAACGCTAAAGCAATATTGCCTCGATTACGCCTTTTTTAAGCTCAAGTCTCAACTCATTTAGAGTACAGGCTACCTTAAACCCAAAGAAGTTCCTTCATCGCTGGCTTGAGTAACTGGTAAAACAAGAATAACATTAGAACCGCGTTTAAGATCGGACTCTGCTTGCTTGTCCCGTTATTCATCTTGTCAATGTGTCACATTAATTCGTAAAGTGTTTCGTGATTATTTTGCCCATTGCCCAATGAGTTGTCCTTTCTCGCTTCGAGACCTGCTAATGTGTTTATACTGGCAAGAAATTTTATGCGCTGTTGCGAATGCCGCTTTGTGCAAACGCAAACTAATAGTATTATACGAGCGGCAAGAGACAATCTCAAATTTCTGAACCTTTTTAAAATTTGAAATCCGACGGCAGATTTCTAGTGGGCAAGTCGTATAATTATTTACCGTATCTATTTACATGTTGACATTTTGGGGAGCCTCTTTCATTGAGGCCAGGGTGGAAAAATAAAGAAAAGAGCAGTAGTACATTGGTCATAAAAATAACTTTAGTTTAATTTTAAAAGGTTTCTCGCTTGTGCACCTTTTATGCACAAATTTATCTCGTGCACATCTTGGCACGGCCAACAGAAAGATCTAAAACTGATAAGGCAAAACCAAATTAAATAGAGTTGTTTGTCGTGTCGGCTTAAACAATATATCGGGCCAGATTTGGCCTTTGGGCCGCAGGTTCCCCAGCCAATAAAGCTCCCGACAGCAATAGATCTAAATGTGGTTTTTCTTGAACTACAAGAATTTTTAAATCTCAAGCAAACCGCACTAAACACTTTTGCGGGCGGGTGTTGTACATGCCTGATATGGACGTAAGTTATTTTTGATTTGACTGAATTAGTTCATTTAATTTTTATTCATTGATTTAATGATTTTGCTTTGTCCATTCATTTTTAATTTTTTAATTTGAGAATGCAAAAGTTTATGGAATTAAATGTATTTTTTTGGGAAAGAAACAGGAAGAAAGCCTGGACTAAAGACGACCAATGCACACTACATCTTCACAAATTACTCCATAGGTAAAACACTACAATACTGTAAATACACGGACCAGAACACCAAACGAGAAATTTACAATAGCAATAAAATAATGTAAAATTTTGAGAACTGGCTTCAAATCTTTTTAAACAAAACTCAAACTATAGAAAATAGTATTTTCCATTTTCTATCAGCATTTAACGCGAGCTCTAGTTATGACTATACGTCGGTTTTGCAGGGAAGTCATCGCTAAAGTAATTGATGAGATAGAGTATATCAAAACACATTTATAAGTTTCACCCCAAGAAGTGCAAAAGAAAAAGAAATGAAAATAATTGACGATAAACAAATTTGCATTTAGCAACGAAATTATCTCACACAAATAAAATTGCTTTATTTAATACAAAAAATAAAAAACGCAAAGTAAAATTATAAAGGTATAAAATGATAATTACAATAGAACATCGATTATCTGAACACTACTTTAACAAAAGTATATGTATTTGAAACTGTCATAACGTGGTGTGAACGGCAGAGTGAGTGTCGTTCAACAAAGCTTCTGCTTCTGAAAAGGATGAAAGACTTGGCAGCGACAAAAAGAGTAACAAACTTAAAACAAAAAAAAGATAATGATTACTATACTGTACAATAAATAACTGTATTTGTATATGTTGTTTGATTTTAAGTTTGCATTTGTTCAATTATACGAAGAAATTGCTTATTCAAACCACCCCTGGTCCCAATTAGTTCGGATAATTGACGTTCTACTTGTAGAACTTGCTGCTCAGAAAACAGTGACAGTTGCAGGAACCTTAAGTTCTTGGAACCATCACTACACCTCGCCAAAGTGTTAAGTTTTATACCTCGTCCAATTGTAACAGGAAGCTTCAATTAAAAGAATAGCGTATTTGTATTTCCTTGTTTCAAGCATGAACTTTTATGTCTGTTGTTCTCGATCAGTTTTACGAGCACTTGGAAGTCATACGCATTTTAGACTAAAGTGGATTCAGAAAGTGAATTCGATAGCTGTCTTGAGGTTTTCTTGAATGATTACAATTTATTTAATCCATTAATTTTAATGTAATACATAAATCTATGCCACTAATAATTTTGAGTTTATAGAAGTTCAAAGTGAAGAAAAAGTCAAACAACAGTACCTTGATTTCCACCGTGTACTGCGTTTTGTGCCAAATCTAATCGTCGCAAAACGCAAGTATAAAGGATTATTGATAACAAGGGCTTAAGAGGTTGTTTCACAAATCATGTGACGCCTTTTCATCCAACTTTTCACCTCTCCCTCCACGTGGCGCATAATATAAGTACTCGAGCAAATTTTAATTATTTGGATTCCCCATAAAGACTGCTTAATTAAATCATCAAAAAGTTTTGAATGTGATAAAAACTTTGTCATATAACAATATGTCCTATCCGCTCTTTCCTCATGTAACATCAATGTGACGTTTATGCTTCCTTTCCCTCCTCGGAAGGGATATATGATATTTGACCGGCTCCAGGAAAGTAGCAAAACATATAAAAAAATTGCTCCCTGAAAACATTTCTATAAGCGTAAGCAGATAAACATGTTAAATACCGTTATGGCATTTTAAGCCGGCCTACTTGCATAAGTGCATTAAGGGGTCAGTGAACGAAAAGTTTAGAAAGACCCTTTTCGAAAGAATAGGTTTTCATCTTAGAGTAGCTGCTGCAAATCGTGGACTCCAATATCACACAAAGTCAGCCTTTATTGTTAATGTCGCATTGACCGGTCATCATCAATACCTGTTGCCTGCCATCATCATTTAGAGGTAGATTTCTATTCCTTCGAGCTCCCTCAGATTTAATATTCATAACGTACAATGCTCAAACATAACGTAGATAATAAAAATTATGCTTTGTTAATGCAAAATTTTGTTCTCCTTGTAGAAAGTAGACCCAGAAGCTAAAGTGTACCAAATAATACTAATGTCACTGCACAGCAAAAGAAACACTAAAGCATCAGATGGTTTAGCATCTTACTAGCTTACTCTTTAATTTTTTAGTTTAAATATAAAGCTGTTTTTCAAGATTTGCTTCCAGTATCACAAGAACTTGCAATTTTGTTTTTCTTTCAGACAGAATAATTTTTATTAAATTATCCCACCCTCTTTTAAATCCTCAAAAATTTGTTTTTGGAAATCTTCTTGTTCAATGAATTCATATTTTGATTCTAAAAGGCAATTTAAAACTATGAATAGTATTTGTGATCATGAACCAGAACTGGTAACATTTCCGTCCAACCAAATTCTTCTGGGCGCTTGTATCAGCTAAAATAAAATTTGGACATTAACATTCAACTGAGCTTCTTTATGAAAAAGCTTTAACAAACCGGTCTTCCTTGAGTGGTGGCGAGTCTTCGTAAATGGGCGAGTTTCTCATTGAAAGCAACACTATCGTTAGGAGGACGCGTATAGTGTACCTTCAACCTTTCATTAACTCTCAATGCAAGTCGATCAATCACGTCATAGGGGAGCATTGACAAATTGTCTGCATCCATCATCAACACATTTACCTGCACCACAATTAATACAAACTATTAAAATATTTCAACAGTCTCATTTCCAAGTTAATTCATTTTGTCATCTCATTTTACTTTGAGATTCAAAACTAAAATCTAGTCAGACAATTAGCTGACCGCCCTAAGACTTTGGGCAGACTACGTTAAAATCTCTTCGACAGGGTTTGTTAACTGGGGTACGTGAAGGTCCAACAAAAACGTTAGTATAACATGTAATGAATGAATATTTAAAAAATTCCTAATTTGAAACAACCCTGCTGTTAGTCTACAAATTGCCATTCTATTCATAGCTGTAAAAACATAGACACTTGTCATGCCATATAAGACAACAAAGCAAGTGTTATTTCCAACCAAACTGAAGGAGTTTAGTGCCATATCATAAACAATAAATTTACCGATGAAATCAATTGCTGTGTTTTTACTACATAACTTAAGATTTTTGATATAAATAGCTTGTTATTGTTTGCATGAATATAATTTCATGCAATTAGCTTTTTGTCTAACTAACACCATATATCAAGGAATGTCAAAGAAAAGAAAGTACACTGATGAATACAATTCTTCCAAGTGCACTTTCATAATTGAACGTGATAGGACACTAAAGCCTCAGTGTTTTCTATGTGGTAAAGTTATTGCCAGTGGAAGCATGAAGCCCTCAAAGTCAAAAGAGCGTCTTCAGTCATTCCATTCCAACACTTCATCTGACGATATTGATCAACTACGTATGAACAAAACTCGCTTTGAGAAAGTTGGAACTTTTTCAAAGCATGGATTCATCACAACGAAAAGACCTTTTCTTGAAGCATTGTATAAGGTTGCTTATCGCATTGCCAAGCAAACGAAATTACTTACGGTTGAGGAAACCTTGATAAACCATGTGCCCAAAAATGGTCGAACTGGTTTGTGGCGCAAAAGAAAGAAACTTGAATGAGTACCTTTGTCAAATGACACTCTCTAGTCTAGAATCATTGAGATTTCTGCTAACATTTTACAGCAAGTAATGGAAGCATTGCAAACCACACCCTTTGCATTCATTATACAATTGGATGAAACTTGATATATTTGTGATTGTTGTCTACTTCTGGTTTTGGCTCGCTATGTTCATGCCGATACCATCAAAGAAGAATTTTTATTTCGTAAATTACCGTCACAACACGCAAAAGCCGCTGACGTCTTAGAAATGTTTAACCATTTTTTTGCTCATCAATATTTTGAATAGAAGAACAAAGTTGGTAGTTTGTGCACAGATGTAGCACTTGCAATGCTTGGTAAAACATTGGATTCACCACTTGCTAAACATGCTAAAAAAAAAGGTAAAACATGCTAAAAAAAAGAAGCTTCTCATGTTGCCGTTACTCATTGCTTTTTTCATTCCCATGCATTAGTATCAAAAATTTTTGCCACAAATATGAGAAAATATTTGTCTGGTAGTGTAAAAATTGTCAACTTCATTAAAGTTTGTGCTTTAAATCAGCGAAAGTTCAAATGTTTTTATTAAGACATATGAGCTGAACAAGAAGTTCTTCTCTATCATACCCAGATTCGCTGGCTATCAAGGGAACAAGTTTTGAAGCGTTTATTTGAACTTCGAAATGAAATTCTCTCTTTGTGAAAGATGAAAATACTGAGCACTTACTGCAATTTAACGATAAAGAATTCTTTCTAGGTTTCGCTTACTTGGTAAATATTTTTACTCATTTGCATGAGGTAAATCGTTCTATTTAGGGCCCTTCCGTTACAATTAAAGGGGTTTCTGAGAAAATTAAAATTTTCCATGACAAACTATTTCCGTGGAAAAGGAGATTAGAGGCTGAAAACTATTTCAACTTCCCAGAGTTAAAAGAATTGCTGCTTCAGAATGACACTGGAATTGGTAAACGTTTTCCGAATTCTCTACGCATAGACAGTGTAGATATTTGAAAGCAGCGCAAAACTTTTTTAGAGATTACAGCTCAGCCTTAGTGGATCTTTAAAATACAGCATGAATAGGTAATCCTTTCCTTGTTGAACTGTAGTCAATCAGCTATGAGGATCCTGCCAAACATGAGCTCATTGAATTGAAGGCAATGGAATCAATACGACAGTTCTTCAATTCAAACAGTATTGCCAATTTTCGGATTTCGTTGATGCAAAGATATTCTCTTTTTGCAAAGAAAGCCATGGTTGCTATTTTACCTTTCTTTACTATGTACCTATACGAATCATGATTTTCATCCTTGATTGCTATCAAAACTGAAAGTCAAAATCGGTTAGATATTAAGGATGAAATGGGTATTGCCCTCTCAAAGATGAAGCCATTATTTGATGTTCTTGTGGAAAACAAGCAACAGCATGCTGGTAGTATATAATTACCTTTTTAAGCCACTTTTTTCGGTGCAATTGCGGTGCACTACGTCATTTCCGAACGTGCTGATACGTTCTTTCCGAACGTGCTGATACATAAACTTGGAAGTGCATTTTACTTGTAACGTTGTTTGAATTTAACAATTGAAAATGTTCTATTTGTTTTGTGATTTTGTTTGAATTCTTTTTATTTGTTTGAGTTCTTTTTGGGAATGGTTTTATTTGTTTTTTTGAAAATGTTGTTTCTTGTTTTTAGGAATGATTAGGTATATTTGTTTTGGAAATGTTTTTATTTGTTTGATTTGTTTTTGAAAATGCTGTTTCTTGTCTTTAGGAATGATTAGGTATATTTGTTTTTAGGAATGGTTTTATTTGTTTTGTGGTTTTATTTGTTTGAGTTCTTTTTAGAAATGTTTTGAAAATGTTGTTGTTTTTGGAAATGGTTTTATTTCTTTTTGGAAATGATTTCATTTATTTTTGAAAATGACCTAATTTGTTGTACCTTCACTTCAGAATACCCCTACTTCAAAAGTTCTCCAATTAATTTCACTTTGGTTTTCAACTCGTTAACGATCTTTTGTCTTACTGTAAACACAGTTTTGTAAAGCGGAAACACTAACTTTTAGTTCGTGACTGAAGCCTTTGATACTAAATCATAAACAACTTCCTTTCGAGCGTAAGCATTAATCGCGCGTAATCGTTCACTTCTTGAAATTTTTCATAAAATCCTATAGCCTCTGATCGATTTCTCCTTTCGATTCCCTTAAAAAGTTGTGTCTTCGCTCTTCTATTGGAGGTATTTTACTCGATAGAGTTATCTTGATAACAGTTCTGCAGTTGGTTAGAATTAATCTACATCTATTTCAGTATGCAGGCGATGGATTCAGTCCTATTACAATACAATCTTGGAGAAAGAAAATCTTAAAAATACAGTATAGTTACCAGTGAGATGAAAGACAGATGTTTCAGGGAAAGTTTGCATGTTTACCACTAACTGAAAACATACAGAAAATAATTAAGAAGTTTATTACAACCACTAGTTCAAAACTAACAGCAGATACAATCTTGGACGAGTATAGATTTCAAAACTAGGGTCAGATACAATGTTGAGGGAGTATAGATTTTAGAACTAACCGCAGATACAATGTTGAGGGAGTATAGATTTTAGAACTAACCGCAGATACAATGTTGAGGAGCATAGATGTAATTACCACTGTCATGAAAGACAGATGTTTGAGGGAAAATTTTGCGTGTCTATCACTGGCTGAAAATGCGCATAAGAAAAATAACTTTAGTACCACTATCAGTTTAGAACTAGGGCAGATAAATTTTGGAGGAATATAGATTTTGGAACCAGCGTCAGATACAATGCTGAGGGATTATAGATGTAGCTACCAGTATGACGAAAGACAGATGTTGAAGGAGAAAAATCTGCTCGTTCATCACTATTACAGAAGAAAATAATATACAGTTTTTCTAGATCATACAGGTATTTCAATCAAAACATTTACGTTTATTACAGATAGTCGTTAATTTTAGAGGAAAATAGCCAACAGTTTTCTAGATCATCAGGTTTGCTGGAGAAAAATCACATGCAGTGACGCTGCTTCCAGAAGAGTTTGGTGAAAGAAACAATTATTGGTCACCAACTGCACTGAAGAGACCTGATAGGTCGAAACAGTGTCACTGTCTGCAGTTTGCTAAGTGCATTGCTGGCCTCTTGCATTACTATACATGTAAAACAATATCAAATTTGACACAATTTCAATCAAACTTTTACCGTTAGATGTTAGTTTCACACTTTCTTGGAAGACAATTTTAGTAGATTGACCAGACCTTTGAGTGAAATGTAGATTTGCTTCACATATGACAGTGAGGTAGTTAAATTTTTTATGTTAGTTTCACACTTTCTTGGAAGACAATTTCAGTAGATTGACCAGACCTTTGAGTGAAATGTAGATTTGCTTCACATATGACAGTGAGGTAGTTAAAATTTTTAGTACAGTGATGGAAACATTTTGAAAGATTACAACAAAGAAGCTTGTTTCAATTCAGCAGCTTTTAATCACTACTAAATATTATTAAACCAAGAAGATTGAGCCTTTATTGTGTTCAGATTGTGTTTGGAGACTACTTCAATAATTGCTAAACTTTTACTTGTAAACATTCACCATGCATCTAATTTACAATATCTTTTCATATGACAACAAGAAAACAAAAAATTGTATTCTGTTATAACACTGTTTTAAGTAAAAACTATCAAATTCTTAAGCCACCAACATAAAATTCATATTTTTCAAAATCACCAACATAAAATCAGCTAAGATTACTATCAACAAAAATCTGATGCAAACGGAAACATCAACATCACGTCAGCAAACCTTTAATCAATCACAATCGATGTAGAACTTCAAAAATGGTTTACTATCAACAAAAATCTGACGCCAGCGGAAGCATAGACCGTACGGAGATGATTACGTCTTGAAAAATCACTAGTTATAAACATTCTTACCTCTTATTTGACCAATCACGAACCAGCGGGTGTTTTTATATGTACTACATCACAAGTTTCATTGCACAATTGTTGGAAAGAGCAAGACAGGTCTAGACAAGAATAGTGGTTTTTCTTCTTTCTTTGTTAACATTTCTCTATAAAAGCCGTATGTTTTGCGAGAAAATTAGAAGAAGAACAATGGAAAGCTGCGACGAGACACACACTTCAATTGCTGATGAATATGAAGAGAGAGCAAAAAACGTCGACGTTACAACGACTCATCCCCACTCCTCATGCTACGACGAGATGTTGGAGCAATCGAAGTTGTTGGGGCGTGCAAGAAAACACCAAGAAGAAGCAAGAAAAATACGAAAAATCTTCCTTGACATTGACAAAGAAGGGAAATCAATACCCGCAGACGGTGAGATGTTGAGAAAAGGCGGGCTGACTGTGTCAAGAGGAAAAGCTCTCTTTTCAACCGATCAGCTTATTCAAGTGTGTGAGCATATGTTTGAGGATCTACCGTTTGTGGCTTTCAAAGGTCCAGCAGATGCACGTCCTTATGTGGTGGTGATTTTCTCAGCTAACTGTCAATACGGTGATGTCTGCAAAGTGAAAACAAGATTGGAGATTTTCAAAAAAAAAGTAGCTGTGGATAATTTTCTTATTAGATTTAAAGTGGAATCTATCTTTTCATCCGAGAAATATTTTCAACATCTACAAGATCGATCATCTGGATTCATCATTAGAAACGAAAACTGCGGTATAAGCAAGGAGTTAGCTGCTTTTGTGAAAATCTTGAAAGAGGTGAAATACACAGCCGGAAAGAAAAAACGATCTAGTAGTCTGCCTAGAAGCACTGAACTTTATCAAAAGAAGAGAAAACCCTCTCCACTAAATATAAAACAATAAATGTATGATTCTTTACAGTGTTTAACGCATGTATCCGTCTTTAGGTTTGAGTAAATTTGTTTAAAATGCTGTGCCCTTCTTTCGAATCTGAAGAAACACAAATCTTATCCTTCTCAGACAACTGGCCCCACCGAGTCGATAATTTAAGTCCTGAACGAATGGCTAAAGCTGGATTTTTGTACAGAGGCAGTGACGATCGAGCAATTTGTTTTTATTGTGGCCTACGTATTTATCAGTGGGCGGACACTGACATCCCAGAGATTGAACACGCGAAATACTGGTCCACGTGCGCCTATCTAGAGAGAACGTTTGGATCTGAATTCATTAACCAACACAGTAATTACCACACTCCAGAAGAAGAGTTTTTGTCGGGAACGAGATTCGGGTTTGCTACTCCTAAAGAAACAGCAGATCCAACACTAGCAAGAAACCCCCCAGTTGAAAATGTAGAGCAACCGAATCTAATCCCTGAAGAAAAACAATACAACAAAGAACTTATGTGTAAAGTGTGCTTCAACGCTCAAATTAATGCTCTGACAATGCCTTGTGGGCACTGCTTTGGATGTCTAAACTGCGCGGCTAAGCTTTATTCCAAGGAATGTCCCATTTGTCGCGTGGCTATTTTGGATGTGAATCGTATTTATATTGTATAATAAAAAAACACTCGATTGTATTAAACTCTGTTTATTTCAACATCACACATAAAACAGTTACAATTTCAGTAAATTTTGAATAAAGCCCTCAACAGTTTTATCATTTAAACTAACGTTGCTAGAGAAATGAGTCAATATCTCAGATAGAGAGCAACCACGCGAGCGAAATAAGATGTAGTACACGGCATAATGTCCACAGACTTCAGATATCAAACTCTGTAGGGTTTTTGAGTTATAGATCCAGGATGAGGAGTGAGAATCTAGAAAATCTGTCTAACCATAAACAATTGGATGTATACCATAGCTATCAAAAAACTCAGCAGATCTTTGATTGTTGAAGAACATAGCAACCCAGTGTTCTCCAGGAGCAGTGCTCGGATTGGTGTTAACAACATAACTCCCAGGATACTCCACAGTAGGTAGCTGATCTTTAGGATAAATACCCTTAAAAATCTTTTTTGCGCAGGAGTCATTTTTTTAATATCCTCTCAATCTGTAGTGTGTCCATCAGAAAATCCGTCAATACGTTTCTATCACTCGGTCAATCAACCAATTCTGCATGAATTATGACATTGCTTCTGTTGGAGGAGTGTTAAAGTGTAATTCTAGAGGAATGTTTTTCATCAACTCCAGATGCGCACAAGAAGCCCCAGATCTGGTGCAAGAATTCAAAACTTTTCATAGTTTACTGACAAGAAAAAACTCAGGCTTATCACCGCCAACAGACATAAAATTTCATCATCTCCGCAAATTTAGGTAGAAATCTGCACAGTACGGTTTATTTTTCCAATCAAAATAACTATTTGGGACACTCCAAAACTATCATGCTGCAGTCATCACCACACTCGTGCAAAATAAGTGCCCAGACCCGAGTTTGAACCGGGGATCTTTAAATCTTCAGTCTAACACTCTTCCAACTGAGCTATCGAGGCAGTAATGGCCAGTACGGGGCTCGAACCCGCAACATTAACACGACACTATAACCAACTGAGCTAACTGACCACTTGTTGAAATCCCAGAAATTTCTCTATTAAGTGAAACAACTGTCTTTGATGTTATGCGTTTAACGTCTGTAGGAAATAATGATTTTAAAATTTTCTTGAAAAAGTATTACAGATTTATCTAGTTACAGTGCTTCGCAACAAGTCTCCAGTTTCAAAATCACAAGCAAAACATTTCTTTTCCTTTCTTACCTACTCAGATTTCTAGAGAGGTTGCTGACTAATACTTTTTAGTTAAAAATGTTCATGCAGTGGGAGACTAACATTTCTTATAACTTTTTAGATTTATTCACTTGTTAAATTCTCATCAAATATTGAACACGTTGAGACAACAAAATATTTTTATCTGACACCCTCGCGAAATATTTCAGTTGAAGACCACTAAGCTACATTGTGTGCATTCAATGTACAGTATTTTTTAATTTTAAGTTATCAATCATCGCAAATTCACAACTATTAGTTCTGAGCTAAATCAAAAATGGTGAACGAGTGGCGTAATGTTTTGCATTATTTTTTTGCACTATGCTAATTCTTTTGTTGCTGTATGACAATTCAAAAAATTCTATCCTATATTGTTTTTAAACTTAAATTTTCTTACTGCGCATTTACCTCACCACATATCTCTGTACATAGCAGCAAATCAAGCCTAACTTTGCAACTTTCAACACTACGTAATTACTGAAACGAAACAACACCAATTTTTGTCAGATTTTGATTACCTTACAAGTTATTTTATGCAACAAAAAATCAAACTTATGACGATTGAAATCTACAGATAGGTGGTGGGTTCGATGTACCAGCTGCAAACTTATAGGCGTAAATGAAACTTACATTGTCATTACACGTAATTTCAAAGATCACCTGTTTCCAATCTACACCTAAATCGTTCTATTGCTACTCCTCTTCTACTTTGTTTTATTTGCAGTACAAATTAATATCTTTCTAGTGATTGTCTCTAACATATTGCTGCATAACATCCAGGTTACATCAATTTTGTGTATTTAATAACTTCCAGGTTTACAATTCGTGGCCATTAATTTAAGAGTAACTGATAACTTTTTCCTGGAAGATATTGTTCTTACAGCTGAGAAAGCAACTTTTACTAAACTTTTTGAGATCGTACTACAAATTTGATTATTTATCACATAATGTTCACATTGACCATGGTTTGTGCTGTGTAGAGATGGGTTATTTGGAACAATTAAATCTTATTTCTAAATTAATCTTTGCTAATACTTAAAACTGCAAGCGACTTTAATTAATAATAAACATTTCAAATTTCAAACGTTTTTGACCTTTTCAAGAATTAAAATCTGTAAATGCGATGTAATAATTTCAAATAATGAAGATATACAGTGTGTCCAAAAAATCCGTACTGTTCCAAATATCCAACCCGGGTCTGAGATCTATGCACTTATTTTGCACGAGTGTGGTGATGACTGCAGCATGATAGTTTTGGAGTGTCCCAAATAGTTATTTTGATTGGAAAAATAAACCGTACTGTGCAGATTTCTACCTAAATTTGCGGAGATGATGAAATTTTATGTCTGTTGGCGGTGATAAGCCTGAGTTTTTTCTTGTCAGTAAACTATGAAAAGTTTTGAATTCTTGCACCAGATCTGGGGCTTCTTGTGCGCATCTGGAGTTGATGAAAAACATTCCTCTAGAATTACACTTTAACACTCCTCCAACAGAAGCAATGTCATAATTCATGCAGAATTGGTTGATTGACCGAGTGATAGAAACGTATTGACGGATTTTCTGATGGACACACTACAGATTGAGAGGATATTAAAAAAATGACTCCTGCGCAAAAAAGATTTTTAAGGGTATTTATCCTAAAGATCAGCTACCTACTGTGGAGTATCCTGGGAGTTATGTTGTTAACACCAATCCGAGCACTGCTCCTGGAGAACACTGGGTTGCTATGTTCTTCAACAATCAAAGATCTGCTGAGTTTTTTGATAGCTATGGTATACATCCAATTGTTTATGGTTAGACAGATTTTCTAGATTCTCACTCCTCATCCTGGATCTATAACTCAAAAACCCTACAGAGTTTGATATCTGAAGTCTGTGGACATTATGCCGTGTACTACATCTTATTTCGCTCGCGTGGTTGCTCTCTATCTGAGATATTGACTCATTTCTCTAGCAACGTTAGTTTAAATGATAAAACTGTTGAGGGCTTTATTCAAAATTTACTGAAATTGTAACTGTTTTATGTGTGATGTTGAAATAAACAGAGTTTAATACAATCGAGTGTTTTTTTATTATACAATATAAATACGATTCACATCCAAAATAGCCACGCGACAAATGGGACATTCCTTGGAATAAAGCTTAGCCGCGCAGTTTAGACATCCAAAGCAGTGCCCACAAGGCATTGTCAGAGCATTAATTTGAGCGTTGAAGCACACTTTACACATAAGTTCTTTGTTGTATTGTTTTTCTTCAGGGATTAGATTCGGTTGCTCTACATTTTCAACTGGGGGGTTTCTTGCTAGTGTTGGATCTGCTGTTTCTTTAGGAGTAGCAAACCCGAATCTCGTTCCCGAC